>JAVTVJ010000030.1:9094785-9739677 GCA_034509425.1 Eopsaltria australis
AAGAGTTTAAGTATGTGAAGGTCATTGTTGTTTTTCTGTGATAATGCTATTTTCTGTATTAGCACTAAGATGATATAAAAATTTTTAGTTCTGTAATAGTTAAAGGAACTGAACAGTAGGATTTTTTAGATGGGCTGTGTTGGTGGTTTTTGAGTACTGATCTTGAGGACATCTAGGTTAACATTTTCATAGAAGATGCAAAACCAATTTTTCATTCAAAAAGGGATTAATTTTTCTAGTGTGAAGAATGTAGCTAGTTTTTCTCTCCAGATAAATATATATGCTGTTCAAGCACTAAGTATATTTGAAAATTTACCATTATGTGTCTTAACAATTTAATTCAAATAATTCTTAAGAATTCAGCTGTTCTATCAGAACTTTTTTGATTCAGATTAGTTGTATCTATTCTGAAGGAAAAGGGTCCTAAGTGAAAAAGAAAAACTTTTTCAGATAGCATTTTGCCATTTGTTAGCTTGAGAGGATCCAAAAGTTATTAATGTTAGGGTAACCTCCTGGATATATAACAAGCTATGATAAAAAGGTTGTGAAATTCATGTGGTTTCCACAGTAAAATTCATCTGGTTTCCCCTGTGTTGAGCCAATGACTTGTGTTTGCTAAAGTATATATTTTAAAAATACCAGTTGCAGTACTAATAATTTTACAATCTCTAGCTAGCAGTGGCTTCTGAATAGTAAGATTAGAATTTCTTTTGTCTGTAATGCATTTGATTCAGTGACTAAACCCTGCCAGACACAGTGCAGGGATGAACATGTTTAGCTTTCTCATCAGTCTTCTAAACTGTGAACTTATTTATTATCCACGTTTTAACTGTGTTTAAATGTTACTTTTGCTGCTTGGCAAGAACAACTTGCTGACCAGTTCTGTATTTTTTTATATTAATGTCAACATTTTTTCTCTCTCATAAAAGATGAACACAGTGTTATGATTCCAGATGCACACAAATAAAAATTCCTGTATTCTACCCTTGACTCTTTAGTCATAGTTTTTGTAGTGTGCTTTTGCTTTTCTTTGTTATTGCAGTGTTTGGCTTCTGGTTATAAGTTTTGCTTTTCCTCTGTTCTTTGTAAATTGATGTTTTTCCTCAAAATTATTTTTTTGAAGTTTGGAGAGGGATGTGTTGCTCTTACTGTTTTGAAATGGGGCTATCTTCTTTTAATTGTGAGGTTGTGGTTTTTAGAATATTACCCAAATGTTCTCATACGGTTGTCAACTGTCAGTGTAAGACAAAATTATAAATTCTTTCTCTTGGTGGATTACTCAGAATCTATTTCAGTTAGGCTTTTCTTAGAAAGCTAGTATGCAGAAATATTAGTAGTCTTCATTTGCATAGTTATGTTTATGTTTATGCTGTTATTTTATTAATAACAATTATAAACATCTCTGGAAGCTAAGGGACCACTGGTTTTAAATTCTATTACCTGCTCCTGGCAGATGAACAATTTTTATGATCAATTTTGTATAAAAGGAAGCAAATTCCATGAGACTCCCAAGTACAATTCTGTTACTTCTAAGCTGGAAAAATAAATCATTTTTAGAAGTTCCAGAGATACTTTAATGCTGGTGGCCTATGACTTGCAGCATACATAATGCTGTTGTTACAGCGCAACTTTGCTTCCCAAACTTCCAGCACTTCATAAATTGTTGTGCAAGGAACTAGTCATGCCTGTGGTCATGTCATTCCTCAGAGATAGTAACTGCTTGCATCATCTTCTGCTCTGTTGGACCACTGAGTTGGAAAGAACTAAGAAATTATAGTTGCCACTGTCTCCAAAATTAACTACTGCCATTCTCCACATTTTGTTCATTCAACCATTTCATAGTTAAGAGAACTTTTTAACATTTTAGTCGTGCTGTTAATGCTAGATTATATGTATGTGAATTTATGCCCTGGTATTTGATTTGTCCTCAAGAACTCAAGTATTATTACTAATAAGTTATCATTTGTCCACTCATGCACTTCCTTTTTATTATTAGTTTAAAATTCATCTTATTATAATTTGACTATGTTTTTGGAGATGCTGCTTGATGAAAAGTAAACAAACTAGGCTGGTCTTGCTCCAAAGGGTGAATAAAGCTTCATTAAATACTTCTGCTGCATATCTTATTTAGTGATTTGGGAGCTGAGGAGGGTGATTAATTCAAAGAACTTGGCCACCTTTTTTCTGATAGTGATAGAGTAAGACCATTTAGATGATGTTCCTTGTCTATTTTGCAGATTTTTTTCTGTAAAGTTCATGGAAGACATACAGTAAATGTGACCCTTGTTGTCTTTCTGTGTCCAGCTGTTGCCTACTGGTGCCTGTATGACAGTCACAAGGAGTTTGTTTATTAATCTTTTTGCAAGGAAGAACAGCTTTTAAGGAAGGTTCTTTTATTGTGGGAGACATAAGACTTCGGAGAGTAGATTTCTTCCTTCCCTTTTATTCAAGTAGATCTAATCTTGCTTGCTTACTGGACTGGCTGTATGGCCATGCCACACTTGTGGGGTAGATGTTTTGCAGGGTTTGGGAAGAGTTTGTGAAGTTGATCTCCAGTTGTAGTCTGAAGGTGAAGCAGCAGGCTCCTCATGGGAAATACTGAGTTATATTGGCTGCTTTGTGATAATCTGTTTCAGTGACCATTTTTCTGTGTCTGAGGCTATTGCAGAGCTAAAGCAGGATACTCGTGAACGTAAATTCACAGGGAAAATGTAAATTACAGTTAATGCTGTGGTATTTATATGATTGCAGTTACCTGTCTAGGTAGACAGAGCGGAAAATACACCAGTTGCAAAGATTTTGTAAGGCAACGTAAATGAACTTCGTGTCAGCACTGCATGTTCTTGGTTAGGGAGATGGCTGCTGCAGCTGCAATCCGTGTTTTTTGTCTTACAGTGATGTTGACAAAAACACTCAGTGCTTGCAAAACATTTAGCAGATAAACCTTGTTTTTTAAGATAAATGGGAGTGCTGTATTATTTCTCCTTTTTTCCTAATTTATTAATTTAAATACAATTAATGAACATGCTGGTAAGATTAACCTTGTTACATGTAGCTTATTCTTCCTTTCTAGATATCTGTCTTAATTTGTGTTTTTTGTTTATCTTTTATTTTTAACAATTCAGAAACTCAGCTGGAGTGATTACTAAAAATAGTAATGTATGTAGCAAGGCATTTCCTTTTCCTGGGAAACTGCGTGATTCCCTTGCAAAATGAGAAAACTACATCTGTTTGAAAGACTGCAATTGGCAGATGGTGTGGGGGGAGGGAAGAAGAGAGGAAGGATTTGGTGGAATGTAGTCCTAAAAAAAAAGTCACACGGTACCAAAGAGGGGCTGACTGATTACTTTTAACTATTTGGTGCATTTGCAAGATAAAATATGTTAAAGTAATTGTTTCAAAACTTCTGTGCTGGAAACTGACAGCAGCAGTATTTATTAAATTGATGGTTGTTTAGAAAATGAGATCTCTGAAAATACCACTATAATTTCCTTACTGATTGTCTTTCAATTATATGATGTTTGAAAGGAGGCAAGAAGACATTAAAAAAAGTTTTCTGTTACATTTCTTAGGTTTTCAGTACTTACTCAAATGAAGACTATGATAGACGTAATGAAGAAGTTGACCCTGTGGCAGCCTCTGCTGAGTATGAACTTGAGAAAAGGGTGGAAAAAATGGAGGTGTTTCCTGTGGAAATTGAAAAAGGTGCAAATCAAACCTTGAACATTTGCAAGAGATACTATGGGAACAAAAGCTAAAACCCTTTTAAACTGTATATTCCCTGAATTTAGGTCATGTATTTTTGAATGTGTGTCTCGGGTTAGTTTTGTGGCTAGTTCTGGTGAATTTAGTGAGTGTTAACTGGGCAGGCCTCTACTAAGTGCAAATTGTCATACTGGATTGAAGTAAGGAAAGCTACAGGGCACAAAGGCTATAAGTAGTATCTACGTATAAAATGTGTTCTACTTTTTTCTCTATTTTAAGTGAATTTCTATTACCTTTTGTGTGGAAGGACTTGGAATGCTTTGAAACAGCTCAGTACTGCTAATTGTTATATCATATGTCATGCAGCTAATGTTAGATTTTTGTATCCCTTAGGTGACAGGGGTCTGGGCATCAGTATCATTGGAATGGGAGTTGGTGCTGATCAGGGACTGGAAAAACTAGGTATTTTTGTAAAAACAATAACAGATGGTGGAGCTGCTCAGAGGGATGGACGGTGAGTTTTCATTGAATTGATTATGCTTTTTACAAATTTCCAGCTGAGTCAAATTGCTTTCATAGATACGCTGAATACTATGAATAAAAGTGCAAAAGCTGAATGTAGCTGCTTCTTGCTTTATGTTAAATTTTAAAAAATGGGTTATATATTATAGGACATTTTTGCTAAGTAACTGTAGATCTTACACCACATAAGAGAAATGTTCAAAATGAGCCCATGTGTAGAAGTACCAAAAATCATGTTGACACCCCAGAACATCAGTCACTGTGTAAATAGTATAAAAAACATCAAGTCAAATACTGTGTAAATTTTAATTGGTGATCTGCATAGTAACAGAGGATGAGGAAACTATTTTTAAGCAATGAATTTCAATGGACTCAGAATTCATCATTATAAATACTAGAAAGTTTTAAGTGATATTTGTCATATCAAAAATGTTTCAAGCCAAAATACTTTTGTTTAACTGATAGCTAAGTATTTATTTATTTTGCAGAATTCAAGTAAATGATCAGATTGTTGAGGTTGATGGCATAAGTCTGGTGGGAGTTACTCAGTTCTTTGCAGCCACTGTACTAAAGAACACCAAAGGCACAGTGAGGTACGTATGTTTTCTCTGAAATAACAGTTTCTTTTGGTCATTTTTCATTCATGGAGAATACAAAACCATAGTATGAATATATTACAAAGATGTTGTGGAAGGCAACAGTGTAGCAAACTCATTTTTTAAGCATGTGTTAAGATTTTTTGGTGCAAGATAATTTGGTTTATTTCCTGTAGGTTTCTGATTGGGAGAGAGAAGCCGGGGGCTGAGAGTGAAGTAGCCCGTCTCATTAGTGAGACCTTAGAGCAAGAGAGATGTCTGTACGACCAGCACTATGTTCATGATGATACAGAGCAGGTAAAACATCATACATGCTCTGCTAATGGAATAAATGGGGAGGTTTAATCAAACTGAAGCAAAAAAAGTGTAAGACAGGCAACTTGCTAAAAACAGGAGAATACACACTTCATACACTATCACTTTATCAGTAATCCAAAATACACTTCTAACTGTCAGCATGTGCATGTCTTTCTTAGCTCTCTTTTGTGGAACATTGATGAAGGTGTTTGCAAGTCATCTTTAACACTTACCATATGTAAAAGAAATTAAAAAGGAATAGTAACTAGTCAAGGAAAGTTTATCAGATGGTTGGATTCCTTGATTGTGTGCTTTGGTTATTGCTACTATCATAATGCAAAAGTGTGTGTGTGTGTGTTACAGAATGTCATGATTTTCTCATTTTGTCAGGATGATGACTATGATGATGAGGAGGATACATATGAGTCACATCTACATGGAAAATCTGTAGAAGTTTTTGATCTTCCTGAAAATGAAGATATTGGTTTACTACTGGATATGGATTCAGCACAGTCTCTTCTTAAATTTAAAGAGGTGTTGTAGCAGTTTCTTGAATATTGTTTGTGATGCACTGGGGAACATTTGAACCTTGTAGGGTTCAGATATACTCTCCTTCATGTTCCCTCTCATTGTTTTGGGTTTGTTTTTTCCCAGTGTCACCAATAAGTATCTCTGGTAAATGTCCATTGAAATGTAGATCTTCTGTAATTTTTTATATCCAGTTTCCCTATGCATATTTATATTAAACGGTCTTTTGATTTAAACTAAATTTAAAAGAGTCCTTGGAAACAGGCAGTAGAACTGAGCCCCACCTCTGTCCTTGTTAAGTCTGAGCATTGCATGAGATAGATAGGAAGCTTCTCTTAGTTCTCCTGTGGCCCATTGGCCTTTGCATGTGTTTGCTGCCCAGCAGAGTGGCTTTAGCTGCAGAGAGCATGGGGGGTGTGCAAATAGGCCTGTTTTGGATGGTCTCAAGTGTTGTTGTGAGATGTTCTTCAGGAAGACAAGAAATACATATCTAATTTCTTGGTTTAGTCCCTGCAGTCTTCTGAGAAATCTGTGTACATAAAAGCACTTGATTCTGTAGATAGGCATATTTTTGGCTTGGAGGGTATTTTTATGGTGTGTTTTTTGGAAGGGATGGATTTGTAAACCCAGTAGGGCATTCCAGACTCTGAATCACAACATAATTGGAAATAGAACGGTTCTCTTTTCCCAGGGTTTTTATAAACGAGCATATTTGCTTTATTCAGGCCTCTGGGATTTAGTCAGGGACTTAAATGGTACAGCCTTTGGCGTTTAGGAGTCCAGGCTTCTCTGGTAGATTGAAGTGCCTGTTTTCACTCTGGGAGGAGAAAAATATGCTGCAAAGAAATGGTTTCATCAGGTGCTATTTGTTGCTACATCAGCTTATTTTTGTGAAGGTTTGGTATTTCACAGATTTCCTAAATTTGTTCTCTTAATAACGTTGCCCATGTCATTGAGGAAGTAGAAATTGGAGGCCACTGATCACTAGAGAACATTTACAATTTTTCTAGGTTTGAAAGCATAGCAGCAGGCTGAAGCTTCATAAGTGCTGCATTTACTTGGCATACAATTATAATCTCATGTAGCATCACTACTATGCTGTTACTAACATAATCTAAAGGAAGAAGAGTCATTCACCAGTTTTAATCTGTGTTTGCTTCGATGTGCCTTGACAAAAAAGAAAATCCCCACAGGGTTACAGATGGAAAGCGAGATACAAGGAACAATTAATACTTGTGAAAAAAAACCTTTACAGTTGATTTAAGTGTAGTATTTTTGATTTCTAATAATCCTATGAAGATCTGCGGTGTAAAAATGCATGACTTAATTTTAAAATAAAGCCAGCACATTTATTTTAAGTGCTGTTTGTAAAAATATTTAGTACTGTTGAACTTTATTCTGTGTACCAGTTGTCATCATAATTGCATTGCTGCCTTTTCATTACCCTGGTACATTGAAACATTATTGTAATCTTTTCAGTTTTCCTAATGTATAGAAAACTGGGGGATTTTTAGGATGGTGATGTACTATAGAACTTTTTTGAGGTTTGAGTAATTTAAATTTTTTTTAAATAAAAGCTCGTGATTACTTCTCCTGTAACTGACAAATAATTACATTGACTTTATGTACTCTAACAATGGTTTGAGGAAAAAGGGGCTCATGGACAAATACTTAAAACCAGCATTTTCAAATGTAATTTTGTGTGTGCTCATACAATTTTTTTCATCTGTTCCAGCTACAACTAAAACATGCGGTAACAGTTGCTGAAGTGAATCAACTGAAGGAGAAAGTAAGTTTTCAAAGAATGTTATTATTGGTAGGGTTTTTTGTTGGGTGGTTTGTTTTGGGGATTTTTTTGTTTTGTTTTTATGGCTACTGATTTTACTAGGAATAGGCTGAATGCAGAAGGCAGCAAACCATTTATGCCTCAGGCACTCTGTATGTTATGCTAGACAGACATTTCTAAGCTGAAGAGCTATGGTCAAATTAAAAATAAAATAAATTTTAAAAAGCCAACCACCAAACAATCAAAAAAACCCCAAAGTTACATAAAACAACTAAAAAAACCCATCCCCCAGGTCTCCACTTTAAAATGAATGTTTCAGTATTACTGCTTAGTGTAACTGAATATAATGAAAAGCTGTATGAAACAGCTCATAAATAAATATGAGAACATTATCAGTGGATAAAACTTGTCTTATTTGAGAATAGATTTGGTCAGACAATGGTTTGTGGCTGTCTTTCTGTTACCAGAAAGTTATTTCTGTTACCCTCTTTACCCTCTTTTCCTCCTCAAATTTTTGACCTGGTCTGTGCAGACAGTTTTTTTCCAGTGTTTTTTTCTTTTTTTGCTGAAGATTGGTTCAGTGCTTGTGCTTATTCTGAGAAAGGGTTTCTTGTTCTTTTTTGCTGCTTTTTCCATTGATGCAGATTTGTACATGGCCTTTTTCTGAAAATCCTGTGTGTGAGTGAGCAGCTTCTTTTATTCCATTGCCCTTCTATGTTGCCTTGCTCAGAAATGCACATCCTAGGACAAGTTGCAGCACATTGCTGGAAACAGGTAGCAAGTGAGGAGGGCATAGTGCTTCATTTTGCAATAATTTTTAGTAGCAGTATCTATTGGGGTATTTCATGCACTCTACAATTACTGAGGCAAGGCAGACAAAGCTACTTATGACAGTTCTCCTTTTGATTTCTGACAGTGCTCCTCCTCTTTGTAGTATTCTTGGTATGTGGCCCAACTGGATGGCAAAAAAGCTGTTAAAATGTTGGTGTTAGTACAACTTACAACCCTGTTTTTAATTCAAGAAATTCTTGGTCCTTTCAACATCCTTCCATTGGGAGGTGATGTTAACTGGCTTCAAAAGCAGTGATTTATTTCCTCGGTGTCAGTGGTGTCCCCAAAGAATGAGACATGGACAAACTAAGCTGTGTCTTGCCTGTTCACTCCTGCAGGGCCTGGAGAGCTTCACATGTTCGCATTCCCGTGTATATTGTGGCTGCTGTTAAGCTGAAGGGGTGGCATATCTTTCCTTTACTGAGGGAATATTTTGTGGTTTTGTACATTAGCTCAAGAAAAGGAAGCCCTGTGCGTGCCATCATTTATTAGGAAGACCAGTGTCATATAAAGTTACCAGGCAAGGTCAACTGGTCATGTTATCTTTATTCAAAAAGCTGTTGGTAATGAAGTAGTAGGACAGGGAGCTTGTCTTATACAGGTTAAGATTCTTTATCTGCAGTTGTCTTTCAAGGTTCTCAAAATAGGCCTCTCCAAAGATACTATGGTGAGATCTTGAACAATATAAGCTAGTAATAAAGGTCTTGGTTATTTCATCTCTCTAGAAAGATGCAATACCAATGAGGAAGCAGTAAAAGACTCTTGGATTTCAGTTCTAAACTTGCTTAGATTAGCAAACATTGGAAGAGTTGATGTGATTACTTTAGAAGTTGTGTCCTGTTTTAATATTACTGATACGTAATTATTATTAGCTATTTTCTACTTAAACATGTATCAACAGCTGTTTATAATTTCATCTTCTAGCTCAGATTAATTCCTTAAGTATTAATCTTTCAGTTACAAGTAGTTGAAGCAGAAAAAAATGAATGGAAATTTAATCGAGCCCAACTACAGCAAAACTTGGATGAAAGCAAAGAGAAAATTAAAAAGTTAGAGACCTACTGGTTAGAGGCACAAAATTTATGCAAAACAGTAAATGAACGTCTTAAAGAGACTCAAGAACAATGTGATGCCCTTGAAAAGAAATACAGCAAGGCCAAGAAATTGCTTAAAGACTACCAACAAAAGTAAGTACCCCAAAATACTTGGTCTCTATTTATTGCTTGTATGTTTTGTACTTCTTGGGGAAAGCTGTCAGCAATACCTAGGGGAATAGGATTTGCTTAACATACTTTCTTTTCATTTATTGGAGTTTCGGAAGCAGTGGGCTATAAATGCTGAATTCTTTCATACCTTACATCACCAGCTTCTGGAAAGGTTCTCCAAAAATCTTGTTGCTGCTTTTGATTCATAGCTAAGGAAGTTATTTAATATTTCAAGAAAAACTTTGTAAAAACAACTTAGTTTAAAAGCTGTAACGCATCTATACTTTTTGGAAGGACTTTTTGAAATTTTACATGAGGTGTTTAGCAATGCCTTTTGCTCTTTGTGAAAAACCCTCGACTTTGACTGACTTCAGTGTTCCAGATAGAGTAGGAGTCAAAGGATATTTAATAATAGCCAGATACACAAGATTGAGTCTGAATTAGGAGTTATATCTTGTAGGAGGAGTAAAAGGAATTCTGAGAAAAATTGAAAGTTTGGGAATATGGGCCTAGCCCACTAAAATGGCAGCATGAAAACAGTATCTTCAATCTGTTTAAAGGTTTGGGATTTTAGTAGAAGTAATGTTGTTTATTAGATACACCTGTGAGGGACTCCAGCACTGTTGTTATGCAATAGTGTCTAAGTGTTCTAAGATCTTTCCTCTTAGCTAAACGAGGTAATTGCAAAGTATTTGTAGATGTGTCCTGATAATGCAGAATGCAGCTGTTGCTTTTGATAGTTGCTGTAAGCGTGTAAGACTCTTGTTCCCAGTTTCTCCACTTGCTACTTACTTCTGAAGACAATTTATTATGATCTTTTGATCTGTAGTCCACATCCAGGAATGTTATTTTTCACAGTACATTTTTGTGCTGTTTGGTGAGCTTTTTAAAGGTCTCCTTTCCCCTCTCCTCCCAAGCTTACCCGCATGGAAGTTCAAAAGTACGTGAAGATGACTGCTAACATGCTATCTTCCATTCCCTCACTGTTTAGCAAATTCCCATTACTCATTTGATTGTCCCTGAAGCTTTTGCATCTGTTGTAGATGTTTTATGCTTATTTTCTGCTTTTGTATGTTATTCCATGTGACGCAGGCAAAAGCAGCTTTTATTTTTGTTTCCTTCTTGTAGTCGTTTTTTTTGTAAAACCCAGCCATTGCAATTGCTGTAGGATAAACCAGCTGGAAACTTGAAATGCAATTTATTTTCCTACAAAGAATTTTGCCATAGCTTTTGGAAGGAAAATATACTGTGTGTGCATGTGTCTTTGTGGAAGAGAGTAAGATGTAATGATTGGAGTTGTGCATGTATTTCAGGCTTAAATGCATATGCAACTTGGCACTATTAAAATGAGAGATGGTTGTAACTTTGCAGAAAAAGTGTTGCCACACATCCTTTTTCTGCCCAGAGTAAATTACAGTCATCTGTATTTTCTTTTGAAGACAGTAGAAGCATATAAATAAATATGCTATTTTATGACATTATAAGATTAATGAATCAGTTCTACCATACAGACTGGTTTTTGTTGGCATTCACTAATGCAGTGCTTTCTAGTAAATGTAATTGTGCATATTTCTATTTAACATATTTTTATACATTTCTGTATATTACTGTTTCATAGACATGTGTATATTTCTTTCACCAGAGAAATAGAGTTTATGAAGAAAGAAGAAGATCATTCAAAGCTACTTGAAGAGAGAGACCAGCAATACGCAGAACAACTGAAAATATATCAGGAAAAAGTAAAGCAGTATTATATTTTGAAATAAACTTCTGCATTCTTGGAGAGTTGTATCTCACTTCTGAATTTTGATTCTTGCAGATTTCAGAGCTTGAAAATAAATTAAAAGCATATGAGAAAATGCCTTATGTGTTTGAAGGTGGCAGTTTATTGGAAGATGGCTGTCAAAGTCCAGGCCAGTCTAATGAACAGTCAGAGATAAAAGAAGATGAAAAAGAAACCAAATCAATAGAAGAAAGAATAAATTCTTTAGATATGCTAATTTCTGGTAAGGAGATTGTAGTATTTTTTATTTGCACGTAAGGAAAATTAGGAGGAGTTATATTTGTAGTGGTTTTTTAGTTGTTATGAGAAGTGAAGTGTTTGCTGTTTCATGCTGACTGGGTAAATCCACCTGAGTCAGTGTGGATACTTGAGTTTAGGTTCCCCCAACATTTTCAGTATGGTTATAATGTATTTCTTAAATGTTGTGGGAAAGAGGAGGTGGATGGAGAGACAACTATTTGAACTGTTCTTCAGATTCTGTTAGTGTAACTAACAGTGGGACTAAACACTGAGGTATGTCAATTAAAATCCCATTAATTTCAAGCTATAATTTACTGCAAACTTGATATGATCTTTTTGTCTTGTAATTTTATGCCCAGAATGTTAGGAAATACCAGATGGAGGTTCAAATGAGAAATAAGTTTTCAAAATACTTGGTAAATTCTTACTTTGTAAAGAGTTTCTGTCCTAAAGAATGAAAGCACATACAAGACACAAATTTTCATCTGTTTGAGAACAGAATTCATTTTCAAGACATAAGACAATTATATTCTGTTGGATTTTATTATTTTTTAATTGAAGAAGTTGGGAAAAGTATATTTCAAATTAAATAGAAAATGCTGTTGCAATGTATAAAATACTGTAATATAATAACGAAAGTATCTTTGTATAGTAATGGCTAACAGAATAATTCTGATATAAATTCTGAATATTTCTCTGGACAGTGGGTTGGTGAACTTGCCTATCAGTTTTTGCTGTGTTTTTTTGTTTGCTTTTTTAAAAAAGTATGTATTTGTTGCAGATTTTGATGCTTTTGTTGGGGATACTCCCAGATTAGACACCAGTGCCCACAAAGCAAAAGCTCAGCTTGCTTTGAAAGTAAAACGCCAGCCACCTTCTCGATCAAAGCTGAAAGAATCTCTTGGGGGTGGACAACAGACTGCAAATCTGCAGGTACTGACGCTGATAATCATGCACTCTGCGTCCTGGGCATGTGTTGAGTTTTATCTGTATTTGCAATTGGAAATGTTCTCCATGCTTCGTTCAGGCTGTGCCAAAGCATCATAGTTTTATGCTGCATCAAGTGAAAAAACTTTTTTGGGTTCATATCATAAATATGAACTCTGGCATGTTTTTGTGGCACAGTTAATTTGAAGTTAACAAAGAACTATGTGAGCTTGTTCTGTGCTACTCCTGCTTACTGAAAGATTTTGTTATGGTGATATGTTGTGAAATATACTAATTTATCTTGTTATTCCTTCATCTGGAATAACAAGTTAGTTAACAAATTTCTTCAAAAACAAAAGAGTTCTGAAATGCTTCATTATTCCATAAGTCATCATTTATGTTCACAAGAAGTGTATCAGTAAAATGTTCTCATGTTTCTGGAAAACAATTGAAGAATTGAGGAATAGATAGTCGATGTATGAGAGAGCCTGTCATAGAAGGAGAACACTGAACTAATTGATTTAGACTGAAAACTGGATGCATTGAATTGGAATGGCCAAGGTGTACCAGAACATTTCTGATTTGGCTAGATAAAGATTATTTGGGATGTGCAGAAAGATCTTTATAGAGGTGGATAACAGCCTATAAAATCAGCTTCATGTGATTCAGATGGTATCCACAACTATGTAAGTTCAGAAAATTTCCTGAACTGAGGAAATTTGCTTAGCACATCCTTCCATCCTGCTAAAAGAACAGACAATAAATGAGTATATGTCATGTTTATCTTAAAATGACTTTCAAATTTGTTGAAGGATGAGGATTCAGAAGACACTGTTCTCAACAGAGAATCTTCCACTATGTACCTAAATAAGAGCTTAGAAACAAGTGAAAAATTACCTCTCCAACGCCTGGATGATGCAGATCAAAAGAGTGAAAAGCTTGAGAAAAGAGAAAGCACAGAAAGTCCTCTAGAGTCAAGTCCTTCTGCTTCCACACACTCTTCTCCGGTACACAAACCAAACAGCGAAAATAGCACAGCCACCCCTCGTTCACCTCCTCCTGAAGGGATGAGTCCAAACTCTCCTCAAGGGTATCTCAAGAATGTTAAGCAAAGAGAAGCAAAAGGGAAAGGGAAAGAAGCCAAGGGTAAGACTTAAAGGGTTAATTATTATTTTAATTCTTCGGGATTGAAGTTTTACACATTTTAGACGTAATCAGTAAAGGTCCTCATACGTTTTTGCAAAACACCAGCCTCATAAGTGGCAATGTATTGGAGAGTAAGTTTGATGGATTTCCTGATGCCCAAAAAAATTCATTGTTGGCTTTGTGCTTCTAGACGTTACCCAAGTTTTTAAACAAGATACAGATTCTGAGTATTGTGAGAATTACTGCAGTATTCATCATGCCCTCTTAGGATATTTGTCACTAGAAAAAGGTTAAAGGTATTATAATCGGCCTAGTCACTATTAATCATTATTTGTTGGGAATATTTGGCTTTTTTGTTATGAATAATTGAAAAAGGGATCTAATATAATCTTTTAAATGTTTGATATTTTCTGTAATCAGTTAGTACGGATGTATAAAGGCAGATGACTTGCTGTCTTTGCAAGCTCAGATACAGCTCAGATGAAACCATTCTTTTAATATCCTGAAACAGGATTTGTTTTATACTCTCCTTATTTTGTATGTTCCTATAAAGTCTCAAACAAAAATAGTCTGAAAAAACCCCCACTTATTAAGACATATACCTCACACATAGGTGATTTTGCTTTCTTTTCTGCAGTTTTTTTGTGATGGCAGAAGCATTGCAAACTTTTGTTTTTTTTCTAAATTGGCCCCTGGAATTGTTAATTAATGCAGTACATCAGAGATGAGGATTATTATTGAAAGCTTGCTCTTTGTGAGCAAAATGACACTAAATGCTGTTTCTGCTAGATTGTTGCTTTCTAACTGTATTTAAATGTCTACATATTATTTTATTGAATTAATCCTTTCTATTACCTTTTCACCCATTCATGAATCAGTCTGTATTTTAAGCTACTGTGCAGTGTTTAAGAAATTACCTATTTTCTTAAAATACTACCTCTGGAAATAGAGGTGGAAACAAACATCAGTATTAAAAGTAATTGTTCTGGTTTTGTATTCAAGTTGACAGGAAAAATAACCAGTTTAACTGTAGTTATAATTTACTGGATGTTATATATTTAGAAAGGCTGGTTAACTAATTAGCTGAAGTCCTAATGTTGATCAGAAACTACTCATTAGATATACAAAAAAGAAAACGGGAAAACTCTTGACTGTTCTGACTGCTTGGTATGTAAGCTTTGAGATAATCCTTCCTGAAATACATTATGGTTATTTGCTGATGGAATGATGGGGAGTTGACCTCAGTTTTGTGTACTAAATAGGATTTTTGGTTTTGTATGGTCCTTGAAGGAGTCTGTGTGTATCATGTCAGGTTGTTTCGAAGTAGAGCATAAAATCTACTTTGTGTCCCAAAAAGCTAACTGCTTCTCTTTCACAGGTAGCTAAGTTAGGAAACACCTGATTTCCACTACAAAATGTATTTCAATTATTTTTCAAGTATTTTCAATTATTTCTAGTAGCCTGAGAATTTAAAAGTAAGTAGATTTCGGATTTGCAGTAATCTGTCACGTTCCACTGAGAAGAGGTCGTGTGGTGCTTGTCACTTAATTTTGCATAATAATTTAAAAGTTGGTATTGAATGTGCTTCCTTTGGCAAAAAATTGAGTCCTAAGAGGTTGTATTCCAGTTTTGAAAAAAGAGTCTTGGAGGAGCTTCCCAGTTGTTTCTTTAGAGCAGTCACAGTTTGTATGCCATTTCCAATAAACTCAGCCTGTCAGGAGCTGTGTGCTCTCCAGGTACCGACCATCATGTTGGTTATGCACACTTTCTGGAGCTGACAGATTGTGTATGGAGCCCATGTTCACAGCAGCTGGCCTGGACTAGCTACTGAACCAAAAATAATACTAAAGGAGCATCTTAATACTTCAAGAGTAATAAAGAAATACTAAATGCTATATTTGCTCAACTGTTGCTTAAAAAATTAATTTCTTTCATGCATCTTACTGGTTATGTAGTTGTGTATTCTGAAGTTGACATTTTGCAAAAGAAAGAGATACATTTTTCTAAACCTATCATAAACTAACTTTTGCTTGTAATTCATTAGACCAAAATACTGTGGTAAGTTTTACCTTTCTGTAGACAGTATAAAATTACTTCTTATCAAAAGCAGTATTTTTGAGTAATCATCAGCAACTGTTGTGTTGCCATTTTTCAATGGCTTGGTACAGCCAGAATGACAGAATGATGGGAAAATGCCATAGAGAATAACTTAGGCTGATATGGCTGTAGTATTTTCAGTTAATGTCTGTGTGAGGGAATGGGAATTTTAACACTGTCACCCAGGTCTTTGTATCTGATTTACAAGCATCATCATTACTAGCTGAAAATTGCAGGTATTTTTACAATAACATTTTTATTTTTCACCCCTCTATGGAAAACAGAAGAAAGGAAAAATGAAGACAGGACAGTAGAAACAAATGAAGGAATGGCACCAGGGAAATCCAAAAGGAGATTTCCAGATTTTGGGTAAGGTTTTACTTGTGTTCCTTTGGAAATAAGTGGTGTTCTGTGTAATATTTGAGAATATTATGTTCTCTAAATAAAACAATGTTGAGGCGTCCTGTAATGCTACTTCATAACACCTTTTGAAGACAGGGGTAAAGCTTGTTGAAGCCAGTTAACATTAAAGACTTAGACTGTACTGCAATAAATGCATCATAATGAATAATCTAAAAATCAGCTGATTTCACACACTGATAATGTAGTTAGTGACTTTGCTCAAGTCACTGCATTGCTTAGGAACATTAAAGTAGCAATAAAACTGTGGTTTTCCTCCTACCTGTATCCACTCTATGCTAGGCTTCTTTAGGCATTTTCTGTATTTATTTTGGTTATCTGTGGCCTTTGAAAGGGTACTGTCATGGTTTTTAAATAGAATATGAATGCCAGAACTTTTTTAATTGCATGCATAATCTGCAAAATCATGTTTTGTGTAACAATATAAACGTGGCTTTTCTGAACTGTTGGAGTCAATGTAAAAACTAATTTGCTGATTTACAAAAATGTTGCACCAGGTAAATGTAATGCTTTATTAAATTTGTGTTTTTTCACTTCAGTGGATTGAGGAAATCTGGGGGCAAGGGTAAGAAGCAAGAAAAAGAAAATCTAAGAGGTTCTCTGGATAGCAGGTAGTTCTTTTGTTAGTTTAATACATACATGCTGCATTGCTAAAATTTGTAACCTAAGAATTTCTTTAAAACTGTCATTAGTGTTTGACCTTAAAGTTCATTCTTGTCTAACAGTGGCAAAATTATGTGAAGATTTAATGATACAGAGATGAGCTTCTAATATCACAGAATAGTGTAGAGATGATTGTTGAGTAAATTAAGTTAGCAATTGCTTAAAATTGTTAAATTGTGTGAAATACTGTAAAAGTTCTTAAATTTGTGTTGTTAAATAACTCATTATTTTGCATGGATATTTAAAGGCAAGTGTCAGTTTTCATTTCAAGTATCAGTTGTGCTGTGGAGCTGGTAAAAATAAGTGGTGTGTTTTGTGTTTGTTCTTGTTTTCAAGGGGGTGGTTGTGTATTTGAGGGGTGGGATGGGGTTTTTTGCTCTTGTTGTTTAAACAGAATTTATTCTGCTTATCTCAGAGGTTCCCGAGAACTTCTGGATGACTCTGGCAACAATCTATCTGCATCAGATTCAGATTCCCCTGTTCCTACTTGCATGCCTTTCTCTTGGTTTGGAGACAGCCACAAAGAGCCTCAGATCTCGAGTAGCAGTCTGCACGTTACTCAGAGTGGGCAGGATGGTTGTGAGCACGGTCAAGAGAAGAACAGAAGCAAGGTAAAGATAACTAATTTGTGCTTTGAATATTTAAGTGTTGCATCTTGATAAAGTAAAAACATCAGTGGTTAGTATATGGAAGCCTAATGACTTAGTCCTTGACCGCATCACCTCTTCTAAACATTGCTGCAGAAGTTTGAGGTATTACAGCTCTTACCAGCAGGAATTGTGTGAGTGTTCTGTTCCCTCCTCTTCAGTTGAAGCATCATTAGAAGCTATTCAGGCTGAAGTAGCATCTAAGGAAAAAATCACAGGACATGCTTTTTCACTGGTTGGTAATGCTAAAAGTAATGCTAGTTTCAGGAAAGCTTAGTTTTAAAAGTCAAATCTGTTTCCCAGACTAGTTCATGGAGGAATTGTACATAAATAGAGGTCAGCTGTCCAAGCAGTTGGCCAGCCAGTTCTTACCATACTGGAATGCAGGGTTGGAGTCCCACACAGGTGGAGGAAGATAGCATCCTATTTTTCATCAACAAATATAGTATTAAAAGCCAAAAAACACATCTGTCAAACACGTTCCTCCTGGCTTCTTAGTGACTAATAATCTAATAATTTTAAACCTTTTAACCAGAATTTAAGAGTGAGACTACACAGTTCAGTCTATAACCAGAGTTACCATCTCTATGGTTTAAACTATTTGAACGAAACAGCTTTAGAAACTAAAAGGTGCAATGTGTGTGCTGTCTGAATATTTGGTAAAACCTTTCAGTGTAAGACTGTTCCTAGCAATTTTACTGACTTCATTCTCGTTTACTTTGGATTTTGTCAAGTTGAAAATTAGCTATTTGAGTAAGGTCATAAATTGGGTTTATTCTTGAGTTTCACACTTTTTCTTCACTTTGGATGGCTAAAATACCCTTTTATGTTTTGCTTTTCTTCTGTGTTGTTAGAAATGAGTTGTGTATCTGGGCGAGAAACTTGGCCAGGTTGTAGTCCATGAAGTCGCTGATATTTTGCAGAGATTGCAGATAACAAGTTTGCTTTCCATGTTTCCAGGTGGTGATTGCACTAAAATGCTGTTGTAATACCTTTTTTTAAAATACTTTGTTTCCCTAGTGTAAATCTACAGTCCTTGTGATAGTAGTAAATTGTCTGCATACGTAGTTTTTAAAAAATACGGAAAGTGATTTTAGAACCATACAATCCTTATTATAACACAGGAACTTAGTAAGAGTTAATCTCTGAAATAGAACAGAACTTTGCAAAATACTGCCCAGTGTGCGTCAGTCTTGTGTATTTACAGCTCCTGCATTGGTTGCTTCTGTTGAAGCGTGCAGTGGCCAAAAAATGTTTCTGTAAATAACCCAAGGATTTGAAAGGTATAGGCATATACTTTGATACAATTTCTGATTAAATAGGAATGCATGGTTGGTCTTTTAATAGGCTGTAGCAAAGCTATCAAGAGGTGTTTTCTGTATAGATAAGCATTCAGTGGATTTGTGTTTCAAAGTCATTGATTCAGAAGAACCCATTGGTCCCCTCTTCATTGCTCCTTTCTATATTATTTGAATAATTTTTGTAAGCATAGGAAAAGTCCCACTGCTGCATTTCTACTATAAGCACTCATGTGCTTAAGCAGCTCTGAAAGTTTTCATAGACCTACCATGTACACCTACTTTTTGGCAATCAAAAAGTTACAGATCTTCCCAGATTAAATCCTCTCTTCCTTTCCACATTGTTCTGAAATAACAGTATTTTCTTCTTACTGGACTATACTTACCCAAGTTGATAACCACTTCAACCTTCCAGCTGGTTTCTTGCCTGCTGGTTTGGGTTGTTTTTGTTTTCCTTCTCATGCTCCAGTATGTAATTGCTGCTTGCTGCTCTTTTCCTTAGTGCCAGTTGCAAACCAGCAGCTGGAAGATCATGCAAGTCTCCAGCTATATTCCTGCTTTGTAAAATGGTAGAAAGCTGATCCCATTGAAGAACAGATTCGCATACATTCATTAATCATAAAATCATAGTTTTCCTCTCCAAAGTCATGCTGTTTTCACTTTGCAGTGTTTGAGGTCTTTTGTAAACATGGTAATGTGACAGTGGCTGCTGCCACAATTACTTATTGTTGTAGATCTGAACTTAGGGTTCATAATTACATTTGCACAGTAACAAGGTTTTGGCTTGTTTTGCTATGAAAAGACGTTAAAACTGACAAAGAAATGTGCTTGACCACTCAGAAGTGACTCTTGTTACTAAAATAATATAAAAGCAAGGGACAAAGTCATCTTCCCAGAATTCAAGGAAAGAATACTCCTTTGTGTTGGTATTAACTCAAAATTTATAAATAAAGCAATATATAATAAAAATAGCAAAGGCATTTATTCCTTCTGTGTGTGTAGTATCCCATATGATCATGTGACAGCATTTCTCAAAAAGGAGGTAAAAGTAGAAAGCCTAAAATAAGAACTTTGTCATGTAAAAAATCTCTGTGGAACCCAGTCTTTTGCATTGTGTATAATTTTTGTAGTTGTGTTTTAGCATTGATGATGTAAGGAATATAATTACATTCCTTATTACCTGGTTTGTGGTTTTGCAAAATTTGCCTCTTAAAGTTACTGCACTTAAAAGGTTTTTCTTTTCTTAAAATGGTTCTGAAGTTAGTTTTAAACTTACAGTTTGACAAAGTAGTGAGTCAACTTCTTTATCCTTGTGAAAACAAGAAACACAGGAACTAAAATCCTGTGTGCTTGCAGACAGTTCTTAAATTAGTCCCTTGACACAAATCTGTCCCTTTCTCTGATACAATACACACACATACATAGTGTTTATACTCATTGTTTTTCCAGAACACTGCTTAGCTTCTGTGAGCCTGTATGCAGTGTGTCATTTTCAATGCAAGGAAGAGCAGTGTGGTATAAACTATATCCTAGTACCTTAAATGATAGAAAGCATACCTACAAAACCTCTTCTATCCAAATTCTATGCTATTCAAGAGTCAAAAATCTTTGCAACTGGCTCTAAATGCTTAAAAGGAAATTACTCCTATAAACTGATTAGGAGCAGGGGGAGGAGAAAACATTACAGGTGGTGCTCAGATGCTTTACTTTTGGCTATGTTTTTTCTAAGGTTTTTTCTTGAGTATTATTGTGTCTTTTTAGTTTTGTTTATCTGAGTTGTTCTTGATTTTTCTCTGTAAAGGTAGAACAAACCTGAGTAGGCGAACTGAAACCACTACAGGTGGCTAAAAGAAAAGCTCCTAAATAGATTTTCAGTTTGGGTTGAAATTCATTTGAGACTAAGTTGATGGACAAAGTATTCTGTTGTTTCTGGCAGTAATTTTTCATCTAAAAGACTGAAGAATTTAATGTAATTAATAAAATAATCTGTATGGTAAATAGAACACCATTTCTCAGTTAAGAAAAGAACTACACAGAGGTAGCTGGAAAACTCAAGTTGTGGTTTGGGGGTTTTTTGTTTGGTGTGTTGTGGTGGAGATGGGTTTTTTCTTTTGCTTTGGGGTGGTGTTTTTAAGGCTGAAAATGTGTATCAATAATTCAGAGTATAAGGGAATGCAGTTACAAAACAAAACTAAAATAATCCAGTAAACTGAGAGTTCAGGTTAAATTGAAATCAGAACACAAATACAGAAGTGCTAAATGAAGATAACTGCAAAGATGTAGTTCTCTTATAGGAGCGTATCTTACTGAAGAAAAATACCTTTAAGATCAGCCTAATTTAGGATCTCAGGTTATTTATGCACATAGGGATATGGTATGGCATCCTTACAAAGTGTAATTAGTTGATTAGAGACGCGGAGAACATTAGAGAAAATACTGGTAAATAATTGCCTTACTGTTTGTAGGCAGCAAAGAGTAGTGATGAGATGTAAATTTTAGAAAGGCAAAAGTAGGAAGCATGTTTCTGGCTGAATTATTTTTCACTCACCAAAGAAAAATTTTTCAAGGTCACAATCTGAGTTGGAAATGGAGGGAATCAACAGAACACCACCTTCTGAAACACATTCATAGTGTTTGTGGAGGTTTCAGTTTAATAAAAATTCATCCAACAAATGCATTTTTATTTGCTTCTCCCACAGTGTGGTATGCCTGCTGAAAAAGTAACTGATGCATTCATTTCCTTGTATATTTTAACACCATTTCAGGTTGTGACTGATTCTCTGCACAAGTTGCTCTTATTGGGGAAATTGGTTTAAATTTGTTACTGTGTTTCTGAATTCAGAAATTTAGAAAAAACAAGTCAGATGCTTGATGTAGTTAGTAACATTTCATATGTGTTGTAAAGGTAACTAAGTCATACTTTTTTTTTTTTTAAACCAAAAATCAAAACTCCTAGAATGACACCTAATGACCTGCTTTTCCAAGAAGTGAGTTAATAAAACATTATTTCCACTTGTTTTCAGAGTAGAATTGTCATAGATGATACATACCATAGCAAGCCAAGTTGTGAACTTTCAGGGTTAGTGACAGAACCAAATCTCTCAGGTCGTTCACACACTTTAACCTTCTCTTCAAATGAGGTGAGTTTCAAAGTGTGTATATGTGTGTTGTTGATGTTGTTGTTCACACTACAGCATGTTTAACAGAAACAGATGTGTGCAATGTGAAACTAGATGGCTGTTCCATACTTGAATGTTGAAGAGCACTGTAAAGAAGCTGTTAATGAACTAACTGCACTAGTGGATGACACATCCACCTGTGTGTTCTGATCCTAGTTATATAATAAAAATCAGAATGAACTCTCTGATCAAATCACAGTTTTTAATTTAAATATAACACTATTCTGTTCCACTAATTTAAAGCAACTTCCTGGGTGAACGAAAATTGCAACATTTTTGACCTCGCCTTCATGCCTGTGCAGGTTTGTTTTATGATAAAATTTCATCTTGATAAAAACAAACAAAAAGTCAAAATATGGTGGGTCTGATATATATGTAGAAATAAGATACCTGAAAGTGTGTTCATTCCCCTGGAGAACTAATTCCTTTGGCTACAGCTGAAACCTGAAGTCCACACTTCGGTAGCATTCTGAGATACTGTCTCATTTGGTGTTTGACTGATGGATATCTTTATAAATTAAATCCTTTCGTTTAGGAAAACTCATTAAAAACTGAACATAGTTATCTTACATAAATTGAATTAGAGGGCTTGTCAGACTGGTGGTTCATGAATGTGATGGGGTTTTTATTAGCTGTCTTAAGTCAGTCTTAGAGGAAAATCTTAAAATGTCCCAGTAATATGTAGAAAGTCAGAGCAGTCTTACAAACAATGTTATAAATTCACTAACATAAAAATCTGAGGTCTCAAAAATCATTTAACTAGTTTACAGGTTGTTGTAGTAGTGGATTCAGTTTTTGCAGGTTTTCATTGGAGATAACAGTCTTAGATCTAATGAAAACCAGAGGAACTCTAGTTAATAATCTATCTTTGCAAGTCCTCCTTTCCGTTTTTGAATAGAATGGTTCATGAATGGAACATGTGTTTCTAAAACTTCCAAGCAGTATAAATTGTAAGACTTTATTAAAGATGTCATCTTGAATATTGTTCCTTGATCAGTATGACAAACTTTCAGTAAACTTCTGATTCTAAACCTCAAATGGAAGCTGTCTATTACTAATTGTCCATGTGTGAAGTGATGATTTAAGCCTCTTTTTGTTATAGATGAGTTCCAGTGTTCTGTCTAGTTCATATGTTGCTTATTGTCCTGGTTTTGCATGACCAGTGAAAGCTGTTTGTACCTTTTCAGTAACTACATTGAGTATCAAGGGTCTGCTCTGAGGAAAACAAGGAACAAACTGAACTGTTTTCTCATTTGGAAAGCAGTATGTGTGAAGAAAAATACATAGTTCTGTTCTTGGGGTTTTTTAAAGTTGGTGGTCTAGGAAAAAATAAGTAATCGATCTTACAGCAATTTGGGGTATTCTGAATCATAGAATAAATTAGATTGGAAGAGACCTCTGAGATCATCAAGTCCAACCTGTGACTGAACCTTGTCAATTAGAGCATGGTACTGAGTGCCACATCTTTCCTGAAACACCTCCAGGGACAGTGACTCCACCACCTCCCTGGGCAGCCCATTCCAATGTTAATTATCCCTGCTGTGAAGAAATTCTTCCTGATGTCCAACCTGAATCTTGCCTGGCCAACTGAAGACCATGTCTTCTTGTCACTGGGTGCCTGGGAGAAGAGGCTGACCCCCACCTGGCTACAGCCTCCTTCCAGGGAGTTGTAGAGAGCAGTGAGGTCCCCCTGAGCCTCCTTTTCTCCAGGCTAAACACGCCTTTCACCAGCTTCATTGACCTTCTCTGGACCTCTTCCAGCACCTCAATGTCCTTCTGAACTGTGGGGTCCAGAACTGACACGGCACAGCGAGGTGTGGCCTCACCAGTGCCGAGTACAGGGAACAGTCATTGTCCTGGTCCTGTTGGCCACACCATTCCTGATACAGGCCAGGATGCCACCAGCCTTGGCCACATGGGCACACACTGGCTTGTGTTCAGCTGCTGTTGACCAGCACCACCAAGTCCTTTCCCACCGGGCCTCTTTCCAGCCCCTCTGCCCCCCTGCCTGTAGCCCTGCATGGGGCTGTTGTGGCCAATATGCAGGACCCAGCACTTGGTCATGTTGAACCTCATGCTGTTGGTCTGGCCCATCAATCCAGCCTGCCCAGGTCCCTCTGCAGGGCCTTCCTACCCTCCAGCAGATCAAAACTCCCACCTAACTTGGTGTCCACAAATTTATTGAGAGTACATTCAATCCCCTCCTTCAAATCAGCAGTAAAGATACTGAACAGGATCCTTAACTTAAGCTCTTAATGAGTGTAATTCCTACCTGATGGTTGTTGTCCGGATGGGTTCATAAGTACGCAGCAGGACTTGTGCTGGCCAGTGTAACTCTGGCTTTCAGAGCAGTGGGCTGTTGCACACTGCCTTACAAATCCTGGAATTGTTAGGAAACTGGAGATGGAAGCAGCTCTTAGAGATGTAGATAGGGGCAGCACTGAGGGGTCTGTCTCTCTGCTGGGCAGGTGCTCACAGGCAGTTTGGGGTCGTAACTGCCTGGTGAGAGGTCAGTTGTTAGCAGCCAGCTAGTTACAGCAGAGGCACTTCACTCACAGATGGTTAGCAAGCTAGCTGAGTAATCCTTCTAATGTTCTTAATATGTTAAATGGTGTGGTGGCAGTGGTGTTTTCTTGGGCTTTATATTTTTATCTCCAGAGCCTCTACCTGCTTTCTGAGTCACATTCTTATGCAGCACCACATGGCTTTCTCATGCTTCCATGCCATGTTCTAGTTCTGCTTTCTGAATTTGCAGCTGATCTCTTGTGTGTGTAGTGGCCATTTCGGGGACTCCTAATTTCAGTGTACAAACAACTTGACGTGTTCCTTCTGCCTCTGAATGGACATTTGAGAAAATTATGTTGAGGTATTATTTAATGACCAAATAAGCCTTACTCAAAAGTTGGTGTTCTTCATCTTCTACAGTTTTCACTTTCTGTATAGTTACAGGTGTGCTTTCCCTTGTGTACTAGTGAAAAGATCAAATTATACAGTATTAAATATCTGTGAGGAAATTATGTGTATGTGTTGTAACACAGATTCAGGTGTTGCCACAACTTCTGGTTTTAGGGTTCTGTCTTCACCAATATGAAGTTGAAGGAGTTTGTTAGCAACTGATGATGCTGAAATCCTAAGCTGCAATTCATACCTAATTCTGGAGGACTCCTCCATAGTGCAGTCTTTTGGCTGCTCTAATCTGTGCTGCTTGGACAAACTGGTTCAGAGAACCCCCAGGATTCTGTCAGGGGACTGCAATTCTCTGACAAAATTAATGAATCTGGGTCTCTTTCTTTTTTTGACAAGAATACATCTTCCGGTACTTCCACTCTGAAATTACAGAAGTGAAGTTTTTGCATGGCTTGCAGAGATTTAGTATATCTAGAGTGAGTTCCAGCTGGAATAAAACACTTTACACATTTTTTCATGAAAATGAGGTATATAGATACACACACACATCCCCCAAATGATAAAAGTACATAGAAATACTAAAAAATATGTATGTGTCAGCATATATTTTAGTATTTCTTGTGGCTGATAGCCCACATCAGAGATACAGGTCCAACTTTAAATGCAACGTGTTTCTCCTTTTTTATATACTACTCATGAACACTTGCTAGTATGAGACAAAGCTACCAATATGTATTTTGTACTGCAATATCAGGTTGAGGAGTACTGTTATCTAAAAAACTTTAAAATAAATATGCGTTTTAAAATTCCCTTGGTAATTTTTCCAACTAATCTTCTCTGTACAAAGCATCTCAAGCTTGATAGCTTGGATAGAAGACTCAGTGCTCCAGTTTTCTTGATACAGATGCTGTACAGAGCACTTAAAGCCAAACCTCTCCTAGAGCCCTTTGCTGTTATTTTATGCAAATTGCTGTTCTTCTTTTGCACATCAGGAAGGCGGATGTGTTCACACCTGTTGTATCTACATAAGCATTTTGATTTTGATAAGGAGTTCACTTTTGAAATAAATATTCTGATTGCTCCCACTTGCTTTACTTTGATTTATCTTGAAATCAAATCAGATGAGCTCCAACAGTGGTCCTGCTACGTTCCAACTGCTAGTCGCCTTTGATCAGACTAGAGCTGTTCGGAAATGAAAACCCTTTGAAATGCTTGTAGTGTGGATTTTAGGACCTCAGCACAAACTGTTTGATTCTACAAATTCATTCCTATTTATCTGCATTGCCTCCTAATGTAGCCACTGTCCCTTGTTTCACAGACCAGGGAAGGCAAAACCATTTTGAATTACATGTAGTCCTTCACTACATTGGAAGTTTGGAAATTTTATGTTTCCCCCATACGTGTCTTCTGTATTGCATGCTCAGATCCAGTGTGTTTTATGATCAGATCATGTGACAGGCCTACATCTCACTATCTTTGACTTGTAATCACCAGAATTATTTTATCAGTCAAATTGCCCAAATACTCCATCAAATAAGCTGGATTTTGTGAGATCCCTATGGCTGGCAGTTGTTCACATGAGACTTAACAGGGTCATCTCTCATATCTGTAACTAGAAAAATGCTTTTTTCCATGTTTTCTGTTTACGAATGCACGTAAGGCTTGCTGGGAAAGGGGAGCTATTTTCTGCTGTTTGCAAATACCTTTGAGTAGTGGAAGCTGCCCAGTGGAGTGTAATAGTGGAGCAGTCTGCAAGTCTAATGCAGCCTGTACTCAGTCATGAGCTGGTGAGAGATGATTCTGGATAGTTCATAAAACTTCAGTTAACTGATGTTACTGATTCGAGTACTACTCTTGAATTTCTTCTCTGCAGACACTGAGCTCTGTTGTGTAGCTTTTCTTTTGTGATGAAGTAATACTGCTTCAGGACAAACAGCAGTACCTTTTCCCCCCAGAAGCAAAATTAAATTGAAGCAGGGTGCCTCAAAAGCTCTGTGAGCTGGCAAAGTGTATTTTCAGTAGAAGTCTGGAAGCTGCTATGTTTCTGAAATGGTCATCTTCTATTTGGGCAGACATTTTAAAACATTGATGTAATAGCATTAGTTCAAAGAATAAACAGTCCTCTCTTTGACAAATGTACAAAATGTAATAAAACTGTACCTAGAACACTCACTAGATCTACTGGCTACTAGAATTGCTTTTATTCTGGACTTTCATCACTTAACAATAATAATAGAGTTGAAGTGCTTGATAATTCTTCATGCTGTGTATGGTAGCATCTAACATTAAGACAGAGCTACCTTAACCAACTAACTGAGGAAATGTGTTCATTGTTTGGATAGGTCCAATTTACCATTCATGTTCTCTGTTTCTGACTTAGTTTATGTTGAATGTTGTAGTGTCTTGTTTCTAGCAAACTAGGCAAACTAATCTCAAGAACTTGACTTTTGGAGTAGAGCATGTTTAAAAATGCACTCTGGTAATCAAACTCAAGTGGCAACTGGAATTCAACGTAACAGTCAAGTAAAATATTGCTTATGTGACTTTTCTCAATTGGTTAGGCATTGGATGATGAATTTACAACAACAGGAAAGCAAAATCAATGGCACAGTAGACCCATTTCTGAATGGACCACCCAGCAAGTATGCCACTGGTTAATGGGAATGAACATGGAGCAGTACATTACAGAGTTCACAGCTATGAATGTGGATGGACAGCAGTTAATGCAGCTCGACAGTGAGAAGCTAAAGGTATGTGAATATCCTGGGACAGATTTGTAACTGTATAGATTTCACTGCTTATTCAGACATCTTTTTAACCTACAAAGTCCCATTTCCTGGTTTTGTGGCTTTTTAAGGGATAGAGTTACATGCTCTTGTTGCTTATTTTGAGTTGCTTTTGAAATACTTGGAGACGGTATAGTTAAATTGTAATTAGTAATGGATTGTAGAATTAAAGACAGGCTGTTTATAGCCAGAAAAATAACAAATATTGCTTCCTTGTTTGTATCTTGAGGAAGTGAAAGTAAGGAATCCAAGGAATCTTGATACATCTGTCACCAATCTCAAAATAAGGTTGTATCAAAACAAGTTCCGGCCAATTCAAATAGAATGTCAGGATCCAGTTTTAGAAATCTGTTTCTTTCACATTTCCTCTTCAAATGAGAAGCCTAAAATCCTATCTGATTACATAGTAAATGTTTCAGGTTTTTTACTCCTGTTGAAAATAAATATTCTGACTTTTTTGAGCCTTTTCTTGTCATTTTACGTCTGGAAGCTGCAGTGTATACATATCCCTTATAGTGCTGGTAAATTCCTGCAATTTTTCTTCCTTGTTAGATTATGAGACTGCATTATGGACAGGCAAGATGTGCAGCTAAAAGAGGTTCATTGGTCTATGCTGGCATAAGGCAAATTATTATTAATGAACAGTAGTAGAATTTGAGGGGTTTAGGGAGAGAAAAGTTGTCTAACTTCAGTCTCCAAAATATGCCTGCATTTTAAAAAGACTTGCAACACTAAATGTTGCATGGTCCTGTCTCCAGTTGTGGAACCCTGAATGTTGATTCCTAAAGCTCAGTGAGCACCCGATGCCGTTGGGGCTGACACAGAGCGATCACCACCTGCCGATCGCAGGCTGCCACCTGCCGATCGCAAACCCAAGTGTACTGACCACTTCCTGAGCCTCTTCTTAGTAGTGCACTTTGAAATCCTTAAAACTGAAGAGTGCAGCTACTGAGTAAAAACTCCTCGTGTATAAAAAGAGATAGAAAAATATCTGGAGACTACTACTTATGATGTTATTTTCTGGAAGTTCTCAGGGGTATACATGTTTGTAAAATACAACACGAAACTATTACTACACAACTGAAGAGTTGGCCTTGGTTTTCTTACGTACCTTGTTATCCAGATGATTATTTATGCTTTATTTATCAAATAAACAGACTTGTTAAAAAGTGAATAACACTTTCTTATATTGTTAATGCAAAAGCACTGTTGACAGCACTGTTGAAAAAAATTACTGATGAGGTTTTGTTTTGGTTTCCCCCCTCCAAAGGCTTTGGGAGTTTCCAGTCAAAATGACCGATCAACAATAAAGAAGAAAATTAAGGATATTAGAAAAACACAGGAAAAACTGGAAAAGCAGAAGGAAAAGGTTCAAAAGAAGGAGAAAGAGGTTCGCAAGACTGGCAGAGTGGTGGCCACTCTTGAATCAAGCTGCTAAAATGACCATTTTATTTTAGTGCAGACTTGCCTAATCTTGAGGAAGTTCAGCAGATTTGTATATAATTGTACAATTGAGGGAGGAGGGAAAGTGCAACAGTTCAACGTGGTAGGTGGTTTTTTACTTTTTAATTGTGGTCCCTCCCCATTACAGCCCAATAAAATGAAATAATGTTTTCAGTATTTTTATTTCTAGTTGACTCTGCCTGTGCTAATAGACAATAACTTAACTTTCTGCCTTAAGTAACATTTCTGCTTCTAAGGTGTCATATGCCCTTTCCATTGAAATTGATGTTTGTGAAAAGTAGAATACTGTATTAAAAATCATTCCAGTATTAGTCAACTAGCATTTGATAGAGTTGAATCTGATAGAGGGACAATAGAAAAATCCTGCCAACAAATTCAGTCTGTGACAGTCTGTTTATCTGTTGCCACTAAAGATGTATAGTAAAAATTAAGTTTAAGAAAATGGTAATGTCAAATTAATTTAAAAAGAAAGCATGTATTTCGAACTTGTGGATTATTTTAATTCTTGTACTTCTGGAACTTCATTCAAAGTTCACTTTAGTAGCACATTGTTTTTGAATTCTATGTGTTGCAATTTACTGAGAAAATAACAAGAAATACTAAGTAGTTTTCACAAACTACATATCCTTAGCATAATACTAAGTTTTCTGTACACTACCCGTGTGGTGTTGGGACAAGGTTTAAGCCTATAAATAAGATCCTTTTTAACCTATTTTTCCTAAATAATACATAGTTTTATAGATTTATGCTATGAATAAGATCAATTTGCAATACATGTATTTCTCTTTTCTACATGCTACAAGATTTTTTGCGGACCAAATTTATATATTTGCTAATTTTAAACAATACTGTTTTTCAGACTTAAAATACTGAGGGAAGAATTGTAGGAAAAATTATCACTGACGCACTGGGTTTCTGCCTTGTATTTAAATGTTCAGTTGTAGACTACAGATTATTTCTCTTTAAAGGAGGATTTGATTCTTGAAATAGCTTAGAACATGACTTGGTGTTTTGTATATTTACATACTATTTTCTAGAGATATTACAAAAGCACTTCATTAATTTAGATTATTCCAGAAACATAGACTAGATTAAATATCAGTTCCACCCTAGAATGGACTAGAACAAAACTTACATAGTTCGTTTATGTGGACCAAGTTCTCCTTTAAATCTATGGACTGTTTTTCATTTTAATTAAATGAATGAACTTCACTGTTGGTGTTTCACATTTATTATTTTTTTGTATAAATGTCTTAAGAATTTCAGCAAAAGGACTGTAAGGAAATGCTTCTGCACACTAGGCATTTCCAAAATAAAGTTTGAAAATCTTGGTAATAATTACTTTTTTAAAGAGACTGTATTTCAGTTTTATGCATTCTTTGGTCAAGATTTAATTTAATTTGTTTGCAGTAGCAAACTTCCAGACCCTGAACCAAAGAGAAATGCTGCCCTACTGATAAAAGAGAAAGGAATTAGAAGTATGGGAATCACCAAATGCTCAGGATCTCCCGCGTAAAACCACCCTTTAATTAATTCAGTCAAGAAAGTTGAGAGTTCTCACAGCTAGAACACAGAATATTGCTAGAACCCCGTATTACCTTTTCCCTTAAGCCTGCTGTTGCACCCTGGGAAGAGTTTTCTCATCAAGAAGACTGGTGGAAATAATAGTTTCAGAGGTCTCCCTGTGTGCAGAGCTGTTATAGGTAAGGAGGGGCCATAGCAGGGATGATGAACTCCCCTGGTACCTAAGCATGAGGACACTGATTATCACAGCCCACAGCACTTAACATCTGGTGGATGTTGAACGAGAAGGCAGCTGCATGGAACGAGCTCAGTACCAAGCTACACAATCACCCAACAAAGTTTCATTTTTACAGTAGTTTTAATGAATAAATGCAGCGATTCTTTCAAAAAATTAACACAAACCAAGATTAATTTTACAGTGCAAGACTGAGCTTATTTGCATACAAAACTATTAATCTCAGCATTTTGATAGTGTACTACTTTTCTGTAGTGATTCACTTCAACTTAACCAGTGTGCTAGCAATGACTTCAGTATAGTAATGAAAATACTAAACACAAAAGTTGTCTTCTGCACTTCTATTTAAACCAAAAGTTATCAGATTTTTAACTACGACTAAATACTGTCAATCAAAACACTACGCATTTATGTTTTCACCACGGTCATTTGGGGTGGCAGGTGAAAAGACAGATACAAATATAATTATACAGCAAGTTGTTCTAATAATCAGAATTCAGTTGGTAGTTAGCTGAGAACATGGAAGAGACTTTATTGCAGTAATATCTAAAATATTAATAGACTTTGTAGAAAACAAACTGTTAGCTTTTCTTCCGAAATACCACTTGTAGTTGTCTGATGTTACTAAAATTGAGTTAGTTAAAAGATTTAAAGCCTAGAATGCTCAGCTTCAGACCTGAGTTTTTAAAAGCCCTTGCTGTAACTTTCAGCTTTAGTTTAGCGAAAGCAATAGCTGCAAGTGTCCCTTCCAACATTTGTGCAGGCCCCATTTTACACTGTGTGGCATTTCTCACATCCTCTTGCAGGGCCAAAGAAGAGAACAGCTCTCAATTCTCCTCACTTGTAGCCATGTAGATTGAAAGGTGTGCCAGTTATCACCCTGCATCCTTGTAAGGAAGAAAAATAGGTGCCTCAAGGTATCCAAAAGCTTGAGTGGAATAGGTTACCCTACTGTTCTGGTGGAAATTAAGATACAACAATCCTCCCTCCGACTGTCAGTTTAACTGTGTATACAGCCCGGTCTGCAATGCACTCTATTAAGTTACCTGTATTAGCTTAACCAGGATATAAAACCATTTCATTGTTTTGCAGAACTTGGTTAGGGAGATAGCAGGTGATAAATCTTGAATCTGGCTCAGCTACAACTAGAGTAGCATGACTTCAATTTCCAACATCCCACCTATCCCCTTCACGTGTGGTATCTCACCTTCTGCTCTGCACAGAGATAGTGAACTGGCAAAAGCGAGGCTCATATTCTGAGAGGGATTACGTGTCTGCTGCAGAACAAAAACCACAGAATTACATGCAGTTTAATTAACTAAGAAAAGGGTTAGTTCTCAATGGCTTCAACTGCATCACTCCTAAAATGTTCAGGAATGACAGGGATTGTGGTGCAACACAGATGTGTATGATTTGAACTAAGCTTGTACAGTAGGCATTAAGTTGAATTCTTTATTAAAACGACTTTGTATCTGAAATGTAATATTCATTCCCCTCTCTATCTTCTCCTGTATGTTTTGACAGTTTGTCTTTGGGTGATTAACATATTCTGGTTATCATATTTATGTTATAGTGTGACTTCCAGTTACTACAAAAACGAGGCCATAAGCATAGCACAAATGCAAAGGTATTTTCAAAAACTGTTAATTCCACTTATTCTTAATTACTCCTGAGAAGGTAGTTTATACTGTCAAAGTAATAGAGATGCCCTATTACAGACAAATTTTAAAAATCTGTTTATTAAAATAGTTTCCATTTGCAGCTGTACCTGACATACCCAGTTTGAGATCTTACAAAGGCTAGAATGTTGATATTGTGTTTTGGTATGACCTACAGAAATACAGGCAAATGCAAGACAACATTTCTCTACTGTACACAATCTAATGCTGTTTTTAAATTCACAATGATCAGGGCAAGATAAGTTTTTCACATCTATTATATATTCACATTACAACCAAAGAAATACAACCGATGCCACATACCTGAGATACATTATACCAGTAGTAGCAGTTAAAAATGGTTTTTAAAGTTTTTTATCCCTGTAAAGACGTGATTTCTACAGCTGAAAAAACCCCCTTGATGTAGGCAATGCATGTAAGCAAGATATCTAACTTTGCAAAATTAATCTTCAGCACGCTTAAGATAAAAGAATAGAAAATGCCACACAGTTGCAAAGGTATAGTAATGAGCTCAATATTTCTTACATGAGTTTTTCATTAACTGGTAGTATTGTATAATGGAAAAAAGTTCCAGTGAGCTTTTTCAATAGTCTTCCAATAAAATTATTTTGTAATAACACTAATTAATACCAGATATGATAGACATTGCATTGATCCCTATAAAAACCAAAATATTGCTCCTCTGACTTAGCTCTGAAAGCTGTCATAAATAGAAAATGAAATAAGCAAAGTATGACCTCACTTTATAAGTAAGTGCAGGTTTGGGGGTTTTGGTGGCTGCTGTTTTTTTAATTTCATAAATGCCTAATTACACTTAACTTTCTGTTACACCACTTAAAATTATTTTCACGTATCAAAAGTGGCTCAACATCTTGGTATAAATCAGGTCTTTTAAATTCCCTTTACAGACAAACCTACTTCTTATGAGCTGCTGAGGAAAAAGCTACATACTGCGAAAAGTGGTCATGTCCTTTGGCTCACTGCTTGGCACACACCAGTCATCGGCTTCATGGTTTGCTTTATAATGTTTCCAGGCCGCTTTGTTGTATACAGGGAGTCTTTCAATTGATTCTGTTGATAAGGCCTGTAAGGAGAAGAGGCTGTAGCTGGTGATTCTCTTTAACTGAAGTTACCATAACAGAACAAGGAGTTCCATTACCAGTGCAGATTGGAGTTGCTGATACACAGAAAATGGTAGAGTGTTACATCATACCTTGATGTAAATAACTGCATCTGTACCATAGCCTTCTAAGGAATACAGTTTCAGGTCTCCTTGGAAGTATTGTGCATACAGACGTGATATGGGTAAGCCATAACCAAATCCAGCCTGATCAGGAAGAAAAGTATACTATTAATGGCATTAATCAGTGGCATTTTCTGTTTTAACTTTATAGGTAAAATAGACAAACTAATTATAATGTTTGACAGTAACAGGAGTTCAGGTGTTAACTATTATGCCCTCCTCCCCCCTCCAAGCTATTATATACCCCAAAACCAGAAGAATGCATGAATGATCGTGATTACGAGAAAACTGTTTGATTCTTTCGTCAGGCAAGGCTGGTAGATAACACTTCTTGTATTATGTTAGCTTTTTGAAGAGATGTCATTAGAGAAAATTGTGCTGTGTCTGTGTCATGCCTCATGAAGCTACTAGTCTTAAGTACTCAGTGTTCTTAAGTCAGATACATTTCATCACAGAGGTTCAAGACACAATGTCTATGAATTTGCAGCTTATACTAAAATTCTACCAAGCCCTGGCTGCAGTAGGAGAACAGAGCCCTGAAGTGTTAAGCATAATTTTTTGTTTAAATACTAAATTTTAGAGGCAATCTGTCAATGAGCGTACACAACACTTCTCTGTAAAGATCTAGTGTTCAGTGAGTTGCAGAGTCATCTACAGACAGAACTACATATATGCAATGTGGGAAAAGAAATACAGGAAAGCTGTTCAGAGATTCTGATTTCTGAGAGCTTAGGCTTTATTTCTTGTGCATTTATTACATTCATATGAGACCAAAGCAGATTCTTCATGTGCCCTGTCACATCTATGTACCTTCATCCTTGATGGGGGTTGGTACAATTGGCTACACAATACAAATTAACTATGGCCTTGAGCTGAAGTCATTGCTGTAATTATTCTTCATTTCATTCAGTGGCTACAAAAATAATTTCAAATCCTGCTCTCACTGCAATATGTGCAGCATAGCTAAGTGTTTTGATTGAGGTGGCTGATCTTTAGATTGAGTAGAGAAAAAGAGAACCTTGAACAAACTTAAATAATTTTTAGTATGCCATTTTCCAGTTATTTTTTGAAAAATACTTGAATTAAGTAAAATTCAAATATTACTCAATGTATATCTATTAAATCAGTATTTCATAGCTTTGGCTAAATGGTTTTTGTGACAATTAGACATATCCACAATGCCAGGGTATAAAAGACTTGCATACCAAAGGTGTAGCTCGTGATGTCTCAACACGAGGACGTGGTGCTGTTGAATACATGTAGTTGAACAGTCTGTCAATTTTCCTCATAGGAACACCACCACCACGATCACTCATCTGGAACAACAAGGAGCATTTAGCTTTATATCCCTGAATATATTTTTACAAAAGACAGCTTCTCTCAAACCATAAGCCAGAGGAAGTTCAGGTAAAAGATTATTTGAAGCTGTCCCTACTAAGTTACAGATTTTCTTTAATTCTCATCTTCAACAATGACCAAAGAGAGATGAATCCTTCCCTTTCATCCTTATCCAAACCATTAAATAAAATACTGCCATAAGAAGCATTCATAATCTCTTGGAGGCAAGGAAATTCTGCTTCAATTGTGCATTGCTTTTATCTTGTTCATAACACACTTTGGTCTGAAGGAGTCAGTATCTATACCTTTTAGCAAATGCTAGGTTCTCAGTGTATTTTATCTTTATTCCTCAAGAATACTGCCATTTAAATATAATTTACTAAAACCTGTTTACTGAAGGAGTAAGTCAAAGGACTTGCTTTACTACAGTTTAGTTAGACCTAAGAAAAACGCAGTACTTGCAGTTGGTCTTTGAAATCCAACATAGATGTTGTACAGAAAAAGAAGAAACTGCAAACTGTACTTCAGGAGGTTTGTTTTGTGTGGAACATACAATATATATTTCCCTTTTTTCAGTTGTTTCACACCTCTGTCATTATCACTTAGAAAATGCTGTTGTTACAATTGTATAAAGATGCTACTTCATTTTTAGTCGTGGTTGCTTCTAAGCTAGGCAAGACACAAGCAATTACAGGGTGCTATTGCAGAGCCCTCAGTGTGACTGCAGCCTCTTCATGAGGCAGAATGTGAAATTCCATAAGGGTTTTTTTACTTACATACATCATCACATACAATCTATTGATGGAACCAGCTCAAGTTACTAATATGCTGCTCATGACAGGAAAAAAATCCTAATCAAAATAACCTCCAGAGCAGTAAAAAAAAACCAGTACCTTCACAGTTAAATCCTCATTTCCCAACGTGATGTGTACATGAATTGCAGGATAAATGCATCGATCAGCATGATGTTCCATGGTGGCTCTCATTGCATTCTGTAATTTTCAAGTACAACTTAAATACTATTCATTTTGTATATCATCTTAAAATATCAATTTAGCAGTTATTTTTATCATGTATTTAAGAATCGGAACAAATGAATATTGGTTTAGAATGAGTTTTTTAATATCCCTGGTTTATTCAGTATCAGTATATATTTAGTTTATTAGAGTACAGAGACTTCAAATATTTAATTTTTTAAAGGAAATATGTGAATAGTTTAATGTAGAGTGTTTGTGTTCTAGAATTCTTTATAATGCACATACTACATGCAATAGGACACAAAGTCCCAGAGAAGTCTAGGACTAAACTGCTTGAGGAAAGCTCTACAGGATCTGTTACACATTTTACCACATTTGAAGATACACAATTTATGGGGTATCTTATTCTCACTTGCTTTATTAACTAACGTCTTCATACATTTTAAGATTTAAGCTGTCTATTCAGAAGTTATTCAGTGGCTAGGTAAAAGAGATACATCTTCCAAAGCTGTTCATTTTCTATGCAATTACTGTTTCTCTGATAGTACAGAGTAGCTGTAGTTAAATGGCAAGAAGTTTGCACTTGCAAAAACACCCTGTTATCTAGAATCTGTTTGAAAAGTCAAAGCAATACAATCTCAGTAAACAAAGATGTATGAAAGAATTGTGTAATTAATGGTAAGTGCACAGACCTTGAAAAGTTCAAACACCATGTGATAGAGATGTGATGGCACATACACCACTTGCATGGGCTGTCCTGGTGATTTAGCTGGAGAGAAGAGAGTCTAAATAACTAAATAGCAAATGAGATGTCTTTTATTCATTCCCACAGTAATTGAAAATGTGAATTTGTGTTGTTGAATTTAAAGAAGGAAAATTTGAACAGAAATCTTTTGAAAAATTGTATGTTAATCAAAAGGCATAATCAAGATTTTCAAATGTTACTTGCTGCATTATAAATTGATCATAAAACCCCTATGGGATCACTGACTAGGGCATATCATAGCTGCTTTCTAATAACCTCCTCATGGGTATCATGAAGATGGAATGGAATGTCTTGAATAAATCTTTAACATGTCGCAAGAAATGAGAGAGGGTGAGATGCAGTAATGTCAGGTCAAGACACATGAAATCTTAGGGAGGGGAAGAAGCCTGCTAAAATTTGTTATAGCAACAGCTGTAATATCAAAAACTTCTACTCATGTCAGCTTTCTGATCAAAAGGAGGAATGGGGAAAGCATTCTGCCAGATTTAAAAAAAATCCAATTTATGACAGTAGATACAGAGAACACATGAACTGTATGAAAAGCAGAAGAACATTTCACCACCAGCTCCTTTAAAAGAACCCATCATGATGTTCAAGAGCATGCCTTGTCCACATTCACTCACCATTCTTCTCTTCAAGGATAAGTTCTGGACAGCTCATGTAATACAAATCACAAAGTCTCTTGGCATTTTCATAACCATCTATAATAAAAAAAAAACACAGGAAGTTACATTCCCCCCTCACACTTTTTTTTTCTCCTTTAGAGTCTGCCAAAAAAACAAAATTCAAAAGTACTGTGCACTGTCAGGGAGATTTGTATTTTGTCAGAAAAACTGCATTTATAGGAAAAAGAAACAAAATTGTAATATACTTCAAATAAAACCTCCCCAGGTAGGAAAGAACAAAACAATATATGAATACCAGGATGTGTATTTGCTCTTAGTATAGACATTCATGTAAGTTTCCAGGATTCTTGTTCTTATCATCTGAATTTACCTCTAATAACTTCAACAACATTGCAGTTAGGATCAATGCTTCCAATGTGTTTTGGATGAGCTGGATTAATTTTCCCACCAAACAGTAAAGCTGCCAAAAAAGAAAACATAATTTAATATCCAGTATAATATTATAATTTTAGTTTGTGTCTTCAGTTTTGCTAAGTAAAAATTTCATAGGCAATCTATAATTTCAGTCCTCACCATACTTGAAAGCATACTATTCATGAATATTTTAGGAATTGTATTAAGAATGAGTTATAAAGGGCAAGGCAAATAGTGTACTCCTAAGTGGCATCTTAGTACATATTAAACACTTAAACATTATAGGAAAATACAGTTGACATGGTACAGGTATCACTTCCCCTCCTTTGAACAGCGGCACTCACAGTGTTGATTAAGGAGCATTCTGATTGAAATGCGGCTCATGTAGAAGCGGTCTAAAAAATACTGCACATTCTGTGAGGTCACTGGGTCAATGCCAAAGCTCTCCTTGTATTCTATTACTCCTTGAGCCATGGTAGGAATTACATCATTGTGTCGATTCCGGATTTTTATCACAGTATCTGTAAAACTAAAATGAACACATTGTTAGTATTTCACTTTCAAGGGACTTTAAAACTCTGGCAAACAGAGTGCCTGTCTACAAAAATGAAGACTTACAAATTAAAATATCACACGTCTACCTACTGCAATAAGATGGCAGGACAGTCTTTACAGTGTATTTCAAGTGACTAGCATTGAAACAATCAGTAATCCACTATTTTAACTATTTATAAAATAATTACTATCATGATTCTGTCAAGAATCAAGATAATAAAGAAAGATATCAAGATAGAATTATCTTTATATCTGTCAAGAGAAAGAGAAAATCGTGCCAGCTGTTTTAATGCAGAACAACCCATGCCTGTCAAATGGCACTTATGGTCAGCCAGCACTAACCAGAGCATTCTGCAGAATGACATTATGTTAAAGTGCTTCATTTCCAGTTTCTATGTACCCTCCTTTTAGGGACAGGGGATGGCATTGCTGCAAGTCTTCTGCAAGGATTTGAGATAGCAATTTTTTTTCAGCTATTGTTTTCTTGCCAGTTCTTCCATACAATATTAACAAGATATTAACATACATGACAGCAAAGCCTTACCTGTGAACAGCCCCTGAATCTTCTGAACTTTTGTCCTTAAAGTCAAGAATCTCTTGAAGACTTTGGACGTACCTTTCAATGAAACAAATAGGATAAAGACCAATTCTAATATGCTTCCCCAGATCTCTCTAGTTAGCAATTTGTGGTCTTCCAGTGTTGCATGTTTCCAAATCATTCTACCTGTCTCCCTCTGAATTTTGTTAGATTCCTGTGAATCAATTTATGATGTTTTCTTCCAAAATTTCCAGAGCAATGAATTGCACAATTTAATTAGAATGCATAAAATATCATCTTTGTGTTTTAAACCCAGTAGGTGATCATTTATTTGCAGTCTCAGCGAGTTCCTGTTGGTAAAAAAATCTTTCAATTTGTTAATGATCTAAATATTTCTGCCATCCCTTTCCTTAGATACTGAAGCTGAAGAATTCTATTTGGTTTCTCCTCACGCAGAAATTGTTCCAACCCTCTGATTGTCCCTCTTGGTCTTTTCTGTTCAGGATGGAGCTGCATGCAATTCAGGGGAATAATGGGCCAACACAGTGGTACAATTATATTCCTCCCCATTTGTTATTTAGTTCCCAACACTGTTTTCCTTCTTGCCATCAACTGGCATATCCGGAAAAATACTCCCAGTAGCATCAAAATTTCTTTTTCTATTGTAAGGCAGCAACCGCACAGGGAGAGGAGCTTCTTCCCTGTGTTCTACTTTGCCCAAATGGAATGCATTTCCCATTTGATCAGTGTCATCTAGTATCATGAGAACGTAAGCATTTGTGTTTCATTAAGAGCCTTCACCTTCATTGATAGCTCTTTTCATATTCAGTCATCTAGTCAATCCCACTAACTGGCAGATTTTGTGTTCTCTTAACTTTAAAGGCCTCTACAGAAATCATTGTGCCTTTAGCAGTTACCAAGCAATCTCTGTTTGAAAAGTTTATGCCTAAGTTCCTTACTTGGAAGCAAACTTTATTTTTCAAATAATGTCTTTTTTACTTGAACGTGAAGCATCATGTTCTCTCTGTTGTTATATGTTTTGCGTTTGGGAACTTCCTATTGCTTTTTCTTCATATTTTCTATACCTTTATTCTCAATCCACAATAACCTGTCTTGTAAATGGTTTCTACTCCGTTGTGCAAACATTTTGTCCCTTAGTCTGCTTCTGCTGTTTTCTTCAACCAGCTTCTTCACTTTCAGGTAAGTTCCCTATTAAACACTGTTCTGGTGGATTTTTGTTTAAAAAAAAAAAAAACGAAAAAACCCAACAACAAAAAAATACCTAAAATATTTTGTATCCTCATACGTGAGTGTGTGCAATACTTAATTCCCTTGTGTGTTCTCCAATTGCTTCTAAATGTTTTTTCCCACATCAATAAATTTAGTTTCTGATCACACTGGTATATTTAACATCTCAGTATATATAAGTGATATTCACATAACAAGCCTATGAATGTTTTTTCAGTAGGAGAGTGAGTTCCTCCAACCTGTGTGTATGCAGAAGGTCACCTTTCAAGGAATGTAATGTTACTCTTCTTACCAGCTCTGCACCAGCTGAACTGAAGGTGTTCTTAGGAGGTTGTCTGGAAGCAAGCTTATTTCCTTCATTATGTTTGCCAGCCTCACAGGCAACTCTTGTCGTAGAAACATAAATGAAGTCTTTTCACAAGCATTTTCAGATCCTAAGACCAATATGACAGCAGAACAAAGTCAGTACTTACGGTAGAGAACTGCACAAACTTTCTTTCTTGCATTAGAGACCTATGCCTTGATTTCAAAGCTGACTCAGCCAGGCTGGTGAGCCAGGATTTGTTTCATGGCAGCTGCCCACTTGTATTTCAAAATTTATCACATACTGAAACTTTCCTATTGCAGTAATGAGAATTTTCAATATATAGAGAGAAACTAATGCAACAGTTGCAGACCAATACTATTCAACTTTAAATATGGCTTCTATCCATGTATATTGTTCATTTTATTTGTAGCAAATATTGACTCAAACCAGCACTGATCAAACACTATGTCATTCTCAGCATGTCAGAGAAGCAAATGAAACGAGTGCAGAAAACTATTTATGAGAAGGATGATTGAGAAAGTATCATAGTCCCATACACCCTGCTTTTGATCACTGATTTTAGTGAATTACCGTAACTCATCCTCAAACACTTTCCGAAAATAAAATCAGTAATATTGATATAATTTTCAATTAAATCTGTTGTAGTTTAAATTCAGTCTTACAGGAAGAGAAGTCAGATTAATGAATTCACATGAATAGTGAGAAAGAAAAGAAAGTAGGACAGCTACTTTCATTACCCATTAGGATACTAATGCATTTAATTTTTTACATTTTTAAAAGCCAGAAGTGAAAATACTGCCTCTGTTGATAACCTGTCCTTTTGTAAGAACAAGTGTCATCTCTGGGGGTGGCAATTAAATGTGGTTATTAAAATCAAGACCTGCATTTACTCCCACAAAGCTTGTTTTCCTAGGCCAGAAAGGAGGGTGCAGAGTGGGGAAGAGACTAAGAAATGCTGCACTTCATTCTCAGCCAGACTTCTTTCTAGACTTCAAGACTGTCACATAAACAGCATCTGAACTTCCTAACCTGCCCATCTGCTGCAGTGAAGTGCATACTTCAGGTCTGGTGTTTCACAACAGGTATCTCCCAAAAATTAACTCCTGTGTTGCTGCTCAGTTCACTCCTTCCATTTGGCAAGGGGAAGTTGGGGAAGAAGATTAAAGGAAGGGATGAGGAAAGAAAAAAGGAAGCTGGGAGTGTCTTAAACATGAAAAATCTTCACCAAATTGAAATAGAGCAGTTTACTTTAAAGCATGCAGACTCACATACATAATCAACTACATTGATGAAAGAATGTCAGTTAATAAAAAAGTGAATGATGTACAAGATATTCCCCCATAATGGCACTTACCAGCATTATGCACTGTCTACATATGACCTCTGCCTAGAAACCTTTCATTCTTCTCCCCAGTCAGACTGCATTTCAGGCATGACTGTTACTGGCCTTTCCCTTTTCTTGGGTAAAATTCCAAGAACAAATCAGACTGGAGGTATCAGAATGTAAATATAATCTTTAAATGCCTCATAGACTCAAAAAATTACATTTCACAAAATAGTTTTTGTATCTGAAGGCCTTATCTTTGCAATCCTGGGTCAAATATGGAAGGCAGTATAGGGCAGACTCTCCCTCCCTGTGCAGCTACAGTCTGTATCTAGGCAAAGAATGGGTAAGATTCCTACAGAAGATATTGTAGGTCTTATAACCCAAGATCAGACCTAGATTTGCTTATAGAAAATTTCAGTTAAGTTAGCTTTACCAGAGTTTATTATTTCTTCTTTCACTGTGCTCACTCTTGCAAAAGGAGCAAAAAATATCCCTAATGAAAACACCACCAAATCATAATGGCTACAGAATGTCTTACAGACAAATACTGTCTCTGTCTTTTTTATTTCTGTTATTAGTTTTTACTCTCTGTGATTAAAAACAAAAGAGAGGGAAAAAATATTGCAGAAGTTTTCAAGATTATTTTCACCTTATGTTCAGGTATTAAGAGGAAAAAAAATAGCCTGTCTTTTGACACAAGGAAATAGTGTGCCTTGAAAATAAACACTGATTTTATGGTAAGCATTATTTTATCAGTAAAATAATACAGGCCAAAGCAAACTCTGGATTGCAAGCTTCTTTGCTTAAAAGTAGCAACAGAACATATGGTTCCTGTAGGAATCTGGAGTTTTAAATGTCAGATACACTTCATTGCCACAAGTGAAATGTTGAATAGATGGATGAAGTGACAGCAGATAATTATGAGAAAGTCTTCTTTGTAACTCTTCCTGGTTACACAAGATTTGGGGTTCTAGGATTAGTTCTCACTTAGGTTTTATGTACAAAACTATAAGAAGTCACGAAACTATTAACTACTTAAATATATAACATGTAAACATGTATGCACACCAAGACGTCCTGGGTACAGAAACAGAACATATTATAAATGGCTCCAACCTCAGGCTTTGAAAAGGTGTCTCAGTGCGACTTACACCACCTTTCTCTACGTGGTCTTTGCTTTGAAGCAGAATAGAACAATTCCTGTGGTCCCTTTTGTTTCCAAGCTGACAGTCAAACCTGGAAGCACCAGGAGTGGTTTTAGCAGAGTATACGACTGAGTATCCTGTTACTGATTTATTCATTTTCAAGACTAGATTCCAAATCCTCCAGGATGTCTCTCGGTGTCTGCATCCTGTTCCTTCTCTCACACACCCTCTAAAACAGCAGCACTAGGTAGGATGTTTCTGTAGGGCACACACAAGTGACTGAGAAGTGATGAGTGTTTCAGCCTCTCGGTGCCAGCTGAGGCTACACGCTTCACGTGTTTGGAAGATGCCTTTAAAAGGCCGCACGCTGCTTTGCAAAAGGCTTAACCAGTCTCACCTGCCTGAGTCACTGTTCTAACGCTACCAGTTGTCACAGCTGTTCCCACCCTCTCGCCAACACTGCGGGTTCTGCAGGAAAGCACCCAACTACCTTAGTGGTGCCAAAAACTGGAGTTTTCGGCTAAATTTCAACCTTGTCATAGTTGCATTCTCCGGGCATGAGCCAACTGGGCTCCCGTGCCCCAGAAGGAAGCAGAGCCCTTTTCTGCCAGAAAGCACAGCATTAAGAAAGATAAGCAGCAGCCGGGCAGCGCTGACGGGGTGAGGGGTCGCGGCCGTCCCGCTCCGCACAGGCACCTCTGGGAGGAGGGGCAGCGGTGGAGGGCGGCTCGGCGGGGACTCACCGAAGTCCAGAAACTGCTTCATGGAGAGCGGCGAGGGGGAGAAGCGTGAGTAGAAGTCCACCTGCTGCGGGATGTTGGCCGGGGAGGCGCTGCCCGGGGCGGCGCCGCGCAGAAGGGCGCGCAGCAGCCTCATGGTGCAGCTCCGTGCCCTCAGATCAGCCCGGCCCGGCCGCCATTTCCCAGCGCGCCGCTCCCCCGGCCCCGGCCCCTGCCCAGGCCGCGGCCGCCTCCGCCGCGCCGCCGGGAGGAGGTGCCCGAGGGGGGTGGGTGTCTCCGCCCGGCCCAGCCCCGCAGCGGCGCGGGGCGGAGGAGAGGGCGGCTCTGAGGGAGCGGGGCGGGGGCGCCCGGAGCCGCCTGGCAGCGCCTGAGGCGGGCGCTCCGCTGCACCCAGCGCCTTGAGGGCCCGCCGGGAGACGGCGACTCTCGCTCCGTGGAGGAGCCCGGCCACGGACAGGTACACGGCGTTACGGCGGCCGGTGCCGCCGCCTGCCCGGCGAAGGGCTGCGGGTGCGGGAGCCGGGACCGCAGGGGCCGCGGCGAGGCCGAGGGATGCTCAAGCACCAGCGGCGCTCGCCTGGCATTGGGGTGCCCGAGAGCTCGGCCGTGCGGGCTCAGCGCTCCAGGGGCTCCCCCTTGCCCTGGGATGGGGCCGTGGCGGGCGGCGGGGACTCGGCTCCCGGCGCGGGTGACCCGCGGGCTGGAACGGGGAGCTGCAGGAACTCACAGAGGCGCCGGCGGGAGGGCACAGCCTCACCCAGGGAATCGGCCGGGCTTAAACGGCCATGTGTTTTCTCGCTATCGCACCTGTGTCTGGCCAGCTGCGGGGTGGGCCGGGGTTTCTTTCAGTTACCAGAAAAAAGAGAATCAAACAAACAAAAAAAAAACCCCACAGATGACTAGGGCTTCTGCTTTTACAGATGCACTCCTGATCGGTCAGCAATGAGCACAATACGTGTCTGTATTGGTAGAAAAGCATTTGGACTGTGTGTCACAGTAAATCACTTTACTGCCTGTTAAAATGCAACATGTGAGGTACCAAACTGCGTATTGAATGGTTTATTGTCCTGTTCTGGTAGAAATATCTAGAATACTAACGAAAAAAAAAAAGGCAGTTAAGAGTGATTATAAGCATTTCTGTTAAACTTACTGCAGTTTAAAGACATTTTTGACACTAGGCTCTCATCTCCATCAGATCTATTGTTACAGATTAATTTTGATACATGGTAGCTTGAGCTAGGTGCCTCAAAAGAGGGACTCCAGACGAAGAAATCCCTGGGCAATTATTATTACAGTCTAAACTCTGCATGCAACACTGTGGTTCAATAGCCGTAGAGTCTGGGTCCTTCTTGCTTTGCTGTTTTGTTACCAAGTGTTTGCCACGTGGTCATCCTTCACATCCTGCTGTAGGGGTTTCAGTCAGTTCTGTGGTCCATGTTACAATGTGGTTGCTCCAGCTATTAATTTTTGAGTGACATTTAAATTATAGTTTTATCTATTCTAACTATTAATAATGTTTTGGCTTAGTTCCAGGCTTCACTGTGATCCATCTTTGACTAATGCAATATAGCTATGTAGCTCAGCTTGCTATAACAATTCTAGCTACTTATGTCAAGCAAGCACTTAGCTACTTTCAAATAATATTTTTCAATATTTTTCAATAATTCCTACTGTTGTTTTGGTAAGCATACCTGCTTTAATAATTTAGTATTCGGTATGAGTGCAACCTTGTGCCCCAGCAGAGTTTGAAGGCAAGGTTCATTCTGTTAGTTACTACGTAGGCTTGCAAACAACTATTTTGCAGAACTAGAAAAGGAAGAAAGGGATCTTTCTTGCAATATGAAAAATACAAACTGCAGGTCCCCAACCCCTTCATAGTGACTGTCACACCTTGGCTGGGGTTTAAGGCCCATTTCAGCAGCAGTCTTTGGTATAAGGAGTTTTGCTGTGTTTTTCTCACGAGGTTAGGACTCAGCAAGGTTTATGCGCCTGTAAAAGGTGTATAGTATGAATTATGACTGGGGCCTGGAAAGACTGACACTGAAAGATGTCTGAGGACTGGGATAAAAAACCAAAGCAACTGGTTGCACAATCCCCACAGGGATACACTGCTCCCCCTCTTCTTGTGCCACATGGCTGTGCTGTCTGGCAAGGCAGCTGAAGTACGTCCAGGCACATCCACAGGCCTCTGCTGGCCCAGAGCACCGGCTGCAGTTGCCTGGTTGTTTCCTCACAGCTGGGTCTCCTGGCCTTTGCAAACCAACTGCGGACACACTTGCCTGCCCTGTGCTGGGACAGGTCACTGCAGCTGTTGAACATGAGCAGCTCCTTGGTTCTATGCAGTCTGGGGAGTTGAGACACATTGCAGCCATGACGATCAGCATTCAGCAAGGTTGCTTTATGAGGATTGGTGGTACAGTGCCCCTTCCAGAAGTTTCTTTACCTCATGTGCTGACTCCTGATTTATGTCCAGCTGAGCACCCTGTTGCCTTTTTCCACATATAACTTTTTTCAATGGACTCGAAACTGTACCCTGCAATTGTGTTACTGTCAATATCAAACTGCCACTGCTAAAGACAAATTGGTATGCAAAATCCTTGACCAATTTTGCAGGATGTATCCATCTCCGTTACTTACTCAAATACTTGTCTGGCAGTATTTAAGAAAATTTTTAGGAGGTTGCTTGCATGGAAGGGTCCCTGTGGCAACACGAGTGCAAGCATGGAGCAAGGAGAGGGGAACCGTGTCCCAGTGGGAGCTGGCATGTGGTACTCTTGCCAGTGCTGGCAATAGCAGCCAGCAGCAGAAAGCCTGCAAGTGTGAGATTGTGCCTTATCTCCTGCAGCTCCTTATCTGTCCCTTGCATGGAGCAGGGCAGCGAGAGCTCTGGCAATGCTGAGAGTGAGAAAACTTTTTAAAGCCTGCCACTTTCAGCCTGTTCTTCTAGTGAACTTAGCTAGGGCCACCTCAGTTAAGTATGATAAAATCACTAGTACCAACACCATCTTTAATTAAAAAAAATTTATTTCACACTTCTATACAAATATCCACAGGTAATTTCTAATCATGGAATGATGTAGCATTCTTAGCTGGTATAACAAAAGTTTGAGATAAAAATATACCAGTGACATGACTTTTGAAGAACTTTAACACTGCTAAGACATTCACGTTCTTAGGTGAGGGCCACAATCTGATTTTATATTCAAGGGTATTACTCAAGCTTCTTCGCCCCTGATTAGCCTGAGCCTTTAAGCAAATAAGCTAGGATTGTAGAAGCTCAAAAATTGGGTAACATCTGAATTAATATGTAAATGTTCATAAAGTCAGGGTCATAACGTACTGAGATTATCTCATTTACTAGACTAACCTTTCTTAACATTAAAGGTAACTTTTTAGGTGACCACACCTTCCAAGAAGGTACATTCAAAGTTAGCATTAAAAATAAGATACTTGACAACTGCCCTCCTAGCAGGTTTTTACCCTATGAGGGGAAAAAGTACCAAGAGGTTTTTGCATAGTTCATATTACAAGCAATTAACATGCACGCTTTTTGAGCAGAGTTTTGTTACGGAATACACAACAGTGAACTAAATCTTTGTTCTTAAATAGTACCAAGGCTTTAGAACATGGGTAGAAAAGTAAACTCTTTAAATCATTTTCTCTGTTATGTTACAATAACCAGATTACTAAAAACATAATGGTTCTACTTTTATCAACATTCAGGTATTCAAGATGATTCAGTAGTCTCAAGGTGGATCAGCTCAGATCCCAATAGTTAAGGTAAATTAGGCATCTACAGCCTCCTTCAAGTGCTATACAACAGTTGCAGTAGTCAATCAATGCCTTTTACCAAGCAGGAAGTCCTTATGAAGCTAGAAAGAGGTTTCCAAAGGATTTTCACTTTCTTGCAGCAAGTATAAAATGGTATCTAAAACACTACTGGTGTCCAAATTGTTAAACAGTCCACAATAATATACAAATCATGTTATAGGACCTGATGTTACAATTATCAGGAAAATAAAGCACCCATACACATCATTTGCATAAATATTTACATTTTAGAAAGCATTGGCACCTTCAGTAATTTATTAAAATGCAGTGAAAGCCTCAGGTCTCATAATTCAAAGTTCAAAAACAGAAAAACAAAAACCATAACAGTGGATTTAAAAATTCAGTAGTCTTTGGCCTAGCAGTTAGTCAAAGACAATGATTTATAATAAAAATAAATACAAAAATGACTAAAATATATATATACAGAAAGTACATCTAATATTCAAGCCTCTCTTAAAAAAAAACCTGTGTATATTTGTTGTGAGCAAGAATCACACAATCTGATCTTTAAAAAAAGAACCCAAAATCAAGCAACATGACCCATTGCATGTGTAATTTAAGATGATGCTTTTTGTTAAGCCCTAACTACTGCAGCAGGCAAAGGTTACGACTAAAGCAGACGTGCAAGGCTTCAGTTATACTTGAACAAAGTGTGATAAGGCCACTGTGTGTTTATAAAGCACTGTGCATTGAGGGAACAATGGAGAACTCGTCCTGACCTTAATCATGCGTTCCTTAAATAACTAGGAAGAAGGTCAGGATCACAGGAGGATCAAAAGGTCTGCTGTAGTGGTTTTGCTTGTTTTGCAGAAAAGACCCCAAATCAGCATAGTGTTTTCTAAAGTGTGGGTTAGATTTAAGGGGGATGAAGAGGCCGTGTGAAAATTAGATAATGCAAATAAAGGCTGTTGAAGCCATTTAACTGTGCAAATAAAAGCCTCAATATAAGTAGTAATATCTACAATCAAATGGTGAATGTCCGTAGTGTTCACAGGTCTAACTCCATCAGGATTCCATGAATGAAAACCTTAACCTCTATCTGAACTTGGTGCGTAAACAACATTTTTGCCTAAGAATAACTTTCGTTTTCATTCCATTTGGTGAGCCACTGTTTTGTGTCAAGGTCTTGGCCTTTCCCATCTTTGATCTGTCTCTCCTCTTTTCGAATTCTTACAGCGTGATAGCGGGGGACACTGTCTTCGTACCTGGAACGCCGGAAGAACCCGCACTGCGCACACAAGGGAAACAACAGGTTAGGTGGAAGTTGCTGCCAAGGTACTACAGCTGTAGAGGCAGTAAATTCTTCCTTCACACAGTTACGCAGGTAGGAAAATTGAAAACAAAATTATGCAGGCCAAAAATGTAGCATATGTAGCTGTAAAAATGTGAGCCAAGAGGTCTGCATTAGCTGTTCAGCAGTAGTTAAAGACAAAGGGCATGCTCTGACTGTCCATGGTAATCAAGTACCTTAAAAAGACTCCCTCCAGTACAAAGCTGTTCATTCATCTAATGAGGACATTTACTGCTACACACAGGAAAGCTGCTTCTCCTGAATCAAAGGTAGGTATGTACTTCAGTGTCTTCCTGTATGGTGACATGATTTACCCTTAAGAACCTACAGAAAGATTGCCAGAACATTCAAGAAAAGTTACCCTAAGGGCCTAGGTTTTCAAACCACCATTTCAACTTCACTCAGCTGAACTGACTACACCTATGCTGTATTAGAAACTTAAGTCTTGCTAATTTGCCACGGGAAGTTGCCCTGAATGAAATCTTTACCAGTTTGTTTGTGCTCTGCAATTTTTTTATTTAAAGCCACTGTAAAAACCAGTTTTGAATATCAAGGAATGGACTAGAATTAATTTCCAAAACAAAAGGGAGCTATGGCCACAATATTACAAAGATGATGACTGGTACACACTCAGCTTTACATCCTTATGGATCACTGAGGTCAAGATTCAGGTTAAGAGACTGTGCCATCCAACTGTCACTAGATACTGCTGGGGGTAAGACCGTGTTAAAGTGGGCAAGGTTTTGTTCATAGTATTTAGGCTGCTTGGTATTTTGGTTCTGTTTGGTCAATGGTTTGAGGGCTTTTTAATATTAGAACTGATATGGAACTGAATTTAAAAAAATTACAGTGAGCAAAGACCCGATCTTTAGCCACCTCATAGTTCCATTAAACACTGTTTTGAAATAAGTCATAAAGAATTCCTCCCCACCCCCTCATCCCAAGCACACTTATGGATACAATGGACATGCATGTAATATCTGAAGTGGAATAAAGGTTGCTGGAAGCATAAGTCATCATGCATCTTGTAGCTTCAGCAAAGTGTGCTCCTAGAGAAGTACACCTTAAAACTCAGGTAAAACAGATGTTTTCACAGCAATAAATTCTCATTATGAAAACCCTTCTCCGATGTAAGCAACATGTACCTTTCAGCATGCACTAAAGGTTAGTAAAGCAAATTTATGTATTATCCATGTAGTCTTATCTTTACCTCTTAACTCTACAGTGTTGATTCCCATCTTGCAAGCTTAAAGACTTACTTGTAATGTTAAAGCATAAATTTAAAAAAATACTAAAGCCCACTGCAACAGATCACCATGTGTTTTAAAGAAAATAAATAAGAAGCATTTTAGACCAGGGTAAACCTCTGTGTATTCACATGCACCAAAAGCTGAAAATCTATCAACAGAAGGAGCAAGCAAGTATGATAGCTTGAAATCCAAAAGTTAATAGAACTTATGCAGAAAAAGCTTCACAGTTAGCCACTGCAACCATAGCATGTGCCACAGCTAGAAATTAAAAAATATCATCAGTTACCAATTACAGAAGTAGATCAGTACTATGCATCAGAAGTAAGCCTCTCTTTATCAGATGGCTGAGCATGGATCTCAGCCTTGTGATATGTGGCATCATAATGATCTTTCTTATTTCTCTTGAAGAAACCACACTACAAGGAAGCAAGGTATTTAGTCAATTTTTGTGGACTGGAAGAAGTCAAACCTATTAGAACTGACTTAACTCTGTCAACTATCTTCCCATTATCCCTTCACAGGCCAAAAAACACCAAAAAGACATCACAAGAATTCAGCTGTTTCTAGATCTGAGAACTTCATGGACTAACTTGATCTATACAGTAACAGAATAAAATAACCCGAGTTAGTAAAAGAATAACTTGAGAATATTATTTTAGAGGAATTTCGATAAATTTGTAGAGATTCTGTTTGGGGATTTTAAGAAAAGCTACAATAAAGTATTGTCCATAGCAAGTGAAGGTGGCTGTGAAGAGCAGAAAAAAGCCTATACAGAAACCTGTTTGTGGAGTAGTGCATGGGACAGACAAAAGCACAGGGTGTAGAACAAAACCAGTTACAGCTTTGACCCCTTCAATACAAGCTTTTGTCTTAAACCATTGATGTATCTTTCTTTCCAGTATGATGTTTGTCCTTCATAGAACAGCACAGTCTGTGTCATCAAAAACAGCATTTTACACTGTGTGTGCGTGTGAAAAGTGTTTGTATTTTCATGTACAGTAAAACACCAGTAGTTAGAACCTAACAGCCCACCCAGTATTCACTCATCAGGAATACTTGCAGGAGCAGTTGGGCATTTTTTAGAAAACAAGGAACTCAGAACTATCCTATGGGAAGTAAGCTGCAGCAAATAGTTCCTCAAAGCTAACTGCTGCAGTTTCACTGGGAAAAAGTGACAGATCAGATATTCTTCACCTCCTCCTCCTTACTAACCTTCTGCTATCCCGTAACAGCAAATGCTAACTGCCTACACCTGTAAAAACTAAGAATAAAAGGGTATTTGTGGGACCACAAATAATTGGCATTTTTACAAAGGTCATTAGAAAAATAGGTACTTCATTTTTTCTTTTGCAAATAGTTAACCATTTGTTAAAACTCTTTATTTATTCCTTTAAGGTTTCTAAGATAAAAAAGCAATAATACAGAAATTCACCAGCACACCTGGCTATGTATTAATACTGTGCTTTTGGTTATTTCCTTCTACTATCAATTCAATGGTATTTCTGATGTTATGTGAACAGAGCCCTACTAAAACATTTGTAAATAGCTCACATGAAGTTTTACACCTAACTGCAGAGGCTCCAAATAACTATATCCATCTGTATCTAACTATGGCCTCTGAACATTTGTCTCAAGTTTTGTCCAGAGCTCAAAATACTTCCTTTTGAGGATGTGAAAACAGAAAAATTATGTAACAAGTCTGTCCATGTAACCATTTTCATTCCAAATGCTGCAAAACTGAGAAACTGATAATGTATGGTTTGTGCAGTTTTGCCCTACTTTGAGTCCCAAATACTTAATCATTTACTTAATTAGTTTGCTATCTTGTCAGTTCTAGAGCAGAAAATACAAAATAACCAGATGAATAAAAACTCACCTTCCATAGTAAGAATACCAGCAGTGCAAGCATGAGTATTCCAGCAAGGATGGCCACCGCGATGATCCACCATGGCACTCCTGTATAAAGGGCCACTGGTTTTGCAGGAAATACAGTAACACGCACCTAAGGACAGAAAATGTGCAGGTGGAAGGAGTATTTCAGAAGGTACACATTTAATTAGCTGCAATTTATACAGTCTTTTCTCCAACAAGACATCTTCTACAAAATGCTTTTGAAGAAAAAGTTCCCACTGGTATCAGTTCAATATGGTAATGAATTTTTCTAACCCCATTAAAAGGTAAAAATTATCAATAATTCAAAACTCAGTTTAAAAGTTAAACTTTTAGCTAGTTCTGTTTTAAATTTGTTCCACACCTGGTCTTTTGAGATAAGCTAGAACAATCACAGCTTTAACATGTGATAAGCATTAAACACTGAACCTACCTGAGCAACTTCATTTGAGAGTTTAACATTCTTAGCTGCAGCAGGAACACTGATAGAAGCCCTAACAAGAATGTCAAGGTAATTCATTTTTGAGTATTCCTGTTCCAAAACAAAACATGAATATTAGACACAGAACAGGAGAACTCTGACCTTTCAAAATGGCAGGTAAGAGGACTTACCTCTAAGAAGGTGCTGTTCCAGAGTCTGGAACGCAGCACGATTGATGCCTTGCTGTCGAAACCCTTCAGGGGACACTTTATGTCCACACAGCGTGCATTCAAATTGCAGCTCTGCAATTATAGATTTCTACATGTAACGAAGATCACATCTTCACAGATTGTTTAAACCTCACCCCAAGATTAAAAATTGGATTATTTGCATCATACTTACATGCAAGAACCACTATCAGTTTGTACTGACAGCAATGGGAAAATACAATGAAGATGTTATTACTTGCTTATTTTTATGTAAGTAACTATGCAGATGTTCTTTCCTAGTTCTCTCTCACAGTAGATAATCTAAATGCTCAAATTTTAAAAGCATTGATAATTGGATATAAGATAAAAAGAAGGCAAATAGAGAATTTCTTTCACTTTGCCAAACTCAGAAAAGCCCATTTTCAAGTGCAAAGGGAGGTATCTGACAAGAATATAGTTGGTGCAGTATCCTTACCAAGGTCGTGTATTTTCTTTCTGAGAATAAAGAAAATGCCTGGCTGTCTGTAATCTGCTTCTCTGCAAGCTCACGCTTCCTTCTTGAGTTATGGGACTCCTAAAAGGAAAAAAATGTAAAAAACTAAAAAGCAGTTTATCATAACAATCTTTTAATTCATACAAGCAGAGAAACCAGAGTTCAGTGTTTTCTTCTTCCAAAATCAGTACATGACTGACAGCATTATATTTCCCTACTTACCTACATTTACTGCTGAGAATAAAATGTGAGATTACCTGAAGAAAGACCAACAGACTACCCTTTAGCATATCAGCCTCATTAGGTGTTATGAACCCTCCTAATAGGCTTATTCACTGATACTTGGGTCATGTATTGTGCTTGTGAGCTGCTTAAGATAAAATATAAATCCCTCTAGAGGCAAGCTCTGATGCCTTACTCTCGCTGCTCTGATGCCTTACTCTCGCTTGCTGTGGGGTGCTTTCACATTGTAGCAATTCATGAACAGAAGATGGGGTAACATACCGCAACACGCAAACTGTTGATTTCATTCTCGGGTTGACAGGAGACTTTTTCCAAACCTTTGGAGTCTATTTTCATCAAATAAAGCAGCCATTTGCCATTACTAATTTCTTTCGGCCATTGGATGTCCAAGGAAGCAGTGCCAAATGTTTTCAGTGGTCTGCCCAAGTTAGTTACCTGTTAAAACAAACATTCTTTAAACTTTGAAATACTTTCAGAGGGATTTTCTTCCTGAAAACATTATTTATTTGAATAAGCTTTAAGCATGCAGCTAACAGGAAATTTAAATTAGATGGAAGGCAGTCAAAATAGTACAAAGACAAAGCATATACTAAAACTAGCATACTTGGAGAGCAAGTAAATACATAGAAGGATTAGAATTTCCCTAACATGAACCTTTAGTTGTTGATTTTTAGAAATTAATCTTCATGTAAAACGACAACTCCAATTCAGAGTTAACAAATCAGTCAGTTGCATAACTGAGGCAAACTGCAAGTTTCTGAGGAACTCTGACACAGAGAAAGAACAAGCTCTTGCAGGAACTCTGACACAGAGAAAGAACAAGCTCTTGCTTCTTGTAAGTCTGAAAGGTTTTTCCCAACGTCTTCTTTACCTTCTTAGTGTTACTGATCATGCTAGCGAGTTTTAAATCAGATACTTTAACTGCTGCTGCTATAATACATGGACCAGGTACAGAAAGAAGTAAAGGCTTGACAGAGATGGATTTTAATTTCTCTTAGTCTCCTTCTTGCTGTATTATGCAGAAGACCAAGACAATGAAACAGACACAGACATTCAGTGGGGCTCTGGCAGTACCTCCTTGTGCTGGCTCTCTCCTCAGCCCGTTCCTGCTGCCTGTGTGCACCAGCCAAGGGCCTGGGCACGCCCCACACAGATTCTGCTTAACTTTGGTCCCTCCCTTCAGGGGCTTTTATGCTGTATAACTGGATCTGCATTAACTGCTCCAAAAAGAAAAAGTGTGCAGGCAGCCTCAGGCCACTTCCTCAGAATATGATCATAAAACATCAAGGCCTAAAGAAGCTCTAGTCCACAGTCACACTGCATGTTCTGATCAGGAAATCAGGATTTTGGGACAAAGAAAGCCAATTTCTATAAAACAACTTTTCTAAGTATTCATATGCATAAAGCAAGAAGCTGAGCATTTGATTAAAAAGCAGCTGTTGGCATTAATCTAAATTACTCACTCTGAATTCATACTCTATGAGGTTTCCAATATCATCTTCAGATTTCATAGCACTCTCACCAATGATGTTACCTCCAAAATATACCTGAGAAGGCTTAGCAACTCTGTTCAGGTGGGGGTGGGAAAGGAGAATAATCAGATTTTAATGAGTCTGCAGCAAAACTGTCCCCAGACCCCCCAATTTGTCATGCTATTAACACTTACCCAGCGACTGATAAAAGCAATTCAAGAACCACTTTAGCACTGGCTGTAATTGGAGCCAAATTAACTTGAGTGCTTGTTCTACAATGAAAAGGAAACAATGGTGTTTATTTTACAAATTTAGTGAGTTTTGCTTTACTATTAAATTACTTCTGTGAATCAAACACATGAATTTGAATTAAAAATGTTTTAAAAAAAGCAAAGTGCAGGTGCACGCACACAAAGAAAACTTACGTTTCCAGCTTGAGGTTAATGTCTAAGTCTGTTGTATCAACATTAACTTTAGTGGTACTTAAGATCAGATAAAAGGTTACCTAAACAAGAAAGAAGATAACGAAATGCATGAGCTCTTCATAAGATATATTGATACAGGAATTATTGCAGTCAGGAGATTTTTGTAACTTGAGTAAAGTGCAACTTACATTAGAATTTCTTTTGAAAGGATTTCCAAGTTCACACTCTGCTTGAGAACCATTTTGGTTTGCACCACACGTTAGCTGCTTTTCCTGATTAAACAGAATACATTTACAAGTAAAAATATGCTGAAAATATTTTAAATTTTTCAGTATTTTTTCTCTTAAAAATACTTACAGGATAACCCCTCATCTCTCTGAATGCAGAGTATGTCAGACTGTCTGGAAAAGTTGCAATTAGCTTAGCTTCATAAGCATCTTCACCATCTTTTTGTGGATTTTTTACATCAGATGGATTGTTTGTCACTGTTATTTCCAGGGCAATATCTTTCTGGTCTTTCAGAACAAGCACTGGCATGCCATTTTCACTACACAAACAGAATGTACAGGGTTCTGTGCATTAGGAAAACATGTGTATGCAAGTTTGCTTCTTATTATGGTTTATCCAGACAGAATTTCCTTTTACTATGGGGAGAATTATGGTAAAACTATGAACATGAATAGTCAAGGGTTTTTTGCCCACACCAGTATTTCATCTGACAGTGGCCAGCAGTTAAGACGACAGAACAGGCTGATAAATCCCTCAAGTAATCAGGAGTTTATAGTATTTCTGAACCAGCACTTGCATCTGACTTCATATAGTGGTGAATTTTCTCCAAATCAATCTACTGACCTGCTTTTTTCTTGTAAAGTGTACATGGGTTTGGCTTCCAAGTGTGGCACTCACTGCTACAAATGTCTGAGTGCTGGCAGTAAATAAACACACTTCCTTCTGTTTGTTTTACCCCCGTTCTAATTCCACTGGCCCTCCAGGAAGGAGGGATGCAGCAGGGTGCTGGGGCTTTGTTAAAATGAAATCATTACTCCATTTCTCTGTAACTGCTTCTCGTGGGCTACTAGACTACACTCTATCAAGTTGTCATACAGCCAAATTTCATCTGCAAAATAATTAACAGTGTCACACAATAAACTACTGCAAGGCTGGTTAAGAATCTCACTTCTCCAGGTGTTAAATTGGGTTTTTTCTTCTAGCCCACCCCTGCAGTATTTTGGCTACTTTGTATCCATTCAACTCTGAACCACTTTTCTTCTCAAGCTCATCTCCTCTCCCCTCATTCCTCACCCTGACAAATCAATGCCAGACAGAGAACAAAGCTGCTCTCTTTCCCAAAATCCTCTCCTAGAAGTTCTTTTAAGCACTTGTTAATAATTTGAACTTCAGAAATGCATTAGTCAGACTTACAGTGGTAAATAAGTAAACCTGTCTTCATTTCCCTCTCTCGTACAAAACCGGTACTGAAGCTTAAGATTGCTGTGACATTCATTGTCTTCTCCACATCCTTCTTTTAAGAACTCCACCTAAATAAAAACAAAGCAATTTTACTGCCTGACACACAACAGTAGCTTAAAATGACAGTTCTGAAGCACACTGAATAAAGCATCTACATGGAACTCACAAGGCATTTTCCTGAACAGAGTTCAGAATTTAACCTGACTTTTAATTCTTGCCTGTTGAGTTTTTCTTTGTGAGATACAGGCCTTGATGCTGGTAATTTAGAACTTTAAATGTGACTAAAAAGCAGAGTTGGATAATTTTAAGTGAGTGGTACACTTCTAATGAGGAAATACATCTTTAAGTCTGATTCTTCAATAAGCGCTGAGGAAATGAGAATTTTTAACTGAGATATTCCCTCCCTTTTATGTCACTGCTGCAGTCATTGCTCAAATGCTGTTATAGCATCCTAACAGTGGAAGAATTAGAGTGTACATTATCTTGTTACATGGGACAAGTGTTCCCAGCAGGACACAATGAATTTCCATTTTTAATCAGTACATTTCCTCCTAAGCTTACTGGGGAGAGCAAAGAAACCGAGGAGCTATACCATCTTCACTTTTGTTGCAAAAGAACACAGTACATAGTTCATAACATGTTGTAACAAGTTCTGAACAAAATATAAAATAATAATCCAATAGTTACACATCCAGTGCCATCCCAGTTATTTCCTTTGGACATAATTTAGTTTTCTGCAGTCTTTAAAATTCAGTTATTTGTAGAAGTGCAAATTTTTGTGAATATGTGATATCAAAGGCTTACTTTTGTGGTCTCTGTTTCAGATTCATTTGAATTTAGAATTGGTATAAGATCTGGAAGCGCACTCTCTTTTCTCTTGGATGGTGACTCCAGGCCAGCAATTTTAACACCAACTGATATTGGAATGGGACGTAGCTTATCTTTAATTTTTTCCTGTTAAAATATTTTAAATTGCATAGTTAGTGTACAGTGCAGAGAAGAAAAAATAATACAAAGATGAGCTTTTGATACTATATATAAATGCAGCATTTTCTAAACATGCAAGAACACAAAGAGCCCAACCCCACTGTCTTCTTCTTTTTTCTCTGACTTCCCAATCTGATTATTTCTCTCGAAGAATTCTTAATGGTGTCTTTCTCACCATTAAGAATTCTTTGGAACCACAGATGATAATTCAGGCAGGTGAAAGTCACACAGCCACAGTAAAATAACACACTGGAACAGGTTTGAGTAATGTTGTCTAGTAAAAGGTGTCCCAGCCCATGGCACGGGAGTTCGAATCAGATGATCCTTAGGGTCCTTTTCAACCCAAACCATTCTATGATTCTGTTCTATTCATAAATTAAAGTTCTTTAATCTGCTGTGGTCAAAAGCAGCCTTGGAGGCTGACTGATTCATGCTGAGCCACCAAGAGGAATCTGTTTAGCCTCTTTAAGTGCCACTAGAGAAGCCAAGTCAAGAGAGTACATACCAAGCTTTCTTGCCCTGCCCATTCATCCCCTGCAAAACCCATGGGTTAAAATTCTTTTCCTAAACAGTCACACTATAAAATTATATAACCATTATTTCTGTTGGAAACAGCTCTCTGATTTTGGCACTTAGTCTCTCTCTATTGTTCTAAATTAGTTCAGCTCTATTGACCTCCAGAGTATGCTGCAGTGGCTACAATTTTTATCCATACTTTGCAAGAAAGGCAACAGGAGGAAGCAGCATATGTGCAAGGAACAGTAAACTATGGTGGGTTTCTGTTTTTGAAGCTTTATATTGCATATGACTTTTAAACTATACAAAGTTATATACAAAGGTTCCTTCCATGAGGCTGCAAAAAAAGAGCGTTCTTTTGTTTTAAGTGGATGTAAAATGCAACATAAATAAAGTGCTCTCCCTTACCTGCAGTATGAGCCTCGTAGTCACACACTCCCATGAGTTCTGTCCCCTGAGGGTTGCACTTGCAGTGAACTGATCAGACGAGTGGTCGATGAAGCGCACCCTGGAGGGCAGGCCCAGCTGCCGCCTCTCATTCTCCACCTCAAACGTGTATTTGATCTCTGTGAAAAAATAATGTAGGTCATTATAAAAAAAAAAAAGGAATCGTTGCCATATTATAAAAAGAACTTTAATTTCACCAGGTATGATCTTACAGGATTATTCTAGAAGACTGTTCCAGCCAGTGCTGGGCTTCACAAACTGTTTTCAGTCATTTAAAGAACTTTCTCCATGTCAGTTTTGTCCCACCACAGTTGAGGGCCAGGTACCCCGTGTGTGAATCTAAAGAAAATTTCTAAACCAAGTCGTGTTACTCCCTAAGTAAAGCGTTCCCTTATGGGCATGCGGGGCGGGCTGGGGGAGCTGTGATTGCTATGCGGAGCCAGCAGAGGGCCGAGCACCCACTGTAAATACCCCGACTGCGCTGTCCGGGATCCCTTCGGGTCCCTAATGGCACCTGAGAGCCAGCAGGATTCTGAGGTCAGGGTGCACTGTGCATTTTCACACTGAAAGCAGAACTAGAGCTGTCTGGTCGTGTGCTGAACCATGTTTTTCTAGATCTGAACTTGGTGCATATCTTTTACTGATCGCTTCACCAAGCTAATTCAGTGCTGCACAGATGGAAACAGCACTGAGTGTGCCAAGGCACTGAGAGCTGCAAGCACTTCACTTGCTGAAGGACCAGGATCTTCTTCAGGCACGTCCTTTGTCTTTTAAAAGTAACTGAGAAACTGAAGACAAAACAGGAGAAAAAGGGGCATTTGGTTTAAAATTCTTCTCATTTCCTCTTAAAATTCTATTCAGTTCTCCAAGAGGTAGCAACAGCAGTATTAAAATAAGTGCTTTACATTTTTGTGGCACAATCTTCTCCTAATAATGCGTATTTTTTAATTTCAGTTAATGATTTCCACAAAACCATTTTCATGAATACAGGACAGGTTCATAGGGTAAGCCTCCAATAAGAAATTATGTTCACTAAGGATATATAAAATGGGCCTTTAAAATGATGGTCTAAAGCAGCACTAACCTAGAGAGGCAAAATGGTTTGGGTCTATATAGGAACCATTTGCTCACTGGCAGTTGTAATACTTAAAAAGCTTTAGTCTGTCATCCACAGAACAGCTTAACACACCAGCATGACTCTAAATACAGACTGTGCAACAGCTGAGCTTAGCACTGAGTCATATTTTAAATTTGTCAGTCACTGAGATGAGTCACTATAATTTGAGTAATATCTTTCCATGATAATCTCTAAAGAAAAAAAAAAAAATCAACAAACCATGTGACAAACAGATCAAAAATCTTTATCTTCAGAACTTACTTATTCTTGGATTTAAATCTCTGGGGTTTGCAGTATATTTAAAACATGCTTTCACATCCATCCTGTAAAGAGTGCCAAGAAATCAGTATTAACTTTAATAAGGCATGGTCCAACAGAATGAAAAGTTTTAACTGATCAGTCTCATGACTGTGGTATTTGCTGCTTACTAGACTGAATTACAAAGCAAGAAAAAATTGTTAATAAGCAATTAAAAAACTTCCTAGCATTTGCTGTTATGTCTCTACTCAAGAGAAAGCTGTTCAAGCCAAGATATTTGTGTTAAAAGTCTGAAGAGGCAAGGTGACATTCATTTTCAAAAATGGGTATTATGAAAAGGACATATTCCACATCTTGTCTTTAGCACAGTAGCCTGAACAAATTCAGCAAGTCAAAATGATCATATGCAGATAGATTTGCTTAACCTGCATGACTCTCATATCCCTTCACTTTAACATGACCATTGAATGAATTCTGACAGCAGAAAACTCGATTACTTCTGATAGAGTAATTTTCTTTGCATTTACCTTATTTCACCATGGTCCTCAGGGTTTTTTTTCTTTAGGTCAATTCTGTCAGGCTGTACTGTAATGTTTCTTCTAATGCTGATCACAGGCCGAGATCTTCATTTGGGGGAAAAATTTGGAATAAAAAAAGGGGTAAAAAAAGAATTTGTTTCTGTGAAGATTAATGAAATAATTAATGTGAATACCAAATTCCCTCCACACCTGCATTGACTGGCAACAAAGACACTCCAAGAAACACAGAGTATGGCTTTGACACTGGTTAGACAAAACCCTGAAAACTATTAAGAGCTAAGCAAAGCAAAGGTCACCGAGAACAACTACAGATGCTGAGGTGGCAGCAGGCCACACTAATGTGATATTGTTGTTGTCATTTTATACACTTGTGAAAAACAGAAAATTCAGTGGTGGTTTCTACCACCAGTAGTAATTCAGCCCTGTGAAACAACTATAGCTCCTGCACTCATTCAGATTCATGTTCACAAGAGCTTTAATATGAAGCCTGGTGGCTGTGGGAAATGATGTTTTCACTTCCTGCTTCCTCTGCATGTAGGCTGTAACCATACTTCTGCCTGATAACTTGTCCTTTCTCCCTTTTTTGCAATGGAGAAGACATTTCACATTAACAGATGAATGAACTGATCCTGTTCTCATCAAAGCATCCGAAGGTTGTTTAAAATAGCTGGTAAGCCACCTGCTCCACTTAACTGGGCCACTCCTTTCACTCTTTGTCACCTTAAGAGGTTTTTGTTCTCATCTTGGTAAAAGTTTTTGTCTTGCCTTTAGCAGCAAAAGATTAAAGCTCCTTTTGAGTAAGCAGAATGCTAAATAATCTGACCAGCTCCTCTACCATCTACTGTGTTCTCTTCCACAAGCCATATCAGTTGCTTTTCTTGGGCGCTGTTCCAGTGTATTTAAGAACATTACAATTATATACACAGATAATATACACCTTAGAGATGGGAGCATAAATTGTAGGAAAGGCTGTTCAGCCTGAGAAGTAAAGTTGTGTCTCCCAGAATTCAGATAACCAGTTTTGGAGTTTCTGCTTCTCCTCCTCTAGGTCCTGACAGCACCTAACAAAGACCTGAGCTTGATGCAGCATTCACAGTTCTGATGCTGAGATAGACAGTCCTCTTCCTGCCCATTACTAGTGATTCAGCTTAACAGTACATTAAACTGGGAAAAAAGCAGAGCTCTGCAAAAGACTGTGACTTCATCCCTAATTAAGGCATGTGCTACAGGAATCCCAGGGGATCTTAGCTGCAGGGCTTCCTCACTGTTTCATGGACCCCAGTGCAAGCTCAGCAAGGCTGCGTGTGCCTCACTGGTTTGGATCCTCAGCTACAAAAGTGGGGGTTGGTTCTGTTTTGTTCTATTTTCAATAAAGCACAATTAGATTTTATAAGGGCAGCAAATATATCAGTTAACTTCTCCTTAAGGAGTTGCTTATCACCCTTAAATTCCATTCAAAGACACAGACATCTAAGTTACAATAGGGCAAAACCAAGGTGCAGGTACACTGCGCACATCAGCACTCTACAAGAAATGCCCACATTCACCCTCTCACCCTGTACTGATTGTAAGGCAGGTTCTCAAGGGGAGGAGGGGGATAAAGTAACAACCCAATTTATGGAACCCCTGCCCTTCCCCCTCCCCTTCCCTCAAATTTCCAATATGTGGTAGGAAAAGTACACTCAAAGCCAAACAGCTTTTTGTTACTTCTAAGCACATTGTTTTTAAGAAACTAAAACCAAAGCTGTGGTGTAATTAATTAAAGTTCCATATATAATACCTGTACACATTTACAGAATCTGACAGGGAACCAACAGCAACATCAGGGTAGGAATTTTTATCCAGGTCCATATTTCCAGCAATAGAGTAACCAAAGAAATGGGTGTTTGTTTTTTCACCATCAAGAATCTAAAAAGCAAACAGATTGAGGGAATTCAGACATTTAAAAGTGATAAAGGTGAAATAAGTAACAAGTGAACATAACTGTTCTATGGCCAAAGAAAAAAGAGGCAAGAGATACAATGAAATAGGACCTGTGAAATAGGACCTCTGTGTTCAGTTCAGCTAAAGAATACTGAAGTGCCAGATTATTTGCTCTTCTTCCAAGAAGTTACTTGGCAATAGCAGTGAGTACCAGAAATTACTGATCTGCAGAGAGCTTTGTTCATCTGTATTTACAAGTATATATGGACTATAGACACTTGAAACAGAAAAAGTATTCTATAAAGTATTATTAAGTATTCAAGCAGTATTCTAGGGAGTATAATCAAGTTCCATTCCCACCTTTTAAATTGGACACAGTGACCCTCAGAAAAAAACAAAAGCAAAAAACAATAAACATTATTTAAGAAGAAAGTGAAATAGTAGTAGTAAAAGCGAAAACAAAGAAACTGTTTTCAAATCACCAGATTTATTTTTTTAAAAAACCTGGAATTTATTTATCTACACATCTTTTTCCTTCTGCACGTATTATTGGTGCCAATGGATGGCCCCAGAAATAAAAGTATGTATTAATACCAAGAATTCCTAATCTTTCCAGTCAGCAGTGCAATCTTTGAAGGGCCCTGTGATGTTCTTGCATACCCACCACCCCAATAATAGTAATGGAAAGGAAGATGGATAGCCCTGTCATTCCTTTAATTTTCTTCAAGACTAATTATGTAATAAAAGTTATTTCATTACCTGTGCTGGTTTTGTATTTATTCCGTTCTCGGATCCATGATAAATGTATACTTTGCCAAAACCATCGTATGGAGCCCCTACTGCAATATCTGTTAAAAATAAGTTGCAACATCTAAAGTCATTCTTGCTTTTTCTGCAGCACACAATCAAAGGGTAAGATGTTGCAAGTCTGACACTGGCAAAACAATCTCACACATTTTTATTGTCATTGTTTTCCACCTACCTGGATATCCATCCTGATTAATGTCCCCAACATTTTCAACTGCAAGTCCAAACATGGAGTTAGTGGTTCCATTTAGGCGAAGAGGCTTCACCCCTGCCCATTTGCCTTGGCGGTTCATGTAGACGTACACAGCCCCCCCGATATCCCCGCTTCTGTCAAAGTACTGCGGGGCCCCAACAACGATGTCCTGCCAGCTTGGAATTCAAAGAGAAAAAAAGGCAGTGCTTTTGTAGAAAAACTGAAAAATACCTGCCCAGACTGTGAGCTCAGGATCAGCTGCCCAAAGAGCTGCTGAACAAAGACTAAAACGTGCATTTAAACTGGTTGGGCATCAACAGCCCCATTGACACTACAAGCTGGTTTATTCCCTTGGTGGCAAACAAGGACCTTCTATGGCCTTCTTTAGGTATGAGACTGGTTTCCTCTTTCTCTGTTTAAACTAATTGTTTAAATAAATCTCTTTATTAGAAAGGTAGACTCTGTCCTGATTGATTCTCAAGACACTCACTATTTCCTCCAGGAAAACATGGAAGGTGGAATTTACCACTCCTTATATTTCTAATGTGAAAAACCAAAGCAGGAATAAACAAGATCACTATCCTCATTATACAGGCAGCAGAAGTTAACCACAGCCATACCCATCACTGTTGAGGTCCACAACAGCCACATCGTAGCCAAAGGAAGAGGCCAGCCCTTCTCCTTCAAACATGTGCTCCAGGGAAAGTGCTCTCTGATTTTTCTCTTTTTTCAGTAAAACAACTGCTCCGCTGTGGTTTGCTCTTGGGGCACCAGACACAAAAGTCATCTCATCTTGGGAGACAATTCCTTTACCAGAGTCCAAAGAGAAACCTTTAATAGAGAAAGAAATAAAATATAAATTAACTAAGTAACAGCTTGCATCTTAATATGAAAAAATAAACATTTCCCCTGCTATATTAAAGTGGTATATGGAATACAAGTTTTGTCTGAAACACAGAGCGCTGTGGCTGGGAATTCTCCATTTCTGTTTGCACTGGGGGATGTGTATTTGCAAGTCCACACTCCTCCATACATTACATTTAGTATTTCCCCCACAAAACACAATACTGCATTGCTCATTTGAACCTGCTTTTCACAGACACCAAATACAGGATACATACAGCTTACGCACAACTACAGCTTTACCACTTGAATATAGCTTGAGTACTTCGCCTCTGGCAAAATCATCACAGAATCTCTGAAGTAAAGTCAGTATCATTCTACTACAAACATGCAAATTGTCCTGCACAAGCATTCTCACATTAATGATGTATGCAGTATTTGAGAATCAGCTTACACAGTAATGGTGGAATGGGCAATTTTAAGTTAATGCAGCCCTAAACGTGACATATTCAAATTAATTTAGTCTTACATATTCTTTATAAAAATCAGTACTTTTTAAAATACAAAAAACCAAGTTCAAAGACTATTCTGCGCATACCAATATAGCCAATAAAGGCCAAAGTAGAAATCTGCCCACTTTGCAAGGCGGAAGATACCAGCCAGCAGATGGGAGTCTCCCTCTGAAACACTTCACCACTACTATGGAAATTCTCAATTACAGCAATTCACAATGAGACAGTTCCAGAAAAAACTGAGGGAGTCCCAGCTGGGGAAGAGATGAGAGGGTTTGGAGAAATGCATGACAAATCAGCATTTCTCTGAGGCCATGTTACTTTGCCTTCTCCCCTTTATCTGAATCCCAGTTTTTTTCATGCTTTTCTTAGAATGTATTTGATATGAGAGGGGATATAGGGGAGAGGATCATGACAAAGGTCTGGAGATTATGTCTGACCAGATGCTGCCACCTCAAGTGGTCACAAACCTAAGTAGCTATTCATCATTACATCCACTGACTTGTCCACCTGTATGCTGGGAGGCAATGTTTTGTACACAAACTGATCTGGATGAGTATCAGATACAGCTGTCAAAAATAGAAGACCTATAGACATGAGTGAAACATTGAAGAGAAAAAAAATAGTAGTTAAGCAAAGCACCTATAACCACATTTGCTTACTGTCTAAGCAGAACAGTAATGCCTGGGATGAGCTGGCTTGCCTGGAAGTGGTTCTGATTATTACAAATGAGGGCAGCATTCACATTTAGGAGATAAATGCATTGGTCATGAAACTGCAAAAAGTTGGTATGCCTGTTCACAGCAAATCACCTTACGCCTCCACAGCACTCCTCACCTTAGCAATTCTTATTCCATCAGAAGACACTATCAGCTTGTCTAATGTAAGCTCTTAGGATGATTTTTCTAGTTACCTTTACACCCAGTAATTAGTGCTGATATTTAACAGAAGTTTTTGCTCTCTTTCTCATAGCATTCATGTAGCTCTGAGTTTGCTCTCTTCTTGATTTGCGTTTTTTACTTTTTACACTAGCAATGCCTTTCCCATCTGTTCAGCTTTCTATCACTCACACAGAAACTCCAGTCTCAGGTTACCAAAACTGTGTTTGTTGCATATGCCAAAAGCAGTGGATCAACACACCACAGAAATCTGCACTGGAACAGAAAGATTCTTTACACTCAGTGCCTTTCCAAAAATGCAGCACAGCCTTTTCAGTGTATCCCACTGGTGTACAGAAAGGTCACCAGTCTAAGGACGTGTCCCTGCTTTCCTGACTGCACAAGGAGCAAGAGATTCACCTCCAGCAACACACACACACACAAGTAAAATACAAACAGTACTTATATTATGGTATTTTAAAGGTCTGTTAAAAGCCATTAGAGTTTTAAAAATTTGAAGAATGAAAGAATTGCACTCACCTATCAGGAGAGAAAATCTGCAGTCTTAATAGTTACATCCAGAAACTCAAATTTTCATAAACTTTCTCATACTACATACAGAGACTGCGTAAGTAAGAACTATAGACCCTCTCACTGTACTGACCCATCACGGTGATTATCATCACTCCCTGAGATTCCATAGGCCCTCGGCACAGCTCTTGAATCTCATATTACAACAGCAGCTCTTCTAGGTACCTCAGCAGTATCACCTTACACTTAAAACTGGCCCACAATGTGGAGGGAGGCTGTGAATTATCCAGAACAGTTAACATGTTACAGGGTCCACAATGAAACATCTGCTCCCATTTCAGATCATCACACCAGGCTGGGATCACAAATGTTTTAAGAGGCCTAAAAAGATTTACCACAGGTACTTAATCCTACCTAAGTAACTGTTAGCTGGAACAGGAACTAGATTCTTATCCTGGCGGCTCTCATCACCAACTTCGTAAGGCCCATCATCAAAGATACCCAGATCATAAAATGTTTGATTCTTTTGCTCTGCACGAACCACCCCTGAAAAAATGAGATGATAAAATAAAAGCAAATGAATGATAAGTGAGAAAAATAACAAATAAATGTTCCCAACTTATATTAATTACGATGAATGATCCAGTGACTGCTATTAAAATGGGACAAACACAGAATAGTGCACTGGGTTAGTGTTCTCTCTCTGTGTTCTGTGTGCCAGAAGCTCATGCTGCTCTACAGAGAAGCCATACAATAATCTGGAAAACACAGGATACTAAGGAAATTCTCAAAAAAAACATTGAACCAGTTTGGTCATAAACCACCCTCATCCCATATTTCTTAGCCTTATAAAGCCTCTCTTGAAAAGGACGTAAGTACACAGGAATTTTAAAAAATTACAGTTCATTATGACAAAAACCAGTAATATATTTAGAAATGGTATTTAAGAAGAAAAAAGCTATTGTTCAATAAAAGGTGAGCTTCCCTTTTATCAACTGGCATAATTAAGGTTTTGGCAAGCACAAACATGTTTTTCCATTATACAGAAGAGTACTCTTAAGACTGTCCTAGCACTTCTCTGCAATTAAAGTAAAATGGTGTCTGCACTCAGGGTGCTGTTTCAGGTCAGTCGGATTTTGTTGACAGATACGTGGAAGATTAAGTTTTCACTAAAGTACACCTTGTGCCAGAGCTTAACGCACTGATTTTGCACGGTTCAAACACCAGGCACAGGTGTACGAGGTGGAAAAATGCAGTGACTGGAGGATCCGATGTTCTCATGAGGAAAGTATTTACAGCTGTTGGTGTAATGAAGTGTGATGGGAAAAATCACTTCAAGAGACTGAACTGGCCATTTAGATGCTTCTGACTATAAACTAACAAAGAATATCTAGGGTTTTTTCCCCTCATGTTTTGGAATATCTGCTAGATGACACAGAGTACTTGGCTCTTAGATTATCCATGAAATTTTACATGGACATGCATGGATTTAGATATGAATATATGTAGTATTGCTGTTAACTTCCTGCAACTCTCCAATATTTATTTTGGAAAGTACTGGTTTCCACAAACTTCACAAAGAATAAAGGAGAGAACATTGCAGAATAAACAAAGAGTTCAGCAGCTGCCTAACATTTGCTCAAATGCAGAAAAAGGGCTGGTCAAGTAACTCATACAAATTTAGTAGTTTGTTCCTGTATGAAGTGTCCAACTAAGCCCTCAATCCCACCGTAAAATTAAGACAAATAAGGGGAAAATTTGTTGTACATATGTGCAAAGTTCCATTATCTACTCATAAATACACCCAAAGACATTTAAAGAAACTTCAGTAAATGTTGTTACAGAAGCACAGCATTTTGTAAAAACAGGCATTAAATGCCTATTACCTCTTCTCCCCTTAAGAAAATAAAAAAGATTAAAACTTCGGATGCAACCTGAGAGCAATCTCAGAGGAAATGGGAAGGGGTAGGCAGGAAGGAAGCCAAGTCATACCTTTCCAGTTGTAAGTCCCTGGGGCACCAAACACAATATAATGATAGTCTCTAGTAAAAGTAGCAGCAACACCTTGCTGACAGGAGCCAAACTTCTCATGGCCTCTTAAACGACCATCACAAAAACTCCACACTCCATTATCCATATCATCCTTAATAGTGAGGTCCTGGCTCAGCACATAGCACCTTCCAATGATATCCCGCGTTTCCTGCACTGTGTTTACGTACTGCCTTTTCTCATAGCGATGTGCACATGTCTGCAAGACAGAAGAAAATGTGTGATGTTTCTGTGTGTCTACACAGGTCACCAAGGAAGGCAGGGCTCCTCCAGCACCCCCTGCTGCTACCAGTGCTGTAAGTCACCCTGCAGACACCTACAGTGCGGAGTCCAATGTTTCTTACAGGCAACATATGGGAAAGGTTGGGCACCTACAGACACAAGTCAAAGCAGTCTGCTTCATGGCCAAGGAAGGCCACAGAGTTAAATCCCTAAAGCCTTTCCAGGAGAAAACCACCCTCTCTCCCAAAGAAAGAAGTGGCTGTTTCCCAACAGCTCTCGGAGCTGCAGGACTGACACGCTCAAGCAGGACACAAGAACCTGGTTCAGCTACTCAAGACTATTCAGAACTTGCCCCTTTCAGAAAAGTGCCACTAAGCAGAGGCTGAAAGCTTTTCCATTGCAGGGGAGGGATGCCGCTCCTACTTGCTCTGTTGGATGCTCCACTTACTGGGTAACTGTCACTGGGGCAGAGCTGAAGCACTAAACACACCCTGTTCCTTATCCTTTTAGACTATCCCCAGGGGAAAGAATTCCAATCAAATATTTAACACAAAGGATGAATAGCCACTGAGTTAAGCAGTGTAACCACCAAACCATTGTAAAAAATGTGAACAACCAAACCCCTTTGCCAGCAGTGTTTTTGGAAGAATCAGATGTAGCAGGTTGTGTGAAGAGTACAAGCAAGTCAGGTTTCTCAGCTGACAAACCTCTTCTATGGTTCCTATAAAGGCCAAAATATTAGGCAAACACCCAGCTGCTCCACACCTAGAGCACTGCAATACTGTCCTGCTGCACTGACCTCCAGGCTGCTCACACCTCATCCAGTAAGTGCATCCCCCACTTACCACTCACGAAGAAAAGACAAGACAGCATTAGTTGATGAGTGATTATAAGAGGACTGTTTCCATGTGCTCCTTTGGGTTCTGAGGCAGACCAAAGCAAGTTATTACTGCCTCTAGATGCTTAAATAACCAGATTCACATCCCGAAGTCACCTGCCCCCAGGTTTGGAAGCAGTAACATTAACCTCCAGTTACATGAGGAAGTTTCACTGCACACCTATTTCATGATATATCTGGTATCCTGCAGATATCCACGAGAGGTTTATTTAACTGAGAATGTTACTTTTTAAACTCTGTCTCTCGTAACTCCCAAAAACTTCCTCTCTGTTTAATATAAAGAGTATCTATGTATTGGATAAAACAAAGAACAGCAAGTAGTCTTACTGCAGTGCAATGACCACATTAATTCACAGGGGCTACTGAGTGGAAGTCCCTAATAAAAGCTAAAGTGAGGCCGATCATCTTGGAAAACAGGCTTGCAGCCTTATACACTATTCTTCCCTATTTCTGCAGCCAGTAGAACTTAAAAGAAACAATGTGTATATGACCAAAAAAAAGTGTACCCCTTGAAAATAAGCTGTCCATCCTAGCTTGTTATAAAGAGAGGCTAATCCATAGAAAAATAATTTAAAGCTCTTACAACCCTGAATGCCTTATTTTGCTGAGGAGACATTTAAGTCCTTACCTACAAGAAATCAAAGGAGTTACCTTTCAGCAAGCTGCACAGAAACACAGACCATTCAGAAGATGTACTGTAGACCCCAGACATTTTTGTAAGTTAGTCCTTTAGCACTTACCACCACATTTCCTCCTGGCCCCTGACTTTGGACAGTTACACCCATCCATTGGTCTTCTTTACTCTCCATCCTCGGGTCAGCTGCAGAGTATCATAAAACAGCTTCAAATATTAACAGTTCACTACATTTTCTTTTTTTCTGGGTTATTTTTTGGGGGTTTTTTGCTTTTTTTGTGTGTTTTTTGTCTGTTAGTTTTTTCTTGAAGCCCATGACAGGGGAGCCTCTTCATACAGAACACCAGATAGTCTGCAGGTGGCACTGTCTGTACATTTTATCACTAACAGCATCCATTTTATTAAACTTCTAGCCCATCACTTCATGTTACATCAATTCACAAAACAGTAACAATCTACCAAGACTTAGGCATCTCATACTACCTTAGCAATTAGGCTACAACTTACTCTGATGCAAAAGTAGTTATGTATAAATCCCTAGAAGCAACTGTCTGATACGCTGCCTCAGGAAAGCACATCAAACGAGAAGAATCAGACAACTGTTCCAATTCAAAACAAAAGCACTGAAGAACTTACTCTCCTCGTCAAATTTGACACGCATGCAATTTGTATTTGGAGATGCAATGTCACAGCTGTACAGCCCTCCTGTTCTGTTGGCTTGTTGGGATGGAAAGGCCTTTTCCCGAGGAGCTCCAACCAGCAATCTGCAGGGAAAGCAAAATAATTTAAAAGGCATGTGTAGAAGGAATATTAGAAAAGAGAAAGGCAGCAGAACCAGGAAGTGTTTTCACCGTGTCGCTAGAGGTTTGACATGCCAACATTTGAAGATGGATGAAAAGCCACACCACAGCACTGCTCTTTTAAAAGAGAAAAGGGGGGAAGGGGAGGAGAGAAGCTGTATAGCAGTAATGCAGATTACAATTACTGGACCTGCAAGCCAGTACCTGTACTGTTATTATTGTTGCAATATTCACTGAGAGTGGTTGATAAAAAGTAGGTATCTGGCAGTTTTGGGAAAATCATCTTTCTATCAGGGCATCAAACTGGGTATTTTTTACCTTACTAAAAATCATTGATAGGGGTGAGTAAAGTCACTAGAATGACCAGAAACCCCCACAACAGTAAATACAATTGTTCTCAGGCAATTTTTTAGTTTTACACCAGTCCTATGCCACTGTTTGCCTGAATTTAAAGGCACCTTAGTATCTCTAACCAAAGCAAGATCCCTCCTGGCCCAAGGAAGTGTTCACTGAACCGTTCCAGGCTCTGTGCAAACATGAACTCCCCCTATCCACTCCTTTGGCAGATACTTCATTTTGAAACTGAAAATTATTTTCTTCAACAAATCTCTCACCAAGGACAGGCCATTCCCACAATGGACTTATTTCTCCTATTAAACAGCTACTCTAACAAGTTCCCCTTAGACACTGTTCTGGTGACCAAATACAAAGGTTCTTATTTTAAACACTGAGTAAAGCAAATGTCCTTCTGTATCCACTGTACATCATGAGTATTACCACAAAACCACCAGGCATATTTACTTGCAAAATAAGGTGTGTCCAAAAAAAATCTTACATGGCAATATCTTTCTTTGCAGCGTCACACACACAAGCACAGCTGCCTCTGAGACAGCTGACTGAAAATTAGTAGCAACCAGTGTGCAGTAGTTTGTGGAAGAGACATCATGCTCAGCTGAAACACAGAGGAAGAGAGAACAGTGGAACACAGCAGGCATGATGGATGGATGGATGGATGGATGGATGGATGGATGGATGCTGAACTAGACTCTGCTTCCTGACCCTCGGACATAAAACACTTGAAAGATACCCCTGACATTACCGTGTCAAGGACAGCAAAGCTGGGACTACAGTTGGATCCACGAGGCTCAAAGAGGATCTCAAACCCTCTTTAAAATCCAACTCTAGTTTTGCTTTGTTGTGGCAGTGGGACAAAGCACACTGCTCTCCCTCAGAATGCTATTTTTACTAAAAACAAGACTCACTTTTCTTCATGTCTAACAGTAAAGACTGGATCAGTTACAATAATATGTAGTTTTTCTTATTAAGAGTTTATTCACTGTCTCTGAAGTAACAAGACTCAAAATGAAAGTGATATGTTATCAGAAAACATCCTTTTTTAAAACACAAAATTTTATCTTTATTGTGAAACAACCAAATTTTTACCACTTCTATAGGACTAAATTCTCCCACAGTCCATAATTTATCCTTCTCATGAAAACATGTCCCCTGAATGCTGAAACCTTCAGGTGAAGTATTTGCCTTTGGACCACGCACAGGACACACCATGAGGGTGGGGTTTGGTTTAAAATGTTTTCTGCTTTTCCCTCTATGTACATCTGCCATCTTTTTCAAACATTTTATCAGAAATGCAGCAGTCATCACAAGAGTTTGAAAACAACTATGATTTTAGAAAGACCATCAATAACTGAATTTTCTAATTCTGGCAACTGTGCATTTAACTGTAATCTCTTCGAGTAATTCTTCTGCAAAGCATCTGTTTCTGAGTCATTCCTAATAGCAGAATAGATATATTTTCTCCTCAGTTCTCTTATTGCTCAGGGAAAGACAGATGACTTTTTTTTTTAACATTAACAACCATAACTTTAAGAAAGCAGAGGTACTGATTTCCTAACTTACAGAAACTTATTACTTCTACTTTTTCATTCAAATCTTGGGGAGTAAAAATTATGTCTTGAACTTAACTTACAGAAATCAGAAACCTTTTGTTTCAACATTGTGAACAAAACTAAAAGCTTCTCAAATTTAAATACTTAATTTGGTTTAATTCATCCACCTGCATACTACTGACAGTGTTGGTGCTGGATCAAGAAAATTAACCCCGTTTTTTTCCACAGTATAGTGAGACTGTGTCCCTCTCTCGAGCTGAATGACCTTCTAAGGCATACCATCATCCTGATGACAAGAGAGGACCTACTGGAGCACTGAGGGAATAAACAGCATAGCCAACAGAATATGCAGTGCAGAGATGTGCCACCTGCCATAAAATGCCACAAACATTCAATGGCATCTCAGACACCACTGAGGTCAGCAGATGAAAAATGAAATTGCTCAGCATTCTTAGAAAATACAAGGGTTCCATTCAACACGATCTCAAAGGAAACAGGCAACCTTAGATTATTCCCAATGCCCTTACCCCCCATTCAAATCTTGCCTACGTTATTTTCCACTAGAAACAAAGGATTTCAAAGCAGACTTATATATTCCAGATTTCAAAGAACTGTTACCAGGAATCCTATCTACAAGGTTCATCAAATACAACAACTTGAATTCTCTAAGGTACTTCACTGCAAGTCCTTACACCACAGGCCAACAGAAGCACACACTACGAGTAAGTGCTTGCAAAGGGTTAGATCAGTCCAGGTATAATGCTATGGTAAATCCTGAAATGTATTTTCAAGTAGCAACCAAAGACCCATTAAAAAATGGCACAACTCCCTTGTGCTTATTTACTACTTTTCTGCCCTAAAGATCACAGCAGCGAAGATTAAACCTATGCTCCTGGGTTCTGCAAGACAGGTTACTGGAAGGTGATGATTATAAATGTTACGAGGATTACCAACGCTATCAGGAGTCTAAGTAAGAAAGTCACATGCATCTAATCTTCGGCTGAATAAAACGAAAAATTCCTTGCAAACACACTGATTCTGATTGAGAGAGCTGCTGTTCAGCTTGCCTACCAATTAAAAGGTACATTTGAAAAACCAAAATTCTATTATAAAAGCCAAATTACTTAGTTAAAAAAAAAAAAAAGTGTGCACAAAACTATGGAGGTATGACATGAACCATGCATCAGTGTGAATTTCAGCATGACTGCCATAGTACAAATGAATCAGCTCATATACTGAGCTGTGATACGTGCTCAACAGAGTCCTTCCAGACAGAGGACACATTCCAGTCATTACTCTGTGGCTACTTACTCAGCTGTGATTTAATAAAAGAATTTTAATCAAGTTTGAGCTCATTATGCCAAAACCAGGTTAGCTTTTTCTGCAGCTATGCATGTTCCATTTTAGCTTCCTCATTGGCAAGCAAATCCTCTTTCTGCAGGTCAGAGGTAAGGGCAGAGTGAGGGGATGCTCTTCCAGCTATCACTGTCTCCCTATATTGGCAGATGAAACACAAACACTTAAAACCTAGGAACTTTTCCTCTGCAAATGAAGAGTGACAAAAATAAATTCTTAACTTCTCTTCAGCCATCATCACAGTATGATTCATTTTATTCACTGAGACTTCTCCCTGAAGGTCTGTGGACATGGTCTACTGTAACTACTTTCAGTTAGGTCTGAATGCCCAAAATCACATTCCAGAACCAGTATTTAGATAACAAAATAATGCCCCAATGTCAAGAAAGCAGAGTGGGAGATGAAAACCCAAGAGACTCCAACATGCAGACAATTTCACTGATTTTTCTATCCCATGGCAGGTTTGCCTTGTTACTCTCCAGAGAACAGAAGCTCAACCATACAGTATACTGAACATAAACATCTCTGAGCATCAGTTCCTGTCAGAGACTTAGCTTTTTATTATTTGAGTTATGACGACTTAGTATCTAATGTTTACCATGAGTGCAATGTCAGACAAAAGCAGTACTGCTATTGCTCATGTGAATTACAGAAGTAGATGCTTCTAACTACTTGAATCCTGATTTTCCCCATACATCTTGCTTCAATATATATTATAACCTAACTGGGTTTTCCCTGGGCCCATGAGACTGCACACATGTTAATCTACAGAATGTAACAAAGCAAACTATTAATAGAATTTAATTTAAAAGAAGCATCTTTTAAGTGACAGTATTGGGGGGAAAAAATCTGAATTCTCTCATACCCTAGCATAAAACAAAGTTTTTTAGCTCTACCTATAATTAAAACATGTGTCTTCCAATTTCAAACTAAAATTCTAATTTTTAACCAAATGAATCAGTCCAGTTGCTCTCCTGTAATTATTTTAATTACTGATTTATCTTAATTACTTCTTGAAGATATGTGATAATAACTGAAGTCCCACTGCCAGTTATGAGCATCTGCTGGTTCACAGGGACAGATTTACTCCCTTACAGCCCCAGTTTCACAGCCAAATTTAAGATAATCCCCTAAGATCAGAGTGCCAGGATTAGCATATAATGCCATTTGAACTCACTGACCTTACTGAGGCACAGTTTTGCCTCAGGTGGGTGATGCCTGCCCTGCAGAGACACAGGTGACCCTGACTGTCCCTGCATGTGCAAGGTGCAGCTGGAACACAACTGGGAGAGCTGGCCCGTGCTCTCCCTGTCCAACAGGGACCAGCAGAGCACCACATTCCTCCATGGAGCCCTACAGCACAGCTGCAGCCACCCTGCCTCACTGAGGTGTTACACCCAAACAGCTGAGGCAAGAAAAGCTCCATTCCACCAGGTATGCCCAGCACTACTCAAGTCTCAGAAAAGGCACCAAGACATCTGACTGACTTTATCTACTTCTGGAGCAGACCTTTGGATAAGTGTGTGTAGAACACATGCTTCATAAACCCATGTATTTCCAAGATGCAGAAGAAGGTGAGAACTCACTGCCCACAGTCAGGTAGGCACCAGCCCTCAGTCTTGTCAACTGCTGTAGACCAGTGCTGCAAAAATGTGATTCCAGGTCTGATTCCAGACGCACACACTGTAGGTGTGGTTGCATTTAGAAGAGCCCGTGGGATTCAGGAACAGCATAGTTTAGTGAATGCAATATACAACGTTCCTCTGGACTGAGGGAGAGAATGCATCAATTGCAGAGTAGCTACATACAGCACTAACAGTGCCATTGCAATCACAAGCTCAATATCCTAGGTCAACACTCAGCACAGCTGAGGACACAAGGCTTACCAAACACTGTCCTTTCTGGGCAGGGTGAGGAGGCCAAACCCATCCGTCTGTCCCTGCAATTTCACACAAATTCTCATCCCCTGCTTGGATGCAGAGGTGGGGTACTTTTGTGCCTTATTCACTATTGCTGTGCAAAGTGCTGTGGGTGGGACTGCGGTCAAATCCTCCGCTCTTTGTGGGTACATTTGCAGAATGTATCTCAGTAGGAAGTGTACTTGGTTTGTACAAAACATTTCTGGGTATCAGGTAGGAGAATTAGACCACGCGGCCAAGGCCTCACTTGCCATCCCTGCCCCCAATGCCACAGCAACACAAACCACCAGGCCTCCATCCCACTCCCACACTCGCACCTGGGGGCACCATGGCATACTGAGCTTTGCATTTTGTTCACTATTTTATGCTTCCAACAATTCAGCAAGAACAGTTAGGTGAACGTCAAGAAGAAAGGGTGTAACTTCATTTAATTAGATGTGTCTCAAAAGAGTTGCTAAAATCCAAAGTAAAATACACAAACTTTCCATTTCAAAATATACTAAGAATATTAAGCAGTACAGTGAAGATTTTAAAACCCTCCCTGCTTTAATTGGTAGTTCTTGAAATGTTTAGTAGGTGGCTGTGGCTCCTTCTCAGCTAATGAAAACAACAGTGAGAACTGGGAGGGGTTTCTGCTCACAGCTATCTGAACTCCCTCCAATACTGCTCATGAGACTATCTTGGTTGCTTCCAAAAGGAAAATCAAAGTTAAGATGAGAAAACCATACCAAAAGAAACCCAGAAAACCTCCAAGCTCCTGGAAGCATTCCCTAACTCCACACTGAAATTCTTTTCTTCACTTATAGCCTGGAAATGTCCAAGGGTAACTTACAATTTTTGCAACATACTTCAGAGAAGAAAAATTACCAGCAATTCATTACAGTTCTATTTTGGAATAGACAGTTACTCAAAAGAAATCAAGTAAAATGAGGGAGAAGATCTTCAATGTTTTTTAGAGTAAATCCAATTCATCAAAGAAAAAGGCTTCCATTGAGTAAATTACGTTTTGATTTAAACAAATAAAAAAAATACCATAGTCTGCACCGAACTTAGATACTCTGCTATCTCCCAAAGTTTTCTTCATTCCTTAAATTCTTTCCTTTTCCATGGTATCTTCTACCCAAACAAGGCACCGTATCTTTGCCAGCCTTTCTTTAAAGGTAAAAGCAACACATCTGTAGTGCCTGCTCTGAGCCTTAACAGACGAGCAGAAATCATGAAAGTGTTTCCTGGGTGAGAAACCACTAACCATTTCCTCATATAGATGAAATAAAATAGTCACTGGTGTAAGTAATTTCCAATTTTGCAGGCTCCACTGAGCACAACTATCCAATTTAATGTTGCTGTTCTCAAGCTGCCACTGCAGACTTTGCACTTCATTATGTTTTCAGAAAAAGGGGGGCAAATTTGGAAACTGACAAAGCTAAATGCCATGAAATGTCTCACCCCTGACTGGACAAACTCCTACATTCCTTCTCTCTCCCAGTTCCAGTGTCTTCTTGGGAAAGAGTTTCACTAGATTAAGCAAAATGAAGAAAACAGAGTAACTAAACTAACTCAGTTTAAATTTTTCTACAAAATCACCAGTCACAAGTCATCTATCAAATGTTTAAAACCTCCAGGCAGAGGCCCCTGATCACAATGTGGGCATCTATAGTCCTCCACCTGAGCTGTACTTTCAGTCCTCTGCACTGACTTGGTCTCAACTGTTTTCAAAATTAACAAACACAGAAGATGGATGCATTTAACCACCACAATATTTCAACAGAACTGAAGTTGGTCAGTGGGACAGACACTGTGTGTGAATATTGGTGCCACCACCCCTGCTTTGTGCTTGGATTTGGCATTCTGACAAAAAAACAAGTCACAGGACAAGAGCACCCCGGACTAATTAGCACAGAGAGATTGTCCCTTCACACACCCGGGCTGCTAATGGCAGCTGGAGCTGAACCGTGGGACTGGGCTCATCCAGAAAAAACCCCTCCCCAGAAAAATACAACCCATAACTGTGTCAGCAGGGAGCTTGTTTGTGATGCTTTTGACAGAGACACCCATCATGGCCTGTAAGTTATTAATAGCTATTTTAAGTGACTGAATATTCTCCCAATCTGCTACTCCACAGCTACATTTTAGAACTAACAGTGCAAAGCTGTGGCCAAGTACATCATTAATCTCTGTTGCCTGGAGGCTTGGCACTTGAAGGATTGCAATTTTCGTTTTATTTCTTCAGCCTTTTTTAGGAAACAGATTATGATAGAGGCTGGAAAAAGAAGCCAAAAGCAGCACAAGGACTAGGGCAAGCTGCTACAAAGCAAAATTGGAACTACAAAGATACCTGTCACTTATTGTTGACTTTCCAAAAGTCACATGGAAAAATAAACACTTTCCCATCACAGTCCAGAGCCCAACCTGTCTGGATTTAAAACTGGTTTTGCAGATCTCATTTCCATTGGTACAAAGCACTTTTCTTAGAAGAAATGGTGCAGTCTGCTCCAAATTTGTGTTTCAAATATAGTACTTACAGGTTTAATTTCTCCCTTACAATCTATACATTTTTTAGATTTAAAAGGAAGAACATCCATGCTAGGAACAGACCTGACTACAAACTGGTACTGTAAAATATGTATTAGACATTTTTATAATTAATTTATGATAAACTTACAGAAGAAATAACGTTAAAGGGATTTTCACTCAGGTTTTCTAACATGGCAGTGCCTGGTACTGCATGAAATCCTCTTACAACAACATCCAGTTTCACTCAAGAAGTGACAAGTGCACCATTTCAAGAAACCAACTTCGGAGCCAAAGTCCTGGCACTTCTAACTCAGCCCCTGCCCGCAGCCCCTTGTCTGCACTGGAAGGACAGAACTACGGAGCCGCACCACGTCCAGCTGGGCACATCCCAGCAGCTCTCCACTGCAGCTGCACGGAGCTGCAGGTCCCGACAGCAGCAGCACAAGCAAGGACAGCTGCAGCCAAGAAGCCGGGGTGAGGCAGCAGTCCCCAGCTAGCTGCAAGCACAGAGAGAGTGAAGTGTCCATCCCCACTGCCCCAGTCCTGCTCTGCTGCCCCAGCCCAACAGCAGGGCCCTCCCCGGCCATGGCCTCCTCCAGTGCTGCACCTGCCCTGCGGCACAAGGGGCCCTGCAGAGACAGCTGCTGCAGAGTGCCAGTCTGTGCTGTGATCAGGGTCTTGTGGACATGGCTCACTCTACAGGCTAAACTAAACAAGTACATATCAGAAATCAGGAATTACTGTCTCCTGCACCTGGGCTGCATGGTTTTCCATGCCATAGAAAACCCCAGAATTCATTTAAACTTCTTCACATTTGCAGGACTTGTCTTTGTATGCCCACTACCCATGACATCTCTATATAAAGTTCATGAAAAATTTTAAAAGTATCACATCATACATTAGGCACATGTTTTAGAAAACAAACATGAAAGCAATAAAAATATGGAAACAGTTGCTCAGACTTTCTTTTTTTCTTTGGGGGGGAGGGGAGGGGGGAAACCCCTGAAAGCAGTGCACCCAGTCAGTATTTGAAGGCACTACTTGTTTGAGAGGTAACAACTTTAACAGGCATATACTGTTCATTCAATGTGCCAAAAGCCATTTTAAAAAAAATTATAGTAGTTCTAATTCAGCACAAAACAAATATTTGGGTTGAAATGTCATTCCTGTATTTCCTTCACAGAATGAAGTACATCAGTTTCATTTATCACCATAATTAAACTATTAAAAGGCACGGACGAAGTACAGTAAGAGGGATGGACATTTTACTGCAGAATCAATGCGCAGTATAACACACTACAGCAACTGATGCAGCCCTGCAGAACTTGGAAGAGCAACTGCTCCTCATGCTAACCCCAAGCCATAGTTCTTTCACTCATACATCCGATTTATGAGATTCCCCCCTTCTCCTCCTTTTCCAGACTTGCCACCATCTTCCTCTGAATTGTAGGGGCAATACCAAGACCGGTAGAAACCTCCTGCACTAGATACACAACCACATAAATTCTGGCTGATTCATGGTCTGAACAGAAGTTCATCACATTTAGTTAAAATATATCAAGCAACACCCCAAGGGGAAATTCACCCACACCAGACCAACCCTGGCACCCTCGAGCTGAGCCCTGCCGAGCCGCACCATGCCCAGCTGTGCCATGTCCAGCCCACGGACTACAGAGAAGGACCCTGTGGGAGCAGGCTAAAGAACTCTGTACATGTAGAAAAAGCATGGACCTTCCTGATATGTAATCCCTAGTACAAGCATCAGAGAATGAGTACATGAACAGCCATCAAATACACACTTCAACAGCCTGAAGGCACTTGCAACCTAAAGCACAGATCAAATTATTCCTCCAGTCTTAAAGCCATCACAGCCATGGGCTAAATGCCTTGACTAAGACTTTTCTCCAAGCCACGAACTTTATGACAAAAGCAGATGTGTCACTGGGTACATGAGACATTATGCCCCCACGCCTTCAAATTAACTGAAAACACAAGCACTCAAATCACTTGCAAGAACATCACTCCAGTAAAGTATTTTCCTAGGAGAAACAGGTCATACAAATGCCTGTGCAGCTGGCAAAGAGCCCTTTTTTTATGTTCCATGCAGATCAAACACTGATCAAACAGATCAACAGAATTAAATAATACATTCACAAGAAAGTGCTCTTTATACACATCTGTGGAAGAAATCATTGTATTTTTCTATGAATAGCAATGTACAAACTGAGAATTTCATCCAGCTTTAAAAACTTACAAACAAGATTTTTTGCAAAACAACTTATGTTTGAGACTATGCCAAGAAACCCACTGCATTCTCTTACTCTATACATTGCTACTCCTCCACATTCACACATACTTTTTACATGCATCCCCTCATACATATATTTTTTCTTTTGCCACTCCCCATACACTCACTTGAGCAGAATCTAGAATTAATTCATTTTTTTCAGGTGTTTTTAACACCCTATGCTCCTGTAAGATGCAAGTTGTGCAAACCGCATTGCAGCTATTTCTAGGACTGGATCTGATCTGACAACAAAAGTATTCTTCCACTATGTGCAGGAGCACAGCTTGGCTGGGAAGAGAAGAAACTTGCATCCTCAGCAATATTCTGGGATCACGCTACATAATTATCAAACGTTTCTCTAGCAGAAAAACAGATTGCATGGATGAAAAGATTACAGGGACTTGCAAAATTATGCCATATTTGTAGTGACAGCTACAGGAGTAGGCTGTATTAAAAATATACCAAATTTATTTTAGCATCTTTGGCCAAGATGTTATTTTTCACTTGAAGGTTTTTTCACACTACGCAAACATGGATAACTAAAATGTCTTTTCACACACTCTGCTAGACAACACTAACATCTAGGAGCCAGCAGACTGAACCACTATGCAGTTTCAGCTGCACCGATGACAAAGTGCAAGGCTAACCAATCTCTGTAATTCCCTTAGCAGAGTATTGTGAAAAGAGCAGCGAGAAAAGGACACAAATCACAAGATGATGGTGTCTTTGCTATCTGCAACAGCTGGTTGCCACTTTTGACCACTTCCAGGATAAACATGCACTTCCCTCAGACCTTTGACCCCACACATGTGCTGCTGAGCAAACAACCCCGGGCAATACAGGAGTGAGCTGTTCCCAGCATATTTGCAATTGTTTGTTTTTTGAAGATATATTTTATAGACCTACTTTTGAGGAAGGTGACAATGACAGATGAAACATGCAGAGACTAAGCACATACAACTCCATTTCAAAAAAAAAAATGGCATCTTCACTAAAAAGGAAATAACATTCAGTCTAAGAAAATTCTGCCATTCCTACGGACACCAGCTATCAGCAAACTCAACAATGCTGGTCATTCCTATCTGCTGTTCTCTGTTTCTTAGATGATCTCCAAACTCCTTGAAAATAGAAAACAAATGCAAGGAATACAGCTGAAAATACCCTAGAAACTCACTAGTTGGCAGTGAAATCCAGTGCAGGATCTATCCACATTACCCTGGAGGGACTAGAGTACATTTTTATGCTGTAGATGGCATCTTGACAGGGCCCATCCCATAAACCCCTCCTTCTTTTCTCCTTGATTTAGCAGACCTTCTCCCTTCCAAACACAGTCTAAACATCCTCACACACATTATCTCAACTCCTTGAAGGAAATCAACATTAGGAAATTACGTATTTTTAGATGCAGTCCTGTACGAGAAAACAAGAAAAACAGCCACTGCTCCAGCAGATCCAAAAATGATCAATGCATACTAGTAAATGCTCCAAAAATTACAATGCAAGAAGTGGCACCTTTTGCCTTTCACTGTTATTTCAATACAAAAATCTATCTCAGGTACTTCACAGCAGAGTACACACAGCCTGTCCTTTAAGCTAAACCAACATAACTGCAATTCTCTTTTCCAATATAACTGCTACGGAATTCTCAAAGTAATCTTAGAAAATGTGATACTCACAATACCTTAAACCCAAGTGAAGTGCATTTTAACAAGAATATGATATGTTTTATGCTAGAGCTGCAAAAGGAGCTTTATTAACCTGGGGTATAGTTAATTTCTTTTTAACATATAGAATGATTCCCTTAAAAATGGAAGTAAATCCTTTTTTCCACGTTCATGTTTGTTTTTCTAAGCTATATTCATTTCCCATTATTTTCAAAGCAGTAACTTTCCTATGTATATTGCAATCAAAAATATGCAGTGCTAATAAACGAAATATTCAATGTGTTCCAGACTATTATGCATAGTTCTTTCATCAAATATTTCTGTGCTGTTACCTACCCTTGCTAAATATCACCATAAGGTGTTCATTTTCCAGCTAATGTTTCACAGTACAGACTACCATCTGCTCATTCAATAATATGGATTTTTACTTACGTGCTCTTAAACTGATATTTGCCCAATAGCCTGATCTCAGTCTTGTCCTTTCCACAGAATATGTCCTCAAAATGTGGCATTTTTACAGTTGTGGCTAGAATGATTCATCTAGGCCCAGGCTGGGTCCGAAACATTTCAACAATAGCTGATTTTAATCAGTTCTTTCAAAATGAATGAGGTATCTCCAGTGAGAATTTACCAGGATGCATTCCTTACAAAACTTACAGTTGCTCTGGCACACATGGGTGGAATTTAATAGAGGAAAAAAGAATGGCCCATGGTGACTGGTGAACAATTTACTGCTGTAACATGCCAGGCAACCCAATATGCTAATTTCATTTATTTGGTGGATAAATCAGACAGCAACAAATTAGATCAGTAATCATTGTTCTCTGCTTGTTAGGCCTTATGGAAAAAACATTTATGAGAAGCCAACCTACCAGTCTGGCTTCTGCCACTGATAACCAAGAACACAACTCAAAATCAGTACTGGGAAAAAGCCAGCCTTCTGCAGTTTGCTCCTCCTGTAACAACTACACACCCCTTATGCAACATAAATTCATCATCTCACTTCTTTCACCCATGCTATTAGCATGATGGATCTTCCTTAAAAATCTGTCCCTTACCACTACAAGGAAACTCTTCAACTACTCCTCCCTCCTCCTTCCCAGCTTCACTGGATCCTGACCTTTGCCACAGGACGTCTATCTGAAACACAGACAAACTCCTCTACTATCACTAAGAAAGCAAATAAGCATACTAAGCAGGTTATCCAACAGTTTGCAGAGACAAAACCAGAGAGACACTCAAGAAAAGAAAACACTAGGTGCAGTGACACAATAAAATCACAGCTAAAAGAAAAAAGGAAATTTATTATAAATCCTCTTTTCTTTAATTGACAGAAACACTATTACAGCTTTTAAACCTGAAGGTGTAAACACACACTGTTAATCCAGTTCACCCAAAGTCTGAATTACACTACACCACCTCTGCAAGCAGAAACTGTCATCTTCCACTGCAGACCAGCATAATCCAGCTCTTTGTTGCTGGAGCAAAGCATCTCTGAGCCCAAGCCCTCAGAGAACACAAAAGTACTGGCTAAATGCCACTGAGGATGCACTGCAGCAGTACAGCAACGTCAGCAGTCCTGCTGACCTAAGGCAACTTTGTTATATATTGATATCATAGCTCACAGTAGAGACGTGCAGTATCAGCAAAACCTGTGACAAGTAAAAATTTCAGTAAGACACCGCAATTTTTAGGATTTTACGGTTGGTAATGGTCAGTGCAGTCTTGACATATAAAGTGCCCATCCACAGCTTTCAATACAGCTTTTCAGCTGATGGGAAAATCCTCAGTGCTGGTAACTACAATATCTTCCCCTTTTTTGCCTTACACAGTAACAAGAAGCCTACCTGAATTCAGTTCCATACCTCTACTGAAACTAATATCAGAATTACTTACAAGTAAATCTTTGTGGGTTCCTTGTAACTCAGGATATTTTGTGATTCTATCATTCTAAAACACAAATAAAAACTGGCTAACGAGTGTTAGGTTTACACTTGGACTGATCTTAGGGGTCTTTTCCAAACCAAGAGATTCTAGGATTCTATTAAAGTAATATATAAATTTAGATATTCTTGATGCTCTTGTGTTTTAATTCAAGATGCTGAAATCATTGTGAATTACAACCAAATTGGAATGGACTTGCTGAACATCTTAAATGGAGTATGCATACATACAGACCATGTCTCTATATATTCTATAAAATGAACATGTGTGTGACTACATGCATGACATATATAGTGAGTAGCTAGTAATTGTATTTTTATTATAATAGTAAAATATTTATAACACATAGTAGCTAATATATGTATAATCAGTGTAGTGCTCAACTAGAGATGCTGGATACACTCACATTTTCAACACAGAACCACTTACATTTTACCCACGTTTCTCCTATAGCTATGCTGTCCCCAAGTCTCAGACCCCTCTAAGTTACAAACCTTCTTCCAGTCTGCAGATGAAATGCACTGCTGCTGTGCCAGCACCTCCCTGCAGAACCAGAATTCCCTTTCATCATGTCGATAGCTTAAAAACAGAACAAACACAGGGCAATAAGCCCAGCTCCTTTAGAGCTCTATCAGCCTTTTCTGCTGCCTGATTCACTGTGCTTGACAATGAACCACAACCGTACACACAAATCCAGGGAGGTTACCTTGGTACCTCCAGCATTAATGTTCCTCAATGCACATAAAGTTTGGGTTCAGCTGTCTTTCACACCCATATACCATTAGCAGTCCACTTTCAATCACCATAAACCAGTTTTTCTCCTCTCCATCTGACAAATTTTCCAACTCTTCTTACTTGAAGACATTCAAAACCATAATCTTGTTACTAGTCCATAGCTATATACTCAGTACCATTTACAACTAATGTCAAAGCAATTGAACAGTCACCTGTTCATAATTTTTGAAGTTAAGTAATTCTTCATTAGCAAACTCAGCATTTGTAACTAATACTAATCAATTAAGACTGCCATTCAAAGCTAATATGCAATCCACAGTATTCTGTGACTAAGAAAAAGAGATGAGCAAAAGCAAATACCATGTGTAATCAAAGACTATGTCAGCTGTACCTTTATTTGTCACACTTCCTAGACATTCTCCACCCTCATCTTTACAGAGGATTGTCGTAATGATTAACACTGAATTATCCGGTGTGAGGAAGAAGGAATCATTTCACTTAAATACTTTAGTGAGGTAACAGAAAAATTATACATAATTTCGTTTGTTTTACAAAACCTTGCTCCAAGCCACTAGCCCTTGAATAGAATCAATGTATTTCACCTTCTCTCATTTTCTTGTTTTGCCAAAGGTGGAGTGATCTAGCACATGTCTATGACAACCAGCTTCTAATTTTGTAAAACTGGAGGGACAGAAGGGTGCTCAAGCTGGCAGGTTTCTTTGAAATGAGGGTCCCAGCCAGATGAGATTCCAACTATCACTTTTAATTACATTTCAGTATGAATTGGAGTTTCTGTATTTTTGACAACTACTTAACAGTATTCACACTCTAAACGTAACTGAGTTTTGAAAACTAGCATCCATTCAAGAAGAAGGGGCAAAATAAATACTTCTGTCTGACTAAGAGATAGCTGTACATAAATCCACTTTTGCAGCAGAGGTAAGACAGACCAAAATGCATCTGGGAATGCAGAGGTATTGCACCCCTGATTCCTGCTGTTACAGGTAACAGGCAGCATGCAGGCATTAGACATACTTGTTTCCCAGTAGCCGACCTCAGTATGACCTCTGTTCCCATAACCTTCTACCTTCCCCAAGAATCTGAGCAGCAGATACCATTTGCTCCATCTATGAAGAGTCAATCAATTTAGAAATTGCATGCGGTTTCCATGGAAAAGACCATACAAATCCTTTGGTATTAGCTCAACCTAGCTCATTTTCATCTGATATAAAAATGCAGCCTAACATGGAAAGCTTCTCTTCAAGACTCCCCACCAAACCACCTCTTTCAGAAGACAGAACTCACACAAAGGGAGCTAAACACAGCTCAGTCCCTAAGAAAGATACAATTCAGCATACTTTATGTCTTGTTCTCTCAATGCCACACACTACTACTCTCACAGACAGAAAAATGATGTTCAAAGTGACTACAACATGCTTGTCTGACATAAAAGGTCTCATTCCAAGCATTACTACCCAGGGTAGCATTCCAATTCTTTATGCTAAAACTCATAGATCTGAAAAATGGCCAAGACACCTCATACTCAGAAGCGCAAGTCACCATAAAACGCGGTTTGTCTAGTCTGGTTTTGTCACTAATAGAGACCCTTGCTTCTCATGAAAGCCTGGATTCAGAAAGTCATGTCAAGGCAGATAGCATCTGGCTCTGCTCTTTCCCCACATTGGATTGCCCGAGGAAGCACTTACTAGACATACAATACAGAACTTTCATGCCAATAATCTCTCAGGCATTTCAGCCAAATAGTACATACCAGCTTGAATACTCTGACTGTCCTTGTGTTTCTACTGTTTCTTTCTTCTCGGTAATTGGCTGTCTCCACATATTCCTACACACTCATTCTGCCAGTACTGACAATACAACAGGAGACTAACAAGCTTCAGGCACTGCTTTCTTGGTAGTACTAAAATGAGACCAGTGCAAGAGTAATCCTGTCAAGAATTAAGATAAAGGCCTCTGAAAGGAGCTCACAGATTTGCATTTCATTCCTCAGGATGCTGTGGGTCATTTTATCTCCTAGATGGAAGATGAAACATGGGTGTATGTGATTTATACTTCTCCACACACTGTAATTTTTATGAAATCACACAAGAATGCAAGTGTGAGCGAAATGAGCCCACAGGATTTTTCAATTTACCACCTAACTTTATGAAGAATATTATTTCTTTCCAGCTCCCTTCTCCCATTAACTCTATATGGATAATGGGCGTATCCTGGCTTGAATTAAAATTAAATATTTAAGGAGAGGGCATATATTTAACCACAATGCTTTATACTCACACTCCATCCAGTACTACTGGATAGGGTGGGGTCCAGCACTGCTCCTCTATGGACACAAAGCAGCAAGGATGCTGAAGATGTACACAGGAGCCTTATTTTGGCCTCGTAATTTCCCAAAAGAAGTTTCACGCATATGCCACTAGCACCGACTTATTTCCCCTGACTTCTTTGTATCACCTCTCCTCTGCACTCGCGGGCAGGATCCGTCTTGAACAGCAGACCCTGGGTTGCCCGAGGCCGGGCATGCACAGGGAGAACAAGCCCGAGAGGCCGGGCAGGCTCTGGCGGAGCAGGTCACGGCTGCCCCGGCTGCAGCTCCCGGCGCGGCCCGAGCAGGACAGCGCAGCGGCGGGAAGGGCTCCCAGCGCGGGCTGCCGCTCGCTTCCCCTTCGCAGCCCGGCTCCGCACGGGTGCCCGGGCCGCGGGGGCGGCCCCTCGCTCCGCCGCCCGTCCCCGGCTCCGCAGCGCCCCGCGGCAGGTGCTGCCCCATCCCCCCGAGGGGCCCCCGCCGCCCGGCCCCGCACCCCGCACCCCGCGGGGGCTGCGACCCCGGCCCGCCGCCAGGGGAACTTTCCCGGCGGAGGAAGGTAGGAGGGTCCCCGCAGGCGGCCCGGGACGGGCCGGGCGGGGCGCGGTGCACTTACAGCCTTTTCTCCTGCGGCTGCAGCTGCCGGTGCATGGCCAGGGAGAAGCCGAAGAGGCTGCCCGTCTCCCCGCTCCAGCTGATCACGTTGCCCGTGTCCAGGTTGAAGGCGCCGGCCAGCCCCGGCAGGAGGGGCAGGTAGAGGAGGAGCAGGGCCGCCATCTGCTCTTGCCCGGCACGGGAGCTGCTGCCAGCGCCGCCGCCGCTCCCCGCGCTCAGCGCGCCCGCTGTGCCCCGCCGGCTCCGCGCCGGGCCCGCCCCGCCCCGCCCTCCGCGGGTGCCCGGCCCCCGGCACGGCACAAAATGTCCCCGGGGCCGGGCCCCTTCCCCTGGGAGCGGCAGTCGAGGGTGGCGCCCCGCCTGTGAGTCGCTCGCCTCCTCTCGGGGCCCCCGGGGGGCTCACCGCCTGCCGCGCCCCGGCCTCGGATGTCTTCGCTCCTGGCGACACAAAGTAAAGCCGTACCGGGGGCGGATCTCGGCCGCAGGTGAGGGCCGGGCCGGGCCGCAGCCCGGGCTCACCCTTGGGGAAAAGGGCAGAGCGCTCCCACGGCACGGGGCGGGATGTGTTTGAGACATCAAACCGTGTCCCCCGGGGGCTGATCCCGCTCTGGCTGCTGCTCTGCGGCATCAGGTCGGCCCGGGTACCGACCACGGGCACAACACATTGCTGAAGTGTGCTCAGGTTGATACAGAACTATGGACAGCATGACCCCAGTATTCAGTCTGTAGTACCCAAACAACACGTCCAAGAGAAGAAGAAAAAAATAAGTATCTCCTTTTTCCATTCTCTTCATAGAGCACACGAGAAGAGAGACTCAAGACTACCTGAATCTCCTCCTCCAGCATTTCCTATCTCGGAACACATCTGAAAATTCCTTACTTCTACCTTTTAATTGTTCAAAAACAATACGTGGGTTTGGATCCCAGGTCATTTTCTCTTACGTTTTCACCCATAACTCCAAAAGGTTATTTGCAAGCATATCGTATCAACTTTACCCACCCCAGAGAGAGAGAGAGATAGGTTTTGGTTTCTGAACAGAATCTTGGTTTAGTGCTCTGGTTTAGGGAAGTGAATGCAAACTTTTAAAATCTCACAAATTGCAAGCAGCATGACAATACTCAGTTGTTCTTTCCTACTGATATCCAGGATATGAAGAGAAGCTAAGATTCCAGAGAAACTGAGAAAAGAGCAATTGAGACAGAGCACTCAAATATGTTGACACTCCAAATAACTCCTTCTGGAACAATACTCTGCTCCCACGGAGTTAATCCAAGCTACTTTTTCCAGAGTAATTATTCTAGGATAGCTCCATGTATAGACAAGTCTTTGGCTCAAGTCCAAAACACCCTTGATCAAAAGAAAGGAAGAAAACGCACCAGAAATGTGTCTCTAATGTGGAAACAAAACATTTTGTTAAATTAGGCTCCCAGATATTTATTGCTAATAGAGTCCTTCCCTGCTTGCTCCTCATGCCTGACTCATTCAAAGTCTTAATCCAGTGTTCAATCACTGCCACAGCAGAAAACTGTACTGGCATAAATACTGCCCTAGGTTCACTAAAGGACCCGTAAGAGGGAAGGGTCCCAGACTAATTACAAACTGGCTTACTACAATCCACGTATTTCGCAGTAATTAGTAAAGATTTGAAAACAAGTCTTTTAAAACAGTGTTGACGTCTGTACCAAAGTCTTAGCAGTTTGCCTTTTGGGACAATCAAAACTTGCATGCTTCTAATACTCTTACAGTAACTATAGTTACTTTTTAAGTAATGCTTGTACTCAATAATTTGCAAGAAGTCACAGAAGTATTTTCATCCGGAGCTTCCTGAATGGTACTAGCACATTAGATTTATCTGACTTCTCCCCTCCCTCCAACCAGCACTGCCTGAGCATGTTGTACCTGTTTGTTGATATCCACAGAGATTGCTGAGGGGAGAGAGAATTTTCTCTTCTCCAGATGCAGTCACAAGCATTCCAAGACACAGTAACATTAATACTTGTCTCAAGGGAGCACAGCAAGAACAACAAAAATAGAGTGTATGGAGGGTGGAGCAAAACTGCACACTAACAGCTTAGAATTACCTTGGATGGTCTCTCATCATTTTGTACTATTTTCATTTGCTCTAGATGAGGAGAGAGGAAAAAAAAAGGTTTTACAAATATGTCAGTTTCCTTCCTTTGCTCTTCCTCCAAAACAAACATGCTGTGAGTTATCTGTAACTAACACATACTTCAGGAATTCCTCTTTTGTACAATCGTGGTATAAAGGGGGACCAAGATTAGGTATGATGACCAATTAAACGTGAGCACTCTGTTATCCATAATAACACAGCGATTCTAAGAAGTGCAATGGCCAGATCAAAGCAGTTTTGCTTTTTTGTAACAAACACTCTGCTGTTGCTGAGTTTTCAAGCTGCCTGCTTATTAATGGTGCGTTGATTCTCAGCCGAAGGGCTACAAGATGTTTGCATGCTGTGTCTACGCATTGAGCAAGCCTTACTGCCAGCAATGCTTTTCTCCTCCATACAACTATGTAGCTAATTACAAAGTAAAAAAAACAAGTTCTGGAAAATAAAAGAGGTGGAATGCATAAGCTAGAGCTTGGCAAGACATTTTAAGGTTTCCCTAGAAGAAAGGCAAGGCACAATGTTTTACATTTCTGAAATTCTATTCTTTATATCAACAATATACTACACAAAGAAATACACAATTTGTGGATGTTCAGCTGCGCAGTTTTAATGCAGCACATCAAATGGTCCTGAAAAGATAAAATATGTAAACATCCCCAACCCACTTCCTTTTAAAAAATTGCTTGGTTCATTAATTTCTTAATTTATGCAATTCCAGATGAAAAAATGATACCCCCCAAAAGGTTTGGTTTGGTTCACTGTACAAGTTCTAAAGATACAGCATTGTTTCAATTCAGAAATATAAACTAGGTTTAAGTGTTAGTAGCCTGAATGGTTGGATGGTTTCTCCTGAACACAATTTGCATAGTGTTTCTAGAACTGCATGTTCTAGAGAAATTATTTACATTTATTGAACAGATGCATCTTAACAGCTACAAGAAGCAGGTAAATTTTTATGCAGCCAGGTAATCAAACTATCTTTGCCAGTATATCCTCATATCTGTTCTTGGTTCCCTAACAATCATTAGGAATAGTAAACAACAGCACAGGAGATAAAGGTGCTTAGAGTGGTAAGTGAAATAAACTGCTCAACACCAGGTACACAAAAGGTTTTGCTTTTAACAGTCTAAAAACCAGAGCATTAAAATAGTTATATTTACACACTTGGTATTCTGAATTATACAGACATAACACTCATTGTATTTATGTCATTTATAACTGGATGAAGAATGGCTCAGTTTCTCTCTCTCTCTCTTTACTGTCTTTTCAGAAAGGTTACCAAAATGCAGCTTTTTTGCTAGTTGCTATATTTGAACTACAGTTCCAAATGAAGATGTTACTACATTCCTATAACTTTTTTTTCCTCTTTGATGTCTAAAACAACTGGATTATATTCTGCCATTCTTTACTTGCTTGTAATGTCAAAATATTTTACCTCAGTAGACATAGTATTACACAAATAAAAATACGAGAAAAAGAAATATTTCAGTCCAGACCTGGAATTTTGGTGAACACTGAGACCAGTGTATACAGAAGTTCTTTCAGTCTTTTACATCTAGAGAATGTTTTTCCACCCAACTTGTCAGGTACATTCCTTAAGTAGTTTCAGAATGACGAGCCTGAACTGTTTGGAGAGTAAACATCTATGTAAACATACATGGAGGCACTTTATGAGCGTAGCTGGGCAGAGATCAGAGAAACACTGGTGACAAATGGGAATCAAGCACCCATAGTTTGGATTTCTATGGAAGGAATTAAAGAGGCTCCTTCAAAATTACTTATTACTAATGCATAAAATTGCAGTGATTTTGAATGTATGCCTGTGTTTTAATTCACTAGTAACATGTACCACTATGTAAGATTTGCCCCCCCATAAGGTAAGACGAAGCTGAAGTGTCATCATACACATCACAGGTACCTTTGCAGCCCCGTTCTGTGGTTCTCTCAGAGAGACATTTCTATCCTCAAAGTTCTTACACTACCAGAGCTGAAATTTGGAGCACTGACTGCATCCCAGACCCATCTATCCCATTCATGCTTCCTTGATCTGCAGTATGTCCTGCACATGAAACCTTGCCTCTCTTGTAGAACTTTCCACCAGTGTAGAGAGCCATAACCTGATACCAGATGCAAACTTTTGGGCAGTTCTAGCCAACTCCCTCAATGTGCATCTTCCAACCAATTTGCACCAAAGCAGCCAACAATGGCTTATAGGCTAGCAGAGGAGATCTGGAAGATAAACAAGGTATTTCTTGGGTAGGTGTTGTCAGGGAGGGAAGAGAGAAGGTTTACAACAAAGTTATTCACAGGATCTCCCTGGAAATTCTCCCCAGGAAATTTGAATGCAAGACAAACCTTCACAGGACATATTTTAACCCCATCAAGAGCCAGGATGGATCATTATTCAGGACACTTTCACTCTTCTAGCTCACAGAGACCTGACTGAAGAGTCTTTGGCCATTACCCAGAACACAATTCCACACAACCTTGATAGCACTTACCTCCAAGAGCTGCACTGGGTGCTGTACAGACTTGGCCCTGAGACAGAATCTGCAAAGCACAAGATCAGGAACTTCAGTCACTCAAGGACTCTGGTCTCTAGGTCACTGTCTAGCTTATTGTAACAGCACAGCTGAGATCCCCAGCTCCTCTTGCAGCAAACTAGTGGAAACAGCTGCTTGGTCATTTCCACACTTGTTACACCTGTCCTCCCATCAGGTCCTGGACCAGACCCAGCTGTGAGGCCAGCCAGCTGCTCTTTGGCTTCCATGGGGGAGGTAAAGCACTGTCAGATTGCACAGAGGCTTCCAGTGATTGAAAAGAGCCATGCAAAGAAATCCAACTTCTTTTTTTTTTTTTTTTAATATATTTAAATTTTTCTATAGCCACTGTCTTTAAAAATTCTACAGTTTTGGTACTAGAGCCACCTCATTCGTGTGTGCCAACCAAACTGTGTCTGCCACTGATTCAACCTGTGGTCAAGACATGTTTAAACATAGTTTTCAGACAGTTGTAGACAACGCCAGCAGGGACTGCTTCTCTGGTTAAGGTCTAAAGCCAGCAGTCTCAGAAAGATGCTTCCTCTGCTTTCTTTACTTTTTCATTGCTAATAGAAAACATATCTCTCTCTCTTTTTTTTTTCTTTTTTTTTAATCAAAAATAAATCTAACAAACATATTCACTTTATTGAGCACCATGGGAATATTATTTTAGTTCTTTTGGATCACCATCATTTAAAACTATTTATTTTCTGGGGAATGTATCATTTTAATTAATCATAGTCTTTTAAATCAATCCATAATGAGCAAATCCGATCTTTTGTTATATTAAGTCTCACTTGCTAACACACTCACTAACAATGATGAAAATGTTAATTATGCAAAGGCTGTTAAAAAAAGTCCTAAATGAAGTCTGTAAAGTCCACTCAGGATCTGAGGTAGTGACTGAAGGAAAAGCAGATTGTTCACTCCCCCTGCTTTGCCTGGATATGAATAGCAGTTATGTGGAGGCTGAGGACTCGCTGCAGTTCTCATAAGCTCCCTGCTGAGCAATGCAAACTGTAACTTCTGGAGCTTCGAAAGTTTTCTATAGAAACAAAAGGTTCTTCTACCCTCATGCCAATTTACCTGTACCATTTTATATGAAAAAAACTGTCAGATACTTTAACCTTCTCATTTAGTCAAACAAATTAAGACAGTCTGTTATCCAAGGAAGAATTTTTTTAAATACTACTTCTTTATTGAACCTCAAACCATTTACATCCGTCAAAGGAAAAAGACTGAGGATTGTCTACATAAGCAGTATTTTCCAATTAACTGCTGCTGTTTAATTATTAAGCAACTACATTAGCCTCAACAGGAAGAACTTTTTTTTTTCAGAATAAGACTGCTCAAACAGGAGTTAATCAGAAACAATTTCATGTTTAAGCAAGCACTAAAGAAGTATTCAGACAAAAAAAATTAGTTCCTCTGCAAGTCCAGTTTTATTCAATGAAAAGATTCATTGCATGACGCTGCCATGACCAGGCAGGCTTAGTGACTGAACTGCAAATCTAATCAGTTTGGCAAAGGGTTTTATGGAAGCTGCTGTGCTGGTTTTGCTGACTTCAAGTGATTTTTTTCCTTTGTTCATTTGTTGCAAACAACTAAAATCTAGGTCAAGGAAGGAAAGGTCATTCATTAATTATGAAAGTGCAAATTTTTATACAGTACTGGAAAGGTTTCAAAAGCAGTTTTGAATTCTGTATTCATTGTGTATTCTGTTTTCTCACTATTTCACCCATCTTTCTATACATCTAAATTTCAAGCACCTTCATAGGAAAAGGTAAAATAACTTGTGCCTTGTAGGCAATCAAAATTTAATGTGTTGAGTTTTAAACAATTATTTCAGTAATATTATGAATTGGTAGAAGATTTATGGCACAAACACATTTCCACATTTCTGTACATTGTAACTGCTCTAATGTTTATTTTCAGACCATCACTTGATTGGTCATATTCTCCAACTTAATTCTGTCAGGGGAATTTTTTTTTCTGGGAGTTCTAGAAGCCAGGTTTTGAACTTTCATATAGTAATCACATTTAAATAAGTCCAGTCTTATTTTATGTGATAAGAGGAATTATTCTAAAATATGCATTATAGCAACTATATCTATTTTCTTCAACTACAATCATCAGTCCCTGCATGGGTGTGCTGGGAGCGCTCTGCCTTGTTTGTTTCCATGTCTTTCACACCAGAAATCTCAAAGACAACACCCCAAACCTATCCAAGCTCATCCCACCCACCTGGGAACACAAACAAATGAGGAAGGTAAAATGATAATCTGGGAGAGGTGCTCTCAGTTTTCACTAGGGCTGTACCTTTCCTGTCATTTCCTGCATGGCACACATGTATTGCTTTCTTTACTTGTGGGTGTGTGTTTTTAGGACATCCAGACAAATAGTATGTTTTCTGGAATACAAGCAAACTGCTGTGAATTTCTGACCACACAAAGTGAAATACATACATCAGTTCCTGTTATTCAGCTTCTTCTGAAGTCAATCAGCATCTCCAAGGATCAAGGTCCACTTTTAAGCAATTGAGCAACCTAACTGGCAGGTAGATCAAGGCATGATAATTTGCTTATTGACTGCAAATAAAGGTACACTAACCCATTTTACTGTGGAACCGTTCTTAACACTAATAAAATAAAATGCAGACATTCTGCAGTAATGATGTGTTTTCCACACAGAGCATGAAGTACTATCTCAAAGCATTTTCGTTCTTCCCCTGTGAGGTACAGCAGTACTACAATCTCCATTTCCAAGTGGAAAAGATGGATGATTTATTTAAGGGCAAGAGAGTGCCCCAGTATCACAGAGGGAAGCTGCAGCAGAACCTACAACCAGAGCTGCTTTCTGAATTCTCCTTCCTCCTCTGCTTTATTAAAAAGAAGCCCAACTAAAGCTGAAAATTTGCAAGGTCACTTCTGCACAGCTGTCAGCTGCTGAGCTGGGATACAGGTACATATATATATTTGGCTGACAATTCCCTTCCAATGAGTAACACTCTGTGTTAATAAAAAGCATGCTACATTGTCCCTCATCACACTTTCTGACTCTCCATCTCTGGGAATTTCTGCAGTACAGTGTGAGTTGCAGCTGTAGTTATCAGAGTATGTGTTCAGTGTCAAAACATTCCTTCTGTTCCACTTCATTACTTCATTTTCACTCCATATTTAAAGACTCCACAAGATCTCTCTGTTCCAATCCAACTTTCAACATGCCAGCTTTCAAGCCCTTTACTGTCACCCCTGGAGCTGACTGACCATTATTATGAGAAGGAGCTGATTTGTCTGTATTTGTGGGTGAACAACTATCAGATCTACCAGGTGTGCAGCAGCTAGAAAAGAAATCTGAGCAGATGAGTGTTCTGCAGACAATAAACAGCAATCAACAGATGTTACAAGCACTTGCTGACCAGCTGCATATGGCAGGACAATCACCATGGCATCAGGTCATGGTACGAGTCTGTGTCTGCCAGTGACTGCAAGCCTTTGGATCCCGTGTTCTGCTGCACGCTAAATTTATGTCAGTGTCAGCACGACAAAATGACAGCTGCTTTGAGAGGGAAGAATCAAGGTATCAATCTTATGAAGAAAGTTTGCATCACTTAACAATCTGTTTGGTGTCAAAAAAGGATGCTGTTACAGGAGGCAGTCAATTTTCAGATATTTCACCATTAACCATCGCTGGCATGCAGAAGTACCAGTATGGATCAAGCACAGGAATTAATGCCTAAGTCAATTAAATAGGCTTCCCTAGACTTGTAGGTAACAGACTGCCCCTATCTAGGAATCAAATCATTGTGGTGAAGTAGGAACATAACAATACTCTATTGTACACAGTAAAATTTGAATTTCATTTGAAATAAGAGTCCTATCATATTATTCAGTTAATATCAAAATGCCACATTGCTTTGCAACAGCTCTACTTCTCCATAAATTTGTTGATATATACTTAGTATTAACTGGGTATATAGTCTTATTCCAATTGTGTGTTCATCATCATAGAAGAGGTATTTGTGATTTGCTTCAATTTGAACTGTGGCTTTTTGCATAGTTTCAGAGTATTCACGCTGTTATTTTGCAATTCTTTCTGCATCTAAATAATCATAGGGTGATCTGCTAATTTCCACTACAGTGCCGTGCTTCCTATCTACAGGTAGCCCACTGCTATTTGAGGTACAAGGGAAAAAGAGTAGCAGCATACCACTGTCCACTGAGAGTTATCTTAACACACACTTCATTTGTCAAGTACCTGAGTTCTTTCATCCTTTGTGACTAACATCACACAATATATTGAAATAACAGGTAGCTAAAACCAGTCTGACCATGGCTACATGGATACATGTGTGTATGTGTTTACAGACGTGGTGAGCCTGTATTCCAGTGCTTCAAGCTAGGTCATAACAGTACATTAAGTGTCTGCCCCCTACCACAGACCTACCCTTTGTGAATCCCTCAGAAGTTTTTCCTTGTTTTGCTGGCCACTGGTGCTTTTTCCTAAGGGGCATGGAACACTGTCAGCTGAATGTTGCTGATGTGCCCCAGTCTGGGGCTGTGTTCTGAGACACAGCAGCACTGACAAGGCTGCCACAAGTCTCGTCACATTTCCTGACATTTTTCTTTATTCAACACTTCCTCATCCTTTCTGGAATATCTGAATAACCTTTATTCCTGCAGAATGTGTATACCTTGGCCTTGGATGGACCCACACTGCAATTCTCATAACAGGGCGCTTGCAAGACAAGTATTTTCAAATGCTATAAAAGATAGAAGGCCAAACATTGTGACTCAGACCTCCAGAGCTCCAAAATGTGGCCAGACATGGCTATGTCAGTAATATTATGGAGTAGTTCCTGGCAAGCTGTTTGCAATATCATCATAATAATACAGTGATATAATAATATGGAGCTGGAACTCCTGAAGACTAGAATCACTATTTCATCAGACCAGCATAAGCTAAGAGTTGTATCAGCAGAATGTAAGACTCAGTGTGAGCACATTCAACAGAAATAAACATCTCTAGTCAGACTCCATTGTAGAACAAGCACAACACTCTTTTGAAAAGCCATTTGTTTTCTTCCTAATCATTTGTAAGAGCAATAGAATAACTTTTTTGCAATGACACTTTGCTGGGAGGGGACGGGGGAGTAAAGGGGAAAAAAATGAAAGAAAACTTCAGTGTAACAAGTACTCTCCTGGACAAAATATTTTCAGATAACCAGCTTTGTAAATTTTTACTTTAAAGGCACTTTGAGTCAGGGAAAAAAAAATGAAAATATCTAAGTATCAAGTTCCTGTATTATTCTGGCATCACAAAACACAAGACTTCCAGTTCTCAGTACAAGGAATGTTTTATTCTGGTTTGTATGAGGTTAATACCTAGCCAGAGCTTTCTTTCTTTTTTCATTATTATTAGTAAGTCAACAGCAGCTTTTAGTATCTTGTGAGACAAGTTTGAACAAAGCTGCAGTATGATATTTTCTGTGATTAGTAAATCAAGACTAGAACATATGCCCACACACATCCTCCACAGTCTATCCACAAGAGAGGGAAGACATTGGCTCTCTCTGTTGCAACATTCCTTATTTTTATCCCAAGGATCAAGATCCTTTAAGAAACAGAGGGCATGGCCTGTGAAGACACTAATAAAGGCTTCTTGATTAACCCCAAAAAAGTGAGAGAGTGCCTTACCTTTACCACAAATCATCCTCTGCAGGGATTTTCCTGCTGTGGAGGCAATGAAGAGGTAGCCACAGCCAGGGAGGTCTCACTAAGAGCAACATCACTGCACTGGCAACACAGTTCTAGAGGTACAGCCAGAAATGGCACTGCAATGATTTAGGGACTCACAGGTGGACTCTTGGCTTTCTCCAAATCTTGAAATTTGTGAAGTTCAAAGTTTGAGCTGTGATTTATTGAAATGGCAGGGCAAGTATTCACTTTTCTTAATAGACTAATATTGAGAAAAAGTCTCAATAGGACCCTATTAGAGTTTCAGCCACTGCAACTTTGCTCCTTCCCCAAAAGTTACAATTATAAAATTACAATTTCATTTTATGAAATAACAGACATATTGACTCATAAAAAACGTTCAGATAGCTTAATTCTTCCTAAGAGTTGTCAATAGTATTCACCTTAGAGTCTGTAGATCACCACAGTGGTCCTTCTCTTGCTGTTTACTGCTGGTGCTCTGCAGATTACAGACTTTGTTTGGACATGGGTTCATCCAGACCACTGTATTTACTGACAGTTTCTAATTTATAGAACCCAATTTGTATTTATAGTTGTATTATTGACCTCTACAGCACAGTGGAGACAAGATATGCAGATAAATTGCAAACTGTGTGGAAAGGGACTTTCTGCTTCAAACTCCCCTGCTCCACTGTTATATGATCATATGTGAATGAACATTTCATAGTCATCTTATTCATGATTTTATAAACTTCTGTCATATCCCACTTTAATCATCTCTTTTTACACAGAAGTCCCATTGTCCAATTAGTATCTCAAATAGCTATCATTATATGTTTTTAAACACTTTGGGCATTCTTTGTACCTTTATATTATGCATTTTGAGACAGAATTGTCAGAATACCACAAAACATTCAAGATGTAGCAAAGACATGGATTTAGAGCAGCAGCAGCACAATTATACACCCTGCTTTATATGGTATTCCATTTGTAATTCCTAATTTACTAATTCTCATTCCAGTTGCTACTAACCATTGAGAGGATGGTGAACTTACCACAGGAAGACCAAGATCCTTAAAGGAACAAGTTAATTCAAAGTCCATTTTTTAATTGAATTCATTTTCTTTGTACAGTATGAACTTTAATCTTGCTTATTTTATTTCTCAGTCATTCATATAAGATCTTTTCTTTAGAATCAGCTTTAATTTTGACCCACAAAAAATGTATAGAGGCAGTAAAGACTAGCTCCCTAATGCTCACATCCCTTCTTAGGTGTGCAAACCAGGCAAGCAGCATAAATCCCCCTGAGATTTCTCTATGTGAGAAATATGAACTCCCCCTATTTTCTTCAGCCATCTCTTAATCTACACAAGGATCTTCTCTTCATTGCATACCAGTTTAGGTTCTTGAGGGCTCAAAGTTACTTGAAAAATCCAAGGTGATTGTGACAACTGAGTCATCTTTTTATCTGCAGGCTCACTGCCTGCTTGAAAGAATTCCAAGAGGCATGATGTCCCTTTGCAGAATCCATATATTTTCCATGTTTCTACTAATACTGTTCTCATTACAAATCCTATTATGTTCCTGGATTAAAAATCAGCTTAGTTTCTATAGTTTCTCCTAAGCACCCTATTTCAAAATTTCTCAAATGTACTCCCCTTTTTTCCTCTGGTACATGATAAAGAGCAGTTAAAACTCAATTTGTGGGGGTTCAGAAATTTCATAAATGTTCTCATCCAAGTCTGAAGGGCAGTAGTAAATCCATGCAAAACAATTAAGAAAATACTGAATCAACCAATGATGCACTGAGGAAATAGGATGAACACACACAGATTCTTTATTTCCATGCTCATAATTGTGCAATTATATCTGTTAGAACATGTGTAACTTCCAAAGCAGAGCCTGAAAAAAAGGCAGGCTGCTATCTGTGCTATCTTATTCCCAGTCTTATCAAACTGTGACCTCAGGAACTAAAGGAGCAGCATGAACCCAGAAGTCATGTCTGCCCTTCTAAAGGTTACAAGTATTTCCTCCTCCTCTGCCCCTCAAGTTACAGCAGGCCATGAGTCTCCCTACCATAAATGCTGCCAAATGCATCTACTCTTTTCAAGCAGGCTGCTGGGAGCAACTGACTCATTGTTACAATTCAACTGGCAGCATGAAAATCCTTTTAGAGAGCAAGAATCCATTAAAATCTCTAGTTTTCTTGGGCTCATGCTCATCTTCCAACAGTGGCATCAGTAAAAGGCAGTAATTTTTCAAGCAACAACAATTTTCTGAATTCTCCATTGTTTCCTATGCTGTATTCTACTATCATCTCATTTCTTATTTCATGATGACAATCTGGACTGTTTCCTGTGCACTTACTTGGTTTTTTCTTATTCACATAGCAACTCAGAACAAAGACACTTCTCAAATATTTTACAAGAAGACCTGTCTCTTTCATGTTAAAGAAGCTGCATGACTACAGCAAGCCAACACCTAAATATTTGTGTGCCTTGTCTCCACATGCCTTCATTAGAGAGACATAACCTTAGGTGTTATTCATATGAATGCACATTCATGGATAGAAAATTCTTGGCAGTTCCATATTATCACACAAGCTGTGCAGATGATTGCAGTCTGAGCAATAACCTTCCAATGGATCAACCTCTGTCACCACAAGAGAAAGGGGCTCTCAGCACAGGTTGTTGATCTCTACAGAAGCAGGTAGCACTCTGTGCTTTTCCTAAGACCAGGCAGGTATTTCCCTTGCACCAAAAAGGATGGCACTTAACCCCTGAAGTTCCAGTGCGTTGTTATTTAGTAGTCAACATACTTCTCATTCTAATTCATACTGTGCAACAACGTAGCTTTTAATATAATCCATAACATTCAGAAACCACATCCAACAAAGGCATTTGTATTTTAAGCAGCACAGCTCCACTTATACTCTTCCATACACTGCATATTTGACCCTTTTAAACTTTATAGGATTCAAAAATACATTATGCAGAATGAAAATTCATTATTCAAAGGTATAAAAATATCCAAAGACTTTATTTTAAAATCTATGTCTCAGAAAGTAGTCTTTAACTGCAGACAACCTGAAGATTTTTCCACAAATTACTAGTGGAAATGAGAGTGGATCTAAACAGAGAGGATGCTTGTATGTTTCTAAAGAATAATAAGAAAAATCAGTTAGAGCAGAGGCAACAGAATGTACTACTTTAAAAAGCTTTTTTTTTTTTTACTAGTTCCTTTAAGTATTTTATTTTCCTGAAAACTGCAGTTCTAGAACTTCTAAAAAAAATAAAACCTCTTTTCTTTAAAGGGAACACACAACCACCCTGGTTTTCTAAAACCTGTTCCAATATTTCATTTGTCAAAATCAAAAAGAGAACATTTGGCAAGAATGAAATTCTGGCAGTGACAGGACTATGGTTATAAGGTTTTGAATAGAACTATGGTTATAGGGTTTTGAATCATTACCTGTGTTTCCCTCTTACTCCCATTCCCCCCCTCATTTCCGTTTTTCTCTTCATAAAGCAGTGACTGGTATGATTCTTGTTATAAAACAGTATCTTGAGTATTTTACTTTTTTGTAGCAGTTCTGTCATTTAGCTTGAAGAATGAGGGGACAGGTGGAAAGCAAAATAAACAATTTAGTGATATTTAAGCCCTACTCTTGGAGATGTACATATGCTGACTTTATTACAGGAGTACTTCCAATAATTTTAAAGGAAGCAATCATTGAAATATAATTAGACATATGAATAAATACATGGAAAACAGAGGGCCTAATCATCTTCTAAATACAGGAATTTACTCATTTTCTTATTTAAAACAATCATGTTCAAAATGAAACCTTCAGATCTCTCAAACAAGGCCTGTGGATGCCTGACAATGCCTGACTTCTGGACAACATGGTCCAAAACACCCCTTTGAGATAAACAGTTTGATGTGCTGAATGACACAGATGCAATCTCAACTCCTGCACGGTGTCCATCATATCTTTTGAGTGGTACTCATACTAACACAGAAAAGACTCAGTTGTGTCTCCCTTTCCTCTCCCTGCTCTTTCCCAGAACACCAGAGTCTGGTGGGAAAATATGCAAGGCAGGTTCTCCGTGTCACTGCATGAGGATACCTCAGCTAGCACAGCACTGCCACTCTTTTGTCACCTTTTCTGGCTTTTGTGAAACTGCCACTGCTGTGACTGTGGCACACAGCCTGTGGGGATGAGCAGGTAACCAGAAATTAGGATTTTAAAGCATTTACAGTTGGGACTTTGGTTTATGCTACTATCTTTCTTTTGCCCAGCTCGTACAGTTATTTCTCTTTATTTCCTTAGTATCCATTGTTACTCTTTAGATCTGAGTGAGGTTCAGGATGACCTCCTCTGAACAGAGCAGAGTGCTGGCCCTTTGATATTTGAACTACACAGGCTCCTTTTCAGGGCACAAGAGTGCAGCAACCATATATGCTTATCACCTAAGGATGAAAGGGGCCCTGCTCCTCCACTGCTCAGTTACAACTGCAAGTACTTATGCCTCAGAAGCTGCAGTATGAAATTATATCATAACAACTATTATTACAAACAGACAATACAATGAAACCCCCTCAAATGTTAACCTGTTAGTGATTGCCCATTATTTTAGGATTAAAACAGCTACCTACACCTACCAGTTATAGAACAATTCTTTGATCAGAACTCAATTCATCCTTCTGCCTCTCTAATTTACCCTTACTGAATTCTGTTATCTGACTGAGTTTGGATTTACAGGAGTACAATATTTTTGCATTTTTGTCATCTGATTTCTCTAGAATAGTGTCTGAATGATTGTCCTTTGGTTTTCACATCTTCATTTGAAAGTCACATCAATGCACTTGAAGACCTTCTAAAAAGAATTATCTTGCCATTATTCAAAAAACCCTTCTGTTGTGAAAAGTAAGTGATCTTGGCTTACTGTTTCCTTACTTTTCTGTCCTCATCACACAGAAATACTGTTAGCATCCCAAATGCCACTCTAAAAGAAGAACTGAATTTTTCAGAAATTACATCTCATCCTCGCTCTTAGTTTAAGAGGCATCATCTCACCTGCAGCTAGAATGAGAGTTGTAATAAATAAAACCTTTTTATAATTCTGAGAGGCACAAATTAGAACTAAAGTTTTCACATGTCATAAAACTGAATTGTAAAGTATAAAGCAGCACATTATTTTGACTGCTGTGAATTAGGGTTACGTAGAGCTTCAATCTTTTTATAAGCAATAAAAATAAGAAATGCACTGAAGCTGATTTCCATTTTGTTTATTCTTAGACTCTTAATATTTAAACTAAAAGTCACAAATGCAGGTTAAAGAAAAGACACCAACAGCCCACCAGGCCATGAATAACCAGCACAGACCACCTCAGATCTTCACTGCATAACTATGTTTGAAAAAGGAACACTCTCCCGGCTTAGCTAACAAAACTCATGAAATAAATTAAGCAGAATGACTGAAAAATAAAGTTAAGACACCAATTGGCACTCAGTGGAGAAAGGAGAGGGGAGATGACGCGCAGCCATTTCTCCTCTTTGCACATTGTAGTCAGCATCCATTTACAGGCATCACCCCCTAATCACAGGCAGTGGTGAGGCTCCCACACTGTCATTTTCTCCCAGCAAACTCAGCAAACAAGGTCTTTTCACCCCCCCAATTCAGAGTGTGACAAGACCCTTTATCATATGAGAAACCTCTTCCTTTCAGCTGCTCTGCATCCTCCCACAGAAACACCCCTTCCCAAAGGGAGTCACCAGCTCTTGCTTTTCCTTTCTTTTACTACCCTAATTACCTGGAAATTTCACTTCTTTCACAAGTGCGATTGAAGATTTCCTCCTTGTCTGTGGCTCTCTGGGGTGACAGACAGGCTGGGGACTCTCCTGAAGACACCTCTTGCCCCTGAGTGAGCTGAATCCAGGAGAAAAGTAGGGACTGACTCTGCAGGTACAGAAGTCCCCGGGAACATTGTGCATCAGCACACACCAACATCATGTTGCTGACCTTCTCTACCCTTTGCCTTTGGGTCAGGGTGCCCAGTGCTTGTCTTTCCTCCCATATGAGAGCAATGCACATAAAAAGCCACCTGATGCTTTGTTCCAGTGCCTGAGCAAGACTCTGGGGCTGTCGGCACTCTGGCTGTTCACCACATACCCCAAGTACCCCAAGGCAGGAGGAGAGCAGTGGGACAGAAACAAGTTCAAATGGTTCATGGTCTGCAAAGTTAGGGGTGGCAGCAGGGGATAAAGGAAAAGGAGAGCAGTACAGACAAGACTGAGCAGCCTTGATGCCTGGAAAATGAAAGCCAAGTAAGAGTTGCTATTTCTCAGTTCCCATCCTCATTGCTATGTGCCCTGTTTGTGGCTAAGAGGTGACAGCAGTCTCTTCTGAGCAGAGGAACTGCTCCTCTCTAACTTCTCCCAGCTACACCAGATGGAGTGGGGGGAACCCACAGGAATTGGGTGCTCCAGCTGGGACCCCACAGCTGCTGCACTGACAGCTGGTAAGAGCACGCAGGCAATCCCTCCCGACCCTGGGCTTCATGGCCAAACTGTGCTGCACTATTTGATAGCTATTAATAAATACAGGAGTGAAACCAAATGCCTCTGCTTTGACTTCTTTAAAAGGCCAAAGTCAGCCTTCGAATTGGTCTATGTCAAGCCATCCATCCAATCACTGATTCCAGCGCAGCAGCCACCCCATCAGGCATACAATTCCCACTGCCTTGGCAAGCTCCATGTTTCAGCCACAGCAAGATGTGAAACTAGGCAGTATAAGGATCTGACAAAGTGAATTTTCTTGCTGTTCAAGCCATCCTGTTACATATAAAGGAAATTGCACTTGCACAGCAGTGCCTCACCGTCTAACCCCTTAGGTTTTTGCGTGTCTATCCTCCAGGCCTACTCAATAAATACAACTTCGTATTTGATATTCTGACCCCCCTTTCTGCATTAGAGAAGTCCCTCACCTGTTGACTTACCAAAAGCCTCCTCCCTAAGTTTGCACAGACCATCTCTGAGGCCAGGAAGGGTTTGCATGAATAGAGCAGTCTGGCTGCAAGAACATGCACATAACCACAATCATCACACTGCACAAGCACTAAATGTGCATCTAAACTAAGGGTCCTTGTAAACCAACAGGCAAACAACCAAACTCCTCAACTTAATAATGATTAGAGGAAAATTGTTTCTAAAACAGAACAACAACATTCTAAAAACAGTCCTTGTTTTCTGAAGCGTAAGTGAAGTTTCAAGTCTCCTCATGAAACTGCAATTAATATTCTTCATTATGTTGCCACTTTATTAGCTATTTTGGGTACTGAATTACATGGAATATTCCACATATAATGTTCCTGGTAGCATATATCAATTTTATAAAACTCCAGTACTGTCCATTTTCACATGGTGGTTGTCTCCTGCAAATGAAAAACAATGGTATGTATTACTGGGATGTAGAAGAATCATCATTCTGTCTGATGCAAGAGAAACTTATAAAAAGCTTTAGAGGGAGAATAATCAGTCTCTGTAACAGTTTCCCTCTTTAGTGGTTTGGAGTTGGCTTGTTTCCTTTCAAGTGCCGAAAAACTCTAGAGGGGAAGCAGTTGTTTCCTGCATACTGAAATGCTTTGTCATTTACCCAAAAAAGCTGCCTGAAATAGTTGCTAACATTTGTTTTCCCCACCTTTCCAAATAAATGTGTAAATAGGTAAAAAAATGTTGGTCTGTCTCCTCCATCCTCTCATTCACCTTTGACACTGATCAATCCCCCTTTCAGCTGTCAGTGCTCCCCTGGGCAGCAGAAGAGGACATGTTCCGAATTTCCAATTCCCATTCCAGCCGCAGTCCCTCCTTCCTCCCCCTACTGCTTTTAGCAGAGTACGTTTATGGGTGCTTCTGGGAAAGATGAATAGCCTTTTTAAGGAGAAGCATGGACCACGAGGACAAAAATGCCACTGGCAGGAAACTGGTGGTATAGGAATTGTGTCACAGGAACTCCAACATGGTATCAAGGACTGAGGCAATGGGGACATTCAAGAAATTTCTCAGGAGAGTGGGTCATTTGGTCTCTTCTCAGAAATCATTGATGTCCCAGAGTAGTGCATTAGCAAGTATGACTGGATTTTGTTGAGATCCAGAACACAACAGAAAACATCAGTAAAAATTTTTCTTAACTCCCAAGAGCACCTTCTAGACAACCTGTCCTCACAGAGCTGGGAGAGGCTGCCTCTCCCCATGGCAGCCCCACACTTTACCACATCCTTTGTCTTCACTACTGGTTTTCACTGTTGATACTAGGTGAATTCACCCACTTATACACCATTGCTAGCAACATGGGATGAAGCAGACACAGCTCTTGGAGTTTCATGGAAACCCCTGAAGAAAATGCAGCAGAAATGCAATAACCAAGTACCTACTGATGTCATGATACAATATGAAGCCCTCAGACACCATTCTTCCACAGACCTGAGATAACACATGAAGTATTCTGGTTTTTATTCCTCTGCTCTTTCTCTATAGTCTCATTGTATGCAATGCTTAATCAGCTGCACCCAGTCCTCGCCCTAAACAAAATAAAATTCAAGCCACAGCATCCAACCAGCAGGCAGCTGCTGGGTCACGCAAGCATGCAAGTTCTTGGCAGATTTTGGATTCTAGCTTGCAGCTTTACAAGCACAGAAAGGAATTACAGTAATTCTATAAACTGAGATTATCCAACAGCTACTGGGAACTGCTGGCTGGCATCTTGGGACAAGGACAAAGACAGCAGCGTTTCTTGTGGTGGCCACATAGAGCAGCATTGCAGAACCTGGGGTGATTTCAGCACATTAATGCTGATAATGAGCTTGCGGCAGTGCGGATGATCACACATGGATGAGCATTCAATTACTCACCCTGTGGTTAACACACAGTGAAAGCAAAGACTACAGCCATGCAGGCCTCCACAGCTTTCATTTCATAAAGCACCATTAAATCTCCATCAAATAATGACAGCTTTGTCCCCAAGAGCTGGGGCTGAGCAGGGGTTGGCCCATCTTGTCTTGCAGAGTCCTCAGAAAACAGCTGAGGCCCTCACCCACCGAAAGAGGGGCAATACCAACTACCCCAGGCAGAACCTGAAGTGCTGACTTCAGGATGAAAATATTCCTACTTCAGTCCCTGCCTCAAATATCCTCCCAGCCTTACAGACCAGATGCAGTTTTGTAGCTCAGCTGTCTCAGAAATATGGAGATCTCCCTTTAAGTCCTGAAATATATATTTTGATTTTTTTCTTTAAGACCTAGTTTGAGGAATTGACCGTTTTTATCACACAGATGTGAAGCATTAAGCGTAGTTGATGTGGAAAAATTTTGTAATGGAACAAAATTATTTCTGGTACTCTTGCCACAACCTGTGAAGCTGTATTCAAAAATCAATTCAGTGAGACTCATGATGGTGAACATACCATCAACAACAGCTTTGTTTCCTTGTGAAGATTCATCCTCAGAAAAAATGGTATTTTCAAGGATCTTTATGGGCGTAAATAAGCAGATACGTTCTTTGGAGATTTGCTTTGGGACTGAAACAGGGAAAGAGCTTAATTGCCACTGAAAACAAGGTAACCTTAAAATCAAAGTTAGATGCTCAAACAATCAGGCACATTGTAAAATGTACTTTTTATATCTGTCTGCATATTTAAGCACCTGTATATATTGAAGACATACCATCCCTGCAGTGTTACTGTACTATATGTGTTAGCTCTATTCTTAAATAAATACTTACTCTAACAAAATCATTTGTCCGAAGATTGTGTCCTCACCAGGACGATGATTAATACTAAGAGCTAAAATACTACCATCTAGTAAATCAGATTATTATTTTTAAAAAGCAACACTAAATAGAGTCTTCTCACTGCTTTAAGAGTAGATAATTTATTAGGATGCAGTTTTCTAAAATTATATTTTAAAAGTCCCCAAAACCACAACAAATCAAACAAACTAACAAAAAAAAACAGTCCACACATATTTCTCCTGGGTTCATTCTTTTAGAGTTAGTGCAAGCCATCTTTAAAATTCTCTAAGCTTTGCCATAAGTATTTGGGGAGCTCCCAATTCACTCAGCTTCTGGGCACAGCTTCTGCTCTTAAACTGTACAGTAAATACAGAGTGGAAACAATTCCCATTTGGTAAGTGTAGGCAGGCTGCCCTTGTCCTGCTGTAGAAGTGAACCCAGTCACAACACTGAACAGTGGTATTTGGAACACAATTCTGTCATTCAGGGCTGTTGTTATTTTGTGACCCACAGAAATGCAGGTACTTAGACCAGCCTCTGTGTAACTATTCCAGTGCAGTATTTGAAAGAGGTGAAACAGTAGATAACAAAATGAAATTAACATTTTCAGCTTCTTGTCTCAGTCAGTTCTGCAACCAAACTGATTTAAGAAGAAAGCTTTCAAGGTATTAAATTTTTCATAAAAAGCTTACAGCCAAACCTGCCCAACTCAGCCAGCAGTGCTACAGGGGAACAAGTGTGGATGAAGACTTACACTTAGACTCTCTAGGGCACCATCTACTTGAAAATATACAGCAATCCAGTGACATAAAAATCAGCTTTATTCTCCCTTCACTTAACCTTCTCTCCAGATTACATAAATTGGTCTTTTAAAAAAGAAGAAGAAAACAAAAAAAAGCCTTCAGCTATACAGTTAAAAATCTGAGTTCCTCAAGTTTTGCTGATTTTCTGACTGGTACCATCCCCACATTTGCAATGTCATATAGAAAACCGAAAACAAATGTAAATGAGACAGAGTAGTCATGCATGACAATCTAAACTGGAATCAGCAGATTCCACCACACACACATCCCCTGCTGCCTTCCTCGATTCAGCGTGAAAAGAAAAAAAATCATTAGGTATTTGCATAAATATATTTTGTGTTTGCTGATTTATTTTTCACAGCTTTGCAGATACTTTAAAGTAATAATACTGTCACAACCGTTGTACAGCAAACTTGTGCCTAAACAGATAAAATACTCTACATGCCTGAGAAGGACCCAGCAGCAACCATTCAGGGGAATGGATTCCTTGGAACTGAGCATTCATAATCCAGTGCCTACTGTGCATTCACTCCCTTCAATGACTATGGTAATTAGGTTGTCTCATGTTATTGTGACCTACAATCTATCTATGGGGACACTCCAGGGGAGCTCTGGGTCTTAAATCTACTAATTTCACATTTAGAAAGACTCAGGCATTACAACAATGCTGAATTGATATGCAGAACATTCAGATAATTTTAAACACTTGAATCATTGTCCTCACATGTAAAAAGATCAGGGCTTCCTTCAAGCACGCATTGTGCAAATTCACTGGGTGTGTCACAGCACACTGAAAGGATGTTTGCTGAAATGCAACTGGGCCATGGAAGTGGTAGTCGATTAAGTGGAAAATAAGGAGCCTTGGGCACAATGACCTTTATAAATGAGGAACAAAATTTACAGCAAACTTTTCTGTTCAGTTTTTTCCATGCTGATAATAAACCACCATATATGGTTGGTTCCTTGCATAAATTACAATCATCTCAGAAATGCTGCTCAATCATCTAGCTTCTGGCTTTAGCAATACTTATCACTTGATCCAATCCTGACAACAAGTCAGACAAAGCTATAGTCTAGTAATACCATCATGTTAAATAATTCCTCAGCGCCTCAGTATTTGGAGTCCTAGATGATCAATAGCATGGTCTCACTCTACTCATACATTAGAGGGAAATGGGTAATCATACAGAAATTCTGCAAACAAGTTTCCACTTTAGACCAGAGCATCGACCCAGATCAGGCAAACAACCCAGAATCTAAATCTGTATGAGAGTTTTGGGGGTCTTCTTACCATCTCCTGGACTCAAATCTAACCCAACTGCCAGACAGGTCTTGCCAAACAAATATTCTCTACAGATTTCTGGACATTGACAGATGAGCTCTGAGTGTCTTGCAGCAGCTGCTCTTTCAGAACATTGCTAACCCCACCTTCCCAGCCCTTCACCAGCTGCTTAAGTAAGTGCAGGAATCTGGGGATGAGAGAAGGAAGGCAGAAATACACATTTCCCTTCGGCCCTGACAGAGGATGGAAAGAAAGAGGAGCACAGACACCTTAGAGTGAAAAATGTCAAACTGCCTCGTAAGAATTGTCAGGTCTTCCACGGCTCTTATTAATGCAATGAATTGATTTTTGGGAGGGTCAAAAAAGTTCAAATCACTGCCATGGTGAATGCTTAAAATTACACCCTATGAGTTAGATTGAATACAAAGTATGTACAGGTTCTCCACTGAGAAAACTGAATACATTTATCTTTTTTAATTGAATCTAGCCATATAAAATGATCCTGGTAAGTAGATTAGAAATGTTACGTACTGGGCCCCCATGTGGTTTGCCTTTAATATTTGTGCATTCAATTACTGTTTTTAAAAAGCAGGAATTATTCATTGCAACCCTAATGCTATATTTATTCAGGATTTAGGCCTATTTTAAGATTAGGCCCGACTTAATTGTACCAAACTATCAGCAATGTTGGAGTCAGACCACTGTAACTCATTATCAAATACCTGCCTGATACCTGCATTCTACAAATCTGTGAAGAATAAGAGAATACTCCCTCTTGCCACTGCTGGAATAAAATTAGAGGATGTCTGGGAAGTCTGAAAAGCAGTTTTATCCAGATGCTCAAGTAAAATACTTATTTTTTGATGAAATAAGTTGACACATGAATGCTGTTCTAACAAAAATATGTACTACAGAGGTAATTCACATCTCCCTACATAACTCACAGGAAAAAATTAGTTGTAGTAGCAAGAAGGCATTGCAAGAATCCACATTATGGACTAGGCGTTCACACCAATTGTGGCATGCAGCACACATTAGGAAGAGGTGAACAGTCATTCATTCCCATCTTTTCCTTACAAGAGAGTCACTGGCATCTGTTCTAGACCTGCAGAAGGACAGTGCTGAAGGCACCTCTGCAGACATGAAGCAGACACTGCCCAGGGCAAGGGCAGAGAACAGCCCTGTCCTCTCACCACACACCACCATCCTCCACTTCATCAGCAGCTCCCTCACAACAGCAGTGCTCCTCTCAGCTTTTGAAAGACAAGGAGGCAACTTCGAAAGACTAAAGGAAATGGGGTAAAAGATTTTCAGAGTTCCATTACACTATCACTATTTCTGCATATATACCTTAAATATCACAGCAAATTGCAACTATGTGCTTTCTTTCTAAGTCACTCATTATCAATTTTCTTTATTTAACCATTAGCTATATCAGCATAAGTATGGACATCTATTTACATAATTTCTAGCCTGTCTCTTTGTCACTAATAATGCAATTCCTACAGAGATTCCCACCACAGTTTTGAGAAAAGCCTTCTTAAGCATCATGCTGAAGACCTTGCAGAAATCCTAGCCTTGACCTTGTTTTCGGTGAAAAGTACTGCAGAAGTTCAGTACAGCCACATGTGGTTCCAACTCTGGAGATTTACTGATTATATTATTTACCTAATGAAGATGAAATGTTACCTTTATTTGTAAGAAGATATTAAAGAACAAGGGCAGTAGCTGCCAGGATAGGAAAACACACAATTCCTAGGAAAATATTTGCTTTCATCAGTCAGTAAAACAGCACTGTAAATCTGCACTGTATTTGTCACAGGGGAAAAAAAAGTAAGGAGATAGTTACCAAGGGTCTGGTTGTGTTTCCTACATGTGCAAAAGGATCATTGCTTGCAAAATCAATGTTTTTCATAGATAAGAGCAGGAAATTAACAACAGTCACCACGATTTTCAATGCAAGACAATATAAGCTTTCATAATGCAGAATAAAAGCCTTAGTCATTTTTTAAAAAAGGCACCCACAAACATACAGGTATAGACATTCTGGACTTCTCTATCAGAGGTGAGTAATGAAGCAAGATAGCCAGGTTCACACCTTACTGTGACAACTATACTACTATTATGCATCAATTTACATCAATTTCAAAAAACACCACACTCCAAGCTTCCAATTTAGACTGACTTTCTTCACATTTCTTTTCCTGAGTAACTGCATAGTGAACTTGCACTTAAGTTCTATAACAGAAACAAGCAGGCATTCTTTAATTTACAGCATACAGACAGAACTATAAGGCATATAATACATCCTTTTGTCTCCTAATATACAATGCCAAGGAATTTCTGTATTTAATTACATAAACATGGCATTTGCAGCAAATGTTTGTCATACAGAAGATGTAAATATTTCTATCATTTTTTGGTCAGAAAAAAATAAATAAAATGCCTTGGAGGTGTTAATTTCTACCTTACACAGAAAAGATGATGCCAAAGAGTCCAGAAACTCCATTATAAGGTGGCTGTTATCAAAAAACAGAGGACTCAAATGGTTTCTACTGATTTTGAAATAGACAATCTGTTCGGAAATTCTAGTCAGAGACTGGAGTGGGAACTCTGCCTTTGGGATTTATCTTATAAGCAGAATAAATGTTTACTGTGGAATAGTTCTGTAAGGTCTACATGAGTCATTTTTAACCACAGTATTCCCCAGATAAACACAACTGCTGTATTTATAATGAAAATTAATTCAATTACGTGGATAGTTCAGTTCATAAAACATCTGACAGAATGGGAAAGGTATTTGACAAGTCCTAACTGGTATTTTTTCTTTAATCTTTCAGGTGCTTTTTGGTTGTGAAAGAAAAAGCAATGAAAATTATATGCAGAAAGAAAAATCTGATTGGAAACAAAATCAATTCCCCAAAACGCTGGGTGCAGTTGCAGTGATCAGTAAGGAAAATTAGGAAGAAAAAGCCTGTTTACTCCAATGATCAAACCCTCATGCAGACCCAGGGGTGCTTACTTCATACAAATTACCAACTAATCTCTCTCTCTCTCTTGTTTGACGCAACAGAGGGTCAAATCACACAGGTGTTCATTTCCAGGTGTTTCTCATATATTGCCATTATCTAATTATTCATTCACCTCATTCAATGAGGCTCCAGAAGTTGGAGCCATTCACTCGTGATCCCCTAAGCTTTTTTAAGAATCTGCCCCGTACTTCCCTCTTTACATACCCTTGTAAGTAAACAATATCACAGCTCTCTGAGAGAACAATATCTGGCACAAAAGCAGTCACCACCTGAGTCTCTCTGGACTCAAATGGAGCACCAATGCAGAAATAAGGAAGAAAAACACAAATTCAAATGTGCTCCTATAGTCGCTACACTTAAAAATGAACTGGATTTTTAGGGATAATTTTGAAGGAAAAGTGGGCAGCTAACATGTCAAGACAAAGAATGGAGCTGCTGCTAATGACCCTGACTACCTTGTACTGCTTAGTAAGCTAATTATATTAAAGAAAACCAGAGCAGAGGAAATTAGAAGGCATGTTGATGTTTCTATTCCTTCCAAATCAAAGCAGTAGCCAGCATGATGCAGGAAAGCCCCTTCAGGTTACATACTCTGAGCAAGCTATTGTATATGGCTTTGGCAAAGCCAAACAAACACACTAAGTATACTTGGGTTTTAATAGCCAAGGGCTATCCCTGCCAGGGCTGTGCCCTCATGCTTTACATGTGCTCAATAAAGCAGAAACCCACCTTTCATGGCAGGCCCCGAAAGAATATTACAGCTTACAGTGGAATTGAAGAAAAGAAATTATCTCCTGGAGCCAATTGTGTTTGATAATCTTGAAATGGTTAATAATAAAACTCCTATGGAATCTTTTGGATGAGCTTTCAAGAAGTCTTTTGCAAGGAGGCATTTTCTGAATTTGTATCACAAAGCTACTGGTTAGTACTCATGGCTCCCAGTAAAAAGCTATTTGCAAGTTCCTATTCCCAAAATATGACTTCTGGAGCTCCATAAGAGTTCTGTCAGTTCTGATGAAGTACCTGTGGGCTCACAAGCACACCCAGCAGCTCCTGGCAGCTGCCACAGCCACTGCTGAACACCCACCCACCCACCCTCCCCAGGGGGATAGCGGGGCCCCTGCAAGGCTGGATGGTGCAACATGTACAGACAGTGCATGCCTGCCCCTCCCTGCCTGCATCCCGTTCTTGAGGTGTGAACAGGAAAACACCCTTCCAACAGAAAAAAAAAAAAAAAAAAAAACACTATATTCTATTGCTAAACTCTGATATGAAAGATGGAAAATAATCTAGATGAGCCATTAATTTTAAATTAGAAAATATTTAAATTAGAAAAGCCTAACCCTTTTGGGATGGAGGAAAAACAAGTGGCCTTTTCAGAACCAGCTTAGTGGCATCATCTCAACCTATTAATTCCATTTTTTTACTGTACTCCATAAAAACCTACCTCCTGATGGCATAAGTATCCTGGAGATCCACACTCTACAGTATGCAGTGACCTGACAAGAGAACCTTATGCATTCAAGACTATGCCTGCCTGCCACAGCTAATACAGTATCACAGCAAATAATTTAATTACACAAAGATCAGAAAATTCAGAGAGTGACAGCTCCCATTCTCAGGCATAGTGCTTATCTCAGGCATAAAGTCAGCATCAAGAACTGTATGTGCAACAAGGAGATTTTTGTTGCTGCAGACCTGTGTATCTGAGGGTAGCACTCTGTGCTGACCTCACAAACTGTCAGGTATACAAAATGCAAAAGAAACCTCCCAGTTTCTTGACCCGAGCAGAAAAGCAGAGAACAGCATTTCAGCTGCTGTAAGTTGCCCTCAGTAGCAGCAGGCCAGCTGGAACACCATCCACGCTTCCCTTGGGTTGGCCACACCAGGAGACTCGCTCCTGCCCCTCCTCAGATCTGCTGGACCATCCATCTCCTCCATGCACTCAAGTGAACTCAGTGCAGCCTGCTGAGCAGGCTGTGCAGAATTTTTAAGCTACAAAACCCACATCCAAGTTTGCCAAAACTAGTGACCTACATTTAAGAATAATTAAAGTATCACAAAAAAAAAAAAAAAAAGAAAGAAAAAAAAAAGGGCAGGGGGACAGGTTTGATTATTCTAGGAGGTTGATTCTTACAGGTGTTTTGCTTGAAGGTGGTAGTAAAATAGCACTTCATCAAACAGCTACTCCTCAAAATCATCTGCTGAAACACTTCTGTCCTAGCTGCTTACTGAAATGCTGCTTCCCTTCCCCCAGTCCACAATCCTTTCTCAGCTCATGAGGGCTCTATTTGCAATGCTACACAAAAGGATTAGTTGTTTCAACTTTTCTGTTTTCCTATTTCCAAACAGCTTCAGTCATGTCTCTTTTGAGTGACCTCAACAACATTTTACTCAACACTCTAGCCAGCTCTTTTTTTTTTTTTTGGTGGGGGTGAGAGGGAAGGAAATAACCAAACAATTTGGTTTGACATCAGTACAAAATCAAATCAGAATAGTAAAAATATGCGTTAGTTTTAAATGCTGCTTTTGTTGTCCTGCATCTCGGAACCAAACAAGCATTTTCTGCACTTTAACCTCTAGATACAGCACCGCAGGAAAGCATGCATTAAGTAAGCTTACAGGTTTTAACCACTGTTACTCCTCTCCTAGGTTTACCACTGCTATATTCTCAGACAAACCATTCAGCTTGTACTTCAGCTTTCTTAACTGTAAAACAGGTACAAAGCATGCTAAAGCATCCTAGAATATTTCAAAAGTTTTGAAATTGAAAGTGACTTTGAGAAGATTGGCTCTGATACCAACTATTATTTTCACAGAACACAGACTGCACTGCTAAGGGAAAAAAATATCCTGACTCCATAATCACATTTAGAACAGCGGCTTCTGTATATGTGCTAGAGGAGTTTCAAAGGAAATGTTGTATTTTTAAAATACATGTGCCACTACCATATTTAATAGAAAGTCATCCCAAGTCTTTTGGTGCCATGAGTCTTTGGAGCCTCGGCATAAAAGCATTTGGTTTTGTACTAGGCCATAATCACTCTGCAGGAGCTGTCAGGATTTATCACATCAAAAATCCATGTTCTGAAAAAAAAGGAGTGGTTGCCCAAAGAGGTTTTGGTATTTTAGAGACATTAGAATCTATTTTGTTAATAACACATATTTGTGCATTTGGTCTTTGTGGCTCGGAATGATCATATTGAAGTATTGCCCATTCTCTCCAAGAGGCTTTTGTTGTGGCACTTCAAGGGCAGATCCTCAAACAACAACAGTAAGAGTTCAGGAGCAGCCAAATTAGAGAGGCTCAGGTGCTAGGAGCCCTGTCAAACCCCAAAGCCACTGTGAGGATTTACTCACAGCACATCAATGTCTAGTTGAATATTTTGTGCACAGCCTGATTCAGTACCAAGGTGAGAGCATCAAACATGCAGTGTCCCAGGCTTGGAAGAACTACTAACTGACAGCAGGGTTTTCCAATGTGAGGTTATCAGAGATACCAGCAAAAGATATCTGAGAGATGTTCACTGACCCAGGCAGTTCCCAGGGATGAGGCCACATGCAAAGGTGTTTGCATGCAAGGAACCAGCATAGCTTAGTAACTCCTCTTTGCAAACATTTATCAGGACAAGACCTTTCTCAATGACTTTCCAGTCTCTGATTTGAAATCTACACAGCCCTATTTTAAAAAAAGAATAAAGGTATATCCCTTAATGTGCTCTAAACAATTTCTTTTAGATGCTAAGAAACATCTTGAGTGATGAATTATTTTCTTGAGGAATAATTAAACTGTCCTTTACTGAAAAACTTGTGTGATTGTTTCTTTAAAATAGAAAGCTTTTGTTTTACAAAAGGCTTTAGGCTCAGCAGCCTTTCAGTAGGAATTTATTCATATAGAAGGAAAACTCAAAACAAAACACCCCACCCAACAGTCATAGAGAAGAGCAAGGTTTCTGTCCTGTGAAACTACAAGAATTACTAAATACAACATCATTATGTGAGTTGTATGTAGAACTGCAATCCTACTAAGCACATCAATAGCAAAGACTGACAACACAGTACTGAAAATATTTCAAAACAAATTACAGTATCGGTAAATCACATTCAACTTCCATTGTCACATACACATTTGCCTTGAAGTCAGAGACCCAGGAACAGGGAGCTTTACAAGAAAAGGTATTCAGCTAAGAAGGTTAAATGAAGAACACATAAATAAAGGCAATGTCCTGAAACAGCCGAAGCATAATAAGCAAAAGACCAAACAAGGCCGGTTTTGAGTACAGTTCAAAACTGTTGAAGTCTGTCTAAAGCAGTAAAAGATGGATGGATTTCTGGGAGAGCCAAGGAACAGAAATCACACATTTCCATTGAACTGTTTCAAACTAAGGGCATTGTACATTTTTCTGTGCTGTCTCAGACTACAGGACTGTCATATTGAACCCATGGAAAACCCATGCTGTCACGTTACAATATTGGTTTTCTATCCTGTTGTGTACATTGGCATTTACCATCAGCAAGAATTCACAGTGACATCAAACCAAGATCACAGCTTGGGATTTTTGGGGAGGGTTTGTATCCATGTCTGGGTTTTGTGACAATTTGCAATTTTCGTCATTCTCAGATAACAACAGCAAGAGCAGAAAACACAGTCCTTCAAAGTCCGACTGATTTAAGAAAACCTTTTTCAAGGTTGTGCTGCTTTCCCCATGCCCTGCCAGTCCTTGGGAAAAAAAAAAAATAAGAAAGGAGTATGGCTGTGTAAGAAAGAGTTTTAAAAGAACTTAAATTCTAATTTCAGTTCAAAGACTTGGATCACTGCTTACCACTCTCTCAACTGTTCTTTGGTTTAAAATCCTTAAATATTTTAAAATAAGTGCAGTTAGCCACTTATCTCTACTGAAAAGATGTGAGTAACTTGTTCCGCAGTTTGTGACACAGACTGTGCTGTAAGCAAAGTGCTGCACATCCTGCTATTTATCTCAAGGTTATGCTGAGCGTCACCATCAAACAAGTTACTTGGCCTACATTTAGCTGAATATTATTTCCCAGTGTGGAACTGGGAGTTTACTAACAGCATTAGAGAAGCAGAGCAAAGAAGCCTTAACAGAAGCACTGTATTGTCCTAGTGCACCAGCTGATGAAATCTGAACTTTCCCCTACAATAACAATTAATGACACTACATTTTCAATAAAATTGACAAAGCACCTCCACTCCCTAGAGGACCAGATCCAGGATGATCATTTCTGGATTTTGTTTGCCTTTCCCCACTCATGGCTTTATTTATGCATTTGAATGGGAGAGTAGATGGGAATGGTGGGAAAAAATATTACTAACTCCCCACTTGGTTTGCTTTTCAGCTTCAGCAATGAAAAATCACCAGCTTCCTGATGTTCACGTAAACATTAACATAGACCTATAACATGAATGAGATTTCAAGCAAGGAAACACACACAAAATGCATCTTCAGGGAAAGAAATTGAAAATTTGTATCCAAAGCAATCCTGGTCCTGCTAAACCAAAGAGCAGCTGGTAGAGTGATTTACGGGTATATGCGAGTTGCAGCTTGGTAATGAGCTGGAGGATGACGCAGCTGGGCAGTGAGTTATCTGAGCTGGAAAAGAGAAAGCTGAAGTATAGATAAAATTCTTTATCAGAAAAGGCTGGCTGGTTGGTTTTTGTCCTTGATTGTCCTTGATTGATTGTCCCTGGCAATCTGGTGATCATGACTTTTAAAGTACTCTCAAGATAAAATACTTCAGCAAACAATAGTAGATTTTGAAGGCAATTTTCACCTAATTAAAAAAAAAATAAAGAAGAAGAAGAAAAAAACCCCAAAACCAACAACCAAACCAAATAAAAAACTCAAGAACAAATCCAGGGACTTGAGCAAGTTCTAAGAAAGAAAGGGGAATTACACAAAAGAAAGCAAAGTCTTTAGGAGGGTCATTAAAATTGTTCTTAATGCCTTTAATTCCCACGGATTTATGTTTAACCTCATTTTAAAGTGTTCTTTTGAAACCAGTAACATATATCATATGGTGATACTAAAAGAACCTTCTCCAGTTGGTATCAGACAGCAGTAGGAATGCAGCTTTACTGTTGGGTGATTTTGTTCTCCCAGCTATTCCCAATGTGCCTGCCAATATGCTTAATGGTGTACTCTGAATGTGCACAGTCCCTCTTCCCTGGGCTTAGTTGGCAGCCCATTATCTTCTCAAACTACTTTCCCCACTGTGATTGTACCAAGCAAATGCTGCTGTGCACTTCCAGTGAGAAGTCAGAAGACTGAACTCTGAACACAACACCCTAAGCAGCAGTTTCAATTCATTATTTCCTTACCTGCCTTGTCTAACTCAGAGCATGCAGGAGTAGTGGGTATGTACAGAGGCACAACACAGAAGGCATGATACAGGCTTGAGCCCAACTGAAGCTGTTTGTACAAGTGTACTCCAAGGCTTGCCAGTCACTTGAAACAGATCATCTCAGAAAATCCACTGACATCCAGGACCAGCCAAGTTTTCAGATGTGAATTTCCGGTAAGTGATTGTTAAGCAGTGTCCTGATGCAGTATCTCAGCTATTCAACAAGCATGCTGGGCACATGGCTGTCATATGAAGTTTAGTCTAGTAGTCTCATAGGCTAATTTTAAGGAAGTTCAGATCAGAAAATAGGTAAGGTGCACAGGCTTGCTTCATGACTCAGATTGCAACCACAGAAAAAAAACAAGAAGCAAGTCATAACAGCAGACTGACCTTAGCACTGAGAAAGCTCAAGAGTGCTGAGGATGCTGAAATAGAGAATTTCATGAGAACACTCCTATCTATCATGGTGCTTTGCAATAACTGCAGACAAAAGGCTTTGCAAATGTTTCGGGCTCCATGCTATGTGTTCCCTGAGGGCTGCAGGGTAAAGCTCACCTTCTGAGAGGTGAAGGGCACAAGGAGGCAAGAACCTAGGGGGAAGGTGTTTGGCAATCATGAAACATGCACCCAGACCATGAAGATCCACCCCTTTAAGCAGTGATGAAGCAACACAGGATTCAAAAAGCTCTTTTGAAGGGTTGCCCATCAAACGCAGGAAAACAAGCAAGAGCAGCCTTGGGAAGCCTAGGACTATAGACAGCCCCAGCAATGCACTGGTCTGGCACACATCTCTCAAGAGTTGTTTTATGAGGGCTGTGATAAAAATAGCCTCCTAAATGTACAGGTTTTTATGCTAACCTTGTGAGTTGAAATCCTGAGCCACACACTCCAAATGCCAGGAATTCAGAGTATAATTTCATGTATAGGCAACTAAACAGACTACACAGATCTTGCAGGACTTCCATCTTTTCCAGATATAGTTGGTATAAACATCTAAAATAATTACAAAGACCTGAGCTACAGTCTAATTTTCACAAGCATGTAAAAAAAACCCAACTAAATACAATTTGCTTAATGTTACTTACCACCATATAATTTCATTTATACAACACTGATTCATCGAGTTCTTAATGTTTTTATGAAGATCAAAGGAAAAAGAGACTGCAGTCTTATTACCAAAAGAACCATGCTTCTCCCTGAAAAGATCTATCATTAAGCACCATCCTACAGAATAAGTGATTTTTATCTTTTTTGTTTTCATTGCTCCTTGCATGCAGAGTACAGAATTTACAAGATCATTCCTTGTTTGCAGTGAGCTAAAGCAGAACATACAACACATTTAAAAACCGAAGTGTGTCCTTTTTCCTTCCTTGAACATACACAGACAGAACACTGAAGGGAGAAACATGCACCCTATTGTTACCTACAGAAAGAACTGTGAAAAATGATAAAGTGCTAACAAGGATAAAATTTCAAAGGCAACACCTGCTCAGAAAGAGACCCTTCAGGAGACTTACTGCTTCAGAAATCTGTGATGGGAGTAAGTTAAGATAGATAATGGCTAGTCATGGGATGTATGAAAAAGTGGCTGATTATACGTTGCTCCAAACCACTGGTTTTCATTACTGACATAAATCAAGGTTAGGCAGTAGCTTAGCAAGTCTTAAAAGATAATAAAAACACCAGTAAAAGAAACTGGCAGTTAGATTTAGCAGAGAATGTTGTGTCCAGAAATGCCAGATGCTTTTATAAAAATAAAGTATGTTTTGCTAAGCAATGTCTGAAAAGTTTTTGCAGCCTAATGAAGCTTGATCTTTAACAGCTGAGCAATAGAGGTCATTATTTAATTGAACCCTCATTTTAGCTGGCATTTATTTAAAAAACTAAAATGAAGTGATTTTGCTGCAAGGCAAGTAGGTGACATGGAAAGGGTTTATTCATATAAGGCTAGAAGTCATGAATGAAGCAATGATTTTAGCACAAAAAGAATCTGCTGCTAAACAAGGAGTAACTGTGAGACATTACATCCAGACTAGTTGATTTAACAAAATGGCCTTTTGATTTGAAAATCATTTCTGCACCACACCTATGAAAGGACATTTTGCTCTTGTTTTCATTTGTGGTCACTGCTACTCATGTCCATGAGGACAATGTCCCTCCATCAGGCATTAGCATATCTACCAATAATTCTTAGACAGTGGCTGGAAAAAAAATCTGATTTGTTTTGGCAGGTAAGCCATAGACTTTTCAATTATTCCTTTTATTTATACACTATCCCACTCTCTATTAAAAATGCTGCAACTTTCCAAGAAGTCACATGTTCTTCATACAAACACAGAAATCATTTTGCAGATAATGTGACTAAGTAGATGCCTTTGAAGCCAACCAGCCTATTTCCTCAAGCACAAACACCATTATTTTAACGGTCAAGCAAAACCTCAAACTAAGTGACTGATTTTCCTGGAATCCCTTATGCTGCAGCTGAACCCATCCTTCATCTTTACCTCTGAGCACCATCTGGCTGGTACATGAGGAAGAAACCAACCAAGGTAAGCTTGTGGAGGGCAAGTGCAGGTGTCTGCAAAGCACCACTGGAGCCCTGACTGGAGAATAGATGTCCCTTGGGGAAAGACCATGTGCCTGCAAGGACACCTGCCAGTGGCCATGCACAGCACTTCGGGGAGTGCTCCTCCAACTACTCACCACACAAACAGGGAAAAGAGACCTTGGGACATTTGCCAGGCAACAAAGCCCTCATCCATCACATCTCCACAGCGCCATTTTCCCACAGAGCCCCTGTTGCAGAGGGTCAAAAAACACACCGGTTTTTTGGGTGCTTCATGGGGCAGCCATGTCCGCACAACTGCAGACATCCAAAATTGGCACAATTTCATTTGGATACAAACCAAAGAGAAACTCTGTGGATCATCCAAAACAATACCAGATAGAGACTGGTGTGCATTTTGGAGTCTCTAAAGAGTGTAACTGCATTAAGCATGCAAGACCTAATAAGCACACAAAGGAAATAACCAGGCACTGTCATAACAGGAAACACACCAAAGTCCTGCCTAAATTGGAGCTGGCTGGGAAGTGAGCTATTGTCAGGGACCCATTTCAGACACTGATATTGCTGACTACCTTGAGCAAGCATGGCATAATGGCCAAGAAAACCCCAGCCCAAGGAGACTGGTTTGTTTATTTTGTGGGAAGCAGATCAGAAGCAGTCTAAATCTTAAACATGCATATCCTAAAATATGCCACTGTTCCACTACAGTGGACAGAAATAGTAACATTTCAAGTTAAAGGATGGTTAGAAATAAGTATAAACGTACAAAAGCACATCTCTCTTAGTGCACCTGAGTGGGGATACACATACCTTGCTGAGAGCATTGTACCATAATTCATGCAGGGTACATAATTTTCACTTCTTTTATGGTCTTCTATCAAACTACTGCATTGCAAATTTGCTACTAAATCTGCTTTGACATTTGTGGGAACTTTTTTTTTAATGTCTGGAGGATGGAACGAGGGATCATTTTACTGTCAGTTGGTTTACTGCTCGGCAATTTATGAATGGTACTGGGCTTGGGTTGGTCCCATCTACAGGTTTGTTCTTCATAATTTTCCGAGTGGCACTGGCATTATCCATCTGCACTGAACATGCTCTGTTCCAGAAAAGCCCTTTCAAAAGGTTTCTAATCCTGCTAATGTAGTTTCAGTTCCCTGATCCCAGGCATCCTGGAAATTCATGTGCATCGCAGCACACAGCTCCATCCGGCTTTGAGATTAAATTGGGCTATCTGCCCACACCAATTTGGAGCTGACTTATTTCCCTTTCATGGCGTGACATGGCTGAGAGGCTAAAAAAACTCCCAACTGCAACAAATCTGAGGCTTCCCCTAAAGGAAAGGTGGTTAAAGGTACAGGTAGCACAGCCCTGAGTAGATGCTTGCTAAACCTCCTCCCTCATGTATGGTATAATAGCCTGTCTCACGGCCCTTTTTTCTTATTGTGACCATATATCTTCATGCTAGAGAAATACATTCATATTTTGTGTACAATTTAAGTTAAAAAATTAAACGATAAAGCACAAACATATCTGAGCAAATAAAAGCATAAAACGACGAGTATTTCCCAGTATGTGTCAGTGTGGATGTGGGAATTTTTAAGTAGAGACAAAGCAGCAAAAACCAGAACATGCTGCCAGAGAGCTGGTGCTGCAGAATGCCTGGTAGGCAGCAGTGAGGACGTCTTTTACCATTTAGAAATCATGCCGGTTCCATTATTTGGATCTGAAAACTTACTGTGCAGACTATTGGGCATGCAGGGAAACCTGGAGGCAGATACTTATTTCTTTCATGTTCCCTGTGTGAAACAGCAAGGCTCGGGGTATCAAAGCTCCATACAGAAGGCTCATTATGTAAGTGACAACTATAATATTAAACTGAATAGAATGATAATATAATTCAAGAAATCTAATTGCTACTGTGCAGGAAATTCATTTTGTAACAATACAAAGCAAAAGCTGTCTCAATCACAAAAAAAAAAATCCACCCCTTATAATTTTCTTTCATTTTCAATTTTATAAAAATGGCCTTAACTCCTCCTAGGGACATCAGCACTTAACTAGTCAATCAATCACCAGAATCAATCACCACACCTGCTGTCTCCATTGTTATTCCTTAAAGAAAAGCATAAGTACAGGAAAACATGTACTGACTAGAATCTACCAGAGGCAAATTAAAAAAAAAGAAAACAAAACCAAAGGAGTGTTCTAATTATTAAAATGAAATACCTTTTGGAAACTGTAAATGAAAATTATTCCATCAGAAGAGAAGGAAAAGTTGCAAAATTTACAAATATAATGTATTAATTCAGTGGCAAATAAAAATAATTTGAGTGTAATATTTATCTGAAAATAAAAACCCAGCTCTCCATAACTCTTTATGTTCATTATTATCAAAATACCTTGCCAAGGTAACCACTTATCCTTATCTTACAGGTGGCAAAAATGCCAACACCTCAGCAGTATCAGAATCTGCAAATTAGGAGAAAAGCTGGGAAAGTAAGTCTTATCTCTTATCTCTAGTGCAGGGCTTTGATTTAAGACCTGACCAGTGAAACAATAAAGAACCAATAAACCAATAAAGACCAATTTCTAAATATTCTGTAGTTACATCAAGCATTGAATATAGACCTATATTCCCAAGTTTAATATTCTACTATTCTTACCTCTTAACAGAGAAAAATCATCTAAGACAAGGAAGTATAGGAGTATTATGTAAATTTTCTACCGGTGTGCCCTTTCCAGATCCCAACCACAAATGAAAAGAATCATTACAAGAATCATTAATCAACTGTGCTCCAGTCTTCATCTGTAGGTTTAATACTTCTTTATAGATATGCCACCATGGACCAGATTCATCTGAGAAATGTGATGATTAACTCACAAATCCCTGACAATGCATGGCGGGTTTCTATTTATTTATGGTAATAAGGCAGAAATTTTCTATGCACATGTACCAGTAATTGTCCCAGTGCCTCTGACAGGAGGCAGGAGTCTGCATCCCATAGCAGCATATCTCCAAATGATTTAAACAGAAATTACAAGAGGAGATGGCCTTCTATACAGGTGGAATAAAAGCTAGCACAGAGAAGAAGGCTACACCTCATCTTGGCTTTGCAGGATGTGCTTGTCAGACAATACCCAAAACAATCCTTGTTTTAGAGCTCACTGTGTGACATAACCCCATAATTCATGTCTGGATCTGCAATCCTTTATTAGCAGCATCTACCCAGCCCTGTGAGAAGTCCACACAAGGGTCTGGAACTCGGCGTGCCAGAAGCAGCACCCAGGGAAGGAGTGTCCCACACTGCAGGGAGCTGAGCCTTGCAGACTCCCCCAGGGAATGTGGTGCAGGTCTCCCCACAACCTCCCCAAGGGCAGGGATTGATGCAGCCATTATCCAATATCATGTGCAACTGAGAACAGCACTGGGCATTTCGACTCAATGGGCTGCATGGCCTCATCTTTATTTCATTAGCACAGCAGAAGACTGTGCAAAGAAACAGCATGCACCGGACTTCTAAAGCCAATGGCACCTCAGTTTATGAGTCAATTCAGATACTAAATAGACTCTTCTATAATCTCCTAAACCTGCTTTGTCTTGAAGGAAACTGTTTCCATAACCACATACAAAATAATCAGTGTACTGTGGTTTTTTCCATATTCTTGCAACAAAAACTACATTTCCCATTAAAAATCCTAAATTGCATACTACAGTATCATGCATGCTTTACTGCAGAGCAGTCAACACAATGGTACAAGAAAGGAACAATTCTGTTGCATGAAAAAGCAGTATCTAAATACCCTAGAAGACATTTCTTCCACCTGCAGCAGTTTTCTAAGAGCAAGACATACTGCAAACTTTTTAATTTCAGCATTTGAATACAGTGCAGTAATTTGAGATAAATTTAACACTTCAGAATATCTAAATTTTCATTACATTTACCTCTTTGGACAAAAAAAATTACACTGGTCTGGTGACATGACATGTATGGCAAATCCTTTTGATAACTTTACTGAAGTACTTTTCTTCTTTGCCATAAACATCACAGCAACAGCACTGCAGGTGCTACCTTCAAATGGGTAATGTACAAGTGTTTAATATTATTCTTTAGAAATAACAAGCTAGGTAGGTAGATCCAGCACCAGACTCCATTTCCCCATGACTCTTCTATCTCTAACTGGGAGTGAGACTGAAGGGCTGCACATACCATTAACTAAAAATGAACGGGCTATGGGAATGTGTCAGTTCCGCTGGAGGATGCACAAAGTTAGTTGAATTTAGACAAGTTTTCTTTTCATGCCAGCGAAGGCTCTTTTTCAAAAGACAAAACCATGTCTCACTTCCTGATCCTGCTGCTGGGCAGGGTATCCTGCTACAGGGTGGAGCATTAAATTGTTCAAGAAAAATGCTGGCTGGCAGCCAGTGGAAATTTCATGTGCTATGGATCACGCTTCTAATCTACGATGATTCACCGCTTCAGCGGCCACTGCTGATGGGTATATGTGGCATGTGCCACAGAATGCATTTTCTGCTACAGTAAAATTTGCCTACAGAATATTTTGTTCTTTCTAATGTGTTTAGTCTAGGCTTATCTAGAGGCAATAGGAGGTTCTAGCAGCCTACAGCTATTTCAAGAGCAGTTACGGAATTCATGTCTTAACTTAGTAACAAATAGTGTAACATGGGATAACAAACTGCAACTGGAAATTGAAGCTTGGGAGATTCAAGCTGGATATTTGGGGGAAAATATCTCCAGCAAGAAGCCACCCTGGGGATCCTGGAATAGGTTAAATTGTCATCCTTGGAGGTTTTCAGAATACAGTTAGGCAAAACTATAGCAGGCCCAGTGATTATTCGGCCTTGAGAGGGATATTGGACTAAATGTTTATTCCACCCAATACCCTCTGACTTCACAATTTTATGTACCCTCAATCAGTGTTTCTGATTAGTCTGAGTCTCCAACCTGAATTATAAAATCTTTCCTGTCTTGAACTGTGTCAAAAATCCAGACATGTGTAAACATCTGCAAGTGGCTACAAGTCATTGTGGTGTGCAATCACAAAAATCAATAAATATATTTACATATACTTATAAATATCTTTATATAAATATAGAACCAAATAAATATAAAATCAGAGCCTCAGGTGGTAATTTGCAAGGTTTCCAAAAGTTTTAACCAGATTAATCAAAATAAATGGGGTGCTGAAATAAAAATGACAGGCAACGCTTTGTTCATCTGGCATAATGGAAAAAGACAGGAGCTTCTACAAGCATCAGCCTGAATCTGTGAAATTAATTTCCTTCAACCAACCTTGGAGTCAGCCTTGTCACCTTTTGCTTCAGATTACAAGCTGGATTCTTCTCAGCTTCCCTAACACATTCATGTATTGAAAGAGGAAAAATCACACTCAGATTGAAACCTTCCCTTACACATTTTTCACACTGAGAAAGCACAAGAACAGAAAGAGTGTCACTAGTACACAGAAGAAGGTACTGTTATATTATAATAATGAACATAATATTAGCATAGGTTTTGCATAGATATAACACAAGCTTTTTTTTTTTTAATTCAAAATTTACATTATCTCCTCTTCTATTATGCATTTGCTCACTCTCCAAGGCTAAATGAGAAGATGGGGTATGAGGCCCAACTACTGTACATCCTGTTTTGGATTTATGTGCATATACAATTTCATATTCTTTTAAACCCAGTAATCTCATAACTATGTGTCATTGAATGTGCTTTCTACTGCTGAATGGACTTTCTTTAAATGCATGAAGACAGACAGGCACTCTGCTGTTCTGGCTGAAGTCAACAGGACTTACCAATGGATTTAATTTGAAGTCGGATTAGGACTTCTGTGAAAAGCTCAAATATATAGAGAACCATGTACTGTAAAAATGTAATCCTTTAGGGAAAAAAAGTCATTTATAAAAGCCTTCCTGTGAAGGAAAAAAAAGCACGCCATAGACTTAGGTAATCATTTAACAAGCTCGACAGCTGAAAGTAAATAATTCTTTGGCAAAGTTTCTAGGATGAAAGGTTTGACCTGCTCTTGAATCTAAAAGCAGCAAGCTGATTGACCTTATGATACTGTGGCTTTATTTCAGGAGCTGCCTTTCCCCCTGCACACCCCCCCCCCCCAAAGCTTTCTTCTGAATTGCATGAATATTTCATGACTAACTGTGCATACCATGGCAGACAAAGAGCTAATAGATTAGTAATTTGACCTGGTATTTATTTGAGGTGCCCCAAACATGTAAGAAGGGAGACTCTGATTTTTCTTTAGAACAATCATGAAACAATATGGTTGATTCTAGAAACTTTACTTGAGCTGAGATAATTGGAGTGGGTGGAAGAGGCAATGGGTATGGTAAGAATTCACGTCTGGGAATGAAAGGAAATCAGTGCATGATACAGTCAGACATGATAGAAAACTCTCTCTTAATCACTGCAGTAAAGCACTGAACTTCACTGCATTACCTAGAAACCTTGTTTATACTGCTTCTGTTTAACTTAAGCAAAGGATTAAAAAAACTCAAACCTAACAAAAAACCCACACCATAAACACTGAAAAAATGAGTTATGTCACATTTATACTGTAGAAGTGTAAAAGAGCTCTTCAGTTGTCAAGTTTTCTTTTCCAGATTATGAATATCAGTTAAGATTGATGGGCAAATCTCTTAAATGACATTCAAGAGTCACCTGTAAAGCAATTCTTGGAAATCATGTCTAAAGATAAAATTATGATTGAGAGACCTTGCTAGTGAAAAGCATGAAGCTTTTGGACAAAGCAAAGTGTTCTGGATAACTAGCTAAACATAAAATGGAGACATCATTATTCCCTTTCTCCTCTGCTCTCTGAACAACATCCACTAAAAGAGACAAGTGAAGTACTAGATTTGCATGGAAGGAAACATTTAACCATGAAGCCACTTTTATGCATTAAAAAGGTACACTAATTCATACAAGTAGAGTCTGAAGCAGAAGAGAGCTTTTAACTGAGCCAAAAATTACTTTTAAAAAATTAAAAATTTGAACTCAAACTGTATCACTCCACTGTGTAGCCAACATCCAAATATAAAAATCCTTTCACAAGTTCAGATAATCAGAAATTGCCAAAGAAAGTGGCTAGAAAATGCTGCACCACAACATTCAGAGACACGCGTGTGCATCCCACAGACGCTAGGTTGATCAGGCAATTTCTAACTTTAGGTGCTTATTTTCTGCTCAAAGTGACAGGCTCTGAGGTTATGATAGCTGCACTTCAGCCTGTTAGGCTTCTTGACTGCTGCATGCTCTGATTGTTAGTTGTAGCATTTCATTGGAGTTAGGGATGTCAGGCACTCATGTTCAAAATCCACGCAACTGTGGAACAAGCACGCATAGAGACTGAAGTTCTGAATTTGGTGAATTGAATCCACTCCTGCTTTCAGGGAATTTGTACAGTTTATTTTCTAGACATTGTTGAGGAGAAAAAGAAAAGTGCTATTTGTCACCTGCCATAAAATCCTTCCATAAAAACATTGATCAATCCCTGGACTGGAAGCCATATACAGATGGAAGAGTCCTTCTCCCCGATCACTTCTGTCCATTTTGAGCTTCTTTTGCAAAGGAGTATTTGTATATTTGCTAAATACACTTTTGGTAACCTGTGCAATAAAAGCTTTTCATTATCATCCAATATAACAGAAGTAACCTCTGGAGCCTTTACTCTTAAACTGGAGGCGTGGCTTCACAGACAGGGGTACTGAGGAGGTGAACAGGTTAAGAGGATTGAAATCTACCCTGAAAAGGAAATTGCGTTACTAGACTTTGCTCTCAAGCACCTCTATTAGCCTGCAAGAAAGCAGCAGAAGTAGCCATAGTAAATAACACTTCTGACACAGTTTGGCTGGCATTTAAATTGTAGCCAAGCAAACAAAAAAAGGCAGCTAAAGCTCAAAAGATCTAGGTATCTCAAACCACTCTGGTTACTACAAGAAAACACTGAGGTCAAGCAGTGCAGAAGGAAGCACAAAGTCCTGAAACTTTGTTCAAATGTCTATGGGAAAGAAATGGTAAAAGTCCAAGGAAGGAGGTGTCATAGTGGGGATTGTGCTGACTCTATGTGGGAATTAAAGAATTTGGTTTCTGTCTCTTGCTTTACTTACTTCCTGAAGGTGGTCAAGTAGTTTCACCTCTTCTCCTTTTTTTCTATAAAGCTGGTATTATACCCTCTCTGGTGCATTTTAAAGACACAGCAGAGTGAAAGCTGGAAGGAAGGAAGCCAAGGAGAGAAAGAAGTCAGACTGACCCACTCAGCTGATATGTAAGATGGGTGAAGGTAAAGCTATTTATTCCCGTGCAAGACTGGTGTGATCCTGTGGCTGACCGGAGCACAAGCAGGCAGCTCACAGGCACTAACACGCTGGATGCCTCACCAAACCCATCTGAAATTACAATGTTGCTATGATTCATTAACATCTCCAAACACCACGCAAAATAGCTAGGTAGAGTAATAATGAAAACCAACATTAAAAAAAAGAAATTTTAAAAAATTTCAAACTGTCACAAAACCAATCTACTGTATCTCAGATGAGATGAGGGGTGATTTTTCTGTCTTTGGGAATTAGAGTCTTTATTCAAAACAATCCTGAAGTAAACTGTCTCCCTAGACAGAACAAAATAACAGTATTGTAGGTAACCTTTAAAAAAACTAGATGTCTGGCTCAAAAACAGACTAAGCACCCTTTTCCACGGCTAATGCCAGAAGCATGAAACCTCAGCAGCCCTTGGTGCTCAGTGTGCTCTGGGTAGCTACCATAAATCCAGCAGCAGTTCACCTTTCCCCAGTGTCATTTCACCTTTGACCACCAATGCTTTCCTTCTTGCAAAAACTACTGACTTCCACAGTTTCTGTAAGGAAATGCCTGAGTAAACAACAGGTTCCTTCTTAGCCCCAAGGTTTGTCTTGAGCCTCTCTTTTGAGCTGTAATATTTGGCACTTCATGCCTCAAGTGATTACCAATGTCTTTTCCATCCCTGCTGAATGGTCTATGGTCTTGACGACAGGAATACATCATTAAATAGACTCATTTTAGACATTAAAAAAATATTGAAACCTATGTACATCCAAGCTTTCAGTGCTTCTCAAAAAAACCAAACAGGTCAGCTATTCAAATTTAGAGTGCATCATTTCACTAAGCAATTCTCACTAAAATCCAGGACAACAATGGGTTTGTGCTACAGCAAGTCACAAGAAAGTTTCTACATTGTCTCAATAAATTTAAGCTGCAACTGGAATCTCTACTGACAAGAGAATTATTTCATTATATAAATGAATCTACATCAGATTATAGCAGTGGTAGCCATAATAGTAACACCATGATAAGTAGTAATTAATCCAAATACTCCCACGGTCCCCTTCAGCTGTAAGCCTTAAAGCATCCTATACATGAAGGTAATAACCCCATTCTTGGCAGGGAAGAAAACTGAGGTTCTGCAGTGTAACAGCATCTGTTCAAGAAGGAGCAGTTGTAGATCTCAGACATCTCCCTGTTACTCCCTAACGTTCTTATTTTCTCCAATGGGTCATTATGCACACCCTGCATTTTGGAAGTTTGATGGTGCTTTTGGCTTCGGTAGCTTCAAAGGCTTCAAAAGATCTCTCATGTACCAAAGAGGCATTTAATATCTCCAACCTCAGGAGTAGCTGAAGTCTAACTCCTGCTGATGAGAGGACTTTATAGAGGTGTGTGGTAAGTCAGCCACATATTAAAGTACAAGGTCTGCTCTTCGATTCTTAACTGTCGAGTAGTAAATAAAAATTAATGTGAAATGGCACAATACCTTCCTTGGGCATGCTTCCAATTCCTGCTCCAAAGAGCCTGGAAAACTGCTAAGAGCAGCTCAAGTGAAGAGAGTAAGAGGAGTACTCCAGAAGTGTGACCCAGCCATGTTCTTGCCTTTGATCACTCTCACTTCTATTGTCCTGCAAATATCATTGCATCACCTTACCTTTAATCTTCTTCTATTTAATCTGCACGAATGTGTCTGCAACATAGCTGAAGGAAAATCATAGTCTACATGTGGATCCTAGATCACCTTGAAATACCACACTAGCATTGATTTCCAAAAGCAGATCTTGATAATAAAGGCAGGCAGCAACAAACAGACACAGGAGACATTTTCCAAGCAACTAACAAACTCTGTAGCTCAGTTTCAGTGCAGAGATTTACCAGAAGGCTGAAAGCCCCCTAGTCTCCATGCCCTATTTCCTACTTATCTTATATCCAAGCAGTAGTATTACTCATGTTATTAACACTGGATTTCATTTACTTTTTGGTAAGAGAGAGCAGTCTGTGGCAGCATAACAGAGGAACAGGAGGAAGAAACAGTGCAGGGGCTAAAAAGAAACAAACATTTTACATGGTTGTAACACAAAAACCACAACTCTTCTTTCAGAGCACCTGTACTTCAGGCAGCACCCTCTATTTCCACCATGTGACTCCCACAGGGAAGGGAAGGGGTGATGAGGACATACAGCAGTGCAAATAATTAAGTCCATGTATTTTGTATCAATCTGGAGGGAGGCAAAGCTGCAGTTTGACTCAGACATGCAAAGAAAGAGCCAAAATTCATGTTTTCCACATTCCTTCCCACTCAGGGTTGTAGTCTGAAAATATCAGTCTTTCAAGCAGCACGATCATGAAAAGTTTTTTGGGTTGGAAGGGAATTTGAAGATCATTGAGTTCCAGTCCCACTTGCCATGGACAGGGATACCTTCTACTAGACCAGGTTGCTTAAAGCCCCATTCAACCTGGCCTTGAACACTTCCAAGGATAGGGCAGTCACAACTTCCCTGGGCAGGCAGTTCCAGTGCCTCACCACCCTCACAGTAAAGAATGTATTCCTAATACCTACCCTAATATCTACCCTAATACCCACCTCTAAACCTACCCTCTTTTAGTTTAAAACCATTTCCCCTTGTCCTGTCATTACATGCTCTTCTTAAAAGTCCCTCCCCAGCTTTCTTGCAGGCCCCTTTGGGCACTGGAAGGTGCTCTAAGGTGTCCCTAGAGCCTTCCCTTCTCTAGGCTGAGCAACCCCAGCTCTCTCAGCCTGTCTTCATAGCAGAGGTGCTCCCGTCCTCTCATCATCTTCATGGCCTTCCTCTGGACTTGCCCCAGCAGGTCCATGTCCTTCATACGTTGGGGCCCTCAGAGCTGCTTACAGTACTCCAGGTGGAGTCTCGCAAGAGCAAAACAGAGTGAGAGAATCGCCTCCCTTGACCTGTTGTTCATGCGGCTCAGGCTTTTGGGGCTGCAAACACACATTGCCAGCTCATTTTGAGCTTCTTGTCAACCAACACACCCAAGTACTTCTCCCTAAGGCTATTCTTAATCCATTCTTCACCCAACCTGTGTTTGTGCTTAGGATTGTCCCGGCTCAAGTGCAGGATTTTGCACTTGGCCTTGTTGAATTTCATGAGTTCACACAGTCCCTCCTCTCAAGCCTGTCAAAGTCCCTCTGGATGGCATCCCTTCTCTCCAGTGTCCACTGCACCACACAGCTCAGTGTCATCAGCAGACCTGCTGAGGGTGCACTCAAACCCACGTCACCAATGGAGATGTTAAATGGCAATACCAGCCCCTGAGGAACACCAGTCATCACTGACTCCCCTTGGACATCGAGCCATTGACCACAATTCATTGAGCACAATCATCCAGCCAATTTCTAATCCACTGAGCGGTGCCTCTGTGGTTTAGAGACAAGGATGTCGTGCAGGACAGTGTCAAATGTTTTGCACAAGTTCATATTAATGACATCAGTCTCATTTCTCTTATCCAATGACACTGTTACCACACTGTAGAAGGCCACTAAATTTGGCAGGCACGACTAGCCCTTGGTGAAGCCATGTCATCTGTCACCAACCACCCCATTATTTTCCATATGCCTTAGCATAGTTTTCATGAGAATCTGCTCCATGGTCTTACTGGGCACTGAGGAAAGGCTGTCTATCCTGTAGTCTACATTGTCTTACTTTTTTTCCCTTTTTAAAAATGAAGGTTACATATCCCTATTTCCATTACATTTTAAAAAATATGTAGGAAAAGCATAAAAGGACAAGACTGAAATTTCATTTCCTGCACATTTACTGTATCATTACATTCATGATGTAGAAATGCAGCCTTAGCATTCAGTAGAGGTATTTACTATCAAGGAAAGGATTATAAAGACATGTCTGAGCACGTATCATCATACCCTTGTTCCTTCTAACAAGTCACAGCATCTTTATGATCCCCTTTCAGAAGGGCATCCTCAGTCTCCTTTGGTAATTCCCTACCCAACATTCAAAACATCCATTTCCCCTGAGGACAGCCTGATGCTGAGTTTGGAGAACATAATGAAATCATTATGGTCAGTGCAGAACCTACACTTGCGTCAGAAATTCACTTCCTTCTAAATGCATACAATGTCAGTTAAAACTCCTGTACCTGAAAGGTGCAGATGAAATATGTACTGATGCTCAAGAACAAAGCACCTCATTAGTTCTCTGAGCACAGTGCACTGCAGCTTGTCATTATCCAATGCATTCCTTGCAAGCCACTGGGTGGGGGATATGACAATCCCCAAGGCTGCATTGCAGAGAAACATTATTGACATTCAAGCAATACCAGAAACAGAATATTGCCCAAAACTATTTGTCATTGGCATCTCCTTTAGTATGAAAGATGGAGGGCAAATGGAACAAACAACAGCAACAACAACAAAAACAACAACAACAAAAACAAACAAACAAGAAAACAACCCACTGGTGAAGCGCAGGAGTATTGCCTTTGAGTTAATTTAATTTATTGATAAAAGCCATTTATGAGACACCTCTCTGCCTCATCTAGGGCCACAACCCAATAGAGGGTATATCCTAGGATGAGTGGTGCAACAACATGTTGCAATGTGAGTTTCTTGGTGTTAATAGGGAATTCAACAAAAGAACAAGAGAAAAGGTGAGTTATTAATCCACTTTCCAAAACTTTTTAATATTAATTTTTTCAGCTGTAACTGTTTTAAAAGTGGTTAAATTTTACCTGCTATACAAGAGGTGTTTCTGAAACAAGACCCACAGACTTTTTGTATATAGATGCAGAGTAGTAATGATAACTACAGCACCAAACAGGACAATCCCTCATGCTGCAGTGGTAACAAGAGTTCTTGCTGATGAGCCTAGAGTGGATCTGGGAAATAGACATTCAGGGACTGAAGCTATTAACTTGACTCCAGAGAGTCCTATGGCTGGGTACTGCAGACTGATTCCTCCCCTAGATCTACCTGCTGCTATGAACTCAAACAGACACCCTCTGAAGGAGTCCTTCTAAATGTGCCATTTCACCCTCCAAAAATCTGGAAACCTACAGAGCTATTTCGCCATATATCAGTTGTCCCAGAGTTGGCATTTAGAGGAATCCACCAGCACTGCAATAGAACATTAACTCCAGTGCGTTTGTCACAGGAATTCAACAGCTGGACTTCCTGGGTAACCTTGAATAAACGACATTCTCCTGTCCCTCAGCTGTCATGCAGGATAGCATATCATCAACTTGTGCTCCCAATACCAAGATACTGACAGCCTCACATGGCCAAGCATAAATATCATGGGAGCACCACAGAAAAGCCTAGTCCTATGTGCACAGCACAGTTCTTAAGTGTGCTGTAGTAGGCTGAACCCAGCTGGATGCCAGGCACCCACCAGTGCCATTCTATCACTCCCCTCTGAACTGGATAGGGGAGAGAAAATATAATGAAGGGTTCATGGGTTGAGATGAGGTCTGGAGAGAACTCACTCACCAAATGCCATTACAGAAAAAACAGAGTTGAATTGGGGAATCTATTACTAACAAAATCAGAGCAGGATAGTGAGTAGTGAAATAAATCTTAAAACCATCATCCCTCATCCCTCTCTCCTTCCCAAGATCTACCTCCTCCCTTCCAGTGGCACAGAGACAGGGAATGTGTGTTATGGTCAGTTCATCACACATTGTTTCTGCCACTGCTCAGGGAGAGGAGTCCTACCCCTGCTCCAGCATGGGGTCCCTTCCATGGGAGACAGATCTCTATGAACTTCTCCAGTGTGAGTCCATCCCACAGGCAACAGTTCTCCACAAACTGCTGCAATGTGGGTCACTATTCCATGGGGTGCAGGCCTTCAAGAACAGTCTGCTCCAGCGTTGTCCCCCACAAAGTCATAAATCCTGCTAGGAAACCAGCTCCAGCGTGGGCTCCTCTCTCCATGGGTCTGCAGGTGCCTGTGAGGAGCCTGCTCCAGCATGGGTTTCCCACAGGCTCACAGCCCTTTCTTGGGCATCCACCTGCTGTGGCATGGGGCTCCTCCATGGGCTGCAGGTGCACAGCTGGTGGATCTCTGCATCTCTGTGCATCTCCATGGGCTGCAGGGACACACCTGCTTCACCATAGTGGGCACCACAGGCTGCAGGGGAATCTTGTCTCTGGCACCTGGGGCACCTCCTGCCCCTCCTTCTCCACTCACCCTGGGGTCTGCAGCACTGTTCCTCTCACATATTCTCTTTCTGCCATTCTCTGGCCTCAATTACATCTAGGCAATAACTTTTTTTTCCTTCCTATATATGTTATCACAGAGGAGTTACCATCACTCCTGACTGCTGCAGCCATGGCCAGCAGAGTGTCCATCCTGGAGCCAGCTGGCATCGGCTCTGTTGGACATGGACGAAGCTTCTAACAGCTTCTCACCTGTTATTGCCCAGCTATCAAAACCTGGCCACACAAACCAAATACAGTTGTAAACAGCCATTCTTTCAAATACTGTTGTTTATCAATCCAGTCTCATTCTTGTCTATTTATTCTGACACTTTCTGCTGTGCTCCAGAGGCTTCTGTGTATAATCAAGTCATAAACATGTTTTACTTTGGTTTACATTTTGTTTAATAATAATTTCCTGAGTAGCTTTAAACAAAACTAATAACACACAGAGAGACATGTATACAGAAAGAAACAACCACTAACTCTATTTTTTTAAGGACTCTTCAGTTACTAAATGTAAGTAAAATTGCAGAAGAAACCCAAGCACGGCAAGGCACAGAGAACACCCACCTTTGACATCAATCTTCTATCCACGTAAGAGTATTTTTCCCTCATGCAATGTATTTGTGAAATCCTCGGGCATCTTAAAGTCCTGGAAATTGAGGGAAAAGAACAAGCTAGAGTGAAAGAAGTGACCCATACATCCGTAACCTGTTACATGTCAAGTCAAGCAGACACAAATAACAACCACGTTCTGCTTCCTGAAAGCCTTGCCCGCATATTGAACCTCCAAGCGGGCAAGGAGGGCCTGCAGCCCAGCATGGCAAGCACACAAGGCTGAGGATGAGCTGCCTTAGGGCTGGACGTAACTGGCATTACAGACTGACAAGCATTACAGCTTGTCAGGAGGCAATTCGTTCTCCTAAAGCTTGAGCCATTCCCAACACAAAAGAAGAAAGATGGTTACAGGACAATTTTTTCGAACAACCAAAAAAAGCTCTTCCCTCTCTCTGCTTTTTTTGGGCTAACAGGTCAGTCTCTCTCCTGAGCATTGTAAATCACTTGCTCATTGCTGGTTGAAATTAATACCATTTCCATGGTTATCTGTGACCCCAAGATTTCTCCCCTTGCTCTTTCATGACACTAGGGGCACAGGAAGAGGATTTCCTAACATTGAGCCAGAAAAACAGAAGCTGGAGCCAAACAGAAAATCAAACTGTGATCTCCCTTCCCCTGCCCATCTTTTGCCTTTTCATTCTTTAATTAGTAAGGACAGCCAAAATAGACTTTTTCCTTGTTTTAGTTTGCTTGTGTGTTTGTTTCTGACAGAAGAAATTTGTTCTTCCTGCAGGAAAACCAATTCCACTGTTCTATAAATAAAATCTTCTTGTGTAGATGGAAGTTTTCTTGAGAAGTTTCAGCACAACTGATTTTAAAAATGAAAGACTAGGAGAGCCAGAAGCAAAACTTTTTTTAGTCTCACAAAAGTACTGAGGAGCAAAGACATTTATTTGGGTATGTTTTCAAAGAAATATTTAGGGAATATTATTTTTCATGAAGCACAGTAGTTGACAAGCACAGGGTTAAACCTATCAGAAACCTAGCAAAGCAAAGATAAATTTCCTGAAGTGCACAATAAGACACTGTTAACCAAACATTGTTCTTTCTTAAATAAATGCTCACATACAAACATGTATCACCTATTGCTGTGCTATGTAAGCAGGTTTCAACACTGAACAGCCTGGCGATTTACAGATGTCAGGGTTAGAGAAGAGAAGAGAAAGAGCACAGATGGCTCTTGTCAGCACTACAGAAGCATTTGGCAGAAGACCTGAGAAGACAGAGAAGCTTCTAAAGATGAACAGAACATACTGGCAGCCCTTTCATACCATGTCTGAATAGGATAATGCACAGTTGCAGTTTACAAGTCCATACAAGTTCTTGAATTTCACAGGAATGTTTAGTATCTTACCACTTAAACTGCATAGTCCTGATTTTAAAATTGGGCTTTGCATTTCACAGGGAAAAAAGAGAATTATTAATTTCCAAAAGCAACTGTGCACACAGAAAATGTACATACATGTCTCTGTCTCTTTCTGCTTTGTATGAAGGATCTGATGTGTGAAACGTGACTACCCCACACTCTGCTAAAAAACAGTGCAAAATAGACAATGGCAGTCGTACATTAAGGAAAGTGAAAAAAGAAAAATCAGTGTCAGAAACACAAAATAGGTATTCACAGTGAAACAAAAAGAAAATGAATGTCCCTCAGTCTGTGGGCTGATGATAGGTTTGCCATGATTGTTTTTTTCCCCTGGGAGATTATGTCTCTCAGGAGGTGACATCCACTTAAGGGACAATGAACCACTATTTATATAAACGTCCGTCACTGAAACTCTCTAAACAATTGCAAATATTGACCAGCATGCAGCAGATTAATTTGGCCTCACTGTCATTGGCATATATTGTGGATAACTATTGAGGAATAGCAGATCTTTTACAATCATACTTGACACATCACTATTGAATGTGGAATTTCCATCAACAACAAAAGAAGCATTTAATAGTAACTTTGTTTCCGTAACAGAGACATATGCCTTCCTAATAATATAGAGACAAGTAGATAAATTTTTGCCATTATACTAGGCACTACCTATGTAAATAGTACATTGCCATGCTAACAAAAGGTTCCTCTCCACAAGGAATATCTCCAATGGATTCCAAAACACAAAGTTTGTTCTAGTATAAGCATTTAAATGTGAGGTGACATCAAGGCCTATAATGCACAGAAGCATGTTCCTCAGTTGCAAGAGCTGCTTCAATGTGGGGTTTTTATTAATACAAGTCCTTAAATGCAACTGCAAAGCAACTACAATAGTATCAAATTTAACTTAAGAAAGTGTCTGATAACAATTCTTGAAGCAGGGCAAGACACCTCTGTGTTAGGAGCATCCTGCCTCCGAGGTAAAGATCACAAACTCTGCAATCTGCACACCTTCACAGCTCTCCTTTTGAAACTGTAACTTTACAATCCTGGAACAAACAAATATTTGTAAGACTCACTGCAAGACAAGCATTGTCATAAGACAGGTAGGGCAGCAGTATTTGGAACAGAATGCAGCAGAATAACTGCTAGCCAATTTTCACAAACATCAGGTAGGTACTGTTTCTTTTCCATACCATTTTGGATGCTCTATACCTGAAAACCAGACCACAAGATGAACTCAGAAAACAAAAGTAGGCAATTGCTCCCTCTTAGCCACACCCTTTTTGGATCTAGTAGTTCTAACATTATACTCCTAACTGGCATCATATTCAAATTCCCATCTGAGATCTAAAGGAAAAGAGAAAATGTGTGTGTGTGTGTGTGTGTCTGCGTCAAAACTTTTTTCTTCTATAATGTACTTTAGTTTGTTATCAGGATCTTATTTTGAACACATTTCAGAGATATAAATCCTTGCTTTATTCTACTTTGCTGTGCCCTTTTAAGTGCTCCAGCAGGAGAGGAGGGAAGTTGTTGTGAAGCAGAATAATTAGGGACTTACACTATAATTGTTAAGAGCACTGAGCACAAAGGCAATACTAAGACAAGCTGCCTGGAGCTTTCTTGGCTGCAGGAAGTGGCGTTACCAAGGTAATCACTTCCAAACTGTCCAGTAAGGCTGCTGAGAAACTTTGTGCTGAGAGGGATGTGCAGGCCAAAGAGTGCTTCCTGTAAAAGAGAACACAGGCATTCACTGATAATTTGTTGGACTTCCATGTTTTGTCTTACATATGTGTTTCTAGCTTGCTGAAAGTTGAAAAGCTGAGCTCATTGTGAACATTTAAGATCTTCCCTATCACATCCTGAATCCTGCAGTTGATTTGAAAATCAGGTGGGGGTAAAGGAAAGCAGTTTGACAATCACCGAGATGCAAACTAAATTAGGTACAGAGAGGTTGGGTATGGCTTATAGATACATTTTCAGAGATCAAAGTGCAAGGATCAACACTTCTTCCACATTGCAGATAAATATATTTTCACTGCTTGTTCTTTCCTTCACAGGCCCCTTGTAGCACCTCATTTGGAGCCAGTACTGTTGTGTTTGCTGCAGGAATGCAGCCCTTCACTCAGCTGTGATGTGACATGAATTTGAGCCTAACAGCTACTGCACTTAACTTGAGATCCACACAGAGGCTGTGCTTTTAATTCTGGAGATCCACAGGAAGCATCTGCTCTTCACCAAGATAGCAGCTGTGACACTAATCTGAGGCCTCTGCTAATTGCTGCATGAGCAGAGCTGACTCCTGTCCCACACTACCTAGGTGTTAGATTGTTCTGCTACAGAAAGTGGACAAAACCACACACAGATGGAAGGAGGTGCCAGGAGAGGAAGGGTGACAGCAACAACAAAAGGGCAGACGTAGATTTTCCGATCAGTGGCAAAAGAAAAGAGGCTCAGTGTTGCAGCAGTGACCCTGTCCTTGTCACACAGTGGCATGGCACAGCCCCTGTCTGCTGCAGGACAGGGGGACACCAGAGCCCAGAAATTACTCAGCTGCTCCAGCATCCTGATCATGCTTCTACCCTGGAAGGAGCAGGAAGCATTTTCAGTGTATGGTGTTGAAGTGTCTCTTCTCTTTGCTGTGTTTTCTACTTCTACATAACGATCACACTCATCCCAAGGAGAAACCCAATGAGAAAAGATGCAGTCTCATTTTAGACAACATTTAGATTTGTCCATTTTTTGTGAGTCAAGCCATGCCACAAAATTGTCTCGGAGCCACTTAGACGTTTTTCAGTTCATTAACAAAAGTTTCAAAGATCTAATTTGCACTGGGCCTGTGGATAGAGTTTTACGTAAAAGTGGAAGGACCTCCAGCATTTCTCCTTCCTAATGCCCTGTATTCAAAGCTGGAAGTAACTCTCTATGTACACAATTTTAATTATATTTCTATGCTCGGGACATTGATCAGAGTATGTATTTTCTCATGCTTATATATCCTAGCCTCAAGTAATCAATCAAGCATTTACCTCAACACTAGAAAATACCCAGTAAATAGCTCCTGAGAATGTTCTCATCATAACCAAATGTGAACCCACCATGACAGGAAGGAAGCATATTTTTGAGCAAGAAAGCCTTTGTTAAGGACATGAAAGCTGCCATAACAGCTTCACAAATTGATACAGCTGTGAATTTAGCATCTCCAATAACCTTAGATGCCACTATATCAAGGAGTACTATGGCACTTCCAGCAATTTTTCCCCATCAGTTCTTTTGAAGTTCACATTTAAAAAAATTTAAAAGTCATTAAAATGTGACCAAGTAAGCAAAGATTTTTAAAAGCCACTTGTTTGTCTTTACTTCCCACCTCCAAAATTCTTTCACAGGGAAAAATTCTTTCACAGCGGGGTTGAGGGTCGTGGTGGTGGGTTTTTTGTAGGAATGAGTATTGAGTACAGTTCTTTCTCATATTTAGAGGGTCTAACTCTTTCTTCAAGCACAGCACAGACAAGACAGCCTGTAAACTGTAAGCAGTCTTCATTCCTTATTGACATCTTTCTTGAGAAACGGTAACCTTTAACCTTGCAACATTATTTCTCTGGGGGCTGATTAAATGAAAAGTCTGTTTTGGTCAATGGCAATTATGGCTGCAGACCTCATGGTAACCTTTAGTGTGTATATTCTGCCTTGCACACAATGCCAATTAAATGGTTGACCGTCATTCCTTAGGTTCATCTAAAATTACATTATCTTGGAAGATAAAATACTGTCGATGCAATTTAAAATTTGTCTCTTCAAACTGCAGTGCCAATAAAGATTTAGTTCTTCCAGGTCAAAAAAGGTTAAAAGAAGCAAAACAATCTAAAACTTAATTTGTAAAATACCTTTAAAATGGAGGAAACTCAGGTTTATGACATGGGTGATATAGAGTCTTTTCCTTCCTTTCACTGAGGGATTGTTTAGATTACAGTGTTGGGGGGGTTTCTCTTGGTGTGGGGGCTTGGTGGGTTTTGTTTGTTTGTTTATAGCTTCCAGCTATTTATGTCTTCTTCTGTGTATCTCTTCTGCATTTCTCTCTTCCCCTGTTGCTCATGTTAAGCTAAATCTCTCTGAGGTTCAGAAAAGCACTGACCTTTCAAATACACAGGATAAACAGCGTCTCAGGCTGTTTAATGTCCCTCTATCTTGTCATTAGTGTTGTTAAATATATTGACAACTTTTTAGCAAAAACTTATTTGCGTATTTGTGCCAGAGACAAATCAAAGAACTTGTTTATGAAAAGACATTGCTACAGAGTGACCCAAGGTATCACCTCAAAAGCCCCAGCTCACTGACCTCTGCCTCTGCTTGCAGGAAAGCCTAGGAAGTTTGTATCTGCTTTGCCCTTCCCTATTAGCTTGACATCAGTGAAGTAGTGGAGGTTGGTAACACATTTCTTCCAGCCATTTCTCATAGCATTTCTCCCTGCTGTTTCTAATAGGAAATCAAAGAGAAGACTACAGTTTTTTTAACAGCTTCACTTTACATTAATTTGAATACCGATTTCAAATTTCTCATCGAAAGTGTTTACTGTTTAATAACATCATTCTTTTAAGATAAAGCAGATTTTAAATAGTTTGTGGTTAATTTTGTTAGGCCCTGCTCAACTGTTAGAGAGACTTTAAAACCATTACATTTCTACTCTATTCCCCACTATGCACAAAGAGATACAGTCTCTTACAAAAAGACTGACTTGTAAATCAAAACAGGACTCAGAGCAAAATCAGCAACATGACAGTGCACAGCCCTTTTTTCAGTATCTCATCACAAATATCAAACATATTTGCCAGTGTCTTATGAATTTTCTGTTGCTTTCAGTTAAACTTTTTTCTGCTGGCCTAATAAAAAAATAACAAATCCTTTCCACATCCCTTTTCAGTCATGTCCTTTGATTAGATGTTTTTCTGTTACTGTTTCAAAATAGGATAATTACACAGCATGACTTTTGTCAGCCTAGAGCAGCTTCCATCCAGAATACTTTTATTCGTATTTTTTTATCTCCACTCAATACTATAATTTTGTTTTAAGGATTTTAAAGGCTATTAAGTAGCACAATATCACATGATTTAATTAAATTTATTACGACAATCAAAATCAGTGTGAAACTTCAAAAATATTTTTAAAACAAATGCAGACAATCTAACTGAATGAGACTAACTGGTCTCATTCAGGTGTTTGAGCATACAACACTGTCAGCCAGATGTTAACATGATAGTGAGCATGAAGGCATCTTTTCTATTGTTGAAAAAAAAACACCTAATTGTTTTAAATTTGAGGTTTTGTGGTTTCCTCTTAACCCCCATCCTCCCCCAAAACCATCTTCAATGCTGCAGCACCTTTATTTATCACTAACACAGGACACAGTACTATCAAGTGAATCGCCATAACTTCCTAAAGTGCAGAGATGACAACACGCTACATATGCTGCTTGTCTTTTGTTCATTTTATCTGAAGGAAAAATCAGACATTGACTCATGGTGGATGTGTAGAATAGTTCATCACCAAATAACACTTTAACCCTATTACAATCCATCAATTTCTATTGATTTCATCTCTTTGCTAGAAGATTCTACTAACAGATTCTTTGCTTCACTACATGCTGTTTTGACCAGGAAATTAATGGGCACACATAGGCAACTATAGCACTTTTAAAGATTTTTGTTTTCCATCATATGGTGATCTTCAAACACTTGCCAAGCTTGACTGTGAAAGATACAGTCATATTTATAGAAGTGCCATAAGTACCAAAGATACAGCCTTTCCCCTGCAAAACTATTTGAGTCACATCATTAACCACTGCATCCTACTGGTGTCAATGTTCTGCAGAATCTGATGCTTTTAAATTTTACAATCCTTCGTAGTTTGAAGTATATCACTGAATGGCACATTGATGACAACAAAGCACTTCCCACCCAGGTTATGTCAATCACCAGTATGTTTAGTCCTGATCACACATATATATGTGATTAATCATGCCCTTCCACTTCTAACATAAGAGAAATTATCATAACATCAACTGCATTTATATTTCACATAATACTTGAACTTATGAATATGTCAGTAGAACTACCATGAATAAACATTCAAGCCAGGGGAATCTCTTGTTTATAATCACACTAGTTTGAAAGGTACTTGAGGGAACAATTTCCCATGCATTTACACAGATATTCCCAAGGTCTTATCCTTAGGTTTATATCCTAACACTGCTGAGAAAACCTGACATCAATGACATAATTTCCCGGGTAGCAGCACCATTTGTATGACCACAGCAATAAGGATCACCATCAGCCATGTTATCGTTATGAAGTCCCAGTCTAATTAGTCCCAGATTAATAAGCACTGTCCCCAGAGCAGGGGCTGGGATGGGGGCAGCAGTCCCACAGCCTCTGCAGTGACCACCACTTTCATTCCTCTTCAGCACAACACTGTCAAGCACAGGACAGATTCCCAGGCTCATGTCACTCGACAGGAACTGGAACATGCACTGTGCTGACTTAGAAACTGGTACTTTAGCACAAATGGGAACATCACAGAGTGAAGATACACGTGGTGTTGGAGTGGTCAATGAGCCCCTGAACCACAGTTGTAGCAAGAGAGTGGCCATCACTTTGGAAGTCCTCACAGATTTTGGTTCCCTTCCAGTTCTCCAGAGTTTATATGTTTATTAGGAGGTTACCCTTTGATTCTCTTCCATAAAATTATCTTATGATCACAAATATACTTCTTTATAAAATAGGTTTACCTGGTTAAAATGAATAAAGAATAAGAAAGTGCTCTGGTGCCACAAAAAATGGCTAAAAGGAGAAGTTACAGCAGCATAACTAAAATGGAAAGTATATTTCCTCAAAAATATGCTGGCAAAAATTTTTACTCCTTCATTCAAGTAAAAATATAGCATACATTAAGAATTAGAAAAATAAAAGAATCCACTAAAAACATTCAAAGAAAATACACTCTCAGTCAAAAAAAAAAACAAAAACAAACAAAAAAACCTAGATAAATAATATTTTCTTTTATGAAAAGTGAAATGCACCTGCATCAATTGGCTGAAATCACTGCAACTGCTACAGTGATTACTCCTCCTCATTAAAACCAGAGCAGGAGCTCCAGAGGTGCTCTGGAGGCTCTCCCATCATGTGGGACCACCTGACCGTAAGGTTCTTAAGCTGGAAAATCTGGAAGCTTTCTAAGTGCACATCAGTTAACAAGGGACAAAACATCACATCTTGGTTACTACTAAAGTAGCACGCTGTTCCATGAGCTACTGGAAACGTGGTGCCTGGTTTCCCATAGACTGTCCTAGATTTTTTAACCCACTTATCCCCAAGCACTCTGCTGAGGCAGACAGTTGCCATATGGGCCACGGTGTTTTCCCAGCTCCGTGTGTGCCGCTGCCCGGCCGTGCAGGATGTGTGTGCTCATTGACCAGCTGGCTGATGCCCAGCAGAGGCCACTGGGAGCCAAGATGTAGCTGCCTTTTCTCAGCAGGAAGCACTAATCAGGCTGTTCTCTTTTCCCCTGCCACTGATTTTTCTTACATTTCCAGGAACCTAAATATATTGGGGACATCTCATTCCCTTGCCAAACTTTGCAGCCAACAGGTTCAAGAGTTATGGTGAACTAAAAGGAAGAAAGAGAAACACACAGTGTCTGATGGCCAATGCAGTGCAAACATTTGTGTTTCTTTGCCATTGCAAACCTGGCTGCAAATATACCAGCAAGGTTTCCCACACCTCTAGCTAATTTTAACTCTTTTTTCCTCTTGTATATGTTTTGCTTTCATTTATCTCCCACAAATGCTATCTCTTCCTTACTAAACATTGCATTTCTACTCTTCCCTGTCTTAAAATCTTTCTCTCCCTGCTTAGAAGGTATTTCTGTTTCCAGTTCAACCAGGCCTGACAAGTAAATAGCAACCAGACAGCGGAAACACATTAAAAACATACGTAAAAACAGTAATATACTTCACTTTAAAATATTCTAAATAGAGGGATTTATACATAGGATAATTTATACATTTATTCCAAACAAGGAAATACACATTAATCTTGCCAATATTTAACAACAAATTCTGCACCTACTTCTGTGTTTGTTATCCTGCCACATCCTGAACCACTCATACGGCTACAACTCTTTAGCATTGCAGGATTACTTGCACTGAACAGCACTAGCACAGAACAACCTTGTGCCCAGTTATCACATGTTTTGGGGCAAAAGTTGTCAGGACTTCAAGTTCAGCTTGACACAGGACAGCCTCAACACAGCCTGCCAGTACTGGAAGCTGCTTTCTAGTCCTCATCCATCAAGGTGCAGTTTATATAGATTTCTAGAAGTAAACACTCTAGAATTTAAGGCCATCAGATAAGCCTTTACAAAACACAATCTCAGAATCATGCCCACTACACAGCAGGTGTTTCTATAATATAAAATGCTTTTAACATTTCCAGCAAACGCAGCCAAGCATAAATTTCCAGGATTGTACAAATGAGGGTTATTCTCTAGAGCTAATAATAAGCAGAATGAGAACTGACATAGAAGAAGTTATTTTCTTATTTAAATGTATAGTGTAACAAGGCCAATAAAACTAAAAGTGCAGTTTTATAAAAAAATCCATATATATGTGAAATGTGGTAGCAAAGGCAGATTTGCATGATATGGTCTATAAGAATACTATGACCAAGCCACTTTTAAAAAACTGCAGAATGTCTAGATTATTATTTTTCAACTACTAGGTCCAAACTGTGTTCAGAAGAGGTACCATATCCCCACTGTATAAATGACCCAATTCTCTCACCTCAGAGGAAGAAGAGAGTATTCCTAGCCATTACTTCTGTAAAGCCTGGACTGGGGTTATGGCAGTTCCATGAAAACATCAGCTCAGTTCTTGGCTACCAGCAAAAACCCATACAGTTATTGAGAACAGAACAGTGACCGGAAGAAAACAGTATTATGCTGTTGAATAAAAACATGATTTTCCAGACCTTGAGTACAGTTCAGATTAATCCCATTATTTCATCAAGTGAAAGGCTCAGAGGAGACAACAAGGAAGAGCAGAGATACAGGTCAGCTGGGCAGGTTATGATTCATCAACCTGGGGAAGTGATGGCCCCAGGAGCAGGTGGCAAAAAAAGGGAAAAGAGTAAGGGGAGGATAGAAAATGCTCTTCATGGTCTCTTCTGATATTAAAGATAGGGTTCAGAAAATTCAGCCATCAGGAGCCAGCTCAGAACCAACATGCACAGCACTTCCTCACACAGCTGATCAAACTGTGCCAATCTGAACAAGCCATGCCCTGGAGACATTTAAATAGAGTTGAGGTGCTGTGGAGAAGCAAACAGACACTTGGAAGGGAGCCTGGCTCGTGCTGCTAGACAGAAAAAGAACATTAAGCTCAGGAAATCATCCTGGCCTGAAAACAGCTAGGAGAGGGAAAGCTACTGAGAAGAAGTAAGGTATGGGGAAAAGGCAGTGCCTTTTCATTCAGCTGTTTGCATAAGGCTTACAGACACTGTTGGCCCAGACAGCTTGAGTTTTCCTAGGTTCATACTCCAAAACCAGCTTGCAGCACAGCACTAAACTCTCTGCTGATCCTTTCTAACTCAGGTTCAGCCCTGTTGTTTTTGCTGAAGTAGCTAGAAATTGCTATCAACAGAAAATGTTGCCACAGAGGGGAAAAAAACCATCTACCCAGTCTTGAATAAAGTCCAGATAAATTATGTTTTCCAAGGACCATATTGAGTCAATGGGCTCTCAACTAAAATGGGTTACCCAGCCCTCCAAAGACAGTTCACCATTTCAGTTTTCAGAAAGTCATAATGATACAAGCCACACTCAGACATCATCTATTAACCAATCTGGCCAGATTTGCCACTTTTCTGTTGCTAGGTTGGAGCAACTCTGCTGTAATCTTGGAAAATGCAAAATAAACTAGTAAAACAGGGAAGCAGTTCTGGCAACTGTTATTTTGAAGGCACAAGAGGAGAAAAGTCCAGAAAGTATGACAGCATTTGAATTTGTAACTGCTAAAACTGAAAATGAAATACTCATGCTGGCCATGGCTGCATCAGCAGATCTGCCCCAACAATTTCCAGCAAAAACCACCATAGCATCACTCAACTCCACTCCCCTCTGGTCCAGCTTGATCATTCACTGTGAACAAAGGCTGATGTGGAGTGGATTAACAAGACATTTCTTTACAATATAACTCAAATTCATCAATATTATTTTACTGGTTTACACAAGAAGTTTTTAACAAACTCCATGATCTGTTGCAGAAATAGAGCACAGCTGCATCATCCTTCCAGCTTTAGATTGTTTATTTTCTATTTTAAAATTGCATGGAGGTTTCTTTTAGGCAAAATCATAAAGCCATGCTCAGCTTTCACTACCCTAAAGCCAGAGCCATAACCCATTCTATATATATTTGATATACAATCCTCATACTCATGAGGCAAAAATGTTACCTGACACAGCAGGAAGACCCAGAGAAAACACGTGCCAAGAAACCTGTGTCCCAAACTCATAAATTGAAATTACTTAAGCCTTGACAACCTATAGAGAACGTTTTGAGAAATGCAGAGTGTGGCAGGTGCAAACAGTGCTTCTGTGGGAGGAGTTCCAGTTTTCTGTGCCACCATCTGGGCAAGGCCATTTCTCTGCTACACTGTACTCATTACTCACTGTGATGACTATCACAGCAGCTGTGATGTCTGCACAACATTCAGGCCAAAAAAAAAAGGCTATTATTTCAGTAAGTCTTTAGAATTTTATCAGCTTTAAGGGACGTGTATGACTTTCAAAAATGTATCAGCTGTTAAACTCAGGACTCCTCCAGCAAGTTACAATGCGTGCTATGCAGCTGACATCTTTGGAACGTCAAATAAAATTTCACTCTGGACCATTTAATATTCCGTGGAAACAGATTACTGCTGTGTCTTCCAATAACAACTTCAGCTGATGCAACATTATAGTCTTCACAGGAAATAAGATCTTGGCTTTGAAAGTAGAAGTCAGTTGTGAACATTGCCTTTTAAATGTAGGTTATTTGACTCTTATCAAGACTGATAAGAAAGCTGTTTGTCTGTAGAGAAATACAGTGCAGTAGGATGTTGGATTTCAAACTCCACTGCAGGTAAAGTGCAAGTTCACATTGGCTGAGAGAAAAAGAAAAATTTTTGTCCTAAAGTTCTCCTAAACCCACAAAAAGCATTTCTACTTCCTAAAGCATTTCTAAACACCATCAGTACTACGCACTAGCTATAAGAAAAGCATTATATACCTGCATTTTCTCTTGCCAATACCATTCTATCTCCTAAGCACACACACAGGATTCTGAGGAAGAACAGCCTGTCCATTTGGTTTTGCAGTCATAGGAAGAAATGGTCCAGAAAAATCCATTTCTGGCAACAGGCTGGCATAAGCTGCTATGTGTTAGTGAAATCAGTCCTACCCTCTCCAGATACTGGAACCAAATACTGCTGCTTTTTATTAAGTCAGTATTTCTTTTTCATGTTTCTCCTCAAGCAATTACCATGTAAGGTTGGCAAGCCTCAAATGCTAGTCTAAGGATACAGATACAACTTGTGTTCAGAACAGCTGGAAAAGGATACAGAAATAAAGTGTGCTTGTGCCACCATGGTGCAAATGGGCACTCAGCAACACATACTGTGCCCGAAACTTCCAAGTAAGAAAAGACGTTTTCATGACGCTATTTCAAGGGGTTGAACTCACATACACGAACAATGGTCAGAAGAGAACTGATAACAGTTCAGCAACACTGTAACGAGCAACAGTGCACACTGTCACAGACCTGCAAGCCATCTGTCCAGATCCAGGAGTGGCACAGATGTCCTGGATGCTTGCAAGGGGCTGTGCTGTCTCCACTGCCTGTCAATACGGGAAGTGTTCCTCAACTTGCTGCAAGATTTGAAGAGAGAATTTCATGCTCTGTGTGCAGTATTAACCATATGTACACATCACTCCTGTCCCTTCTGTTTCAAGTAGGGCAGTAAGTTCCCTACAAGCAAGGTAAATCACCTCATGTGGATCCCCCTCCTGCATTTCATTGCATTAGGAGTTATTGGAGGAAAACCACAAAGTAGCTTAAAACAATTATTCCAGGCCACTCCAATATTCTCCTCAGTTATGTTCTTACATCAATAGAAGTGACATACTACAGAGACATTTCAGCTATTGAAAAATGTGGATCTGACTTCCCATCTTAACCCACTCACAGAACATGAACTTTAAATCTGCATCCAGCTCTGGGGTCCCAGCAGCAAGGAGAATGTGGAGCTTCTGAGATTCTGCTGGAGCAAGTCCAGACAAGGCCACAAAGATGATGAGAGGGCTGGAGCACCCCTTCTATGAAGACAGGCTGAGAGAGTTGGGGTTCTTCAGCCTGGAGAAGAGAAGGCTCCAATGAGACATTCCAGCAGCCTTCCAGTACCTACAATAAAGGTACAAAGGGGCTACAACAAAGCTGAAGAGGGACTTTGGACAAGGGCATGTAGTGACAGGACAAAGGGCAATGGCTTTAACCTTGAAAGAAAGTAGTTTTCTATTAGATATTAAAAATAAATTCTTCACTGTGAAGGTGATGAAGCACTGAAGTTGCCCAGAGAAGCTGTGGCTGCCCCACCCTAGAAAGTATTTAAGGCCATGTTAGCCAGTGCTTCCAGTACCCTGGTCTAGTGACAAGTGTCCCTGCCCGTGGCAAGGGGGGCTGCAGTCTCAGGGACTCTGTTTGCATACTCATTAGACTATAAAGCTCTAATTACGTCATTGGAGCACTTCTCCATAACACTCTCTTACTTAGTATTTGAGCATTCAGAATTTATTTTTATCCTCTATACTAAGTATATAGGTGATGCCTCAGTAACTCACTCCATGTAAACCACTGACTCCACGTTACAAAAGAGAAATTAAATCTGGTACTTTGTAAACATGCTTCAGTTTGCACTTAACATATGTTCTTCTAACATAACTTCTTCTGATGCAAATTCCTAACTCTTTAAAAAAACTAAATTACATTATATGGAACCAATGCAAGACAGATTCAGAAAAGCAATTCCCCTAAAATTTACGGACATAAATTTTGACCAACAGACACAGATCAAACATCAGTCCAAAAGATTAAAATTTGGTGAATTAAAAGTATCTGAAAAGTGGTCATTTACACAAAAATGCCAGACAACCTTGATTTCAAGGAACATCACAATCTTTATTAACTATATACACTACACAGAGTACTCCTATATTTTGCACACTCTGAAAACTAGTACTGCAGTTCTCGTGCTTCATGACCAAAAAGACACACAAAATCCAAGCACAAGACAAAATATACTCCTGTATAATACTTGTTGTAAAGACAAAAGCTCCTACAAAATTATTTTGAGAGCTAAAAAGTTTGATTGTTCTTGACCAGAAATGTAGGTATGCTTGACTTGACTTTCAAAAAAAATGTAATTTTAATTTTTTAAATAATGTAATTTTAATTTAATACACTTCATTGTTAAGAAATCATGTCCTATAATAATCTGTTTCAAGAAGTATATCTGCAAACAGAAAATTGTGACTAGTCCACATTTCATGAAAGGCCATCTGCATTCTTCCTAAGTCAATTTGTCACATATTTCATTCTTATAATAATGATATTATGGCAATGTCTAACATAAAGCTGAAGACAAACACAGATTCTCCTTAGGCCAGTGGGGAGAGAGGATAAATCATTCTTAATCCTCCAAACACACTGAAGTTCATAAAGTGTTACCTAAGATATTTTAAGAATCAAGTTAGTTTAATCTTAAAGAAACCCTCCGAAATATGGGTATTTTTCCCTAAGCTGAACTCTCCTGTTTCATTTCCACTTCATCCTACTATATTCAAGCTGAATGTGAAGCTTTACAAACTCTTACTGATATTGCAACACTTTCCCACTTACAAAACTGATTTTGCAGAGTTATTGTGATGCAAAGACAAAGCTACCACTGAGGCAGCCAGAAGTAACAGTGACACAAGGGAAAGAAAAGAACACCCCAAGGCTCTGTAAAAGCAGCCCAAGAATTTCTATTCATACAAGAAGTTGAATCAATGGCAAAATACAGTTTTTCTGAAATTTTAATTTACATAAATAGAAATACAATTTAGATACAGATTTACAGTCTGAGTAATTGATGGGATGAGCACAGAAAACAGACTAGGAACATGTGCTTGCATGGTGCATCATGTCCAGAGAACATTTCTTTCCCAGAACAGCATTCACCAAGCCTAGGAAGATGATTCATCATGACGTCTGTGAGTCAGGTTCCCTTTACAAAGGTATCATGAATCACTCCTGGGCTCTAGGTCATACTTAAAATGCACACACAGCACAGGAAAAACGTTCTTATGCTATGAGCAATGGAAGTGCTTTCAGCATGCAGTCACTATTACATTTCTATTTTTTTAAAAATGCCAAAAATAAAGAAAAGAGAACCAAGAGAAAATTTCAAACAAGCTCAGCAATTCTGACTCCTGCATCAAAAAAATGCTAATAATGTGATATTTCTCACTAAAAAACCGAAAGGAATCCTCTCCAAATGGAGTAGTTAGCCAGTGAACCTAACTCTAGTGGCTCAAGGACTCCAGGATTTGCTCAAATGAGACCCCAGTCCCATCCAAGCTGTGCCATAGACACTTTTCATTAGTTTTCAAAAGGCGTACTGGAACACTTTCTGTTTCTACTGGATTCATTTAAATATGACAGCACCACTTTCTGACTACATTAAGGTAAAAGAAACAGCTACTAATAGGTCATCAATATACCAAATCCATTAAAGTGCAAAACTCAAAGCCTCATATCAAGTACTACACACCCATCGAAAAGACTCAACATTTCCATGTGTTCTGTCCTATCTTAAGGTCCACACTGTCATTTGATTGTCCCATTAAGAGATTTCAGCTACGCTCACCAGCAGGAAAGGTCAATGTTCTGAAGGATATACTTCCAATTCTCCAAGACCAGAAGAAACAAATGCAACAAACAACACATTAGTAAAAAAACAAGCCCTCATTTCATTCCAGGACACACTCCTGCTATCCTAAATTTCTACTGCATTCACCCAGCATAGCAGATTCTCATCTTGCACTGCTCTCCTCACCCAAGTACAGGATGAGATGAGTCCTGACACCGAGGCGAAAGCCAAAGAGCAGAGGATGTGCTTGCAGACTTCCTGAACATGCTACAGGTAGAAACATAAAGGAAAACCACAGCTCTTGCTCACAGTGCTGCAGAGCAGCAACCCACACCAGCAAATGATATTTTCATCCCTCTAGACTATCTTCCCTTCTAAAACAAGGAAGTGAGCTCGGTGCAGGGTATCCCAAACAGTGTCCTCAGTAACTACTCCAAGGTCTACCTTGTCCTCCAGGACTTGGAGGTGTTACCAGAGCAGGCAGCAATGAGCTCTGTTTAGACAGGTGTGACAGCAGACCATTGCTTCCCAGGCTGCAGATGCACCTGGAGCCTCGCTGCAGGGCAGCAGTGCTATGCAGTGTAGGGCAACAAGAGTTCATTCAGAAGAGGGGAACTGGCAGGTACAGCAGCACTGCTATTCCCAAACTAGGAAGGATGTTATTTAAGAAGAGAAAGAAGAAGTATGACTCAGAAACTAAATAAAAACCACAGAGAAGTTTGACTGTGGCTAAAGTGTAAATCAGAATAAAAAAAACCAAATTAAAGAAAGGATTTCTTAAACTTTTTTTGCTGCTGAAAAGCTAAGCTTGGCAGAAAAACAGCAACTACTTTGTGATAGTCTTGTTCTCCTCCTTGTAGAATTATTTTTCAAACTACATACTAATGCTAGATAATGTTACACCAAGAGCATTATGTTTCCTTACAGTGTGACTGCTCCTCCTTCAAGACATTCTCACTTGGGCTTACCATGCCAGGAGATAGCAGCACTTGTCTTCCTCCTCTGTAAAGCTGGCCAAAAGACTTTTCCCTTTCCAGAGTGTGAAGGGGCAGCAGCTAGCAGGTGCTAAGGTCCCCACAAATGGATGGGCTTCCTTATCTAAATTGTTAAGGTGCAAGGTGCAGCTTGTAGTGAGTCAAGGGTTCTGCATCCCAGCTTTCAGAGAGGGGGCACCAGCCCCCATGTGCCCCAGACAGCTTAGAACAGTAGGAAAACACTGATGCAGATAGTAAGACTTTTTCTTATAAACTTCCCAAAAACTGCTTACATTTCTTCAGAACACCATCCTTCCCCTCTGAATCAAAACACAGGGCAATGAGACAAACTGTACTTCCTCTAAGAATATGAACACCATATTCTTCTTGGGGCCATACAGTAAGTCCAAGTGCAAATTTCATTTAACCTCAAAAAAAATTTTTTTCCATTCTCTTATTTAATAAAAATGTTCTTCTTGAACTATTGTTAGGAGTTTATAGTATCAAACCTAAGTCAAGCACTCCATTTTTTCAGTAATAAAAGCAAATGTCTCTGTATGTGAAACATTTTTGTAAACATGGACCAAAACATGTGCAAACATCCCAGTTCCCATAAGAGTATGGGCATACCTGAAGGAATACTCTGTTTCCATGAGTCTACTGATAAAGGGACTGTAATGGTTAGGATTGCAGGTCCTTTAGGGTTCTTCTCCTTAATGGATGGAATAATTGACTCATCATTCCATAACTGTGAAACAGAGATAGTAACAGCTGGCATTCTTATGCCTGAGAAAATATAAAGCATCACTAACAAAGCATATATCCTACACACAGGACATTATATTATCCCTAATAATGCTTATGTTCACCAGTAAGTAGCTGGTTTATGACTACCCTGTGTCAGCTGTCCCTTGAACCTTGTGTAGAGAGAATCTTCTGGAATGAAGTAAAATTGCTGATATGCTCCAACAGTTACTTATCATAGCCATGCACAGAAGGCTATTTTTTTGATGGCATGCAGAGCTGTGGGCTGTCTTCCCTCAGTCCCTGCAATCTCTCCCTATAGTACCAGAAGTAAAATTTGTCTCTCTTCATCCAAAGATGACCAAGGGACATGATAGCATTCTGTATAGAAGAAGCTGTATAGCAAATGTCTGTTTGGTCTCTCATAAATGATTTCACTTACTACCACTAATTTACATCAGATGGCAGGATTTTTCATGTAAGGACCAGTTATATTTCTATGTTTTTAAGCTTCCGTGGTATCCTGCAACAACAGCACAAACACCTTCAAAAAGTGATTAGACAAGCTCTTGAAGGGTAAGTTGGTCAATGGTAGTAAAGCTCAGCAGTTCACATGGAACACCTCACCCTGGGATGTCTTCCAGCTGCTGATTGATTCAGACTGGAGATCACAGAAGGGGTGATCTGTAATTCCCTTACTTTGTCTTTACATGCCTCCTCCAGTCTGCTGCTAGCAGTTGCTGGAGAAAGCACCTATGTAGCCTTTTCATCCCATGACCACTCCCATATTAGTGCTCAGTCTTCCTTTCAGCATGTTTACTTTTCAGCATCAATAGAAACTTACAGCTGTTCATGTCTCTATTTCTAATTGCTTCTTAAAGGTTTTCTAAATCTCATTATCCTGTATCCACACAGCATATAAGAGAAACACCCTTTAGGAGCAATTTTAAAAGCCTTCAGTGCCTTTAGCATGAAGAAAAACAACATTAAATTGCTGACTGAGATAGCCAGCATTTCCTTACTAATAGCTGTGCCAAGAAAAAGGCATAATAACTGTGTTTAATCTGTATCTGACACTTCTGAAGTAACTCCTTCATCCTGGTAATAAAACAAGGCATGACACCCCCTGGCCTTTTTCCCTTCAGCAGCTAAGCAGAGCACCTGCACTCTCCAACTACAGCACAACCAGAAACTGCACTGAGTGCTTGGGCCATGTGTCACTGGGAATGCTGAAGCCAGACTCTGACCCAGGCAGTGAGAAGGAGCTGGCTGCCAGAGGCCTGGGCACACTGCAGCAGCTGGGTCTCAACACAGGACACCATACCAGTTCACAAGTAGCCCCAGGCCACACATCATAAACGTGCAACACAAAATGAATTGGGGAAAAAGGATCCAAAGCTGGCATGTGCAGGAATAAGGAATTTTAACCTTTGTCCAGCAGGCTCACACTTAGGGATAGCAGACACAGTGAAGGGACACAGAAGACAGAGCTGCCTACAAACATCAGTCTGGCACTTCTCTCAATCCTGAGCTTGCTGGATCATGAAAACTGCATTAAAAACAAAAAGTGAGGAACAAAAGTTGAGCTTCTCAGGATAAGAGAATGTTTGATAGTTCCCCCAGGCTGGTCCCCAAAAGTCTCCTCCTGTCAGCACCCCTAATTCATCTTTTAGAATGAATCAGATTAAGTGGCTGCAAAAGTCAGCCTGGTAGGCTACTTCTGGATGACCTTTCCATACCAGAATGGTTCTGGTTCCTGCATTAAGCTAAAAAATCTCAGTTGTACTGGGGAACATGGTGATACTCCAGCTGACCCCAGACTGGACCATCCTCAGTCTGAACTGACAAATGGTCAAGAAAAGAAAAAGGAAGCATCCACCACATCTAACTTTTGGAGATTTAAGAAAAGGGAAGTGGCTTTTTTCAGACCTTACTAAATACTTGCCTAAGTCAGCTATAAAATGGACAATCATGGCCCTAGTCACAAAATCATATTTATATAATGCAGGTTTCTCCCAGTATTCACTGTTATTCAGTAGGATGATTCCTGTCACTACTAAATGTAGCTGTGTTAAATATTACTTACTTTTTAGTTGTTAAAAGAAAAAGAAAAAAAACTGCAAAGAAATGCTTTACATTGTCATAAATCAAAGGTCTTTCAGTTATGATTCAAAGAATGGGTACTGGGAAATGCAATCAATGTTCACATTGAAGGTCAGAACAATGTGCTTGTGCCATAAACACTCATTTTTAAGCAAGTACAGGTAAAAAGAATTTCTAACATTATCTGTTATGTGAGTATGTAACATTCAATGTTAGCTATCACAGTAAAGGGGTTGGACTGAGCTCACACCATGCAGAGAGTTAAGAAGTACTTTTCTTCCTCTGTTCAAACTACTCTCTCCCTTTACTTCCAAAAGTAAACAGACATAAAAGCCAACTCTTAACCAGCTGGTGGTCTACTGCTATTATTCGTATATTAGTTTCCACCTTAAGCTTGTGCAGCAGCTTCATTTCAGTCTCAAACTCTTGCTTTGTTACTGGTGAGCAATACTGTTCTTTTAATGATTAACTGAATAAATTAGCACCAGAGTCACATCTGAACATTGTGGAACAAGATCCTGTCACAATGGCCATATTTTAAACTATGAGAGTAAACAGTTACTCACAGCTGTGGTGAATAATGGTTGAGAGATAAAAGTGCACATACTGCTTTCCTTTTAAATTACATAAGAGCAAAACTCAAAACTTAAGAAGCTTTAAACAGCTTTGCTACTTAAAAATCAATCTTCCAGGGAAGAGGCAGCAAGAGATTAAAGCATACCTAAAAATCCACATAACAACTCTAAGGATAATAATCTGCTAATATACACTCCAGTGTCTTAAGGGTACCTTGGTACATTCATTGACAAAAGGTTCCAAATAAGACCAACCTGTGCCAAAACAAGATTCACCAAGCAGCTTGTGCAAACAGAATAAATATACCTGGCTGTCTAATATGAAATCTTTGATACATTATTGCAAAAGAAAAAAAAAAAAAAAGGCAATGCAGCTTTGCAAATCTGTTAAAGTAACTGTATTCATCAATAAATCATTTACTGATGACCTACACTCTACACTTCCTTGTGTCTGTCCTGTTCAATGCAACCACAGTCTTTGATTCCTAGGTGCCAGGATAATGCAATTTTTAAAAAACTGAATTACTTCAAAGGAAGCAGACTTTTCTTGGACATATTGTCTTTCCTTTAAGCATGAGCTGAAAGCTAAACTTTCAACTAGAATTCTGACACTCAATTTAGCTCCATATACATCCCAGCTAGCTGTCCACAGGTGGGCTGGATGCTCAAACTATCCAGCAGAAGTTACCACTCAGCAGCCAGCTCCTGCCTTCACACGGCCACAGTCAGGGAGTGCAGCACAGCCTGTGCTTCCCAACTCCTCCCCAGCCTCCTTGGGCTCCAAAACATACTGCTGAGAGCACACAGCCTGGCCCTGATATTCAGCCTAAAGTGAGAGAGTTTGGCAGCTAGATACATTAAATGCTAATTCAATGCCTTTTTCTCTCCTCTTCATGAACAGCTCCAAGATGCTGCACCTTCTCTCCTTGCCAATTCTTGTGTCACTGGAGCAAAAAGGTGGCAGCCTCTCTCTGAACTATCATTGCTGCATACTCAGCTCTATCATTTGGTATGCTTCACACACTGTTCTGTGATCTGGCAACAGTCCTGAGTGCAAGCTAATTTACACCTTCAGTATAATGGCTTTTGTGTCTTCTGCAATGCTGGAATATATTACATGCAGCTGAAACAGAAGTCCAGCAAGTCACTGTCTGCCATCACCTTGTAAAAAGAACAAAACACAGCAAAGAGAAAGAGATCATTTGCATTTTTACATAACTGGTTTTGTTTCCAGTCCTTCCTGAGCCCATGACAGTCTCCTCTGCTGTTAACTACTTCTCTCCTGCATACCCTTGGAAGCAACCCAGAAAAGGGTACAAATACCAGACACACAAGGGATGCAGCATTTCCATTACAGAAAAATGTTTCTGAGTATTAAAATGTGTTCCCTCTTTAAAAAGAGTTTGCACTTGCCCTACTAAAAGAAAAATCCACCTTAAATTCTGTCACTCCAGAGACACAAAGCACATAAAGAGAGGGATTTAGTGCTGAAATTTTCAAATCAACCCTTAGATCTCAAACCCATGTTTCCAAGTCACAGGGACAGCGGTGGGGGAAAAAAGGCCAATTTCTCCCTTTTCCTCCACTTCAAAAATGTTGCAACACATTTCTCAAACCTAAGTCCTATGCCTCAAGCCACACAACTGTCTCGGTCTGCTTCCTGAACACACCTTAAGGTTTGTGTAACTCTGTGTGTGCCAACTGCACACAGAAATGCACTACTTCAGGGCGCCAAGTCTGTCGTTTCACTATTAAGCCACTCTGCTGCATGCACAGTTTTCCCCAAGTGCACTTACACATGAAGGAGTCAGTACAGAAGAGGGAAGAGCAGCCAGGACAGCAGGACCACCCCACTCAGACACAGTGCCAGCCTCTGCCAGGCCAATGTGACCATGAATCTGAGGTGTTTGTGTGCAAGGACAAACTGCACCTCATATCACTTGACTTCCTTAAGGGATTTATTAAAACTTTCTCAATATGCCCAACCATGGGTTCTGGGGAGAGTTTAGAGGTGAAAATGCAACTACAGCCAGAAAATGTGACTGCAGCCAACCTGTGAGAAACTTCAAGTGCCCCTGGGTCTTGTGCTCAGGTATACAAGAAGCCTGACATGAAGTGGAAATAAGCCATACAAGGCCAGAGAAGTAGATGGGCTAATTGAGGGTGAGGAGCAGTGGGAGACTAAGCAGCAGTGATGCAGGGAGGGTTAGTGGTCACTAGAGACAGTCCAAGCTGAGCACCTGGGCTATGTCCTGGGCCCACTTGCCTTTCCCTGCCTCACCCCACCTTGCACAGGAATGCTCAGCACTAGTTCATTACTGATTCAAAGGATAGGGATGACTTTACAGTTGCTTGGGCAGATTTGCCCTTTGTAGCACAAACACAACACTGAGACGTCTGTGGGATCACAGCCAGCTTCAGGATATGGGGGAGTGCCTTTGCACCAGTGAGCAGTGGAAAACTAAAAAGGAAGAGAAACACTACCTCCAGTGTCTCCTTCAGTCCAACTCCCCACCCACACAGCATACTAGCTCAGCTCAGTAACTCAAGTTACTGGGTTTTAAGAGCAACAGGCATGCTCCTTCCTGCAAAGGGAACATCCTGCCTGCTCTTGGTTCCCAGGGTCCCACCTTGCTTTACTTGTTCTGGATGGCACAGGCAAGGCATGCTGACTGCACGTTTTATGCACTGAGTTCTACTGAGGACTGTCTATACCATGACAAACTTTTAGCCATGTGCACATGTAAAACCATTCCCAAACAGTAAACAGATCAGTTCTTTCCCATATTCAGCTCCATCTGCCTCCTCTGTTCCTGAAAAAACTGGCAGTCCCTGCCACAGAGCAGCCAGTTTCCACAAGAAGTTTGACCCTGCTGGGCTAGCTATTCATTTCTGCAAACTCACACTGATCAAACCTAGTGTAGCCAAGGATAAGCACACAGAATTGTACAGCAACACTGCAGAAAGATGAGCCAAATTCACAGGGCTGTGAGTTCCTAACTTTGTTAAAGAACCTTAATTTTTTAATGCCATGTTGTCAGGCACTGATGTACTGCTTAAGTGATAGTGCTTAAATAACAACATGAAACCAATAGTTTTAGTCTTCAGAATGAACACAGTATGTAAATTAAGTTCTCCAACTGACAGTAGTAAGTCCTTAATCCGGCTCTTTGAACCCAAAAGGAGAGCTGCAGCTAATTAAAATATATCCCAAATTACTGAATTCTATTAGAGGTCTACATCTACCAAGAATGTCAGTGACAGCTGGCTCTGGACAGGTCATCTGTCATATTCCAGGAAGATTTTCAGTCATTTCCTGGTAAATAGACTCTGCCTATTGACTGTGTAGGGAGATATCACATCTTAACAGGAAGCCTTGCTATGCTGTCATGCTCCTTTTTAATACTGGAAAAGCATACAATTGCCAAATAGAAAATGATTCGGTAGTGAGTGATTGAAAAGAAAACAATCTTTTTCTATTTTTTTCTTTTTCTTTTAAATGGTAATATTTTTGATACCACCCCCCAATTTCAATGTGACTCCCTAACTTTCCTGTTGTTATTAATGCTTACACAAGTCCTAAGATTCCTTCTAATTAGGTTCATTACACATTTTGTCAGTTTTGTTTACTAAGTAGGTTGGTAGCTAGACTAAGTGTCAGATAGTGATCAAGAAAGAAAATCTAATAGTTCCCTTTGGGGTTTTATGCTTAAAAAATAAAAGTAAAAATATTACAAGTCACTAGACTGAACTGGCAGAAATTTCATGACACAACTCTTCCAGCCTACAAGACTTTCAAAAGATCTCAGTATTTGGCTCCACAGTTCCATCTTTGTTTACAGCACAGACACCCTGGGATTCTCCTCTGCAACCCCATGTGAATCCAGGTGCTGGAATGTGGGACAAGACAGAGCCTGCCAGTGGTTAAGCCTGAAAGGCAAGATTGAGCTTGAATGAGTCTGTCTTAGAGCTAGCCCCAACATGCTCCAAGACCCTGTGAGTGTGGCATACACAGCTCCTGTTTCCATCACGCCATGCTTCACCCACTGCTCCTGGATAGGCTCTCTGAGCAACACCAGGGCAGTAGGAGGGGCAGATGGATGGCACGTCCAAACTAGGTACAGATGAGGAGGAAGATGAAGAGGTGCTACAACACCAGTGAGATGTCTGTGCTCCAGTCAGAGCTGGCAAGTAGCTCAAAAACTGTGCTCTGGGAACAATCAGCTTACTAGACCTACGGTTCAGATTTTCAGTGGTGGTGGAGTAGAATAAAAGCAAAGATAGCAAAAAATCAGGCATTACCATAAAAGTAGGAAAGGGCAACATGTCAGCAAACATGTAAAAGGGTAGCCTTGGGTATCCAGGCAATACAGGTATTTCCAAGTTCTTTCTTTCCACAGCCTCAGGAAAGGGGCTAGAGCTCCCACACTGACCCTACTCCACAACCCCAAAGACACTGGGGAAGCCATGGTGTTTACAATAGCTATATTGTACTCCCAAATCTACAGTCATGCTCTTGAATGGTCAATCATACCCTGAAATGGCCAAGGATCTGGCCCATAAAAATCAACAGGGAAAGCTGACATGCATGACAATCCAAGAAACCACTAAAGACACTACTATGTAACTCACCCAAATACCAAGGGAAAACGTGTCCTAAAAATTAAACAGGGGAACATTTCTTAAGAAATACAGACATCCAGTGTTTCCTGCCCTGCCCCAGAGGACATACTTCTCCCTGAGATATGTGTTGTTTCAAGTTAGCCAAATCTTTAATTAATCAGCTGTGCACAATTTATCAGCTCTGGTGTTTTCAGAGGCATAACATTATTGGGAGTTAACAGCAAGGGTGTCTGAGTTTCATTACACTTATAACAAAGTTCAGCATTGCTGGTCTCAAGTTTTTGCAGTCTCATGTTGCTGCTCCTCACTGTCTTCCAAGAGCTTTGCTCTCCAGCAGTCCTGGCTTGACAAACAGCCCCTTCCCCTCCTCCTAATGTGTCACAGTGGAGGATTATCCATTCTTTACCTTGTTCTGAGGTGCAACTTTCCTCCTGAAAAAAAAAGCGCTGCTTAAACAAAAACAATCACACCTTATTCACATAATAAAGGCTGTTTGAGATTAATAGACATTTTACAATGTAGATGGTTGCATACTTGTAACATATGCCACTTCTCAGTCTTCTGTGCTGCATCCATATGTGGGATGTTCAGTACAACAGCCTCATTGTAATCTCACAACTTTGGCCTTGTGTTGGAGAAAAATGAAGAGAACTTCCAGAATTGCAGAAAGATCAAAGGTTGAAGCCAGGCATTAATGACCTAATAGGCAGAGGTCTAAAAGTCAGCAAACCCCCTAACCCTTGAGCACAGCTCTTAGTTCACTTGCTGCTGTTTTCACATTACTGCAGATTCTTTGTTTCTTCTCAGTTCTCAATCCACATTTTTGCAGCAGATTACAGATTCCCTTATTTTTTTAAAGTGTAAAAATTAGGATCCTAGAATTTTATTTCTTCTCACTTGTTGCTCTTCGTAGTCATGCAGTGACTTCATCTGAGGCTTCCAAAACAAAACCTGGAACTGGTGTTACAAACAGCTGTGGTTGATGGACACTACCACCAGCACTCAGTCAGCCTTGAAAGCAAGCTCACTGATTGCTGAGTGCTGCTTGTCAGATTCAACAGCTACTGACTGACTGACTGGCAGTAAGAAAAAAAACCCAAAACTTTACCAACAAAGTCTTAGCATCTAAACAAAGAAACAAATGCCCTCAAAAGTCTCCTGTGCAGTTAGACTGAAGTGCTCATAGAACACAAAACTACATATACATACTACCACTATCTAAGTTGTACAGGAAATAGGAAGCCATTATTTTCTGCTGCACAGCTTTCTCTGTAATACCAATATGCTAGCATTCTTTGCCTAATACAAAAGATGTTAATGCTCACTGATAATAAGGGCTGTGGGGTTCTTACCTGAACACAAAGTTGTCATGGTCTCTGGTTGTTCTCAGGGTAGCACTAGAGTTTTGGAATGACCTGTAAGTTTCCTTAATGCTCCAGACTATTTTATAAAACAGACTCCTGATTTTCCAGACAGAAGAAAGTGGTTTGGAGAAATTACTGTTTTAAGTTTTTATAGCTCAAGTCATTAATTATTTTATTCTTGGCTTTAAGTCAAGACACTGTTTTGTTTATGCTGACACATATTGTAATCTCCTTGAATCCATTGCAGTAACTAAGTTGTATTTGAAGTAAACCTAACCTTCATAGGCACAAGAAAAACTGGAAAACTGCTCTGCATCTATATAATAAGAAGAAGCTACTTAATTTTAAATAAGAGACTTCTTTTGAAATAAATTTTGTTAAAACTGTCCCACTCCAATCTTGATCAAGCACATTTCAGAGGTATAAATCCAGGTAATCTGGAAACTGTTTGAAAGTACCAAGTGAAAAGGATAAAACTACTTTATTAGCTCTCAGATAGCTACGTATAAACATGTTTAAAAGATTTCCACTCATTGTGACTGGTGCTTAGTCAAAACTGGTAGCAGCTAAATACAGCAAGTATTAGTGCAAGTACTCAGGCTCAACAACTAAAACAATATTACACCAAGGAACACAAGGAAGAAGTTAAACACGCAGCCATCTACTCTCACACACCATCTCTTTGATGACTCAGCCAGTGCTTAGCATGCCATTTATGATAAGTAGGGTATAATCTTGATGCATAATGGAACTGCCTGTTATTCCTCTAAGTCTTCTCCTCTCACAAGTTTTACACAAGCATGAAGCAGTGTTGTGGAGAGCATGCTGGCAGCAACACAAAGATCTCACTGATGTGAAAGGCAAAGCCTTTGTTATAAGCTGGGTGGTCAGACTGCCAAGTAATGCTGTTTGCTAATGCTATGCATTACTGAACACTGTTCCTCTGTGTGTGATCTTTAATGCTAGTATGCTGTTTGATTGAGCAATATGTAATAATAATAGAGAATATTTTAATGAAGTAATCCATAAATTGATAGGTATGCTGTATCCTAAGAAAGATGTGTAATGTATAATTTCTACTGAAACGTAATTCCCAGTTTACGATATTCAATGCTAGAGATATGAAACAAGTAGAACTGCTAGAACATATCAGAACAATTTTCAGATTAGGTGGGGTCTAGATCTTTGCTTGGGAACACACTGGTAGAGATCATACTAGAGATCTGTGACAGTGCATTGCTCTTGTTTGAATTTTATTGTACCTCAGAAGGGGTCACGGCATTATGAAGCTACTGGAGATCAGCCATGAATCGTAGAAGGGTTTGGCTTGGAAGGGATCTCAAAGACCATGTAGTTCCAACCCCTCTGCCACAGGCAGGTACACCTTCCACTAGGCCAGTTTTCTTCACCTCCTTTCACCCACCCTTAATGTCCCCTCAGTGCACAGGTCCCACTGGCTCTGCCCCACTTGTCCCCACGGGTCCAGAGCCCTGCCAGGGTGGACCCTGGAGCAGTGGGCCCCACGGATGAGCAGGGATCATGGTGCAGAGCTGTCCTCTGCAATTGTTTAGGCTGGATGGGAGTCTCCTCCCTGGCTCCTGCCCCCTCTGTGCGTTCACCCAGGGCCAGAGGCAGCATGACAAGGAGATGAGCCCTACTAGAATGGGACACCAGCACCTGTGGTTGTACCCAGGTCACAAATTCCCTGACTCCAGAACTGGTTTAGCACCAAAAAAATGCTTTTTGCCCAAAACTCTGCTGCAAATGACACAGAGACAGAACAACAAAACCTTCACAAATTCTGTATTCAACATATTGTATGAAAAAGAAAAACATATTCAACATACAGTACAGAAAAGGCTGTAGACATTTATGCTTTGTTGAGAAGGATTTTCTGAAGTCTTATTCTCACAGATGTGATACCAGAACTTGGAAAAATCCCAAGGAATTAGAAGTTTTTCAGGCTCAGGTGAAGTACTAATTCAGGAAACAAGCCATGAAAGGGAGGTATTTAAGGCAACATTTATAAATCTACAGTGCAGCCAACTGGGCACATTTAGAAAGCATTAATCCATTAACCACCTTGTTACAATAGTGAGTTTTGTTCAAGAGGTACTACCATGCTCCAGTGAAACACACCAGAACCATTCGGTAATGGCATGGTTTTGAAATTTCAATTTCATGCAAAAGAAAGTTCAGACATAGCTTTTCTCCTTCAGACAAGAGTGGAAATTCCTGATGCAAGTGAGGAATTGCCCAGGGAGACTTCTCTTCATGAACACTGTGTGTATATTAAGTCCAAACAAAACCTTCAGAAAACCTCCTGAAGGAATTGCATTAAGTCTACAAGATGGTTGCTATTCCCTCTGCAGGTTCTGCAGAAGATTGCCACAGATTTCCTGATATTACCCTTAAGTACAGCTTAAAGCTACTTGAAAAGAACTGCTAAAAGTATTTTTCCCATTTTTCATTAAGACTGTTGTGGTTTATACTGACTCCAATTTCAATTAACCATCTTCAATAATGCAGACTGGAAGGGAGTAAGGATGCAAGAGGATAACCATTGTTATTGTAAAAGAGATTTTTCTGCCAGCTTTCATAAGTATATAGGCATATTTTTCACCTTCAGATACCATCACCAGGGAAAAATACTAAGTTTCTTGAATCTCTGGTTAAAATTGCCAATGCAAGCCCCACATTTGTGTCTGTGGATGAACTGAGAATTGTTACATATCACTGTGCAATTAAGTAACAGATCTGACGTACATTTGTTCTTAAATGTGGTTTTAAATATAACTGCATCCTTGACAACTTCCGTGAGAATGTGGCCTTAGAGTGAAAACAAAAACAAAACAAAACAAAACAAAAAACCAAACAAACAAACAAAAAAAACCACACAACACCAATAACAAAAAAAAATTGTATAAGAAAGAATGGGCACAGCAATGAGAATTTAAGAGTAACTAAAATTCAAGAGATTATGTATGACTGACTTCCTGGTTTAACAATAGACATTAGACTTGTGTCCAAAACACTGCCTTGACTCCATCAGATGAGCTGCTGTCAAAAAAAAAACCCCAAAAAACAAAAAAAGCATGAGGCACAACAAGAAAACAGCTACCTGTCAGACACGTCACCTGAAAAAAGAAAGGTCCAATTTATTTACCTACCCACAGTACACTTAAATAACTGCTGGGCAGCATATGAAGCAAGCATGGCAGAAAAGGAAGAAGCTGGCACAGCAGCCTTACTTACCTTTGTTGTCAGTTCACCAAATCATCAATGGTAATGGATTTGTTGAAGGTTGGTATTTCTTCGAAGAGCTGCTGGTTACAACACAAAGTTGTTATTATCAAATATCTGCAGAACTCTAAGACCCTTAACCAGCTAACTAAGTCATGTAAACCCGGGATCAACAAAAACACATTTTCTTTTAAAAGAGAGATACTCTCACAAACTCCTTACTTATCTCTATCCAGTTCTCCCCATAACAGTGAGGACACTTTTTAGAATTCAGAAGTATTTAGTGTCTTCTTCACACATAACAAAAATGTTTATGAACAGTAAATTAAGCTCTGGTTCAACTTAACAGCAACTTTCTGGACTTTAAAACACTTCGTATCCCCACCTCATTTGAGAGATGACATTCCCCCCCCAGCACTCTCTTCTCCCCTCCCCAGCTTCCCAAGCACTGATGCAATAACAGAGTTTAACATGTACAGATATGTCAGCAGGCAGCCACAGCTAGATAACAGTTAGAGGAATGCTTCCTTTCATACCTATCTTACCATTCCAGAGTTTGCTGGGAGAGGTCTGGTTGCATCAATGGATGAATGAAAGGTGAAAGATAGAATTTCCTCCTCAGACCCCCTAGGGGGCTGGACTCTGCCTGCCACCACAGCTGAGCTGCCACAAACCTAGTGGAAATGTGCCGTCTCTTGGGAGAAAACTTTTTCTCCTGACAATGTGGCTATGAACATGCCTTCCAATCAATCTGTCTCTGCTCCTGGACCAGCTAGCCTGAAGGCAAATCACCTGGACACGCAATGCTCCTCACTCAGTTTTTCCTTCCCAAAGTCAGGGTGGCTGAGGACATGGCACACATTTCCTCAGGTCAGAGACAGCAATATCCAAATCTTCATTGCCACAGCAAGCTGGGAGCTGCTATACTCCAGCCACAGCATCACCGCATTCCTATGCCACAAAGACACAGACAAAACTGAAAGAGTCCTGCCATCACTGCCATACTGTACATAGAGGGCCTGAGACACATTTCTCATTGCTGCCTACTCCTAACCATTGACAGGGACAGATGTATAGAATGACCTGGGGGACATAACCTGAACCCACCTAGGGAGGTACTCCATCTCCTGCCTCATTCCTGCCAGGGAATGAGAAAATGAGAGAATTCATAACCTCTGGGCAGCCAGCTCTGTCTTTGAAAAGCTGCACTAATTATTCCCCCTTCCAGGATGGTATGTGTATGCAGGATAAAAAAAAAAGGAAGGTGGGTAACCAAGGGGACACAAAGAGTATTACGAAGCAGCATGCAACCCTTATCCTGTATAGTTTTGATGTCTGGAGGGCAATTATTCTTCCAATATGTGCTGTCTCACATTGTCCAAGAGAAACTGTTCATAGTTCTTCAATCAGAGAATAAAACTCCCCTGCTTGTAAGGTAGCCTTTCCCTTTGCTGCAGTGCACTTAGTAATGCAGTTTACTCTTCCGTGCACGAGGATCCATACAAGATTCTTGATTGCTAGCACTGCAGGCTCCTTACAAAGCTTAAACAGCCCAATTGCTCGTGCATCAATTCCCAGCTCACAGGTAGCTTGCACACACTGTATTGCAACTGCAGCCTTTTGGTTCCAAAAGCACTTTGAAAGTTTAATCTACTTAGTAATCAGCTTTCATCACTGGAACCCTTCACATCAGTCGGTGCAAGAGTGAAAGACTAGATCCAAGTCAGGATTTGCAGTCTCTGGACATTAAGAGTCCCATTGTTTTGAATAGTGCTAACAACTCCACCAGAGATTTTCTTTCATGCAAAACTACCTCTGATGTCAATGAGACAACTGACTAAGCAGGCAGCAGTAGCAGTAATATGAACCTGGTCCAGCAGGAATCTTTCATATACTGAAGTAGGTAATAGCATATATCTCCTTTATAAAAATCCTTTCAAACTGGTCATGAAAAACACAGATACAAAAGAGCTAACTTATATTTCCACATAAAACACCCAGAAGGTACGGCAGGCTAGAAAAGAGAAAGTATTTGTCTCCCCCCAAGCTCTTTCAATAATAAACACATCATACTGGTTTTGCTTGGCCTGGTTTTCCTTAGTGGGGGAGCCACAGAGGTGGCTTCTGTGAGAAGCTGTTAGGAGCTTCCACCACGTCTGACAGAGCCAATCCCTGGTGATTCCAAAGGTGGACATGCCCCTGGCCAAGGCTGGGCCAGTTAGAAATGGTGGTAATGCCTCTGTGATAACACATGTAAGAAGGAATCAAAAGTCATGGCTCAGTTTTAATTGTGACTAGAGAAGAGCAGAGTGAGAATATGTGAGAAGAACAACATGCAGACACCAAGGTCAGTGAAGAAATCTCACACTGGAAAAGTTCACTTTCTCCCATGGCAGGGACCCCACAGTGCAGCAGGGGAGCTCCTCTCCCTGAGCAGCAGCAGAAGCCTCAGGTAACCCCCATTATGAAGCTCATAATCCCCATTCCCTGTCTCCTTGTACCACTGGGGTAGGAGGTGGAGCTGGGAGGACAGAGGGGTGGAGGGAAGGTGTTTCTATGAGCTTATTTTAATTCTCATCCTGCTCTGGTTTTGTTAGTAATGAATTCACTTCTTATCTAAGTTGAGCCTGTTTTGCCCGCAATGGCATTTGATGAGCGCTCTCTCCTGGCCCTTATCTCAACCCTTGAACACTTCATTAAATTTTCTCTCCTCTGTCCAGCTGCAGAGGGCAGTGAGTGAGTGAGCAGCTTTCGAGGATGCCTGGCATCTGGCCAGCATCAACCCACGACACACATATACAATCATGTAGACTTGAGTTGCTTGTCCTCATGGAAAAGAATAGACTTAGCTTACGTATTAACTCAGTGCTGTACTCCAAGTTTACTTCTAAGGGCAGTTCTTAAGAAAGGAAGTTCAAAATCACCAACTCCCAAGGAAGAACCTCTAGGTGAAATGTCAGTCATCTGTTGTCTGCAGCATAATTACTGTAATTATTTAAATAAGTCTGGCCTCCAGAGCTATTTGAAATAGGATAGACAATCCAAGCCTGGAAGCTACCACATAAACAAGACTGCAGAACAGTGCTGGTACTGCGTGATTAAATTCAGTAAGAGAAGGCAGGTATGCTACTGATACAAAAATGTAATTCACAGCTCCTGCACTGTAGAAGGGACAAACCAAAGCAGTAAGTTCCTTGGAAAAGACGAGTTTGTTCTTCAGGTTTTCCTGGAAGTCTGAATGGCCACATGCATGTGAAAAATACCATTGTACACATCTATCTGCACCCAAAGTACAAAGCCTCACTACATGGATTTTCAGGCACAACAGGCTACCCAAAATGTCATTTCTTCTCATCTCACATACTATCTGACTTCAAAACACACATTGTGATTTTCAGAGGTGCTGAAAATCTAAAGCAACTGGATATAGTTTATGGAGCCATGAAGAATTGCTAAGGAAAGCATCGCTGCCACAGCCTACATGTAACAGCACAGTCGTACTAAAACATGAAGTGCCAGCCCAAGGCAGAGCTCCTTATGCTTTATACTTTTTAGGGAATTACAGAATGGTTTGGGTTGGAAGGGACCTTAAAGATGACCTAGTCCCAGCGCCCCTGCAGCGGACAGGGACACTTTCCACTAGACTGGGCTGAGCTAAGTCCTGCCCAACCTGGCCTTGAACACATGCAGGAGTGGGGCACATATCCTTGTGCAGTATTAGCCACAGTCTGATCCGTCACATACTGTACATTCAGAGTTTTGGGATACATAAACTGTTCAGAAGCCAGGGTTTTATTAATGTAAGTCTTATTGCTGTAGCTATTCTCTGCACCAGCTTCCCACTTGGATGCATTTGTTGTGCAGAATGCCTCACTTCTGCTTCAGTTAAACCATATCCAAAGTAAGCTACCCTAAGAGCCCAAAAACATCACTTTTACTTTCACCCCTTAATTTGATGCCACCAATGCTGTTCAGACAAGACCTTAGATAATGCCACTTCACTTTCTTGGTCAGCATGCAAACCTCCTGTGGCAGGCTTTTTAAAGTGGACAGAAAACTATCTTTCTGAGTAAATTCTCATTCTAATTTCAGCAACTAAATTGCACTCACATGGAATGAATAACTGTTACTTCAGAAGAATCGAGTCTTGTCCATACCCAATCTTTGGAAGTTAAAAGAGAACTCAGACCTAAAGCAAGCAAACCAAGCAAAGCAATTCCTTTTTTCCCCTTCTCCCTCCATCAGACTAGATGTTAATTGGTTGCCCTGACAAATAAGCATTGGAAATACAAAAATAAATGCTAAAACCTGCAACACATAAAATAGCATATTGAAGGAGTATGTCAAGGTTTGTACTACAGGATAAATGGCCCATCAGGACGCATCAGCATGGAACAGTGGGGACACCCTGTGGCCACTTGGATTCTTTACACGTTAATGTTCATACTATTATTAATCCATTTTTCAACGACTTTTGCAAATTACACGTCACATAACACGAGAGGGCCTCAAGGCAATATAATTTACTTAGTTAACTTCCCACCTACCACTTCATTTCTGAAGTTGCTCTGCTCTCTCAGTTTTCAAGATATTTTCTTCTTAGATACTATATCTTCCAAGCTGAAAAGCAAAAAAAACTAAGGAGCTTGAGCTCCTTAGGTAACAATACTAACCCCTGACAGACATGCACACAGATAAAAAGCAACATCCTAATTTAACTTATTTAGATTTACAGCAGTGTTCATAGAAGGCATGTACTTCTCAGATTTAGGCATTCTGCCAACAGGAAAATACTATCAGATGAAATACATGTGCAAATCACCTGCCAATACTGTAAGCTAAGCAACCACAAGAAAACAAAAGGCCAGTAATTCCTGTGAATCTGAACACAGCTCCTTTGGCCCCTTTCCTTCCAAGGGAGGAGCAGTTTCAAGATAGGTTTGTGTGCAGATCATGAGATTGAGCACTCCCCACAGAGAATCCACTGCCTAAAACTCCCTCTGTTTCCATACTTACACAAGAGATTTCAGCTACACAGCCTAAAGAAAAGGTTCCCCAGCCAGTTCATGGGACAACTGTGGCTTCACCAGTCAAGGTCATAGCAACACATGCACTTCTGATAGTGTTTACTTCACCACTTGAAAAACAAAAAAGCAAATTAACTTCAAGGCAAATTAATTTTTAAGGTTTGTATGTGCATATTTTCTCACTGCAGGAAAGAAGAAGATTTTCTTTTAAATTTACGAATTTGAGCAATTAATCATTTCTACTTAAGATGCCTACAAAGGCTGGGAATAGCCAGTGCCAAATCCCAGAGCATATGTCCAAGAGCTCCCATGAAGGGCCTCTGCAGTTTGCGTGGTCCACAATTTGAGTCAATTTAGTGTGGCATTCCAGATGGGAATGTAGCAATCCAGGACTCACCCCAAGAACTTTGCAGCTGTACAATCCGTTTACAAGATCTGTTCCTGTACATATCTTCTCTAAAGCAAAACACACATCTCATCCTTCCAAGCAAGACATTCATGTTTTCCATCAGGAACAGACTTCGTTATTTGCCTGTCATAGGAAGTGTCAGCTCAAACAAGGTCCTGCAGAAGAAAGCACATTCCATACCTCAGACAGCTCACTGGCACTACAAATCAAAATTCATCCAGCACACTGAGGTGATGTAGCATTTCTGAGCTCCAAATACCATTGTCCACTAAATTGAACTCTTAAAGTAATCACACTTAAGCTAACACCAAAGCAGGCTAGGTTATTCTCAGCGCTGAAGTTTGCTTAAACAGTGCTTAGACCACACAGGTAAAGGTTGTACAGATGTTACAGTCAAGGAAAAAAAAATGTTCTCTACTACCTATGCAAAACAAGAGTTCACAATGATCAACTCATCTTAAATCTGCTCCCACAAAATACGCCTCTCAGCTTCTCTCGCACTTGTCATCTACAGCAATATTAGAAATTATCTAATGATTCATCTTGAAAACATTTTTCATGCATGCTCTTACTAAAGATTTTTTTTCCATCTAAATATTCACACACAAAACACTTTCAACAAAGATTTACCTATGGGCTGAACCTGAGTGTTCTCAAATCTACTATGAAGCAGGCTCACAAGCACTTGCCCTGGATATACATGTACCTGCAGCCATGATTGCCCAGCCTCTGGCCAGTTAACATGCCCACAAAACACTACTAAAAATATTACTTTCTAGTTATTCTATCAATCTCATTGTATTAAGGAAAGAAAATTTTAAACTTGACAAAACCACCATGAAAAAGCACATAGTTTTTGTCAGTAGAGTTACTTATGATACACTTGGTAAAGAAAAAAAACAACCTGGAAGCCCCAGAGATGATTAGAACATGTTCAAGGGCCCTCCTGCAGAACAAGGTAGAATTTCACAGTCTTAAAGGAGGCAAGAGGAACTATTTGGGCATGCTCTGCTTTATTCCCAAAACCCACAAGGACTGCTGCTCTACTGCCTTCACATTCTGCACACAGACCTTCCTTCCCACACCAAGCATCCGTAGCAATTATTAGACCCAAGAACGTGCTGATATTAGGCACTCACCCCAATGCATCAGGCACTTCCTCAGCACTGTACAAGGAAACAACTGAGAACCACCTGTGCTAAATAACACCAGACAAATCCACTATTAAAAGTCACCGTTTGCGCTCCAGTCTGCAAAGGTTTCTGCTGAAGAAAGGTGCTGAGCTGCCAGTGAATCATCACTGAGAAAGATAATCTGAGACCAAGACAGCTTAATAAACAACTCTGAAAGGATTTCACAGAACCCATGTCTCATGTCACGCTTGTATAAGCTGTTTACAACAAGGGGCTAAGAAAGGAATCCTCAGGGAGCCACACAAGGGGGCATATTCTTTTCAGAAGAGTTATGTGATTTTTGGAATGAAGTAATCTGATGTACAGATGAACGAGACAATAAACAGTTTTTAGAGAGGAAAACGATAACGCTGGATTCTGGAGCTAAGCACAGCAGGTAGCAAGCTTACAGAAGGGTGTTGAAAAGATTCATACAATTTCCCAAAAGCTGATACACTTAATCCATCAGAAAAGGAAGACTGAACTGTTACCATCACTCTCAGGTGTAATACCAGATTTCATAGGTACAATACAAGCATAAACGCTCCTCATGGCTTCATCTGGCACATGATTCATATTACTCTTCAATTATTAAGGCAAACACTCAGGACTATACCATGCATTACATCACTATAAATCCACTGTAAAGCACTTCCCTTAGCCATGGAAAGAAATCCATACTTGTTACCATGCCACTGCAGTAGAGGCTACTGTACAACTACTTTTGTGCAATATTATCAGAAATAACAGGCTCATCTCTCAAAATTCACCACATTCTTGCTGATGTAAGTGAAATGGTTCAGACAAATGTGGATCGTGGTGGGTAATATAATATTTTAAGATACAGCAGATTAAAAACCTCATTCTTAATATTTAAGTGCAGTTCTCTTCAAGTGAAACTTGAGATAAAACACTGTGCAACAACTTGCTCCATTGATCCCTAGGTTAAATCTATACCATGTATATGGAGTCAGGATACCAGCCTTTAAGTGCTTTCACATTTTTCTCAGAGGAAGTCTATTTCAGGAAGAGAATCATAGGAATAATAGTTAAGAAAAAAATTAAACAAAACATACCAGCCAGGAGTTACCATGGCCATTTTTATGAATCATAAACAACTGCCTTCTTAAAAAATAATAAAAAATTAATATAAGCTGATCAGTTGGAGGTGATGATTTTGAAGACTGATGGTCCTTCCTTGTGTTTATACACACTGTGTTTACCGTTCTTGATAAACAAAATATGTCCACAGTCAGCATGAGAATGCTTCTAAAACAAACAAGTCAACAGAAACAAAGCCAGCTCAGTTGTTTTGCAGCCTCTGGCAATAAGTGCTGTATATTCATACAAACCTCATGACCAAAACTTTTGACCACTGAACTGCTCTGCACTGAGAAGGCAAGCACCCTTCTCCTGTGTGCAGCTGAATGACCAATGTCCATAAGATACATATTTTGTATCATACAGACAGTCCTTCTCACAGGATATAAATAATAATGCATGATCTATTACACCAAAAGCAAGCAGGACTGCCGAGTATCAACAGCAGGTACTCAAAACACTCCTACTCTCCTCAGACTTTTCCCTCACTCCCCAGTCTCTCTGGGTCATGTAACATTCACAATTCCCAAGGCAGGGACAAAAGAAGCAGAATTGAAATTAGCTCAACATGAGAACATGAAAACATATAAACACTGGGCCAGCCTAATGCCATTATTTTTTTAAACTCCTATGACTGATTCAGAGAAGTGTGTTTTAGAACATTCATGGTAGTCGTCTCTCAGCTAAAGCAAGCCTTTCTCCTTCCTTCCAGCTGTCTGATGCCATCTCTCCCTTAATCGTTCCTTTATTTATACTAAAAGTTGGTGTTTAAAACAACTACCTCACAAGAAAAGTTTAAGTAAATTAGAAATAACAAAATCAGATCTACAAGATGAGCCATGTGAATAAATGCAAAAGTAACTCCCCAGTGGTCATTCTAGCAAGCCTCTGCCTCCACATAGACAAAACAAACAGCAGAAACAAAGCTGTAAGACTCCAGAGCAGCTATCATTTGACAATTAATTTAAATTTGTGCTCCCTGCATGAACTTTTGAGTGACAACTTGCACGAGAAGGGCTATTCATATAAGCTGAAGCAAACAAAATCATGCCTTTTACTTTTTGCACAGATCACCATGTACATGCTATACAGCACTATTTAATTTCACTAAAAAATAAAAATTGTCACATAGCAAGACAAATTCCCAAGTAAGCCTTTATTAAATCCTCAGTATGAGGTGAAATGTCCTTTCTCCTTTGTATTTTTAAACTATCTCACACGCTTCAAAACTTGCCTAATGAAGGGTAGCCGATTGTCCCGCTGCTTGCTGACAGCCACCAAACGCTGTGTGGCCCTGCCCCGTGCCAGCCAGCGGCTGTTTCAGGCTGCCGGCCCTCATCCAGAGACGGACAGAAATAGTCCTACGAAGACGTCACTTGGGACAGCAGTACGCTCACACTGCGGATTGCAGAAAGCGGTTTTCTTTTGCACTAAGCACCAGCTATATTTAGGAGAGTCAGCAGCACTGCTGCGGGCACCGAGCTCTCTCCGTGACCGCCACTGCTCCGGCGCCCCCCGGGTCCCGCTGGCCAGCAGGGGCGGGCGCCAGGTTCCGGCGCTATCACACCGGGTTCTGGGCACGTCGGTTCCCACGGAGGGAAATCCCGCTCCCCGGGCTCACCGCAGCCTCAGCCGAGCGCCCCATCTCCCGCAGCCTCACTCCCGGGGCCACCTGCCGCTGACAGACAACCAGGGCCAGCCCCGCTCACCTGCGCTCGCCGCAGCGCCGCCACCCCGCAGGCACAGACGGACAGGCTCCAGCCGCGGTCCTCCGCAAAGCGCGGAGATAGCCAGGTACACCGCGTACCCCCCGCCCTTGCAAACAACACCACGGCGGCCGGCCGCTTTTTTTTTTTTTTTTTTACCACCCTTTTGTAGTAACATTTGCACCAGTGCCGCCTCCGTCCCTGCCCGGTGAACACACGTGAGACTCCCGCAGGGACGCGGCCGCACCGAGCGTGGCAGCCCCGGCAGCGCGGGGTCTTCTCCCTGCGACAGGAACGCGCTCCCTGGCAGGCGGCCCGGCTCCGCGGCGGGACAGTCAAGCGAGGGAAATAACATACAAGAATGAAAATCAGTTCCGAAGCGCTTCTCAGCGCTCCTGACACACCATTCCGGCTGCTGCCCCGCGGCGCTGCCCCCGGCAGAGGGCGGCCAAGGCCAGCGCCGCCGTGCCCGACCTACAACCGGCCCCGACGGCCTCGGTGCAGCCGCTAGCGGGCCCGGACAGGGCGGGGAGACAGGCGGCTGCTCGTGGATGCCTGGCACCTCCGGCCCCACCCTTGTGCCTGGGCCGCAGCAGGCGCTGTTAGCGGCTGCCGCGTGGAGGGACGTCCCGTGGCCGCCGTCAGCAGCTGCTGTATAAAACACGCGTGTGTCCTGGGCGGAGTGTCGCCCCTCCGCATGTAGCGTTACGGAGATTTCACTGGGAAGAGCCGCCACTCTGGCACAGAGAGCGGGTTACTGATCTCCCGCCATGTGCACGCTCTGCCGGGGCCAGAATAGCTGAGAGAGACCCCCAAACGCGGCCGTCCAGCCCCGCCCGCCGTCAGACGCGCCCGCGTGGGGATGCCGCTCACGGGGGGACCGATGCGCGGGCCTTTCGCTGGGGTTGCCGGCCAGACGGGGGCACACAAAAGAGACACAGCACGGCAGAAGCGGTCGGGCTGAGCCGCGGCCCCCGCCCTCGCCGGTGGGTATCGGACCGCCCCGTCCAACCAAAGGGGCAGCAGCCTGAGCCGTACGGCGGGGAAGGTCCCGGGGAAGGTCCCGGTCCCGGGGAAGGTCCCGGTCCCGGTCCCTGCGGCCCCGCGGCCGCCCGTCCGCACGCCCGTCCCGCGCTCCGCGAGCCCGCGGGGAGCCGGCGCGGGCGGGCTCCCCATTGGCTGTTGCTAGGTGACGTACGCCGCGCCACGTGACCGGTGTTAAATGCCGCGGCGGCGGCGCGCGGCGCGCACAGTCCGTCCCGCGGGCGGCGGCGGGAGCGCGGCTGCACCGCCCCGGCGGAGCGCCCAGCATGGTGCCGCGGCGCTGACCGCCTGTCCCCGGTGGGGACGGCCGCGGGGCTGCGGCCCGTGTCCCGGCGGGCGGGGGCGCGGGATGACGGGGGTGCTGGAGAGTCTGATGCCGGACATGCACACCAGCCAGATCTCCGCCGGCAGCTACCACCAGCACGGCGGCCTGCACAAGCCGCAGGAGTCCCCCACGCTGCCCGTCTCCACGGCCACCGACAGCAGCTACTACACCAACCAGCAGCACGGGGCAGCGGGCGGGCCGCCCTACGGCCCCGTGAGCTCCTACCCCTACGCGGGCGGCGGCACCGCCCCCTACTCTGCCAAGGCCGCCTACGACGTGGGTTACGGGGGCGCCTACGGCTCCTACGGACCCTACGGCAGCAGGGCCTCTCCGGCCAACAACGACTCCGGTACGTCCGAGCCCCGCGCGGGGGGCAGCTCGGCGAGGAGGCGATCGGGGCTCTGGACACGGGGTGGGCCGGGAGAGCGCTCGTTCCCGGTGGGTCGCCCCGACGGGGCGGGCGGTGATGCCGCGCTGCGAGCAGGGCCCGGGGTGGCGGGGGCGCCTCGCCTCACTGCGTTTGCCCTTTGTGCCGCAGCAGAGAAGGAAGACTGCGAGCCGGAGATCAGGATCGTGAACGGGAAGCCGAAGAAAGTGCGGAAGCCCCGGACCATCTACTCCAGCTTCCAGCTGGCGGCTCTGCAGCGGCGCTTCCAGAAAACCCAGTACCTCGCCTTGCCCGAGAGAGCGGAGCTGGCGGCCTCCCTTGGCCTCACCCAGACGCAGGTAAGGCTCTCCCGCCGCGGGGCCCCGGGCACGTCCCGCCCCGTCGGGGCCTGTCGCCCTTCGCGGAGTCGGGTGCGAGCGTGGGAGGAAGGCCGGCCCATGGCGCCCCGACGGCCCCGGGGTGGGAGTGCAGGCAAAGCGGCAGCGCCGCTGAGGCAGCGCCGAGAGTGCTCGGGGCTGCGAAAGCCGCGCGTCCCTGCCCCGCCGGGGGCGGCCTGGGCGCCGCGACGGCGCCGCAGAGGCTGCGGCCACCTGACGCCCCTTTCCCCGCAGGTGAAGATCTGGTTTCAGAACCGCCGCTCCAAGTTCAAGAAGATGTGGAAAAGCGGAGAGATCCCAGCGGAGCCGCCTCCCCGCCGCAGTTCTTCGCCACCGTCTCCCTCCTCGCCCCCCGCCTGGGACTTCGCTCCGCACCCACGTACCGCGGGCGGCGCCGGCACCACCAGCCCCAGCCCCGCCGCCGCCTTCCTCGGTAGTTACTCCTGGTACCCGCCGGCCCCCGGCGGTCCGGCGCACCTGCCGGCGGCCGCTCCCCTTCCGCAGCCGGCGCAGCCCCCGCATCACCACGGCAGCGGCAGCATCTTCTAGGCGCTGCAGAGACTTGAGCCCGCGGGCCGCACCCGACAGCCGCGGGGCACCGACGTGCAGCACTAGTGTTTTGGTGAAGCCTGGCTCCGGCCCCGGCCATCCTGGCGGAGAGGAACCGCTCCGCGCCCCGTCCCTCCCCGTTGCCACCGGCGGCGGGGCCCGTGTGCATTCGGCCCCGTGGGGTCCTCCCTTCCGCCGTGAAAACAACCACGCTGCAGAACAAGTACTCACCTCTCTCCCTCCTCTCCGTCCACCTTCCTCTTCTTCCCCGACATTTTCATCAAACCACCGGTTCAGAACTCTGGTTAACTTTACTTTTTATTTTTTTAAAGTTGATAGGTGCCTTTGCGGATAACCTCACTTTGATGTTGGGGATTAAAAAATAAAACGATAAAAAAAAAGATAAATAATTTTTATATGTAGATTTAAAACTGAAACCTCCCGTGTTTAAGGTATCCCTTTTAGCCGTGAACGAAACCGTCCGGCGGGGGCGGGGGCCGGTCGCAGGCGGCGATGCCGGTGCGGCTCCCGCCCGTGCGCTACCTCCGGGCTGGTTTCGTGCCCCGACGGGGCTTCCCTGAGTCGGGCGCCAGCCGCGGCGAGCCCTCCTCTCCGCCCCCCTCCGCTCTTCCCCCGCCGGCAACCTGGCCGCTGATATGCCCCTGCTCTGTTTGATGTCTAGCGTCGTGGAAAAAAAACACGGTATTTTTGGTTATTTATTATGGAAAACTTATACACTCATTAATGTTTCTTTTACAATAAGCAGAGATTATTTAAATAAATTATTGTTTCCATGGTGCCCACGCTGAGTTTTTGGGGTATGAGGGAGGTTGAGGGTGTCGATTCGGACACGGGCGTTCGTGTCCGAGGAGAGCTGCATCCCCTCCACCCCCTCCCCATTGTAACTGGTGCCGCAAGCCTGTAACTTCCCCCCTCCTTCCCCTCTTTCCCGTCTACAATAAAATCTCGCCCCTGACAGTCTTCTCGGAGAGGCCATGAATCACTCAGCGCTGCCTGCAGCAGCCCAGAGCCGGCCCCCCTTCCCCCTCTCCCGCCTGCTGGCGCCAGCGACATTTCACCCGGGACAGACTCCTGCCGTCTCACAGCTTCCCATGCCGGTCCGGGGGGGCTTGGGGCGGGCCGTGCCCGGGCTTCACAGTAGTCTTGGAGCTGGTCCTCGGGCACAGCTCTGACCCAGAGGCATTTCGTCCGTTTCGCCTTTCCCCTCCGGCAATGGCACCCAGGCCGGTAACCTGCACGGGATCTTCGCTTCGGCCAGAGCTGGTGGCTTCCCCAAGCCCCTCGGTGGTGCTTCGAGGGTTGGAGGCACGGACTGGACCCTCTCTGAAATGTGTCCCTTGAGGACTGGACCCCTCAGACCCCTCGAGATGTTCCCCTCTGGAGTGCAGCCCTTTAGCTTCATCCTGCCTAGCTGAAATCGCCTGGGATGTACCCCGTAAGAGCAGCATCCCTCCCGGCTGAACCCCTTTCCAAACAGCGCCCCCTTCAAGTTGCAGCTTCACGGGATATATCCCTCGAGGGTTGAACCCCTCCAGGATGTGACCCTATGGAACGCTCCCTGCGCCCCTCTGAGCTGAACCTTCACTTTGATGACCCTTGTTGCGCCCTTCGGGGCCGTCCCACTCGGGATGCCACCTCCGGGCTGTAACCCTGCGGGGCATTCCCCTGCGGGCTGCATCCCTGGAGGCCCTGTTGCTGGAAGAAGAAGAAGAAGAAGGGGGTGAAAGAGGGGATCTCTGGCCTTCATCACCGCGAGGACCTCGCCAGTCTTGGAGAGGGCCCGGGGGAGAGAGAGCCGTGCGGAAAATCCCGTTGCAGACAAGATGATGAAGAAGGCACAGGCCAGCTTGCCCGGGGTCGAGAATGCGCAGCCTGGCCGAGACTCTTCCGAGAGACCTTGGCATGAGGAGCCCGGGCGGAGCCGGGGAAGACGGAGGGGGGCGGCCCCACAAGGAGACACGTCGGGAGGAGGGGGGAAAGAAGGGGGAAAAGAGACGGGGGAGGGAAGAAGGGGAGGAAGCGGCAGGGCAGATTGCTTCTGAGAGCTTCGGGAAAGCTTGGGGGCGAGGGGAGGCGGGGGTCGAAGGAGGAGTGAAGAAAAGCGAAGAATGACGGAGGGATATTGGAAGACGAGAGTCGGGTGCAAAGAAAGCGAGAGGAGGGAGTGGGAGAGACAAAGGGGAAAGCGGCAACTGCCCTACGGTGCCGGCGCTGACCCGGCAGCGAGGACGGGGACGAGAGCCCAGAGTAGCCCCAAGAAACAGCGGGACCGACCCATCCCGTATCTCTCCCCTCCTTCACCCTCCTTCCGGCCGCGGGGAGACCTGGCGGCAGCGGCCTCAGCCGCCCGCTCGGGCCGGGGAGAAGACACTTCCCCGCTGGCGGACGGCGAAGCGCTGCCGCGGCAAGCACGGAGCGGGGCGGCACGCGTGGCGAGCGGCACCGCGGAGCCGCACGCCCCCGTGGTCCGGCAGGAGCCGTGCTCCCGGCAGTGCGGTGTCTCCGCGGGCTACGACGGGGAACGGGGGAGGGGGGGAAGTGGGATACACCCCTTTGGCAGGTGACAAGTTTTGCTAAATCGGTTGTCCGGAATGCACGAGGAAGCCGTGGGCGCGGGCCACGGCCGGGACGGAGACGATTACCATTCCCGTTCGCTCCCCGTCCCCCCGCCCCATCGTTTTCACCGGCGCTTCTCGCAGTAAAATAAAGTTCTCCCCAAACATCTGCGCCCCGATCGCCCCTGGCTCCAGTCCGATGTAGCATTGCGGTGCGGGGTGCTGTTCGGCTCCGTGGGGTCCTACAGGATGCCGACAGAGGCGTGGGGTCCCTGGGACGGGGACCTGCCCAGCGGGGGAACGCTGTCAGCGGTCGGGGAGCAGAGCGCACCACACCCAGGACAGGAGCCTTCGCGCTTTCTTTCTATTATTTCGTATTTATTTATGTATTGCCAGTTATTTGCTGTCTGCTGGTAGCAGTCCTCTCTGGGCTGTCCCCACCTGGTGTATGCGATGGGGTTTTTCGTGCTTCAGCATCCCCGTATCTCCCAGAGCCCTTCCAGGCTCCGGATTTCTCCCGCTGCTCGCATCCCAGCTGCGGTTCACACCGTGCTGGGGTCGGCGGCAGCGAGAGGATGCAGAGGCGCGTTCCAGCAGCTCCCGCAGATGCACACGCACAGATACGCGTGTTTGTAACCTGTTTTCCTCTGCTCTCTTCCTGTCCGATAGGACGGGGCAGGCACCGCTGACAGCCGTGATTCCCCTCACAAGTTACACGGCGATCGGCCGCCCGGAGCCGGTCAATGTCGCGGGGAGAGGGATAACCGGGGGGCGAGAGGTGCTCTGGCCTCGCCAGCACTCCGGGAAGGGCTGCGGAGCGGGGGAGGGAGCCTGCTGGGGGGGCTGAGACGATTCCACCCCACGTCCCAGCGCCGAGGTTCCCCCTTCCGCCCCCCGTCGGGCCCGGTCCCGGCTCCGGGGCGGGGGGGCGGCCTGGGTAAGTGACGGCCAGCCCGGTCCGGGAGGGCGGCACGGCAGCCGCCTGGCCGAGGGGGCACCCTCTGTCCCCCCGGAGCACGGGCGGGGCCGGCCGGGCTTGTACCGTGGGGAGGCAATTTACTCATTTGCCCGGTGAAAAGAGAAAGCACGAGAAATTCAATTAAAGCGGCTCTGGCAAAAGGAGTTATTTGAGGCATGAATGTCTCCCCTAAAGCTGCAGCAATCATGTGGCATTAGACACTTCCGGAATCCTATAGCCAACTTGAAAAATCCCAGACCCCTTTTTTCCCTAATTTTTGCTCTGATCTGTAATTTTATCCACATTTGCACTAGTTTGAGCATTCTGGCTCTCCCATCTGAAAGCCTGCAATTACTATATAATTCTTCGCAATTTCACATGTCCTAATATGGACTGTAATTTTTGCGCAAGACAATTTCCTGCTATTTCAAGCATCAACATTGTCAAAGTTGTATGTACATAATAAATGGGAATATCAATGCATAGTTTTTAGCATAACATCTTGACTCCTCGATAATTATATCCGTTCGGAGCCTACGCAGAATTAGCCTGAATTGCATGGTAACTGCTGCTGCTTTAAAATTTTTAAAAATTACTCATAATTTTCCCAAAGATTACCAAGATCTCGAGTGCACAATGTCATCAGCGTAATGAAGAGTAAACATTTATGCTAATAATCTGCAATTTTTTTCATCAGCTATAAAGACAGAGGCTATATAGCAGAAAATTTCAGTCATATTCTGCAAGAGCAGAGCTGCAAAAAGGCTGCTGCGCTCTGAGGCATGTGCATCTCTGGGGGATCTCAATCCACATTTGCACTCTCAGGATATTATTATTGTGCTCCGCTTCTTTTTTTTTTTTTTTTTTTTTTCTCTCTCCCTCCCCGATCCTCTCCCTCTCTCTCACACTCTCTCGTTCTTCTAACTTTCGTAGCAAAAAGCCGCGTTCGGTCCTTTGGTTTGTTGTAAAGCAAAGACTTGTGCCCAGAGCCTCAGGGACTGAGGTGGAAGGTAAGGGTGGCGACACAGGCTCCTTTCTCGCGGGGGTAGGTGAGTGTACGGGGCGCGCCGTGGACGGATGCCCCGCGCGGGCCGGGAGAGGGGGGAAATACCGGCGGCGGCTCCGCCGACCCAGTCTCCCAGCAAAACTTCCCGCCGGCGGCACCGGGGCGAGGAAGGGAGTGGGACGGCGGGCCGGGCGACGCGGATGCCGGGCACAGCCGCGCCGCGCCGGAGCATCCCGCGGGCCGAGGCGCGCTGAGCCGCGGAGCCAGGCGCGGGCAGAGCGGCGCGGGTGCGGCGCGGGGGCACTCGCCGCCCGGGACCGCCGCGCTGCCGGGGGCTGCCGGCGCCGGCGGGCGCTCGTTTTCGGCGGTGGTTTCGCGGTGTGCGTTTGTCGGTTCCTTGCGAAGGGGAGCGTTACTGCCCGGTGCCGAGCAGGGAGGCGCGGGGGGAAAGGCGCCGGCGCGGGGGGGACACGGCACTTTTTCACTGGCATGAGTGTGGCTGTGGCGGTGGCGGCAGGAGCGGGGTAGGAGGGCGGCAGCGGGGAGAGCGGAGCGGGCGGCGGCGGGGATTTCTTATCCCCCTCTGTCAAACGAAGGGAGCAAATTCCGAATGCAAACGGGCTTGGGCTCTGATATTTGATTTTTTTCTAGTTTCAGGGGCCGCTCTGTGCTCTGCAATTAGATTGACACATGTACAACATCCCCAGCTATTCAAGGGGGTTCGCAGGGACACTCCAAGGGGATTTTTTTTCCCCTTTTTCTTTTTGGGTGGAAGATATTAAAGAGGTATCTGTTGTTTGGCAATTTTGCTAAGTCTGTCTTCATTACTTCAACATTGTGCATTTGCTAATTTGGAAGCCCCTTCCTATTGACAGCTCTGCTCCATACACCTGCAAGCAATTTGCAGAGCTCCAATATAGGAGAATTGCAGAGATGGCAGCTCGCACCTATTTTATTTTTTTTTCTTCGCTTTTCTCAATGCACAGCAAATTTGGCTTTCAGTGCGTTATCTCTTTTGTTAATGCAAAAAGATTCCCTGGGCGAAAAAATTGCTCATAATTACCAGAGAGATGGGGAAACTGCATTAGAATAAATAAACCTGAAATTACTGTAATTATGTTGTGTTTGATGGGCTCGGCTTGTAATCAAGAAGAGAATACAGTGAAATGATGCTGACCCTCTTGGGTTTGCAGCTGTACGCGCACTTTGGGGTCTTTTTTTGCAGAAAAGAGTCATTTTGATCATCATTAAGCTGTGTGTAACCTATTTCAGAAGTGTTTGAAAATGAGGGGCACTTCCCCCCCCCCCTCCCAACAAGGAAAAATATATCCCAAAATTGCATTTTGCCGTTTACAGGCTCATCCATAAGGTTGTATTTGCCGGGTGACAATTGGTAAAGGTATAATATTCGAAATCAGGACTTAATCATTGTAATGAGGTATTGTTTCAATATAAGCACCTTTGGATTATTCATAGTTTAATTAATATCCTCATTATGAAAATCTTCGAATCAGATATTTGATGAACTACTTGTCAGCAACAAGGCAGAATTAATTAGGCCTGTATTGAGATTAACATTTTCAAATGTAAAATTATAATAGCCTCTAACTGAAGACCGCCTCGCTGAGAGAAAACTGATAATTTCTCTATTTGAACTGTTAGCAAGACGTTATTGAATTAGGAGAAGCTAATATACCTTTAAAGCCCTCCGAGCTGCTTGACCACCCCGCTTCTGTCCGGTCAAACGCATTTGGTCTCCGACAGAGCCGCCGCGGGAGCTGCGCGGGTCCTGGGGCGCTACGGGGCCGCGAAGCCCTCCGGCTCCGCTCGGGACTTGGGGCCGCTCGGGACCGGATTCGGGCCGTGGCACTGCGGGAAACGCGGGCCTGCGGAGCGTTTTCCATGCCAGACACCGCACCCCCGCGGGCCGCTGCGCCGTGAGTGCGCACTGGGGCGGATGCTGCGCCGCCGCGCATCGGCTGCGCACCGGACCCGCGCACTGGGGAGTGGGTGAGAATCTCAGGGCGAGTGAGCATGGTCCCCCGCGGGGCTGCATGGCCGATCCCTCGCGGAACCTGAGCGCAGAGATGCGCACGGGCAGCCGGCCGAGGGGCTCCCGGCTCCCTCCTCTCTGCAGCGCTTTTCCCACCCCAGCAATAGCCACGGGCTGTGCCCGCCGCTGCGTCCCCCGGGGAGCGGCCACGGCTCGGTCCGGGGCTGGGATGGCCGCGGCGGAACCGGCACAGCTTCGCCTCCCGTGGGATGCGCGGGCAGGCAGCCGACTCGGCTGTCGGACTGGGACCGGGGCTCTCCTGGCCTGACCACATCCCCTTCCCGTCCCAGCAGCTGTGCTTGGTTCCCCCCCGGCCCCGAGGGTCCCGCTGCCCACCGCGGTGGCTGCCGCCGCCTGACTGGGCCAGGCCGGGCGCACAGGGGACGGGCTGTCCTGGCCGGGCCGCGTCGCTCTTCCGTCTCGCCTCCCGGTCACGGCCACCGCCGTCCCGCCGCGGAGCGCGGAGCCCGGCCCAGACCCCGCTCCCTGCCGCCCTACGAGACAGGGAGCATGCGTGTCTCTTTTTCCAAACCATAATTTTACTGTCTCAAAGAAACTTTATAACTTATGTACAAAGATTTGCGTGGTTTTCTTTTTTTTCCCATTTCCTCCCCCAGATACAAAGCAATAAGTTAACATTCTCAATATAAAACTAAACTTTGACATATAGAACACTAAACACAGCCGAGCTCAGTTTATCACATTTTCCGAATTTCACAAGTAAAATGTCAAGATCTCAGTACACAAAGCATCATGTTTTACAGCCACACGAAACAGAACGGAAATAATAATAATTAATAATAATAATTAAAAAAGGCTAAATTTGTGCAACATGTTTACAGAACAATAATAATAATAATAATAATAATTAAGAATAAAATATGTACAGCGAGTAGCTCCTGCACGGCGGTTTGTGCATTTCGACTTCGGGCCGGCTTTGCGCGGGGAGGCCGCGCCGGGACTGCGCGGGTGTGCCCGCCCGCCCGCCCTCCCGGTGGGTCCCCCCCGCCGCCCTCTGGGCTCTCGTTCCGTCCTCTGCGCCTTGCTTCACCTCAGCAAAGCTCTGGCAGCTGCTGCGATTCCACTTCAGAGTACCAAACAATGTGCATTTATTTCCTTTGTTAAATACGCGAGAAATGCAAATCATTCGGACCAAAATTCTCCACACCAGCGAAGTATAAAAGTTATTGTAAAAGTTAAAATCGCGTCCTTCCCTCGTGGTGATTTATTAGGGGAGAAGGGGGGGGGAACGGGACGACGGACCGTCTGTGGTTTTGTTTAAACTGTGCGTCCAAGCAGTACACTCAGCAAACTGAGTTTGTTTCTAGCACTCTCATAGTGGTAATTTAAATCAATAAATAAAACCCCTGTCTTCCCATTTTAACAACAACAAAAAATATACAGATGGATAGTGAAAGGTACAGAAAATGTCGCGGGAAAGAAGCGCTGGTAAATTGTACAGCTTCCATCCCCCTTGCAATTGAAGAGACCGTCAGATCGGGGTAGTAAATAAATGACCTACATTTCAACAGACACAGACAGACAGACAGGACAGAGGAGAGGGCTTCCCCGCCCCCCAGACATCTTTTTCTGATTGTCCCACAAAGCCACGGCCGGCGCTCGCTCTGCTCCCAGGCTGTTGTGCGGTGCTCGGGGCCGCTCCGTCAGCTGTCAGCGGTGGGAACCGGCCCGCATCACATCTGTGCTCTCCTGCACCGAGCTACCGTGCAGCGTCCTAATGGCTGGATGGGCAAGAGACCTCCTGTTTGTTTGTTTGTTTGCTTGGGTTTCTTTTGTGGGTTTTTTCTTTTTTTAAAACTCTCTCTCTCTTCCCCCCTCTTTTTTTTTTTCCTTTCCTTTTATTTTACTTAGTTTCTTTTTTTTCCCCCGTAATAATTTTAATTCTTTTCGGGACCGATAGTGCTTGCATTAGGGGAAAACGTATATATAATCACATCAGTTGAGGCTGCTGCATAGCTTCTTGGTGGGCCGAAGGATACCACGACGTGTAGCTGGGGATGTAGGTGCCCGGGGTCCCCGACGAGGCCTTACCGGAGGCGGAGGTGGTATTCCACACTGGAGGCACGGGCGGCGAGCTGCCCGAGAGAGCCCTGCCGTTGGTCAAGGCGCTGCTCTCCAGGGCGGCCCCTCCTTGCTTCATCAGCTTCTTGAATTTGGAGCGCTTGTTCTGAAACCAAATCTTCACCTGCAAAGGGGAATGGGGAAGGGCTCAGCATCCCTCGGTACGGTCCAGCATCACCCCCTCCCTCCCAGGGCACGACGGACCCCCGCACCCTGCGGCACCCCAGCTTCTCTCCCTCATTTCCTCCGCGACTGCTGTGTTATTTTGTGATGCCAAGCAAGCCACCCAGTAGGAACCCCCCGGGCCCACTCCAGCGGGCTCTGCGGGGGCTTCCACAGCACCGGGAGCGCCCCGCGGCGGGATGGGTGTCGCCTCGGGCCCCGCTGCCCGCGGCTGTGACCCGTGTGCATTACGCCTGTGGTCTCCCACGCCGACGGTGGGGACACAGAGGGGACACAGGAGAGGGGCCGGCTCAGTCGGAGCTGTACCTGGGTCTGGGTGAGTCCCAGAGATGCTGCGAGCTCGGCTCTTTCGGGGAGAGCCAGGTACTGAGTCTGCTGGAACCTCCTGTTCAAAGCCTGTAGCTGCAAACTGGAGTAAATAGTCCTGGGTTTGCGGATTTTTTTCCCTTTCCCATTAAAGCGAACTTCCCCTCCTTCTACCACAGTGCTTTTCTCCGATTCGGCCCCTACAAACAACAAACGATGCAGAATAAATAATAATGATAGCAGCAATAGCAATAATAGCAGTAACAGCAATAGCAGCAGCAGCAGCAGTAACAATAACAGCAGCAACACCAACAATAACAATAATGAGAAGGAAGAAAAGTGAAGCTCGAGTAACGCTAACAAAGGCTCCGGACGATTATGGCAGCCCAGGCTTCTTCCCAGAGAAAGTTTGCTATTTTTACAGGCTGCAGTTTAGGTTTAATTACCCTTAATTGCATACATTGTTTATAGCGCTACGCAATAAATAATTACGAAGACTAATACGTGCACATCTGGGTTGGTTTCTTTTTCAGCCAAGCATTGTGTGCTCTGTGTATTGGTCCCCTGTGATCCTTAGCCTCTCTTGACTAATATTTTGTAATTTAATTTAATTTTTCCCCCCGATAGATTTTTTTTTTAATACAACACCCTCCCTCCCGCCTTGCCTTCCCTCCTCCCCTCCCCCCCCTCCCCAAAGCCGAATGCACCTACCTGTCTCCTCTAACCGGGTCTGAGTCAGGCTGGAGCTGTTGGGGTAGGACTGCACTGAACTGATGTAGGGGTTGCTCGAGTGGCTGCTGACCGAGTTCACATAGGGGTAGCCCAGCGGTCGGGAGAAGGACGAAGCTGTGCTGTACGAGCTGTCAGGCTGAGAGTGGCCCGCGGAGTGTAAACAGTGCATGGAATAGTGTCCGTGGGACATGGGAGAAGGAGACATTTGCTGGCTGGGCGGCCCAAACTCCATAAAGACAGCCTTCCCTGAGACGGGGCTATTTAGACTCTCTGGCATGGTAGTCATGGTCATTTCTTGTCGCTTGGTCTGTGTGTGTGTTCTCTCTTCAGCTTGCCTTTTTGGGGTCTGTTGTGTTTCTCAGGACAGGAAAGAACCCAATTTAAGCGAAACAGGGTTTTTCACTTTCCATTCATAAGAAAATGGAGTTTGTCTCTTTGAAAAGTCTAAGCATGATGCTGTAGATCTACACAAACTCGCCTAAAAGCTTTGACTCAGCCAAGTCTATGAATATTCATGAGACGGCGGAGCTGATTGGTCCGCCGTCTTGCATAATCGCTTTGGATTGGTCCGAGGCGCTCGGGGCTCGCCCGGACCCCGGTGAGCGCGGAGAGCCGGGCTGGCAGCGCCGCGCCCGCCCGAGCGCCGGCGGCGGCCGCACGCCCGCCCCGCTCCGGCCGGCCCCGGCATGGAGCCCCCGGGAGCCCGCTCCCACCGCGGGCCGCCCGCTCCCGCCGCCGGCCGCCGAGGCCGCCGATCCGGAGCTCGGCGGAAGGCAGAGCAACCTCCTCCGCCCTTCTCCGCCCCTCGCCGCGCAGGCGGCGCGGAGGGGACAGCAGCCGCGCTGCGCCGGCCTCGGCGGGCTGCGGGGGTTCTTGCAGCCGCCCGTCCCGCTCCGGCAGACGGCGGCGGGAGCCGCGGACAAAGCGAGAGGCCCCCGCCCGCCCGGCCGTGTGCACTCCGCGGCCGCGCAGCGGTTCTCGGCCCCGGCCCGCGGGTCCCAGCGCCGCCCGCACCTCCGGATCGCGCCGCCCGGCTACCGCCGTTATTGTTTGAGAGGGTAAAAAGCAATCCAACCAAACAAAATCGTCCTGAAATGGCCCAACGGCGCATTTGAGCTTAAAATGAAAACTTCCGCGTGCGTGAGCGGTAAATGAGGTGGGACTTAGGAGATCCTCCCCAGAAAGCCCACGATGAATCCCAAATTACTTTGCTAGATAATTAGAAAGTGTTGATAATTATTTCTTTCATAATTCTGCGGTGTGACTGTAACAGGAAAATGATCTTGTGAAAGTTCACACGTGCAGATGTATTAGTTACTGATTCATTTGATTAAATGCTAGTCTCAAGTGCTCTGATCCACAGCTGAAGGCGGCCCCATTAGCATAACACTGATGTTTAATTTTCATACGCATAATTAGCCATATATTTAACACTAATAGCAACATGCAGCCTTCCAGCATTAAACAGCCTGGGATTTGATCTGGCCTGGGCTGAACTTTCCCGGTTACACCTAGGAAGTCTAGGGTATGCAGTTATCACGGCACTGCATCTATGTAATCAAGCACATTTTGGCAAAGGGAGAACACCAATAAAAGTGAACATTCAAAACAAATCGCAGCGGTGATGTCGTTAGATGCATTAGCGCCGGCAGCGGGGCTGGGGCATCCCCGGCAGAGCCCGCATGGTGTTCAGGCTCCTTCGGGCAGCGACGGCCCTTGAAGCAGCTGGCCCTTGACTGTGCAAAGCTGGCACAACCGAGCCCCTCTGCTCCTGGTCTTTTTTTTTTTTTTTTTTTTTTTTTCCCCTTTCTCCTTTCATTAGTGGCTCTGTCGGTTTTAATTGCCCGTTTCCTAACGCCTCTTTTACTTCCTTTCACTTTTTTTTTCCTTCTCAGTGTTTTGGGGGTTTTTTGCTTTGCTCGCAGTGCGCAGAGTTCATTCTCACAAACTCTCCGAGGCTTGGCGCGGACGGGGCAGTGGCGGTGTTTCCGTACACATGCGGTGTCACCCGGCTCTGCCCTCCTGGCCATGGCAGTGACCACCCGAGGCGGGTCAGCGAGCCTGACCGGGTAGGGAACAGGGCGCCCCGGCAGCTCCAGCACCTTGGCCGGCCTCAGCCTAATAACCACAGAGAGGGGAGACCGCTCCGCCTCCGCCGGGGCTGCCGTCTTCTTCTCCGATCGGCCGGACACAGGCAGTCCCGGGGCGAACCACAGTCCCTCCAACCCTGCCAAAACCCCGCGGACGGGCCGGTGAGGCTCTGCTCTCACCCGTCCTCCGGAGCAGGGCCCCCGCCCCTCCGTGCATTCCTGGCCCCCGTCAGCGCGGCTTCGGCGGGCGCGGAGGGGCCGCGGCTACAGGACGTCCTGACCCCGCGGGAGCGATTGCCACGTCGGGGCTCTCATCGTGCCGGCCCGGTAAGACCTGCTGCGTGATGGGCTTGTGCGCGGCGCTGGCTGCCCCCGAACAGCCGAGACATCTCTTCAGTCTCGTTCGTAATTAGGATTACTAAGGTGTGATATCAATGCCTCCGCCTGGCCGCCAGCGCTCCGCAGAGGCCGCTAAAACTCGCAGTCCCACCAGAGTTACCGGCGGGATTTCACAGCGCAGTGATTGGCAGGAGCTGCCGGCAGTCTCCCTCCGACGGGCTGCGGGGGGTTCCCTGCTCCCGGCTGCCCTGTTCCCCTCTCATCCCACGCCGCGGTAAGAGCGGGACAGCAGGTAGAGGGGCAGACGATGGTGAGAAGCTTGGCACCTGCGGTGCCATCCAGGGGCTCCCGGCGTGGCCAAAATCCACGGGAGGCGCCTCTAGTGTGCCTCCAGGACACGCCGGACACCCAGCTGCCCCCAGTGCCCTTCAGAAGAGGCAAGCGCAGCTGGGTGCTAGAATGTAAGGGAACAAAATACATGCCCCTCCAGGCAATGTCGACTGTCCTTCGTACTGCTTAATCTCTGCGTATTTGTAAACTTGGCTGCATCGTTTGTTTTGCAGGTTTTATGGCCTTCCAAGCTCCTCTCGGGGAGGATGAAAATGAGTGGCAGCCCCGCGGTGTTACCCATATTCAGGGAGGGGGGGGTCCCTGCTTTTTGAAAAGATGCTGTTAGAAACTACTAGAGCTGAGAGCTCACTGTACTTGAATGAAAGCAAACAGCAGAGTAAAGCTGTAAGAAAGCAGCTTACTTCTGTCCAGGACCACTGAGGGAGCCAGTACTGAGCCACTCTGGTCTCCTAAATGTGCAACTGGCCAGCCCTCAGCATGCGACCCCATCTGCCTGCAATGAGGGGCAAGATATTTGTATCAAACCGTACCACTGTTGCCGTGGGCCTGGGGAACTTCTGCAAGTCCTTTAATCACCTCCAAGGCTGCCCCACGTTTCACAGGCCCAGGTCCTGCTCTGGTAGCCTCCAAATACCAACACCAATGCCAGACCTGTTTGGCCCCACAGCGCGGTCAGTAACTGGCTAAATTGTAAATCAACCCCTGCCCTCCTGGCAGGCCCGGGACAGGACTGCAGACTGTACAGGGCCTGCAGCTCATGAGGTTCCAAACTCCGTGCAGGAGTCAGGGCTCATCTTCTGGACTGCAGACTCCTCTGCCTCCATAAAATGCTTAAACTGCAGAGTGCCTCTCCCTTAACTAACATGGGCACCACAGAGCAGTGATTACCCCAAACTGGCTAATTCTTCAAGCAGGGCAATTATTGATCCCCAGAGAGGCGTGCTTTGCATCTCATTTTTAATCACTTTTTGTGCTGTGTAAAAAGAGGCAAGAAGGAGGGGATTGCTGCTGGGAAGAGTCTGCTTCCTCTGCCTGGAACTCTCGGGAAACTTTTTTCCATCCTAGTAGAACTTATAGCCTGGGAAACAGCACTGTGTTAATCACAACAAAGACAAATTGACTCCATACCTCAGCTATAAAGGGAAAATGCTATGTTTCTCTGTCCTCTCAGCTGCTGAAAGACCATATAATCTGATACTATTTGTCCCACATAGGATTTAGAAGAGAGGGGAGCAGCTTTCTGCCCCTAACCCCAAATAACCCAAACCCTTTGCCACTTGCAGGCTGTGCTTGGCTGCTTCAAAGGTCACAGAAAAGCTAAGGACTTTTATTAAATACTCACCAGGTAACACATAGAAAGAACTATATCCAGAGCCAACCCCTCAAATTGCTTTTTCTGTTCCCTGGAGCGACTTATGCAACACCCATTCTCCTCAGAAATTACAGAAACCTCTTCTTTGTCCCGAGTGAAACTTGAAATCCCAGAAGTATAGCAAGTCTCTCCACTCCTTGCTCCATCTTTAGGCTTCTTCCACCAGTTTAGTCAGGATTTCTGCTCCCTCGGAGGTAATCACAAGGGTATGTTCAAATTGTGCCGATCTGAAATTCACATTTAGCGGTTATGAGGGGGCAAATACATTCACCACGCCTGGAAACTCATCTGTTTGGGATTTTTGGGCTGTCAGTGATGAGTTCCATGTCGTAGGAAATACCAAAAAATAAAATCAAGCACCTTTTATTGTCCACAGAAATTGCAGTCCATTTATCCTCCAGAATCTTAAATTCGGGGGATCCTTCCATTATTATTGGTTCTGCAGCAAGAAAAACAAAATGTATTCTAAAGTTAGTTGCACTCCTGCGTGGCTTGTGAAACAAGCAAGAAAGGGGGAGTATCCTAGCAGGTAGCTCCCCTTCCACACAGGTCCAGACTCCCTGGGCTGGCATTCTCTTGCCACACTAAAATATGAACTAAAAAGGAAGACAAAATAGCAAGGTAGGAAGTTGCCCATTCCTCTTTCGTAAAAGCAGGGAATTTTAATCAAGCTTTAATTAAGACCCCGTGGATAATAACCAAAGCACCAACCACATTTATAAATAACAGATAGTTTTAAATATTCGAATTTTAAAAACAGGCTTAAAATATTCATTAAACCAGCAAAACAACAATTTTCTTACTTCCCTCTAATTGTCGCGCCATTTAGCCACACAGTGAGAAAGAGGGCTTTTCCCCCAGCAGTGCTCCACGACTGGAAGTGAGCACGATGTGTGCGGAGCGAGGCTCCGGCTAGTTACCGCCGCCGCAGTCCCCAAACCCAGCAGCAGCTCTGGCAGGCAGCGAATGACTAAGTGTCGCCAGGCTGCTCGGCTTCGGGGACACGATCGCATCCTTCTCACTCCCCTGAAATCAAGTGTGCTGGCAGAGTCTCTGCCTTGTCAAAAATATGAGTCAAAAACTAGTAAAATTTCTAAGTAACATCTAATTCTTTCAATCTTGCAATTTGAAAATTATTTAATCCAAATGGTTCCTAATGCATTTCTAAAACGATATTTAATCTGTTTCCTAAGAGGTCAATCTCACCGACGTCCCCCTGTCTGCACGGCTATTTCTATATCCCAATAAAGAAATGTTACAGATCTGGGCTGCTCCGTGTGTGCTTTTTAACAGAAAACCACAGCAGAGAGTTACTAACCTATTGTGAACGCCATTCCCTCTTCCATTAACAAATCACTGTCATTGGCTACAAAAGAAAAAAAAAACCGTGTTTATGCATCTTGGGTACTTTTTTTTTTTTTTTTAAGAGAACGCAACCAAGCCCTTTGTTTAAACCCCTTTTTAGCTCACAGGTACCGTGCACCCCAGCCGCATTACGAGCCGAAGCACCCGCCGAAAGCGATCCCACCCCGGCCGCAGCGAGACCACCCCGACGGCGGCTTCGTCCGGGTCGGGAGCTTTAAAGTTTCAGCAGAGATTGTTCTTTGCCCCGTGACAAACTTTGCCGGCGCGGTCCGGGCGCGGGCGGGATGCGGAGGCGCGGGACGCGGCGGCTGCCGCTCGGAGCGGGCGGGGGAGGCGGTCCGCGGCTCTCACTGCCCCGACAACTCCGTTAATGAGCGACTTGTCCTCAAAAATACCCACGCGACCCTCAGAAAACGAGGTCGGGGATGCCCTCCAGCTTCCCAGCGATTTAATCTCCCCACCGGCAATCCCCCGCCCCGCCGGCCCGTCAGTGTGTGTGGGTGTGTGGGTGTGTGTGTGTAGGGCTCTGCTCGCTTCACCGCCCTCTCTCTCCCCCTCCCCGGAGTCCTCTCACCGCTCGGGCGAAGCGGCGCGGGGGGAGACGGGCCCGGCTGGCGGTGGCCACTTACCGTGGTGCCACACCTCGGGATGCCCGTGAAAGTACGACCCGATGCCGTGGCCGACGAAGAAGGGGCAGACCCGGAAGCCACCTTGCCACGCCACGGAGCTGCGGGGGCAAAGAGGACCTGTAAGGGTGCGTGCCCAGACCACCACCCCCGCTGGACGGCCTCAGCCCCGGCTACCGCGTTGCTACCGACACTGGGTCACCACTTCGCGACCGTTCCGAAAGACAGTCATCGAAGCGAGCATGGCTGAGCCATTGTTAGGTTTCAGAGCTAACATGCCTGCCAGTAGAGGCTGGTAGTTCCCGTGCCAGCCCTGCTGTCGAAGTAAAACGGCAGTGTGTTGTCCCCCTGCTTGATGGAGGGTAACCTTTTCCACAAGCACACTGGGAATTCATTTTAAGATGGCAGAGCTAAAGTTGCCAAGCTGGGCAGCCAAGGCCCCAGCACATCACCAAACCACAGCCTCTGCCGAGCTCTCTTTGCTGGGCTGCATACCCAGGGGCCTGCACCGGGCTTCCTGCAAAAGAGGCTCCTGCTACCGACAGGGAGAGTTAAGAGCCTTACTACTCTGCTTGCATAATACTTCAAACATTTAGTATAAAAACCTATTGAAAGTCCAGCAAATACATTTATGCTAAATAACAATGTATTTCTAATGAAACCCATTGCCACAGAGGCAAAACCAAATCATAACAATTACAGTGTTTCAGTTTTGCCTGTGAGATCTACACAGCCTGCCTCAGGGAGAAGCATCTCTGAGAATTGCCTGCAGGACCATGGCTGGGCACTTATCCCTACCCATGGTAGGAAAGCAAATTCCTATTCCAGTTCCCCAGAACTGGAGGACCTGGAGATATATGGGGTATCCTCTGGCTGATGGCCCATCCCATGTCTGCAGGCTTCACTTTCAGGCTCTCTCCATTCTCAAGTAGTGGTGGAGGCAGTGGTGGATGGAGTGATTTGAGGCAGTACAGCCAGGAGGCCTGCCCATATCCAAACCAGAAAAATGCAGAGACTCAGGAAGATCTGGAGATGGATTAGAAGTGACAAGAAAGTTACCCTTGTCCCTGCATATCATCCCCATCCTATTTCTAAAATCAAATAGGAGTAAGACAGGAAGGCACTTAGCCTGAAGAGATTTCCCCTGTAATATTAAAAGCTTCATTTGCTTATTTGAATGAAGGTAGGCACTGAAGAACTTCAGGTTTGTCTGTATTTATGTCTTAGGAAATGCTCTCTCACAGTTTCACTACAGGTGGAAAACTGAAAAAGTTAAGAAACTCAACTAATGATAAAGCTGTTGCAGACATTAAAGCCCGTTAAACCCCATGGGGTAGCTTTTATTCTGGTGCAAAGTGGCCCCAGCTTGCTGTACAAAGTACAGCACACCAGGCTCCACAGACTCCGCAGTGCTGGCTCCAGTGTCCATGGGTCATTGTCCCAGAACTGAATGCCACTCAATTGAAGGACATGCTGCTCCACCACAGCAAAATGGCAATGAGAGAGCAGAGTTCCTTAATGCTGCAGTGTTCAGACCTTAGAGCATGTTTTAACAGGATTTGTATAACACCTTTTACCTGCCCATTGCTCTGATATAAAGACTCATCACATTTCTTCATTAACTCTAGAGAAGAATGGAAATTTCAGGTTTAGCTACCCCCAAACTCCAAAGTACTGGCAAAGAGGAAAACCAATAAAGCTAGAAATTGGGGCTTCGTTTGCTTGCACTCGAAGTCCAGGCTTTATAAATCATTTATATGTACATAAACTTTATAAATCAAGTATTTTGAAAAAAACCATGACGGATTATGCAATGAGAGGTCCTGCTAGAGATGGAAAGAACTTTCTCCCCTGCCTTTCTATCATGTCCCCCATATCCGGGTCAGAGACTTAGCCTGCTGGCTATGATGTTGTTGAAGGCCAAGCAGGAAGTACAGGGAATGGTCATTTGTTAGAAAGCCAGATTCCTCAGAAACATACAGAAAATCCAAGATCTCCAGTGACCAAGCCCAGGGCAATGCAGATGATGATTCCCATATGAGTGAAGTGATTCTCTGAAGAGAAAGGGAAGAAGCCATCCATGCAAGGTTTTCTTTCATCTTCTTCTGCCAGTCTTTTTGCAAAATCATAAACAATCACATTAACTGTTCAGCTTTTGCTGATATCCCTACATGGCATCCCTGACCACTGACAGAGCATGGCCATTTTTTGTATTCCTAGGATTTTTCTTCCAGAAAAATGCATGTTCTGTAGCAAGACAGAAACAGTTTCTCTCTGTACAGCTGTTCTTCTGAGCCCCACGGCTGCATACTTTCCAGAGAGCAGGGGAAGCTCCAGCCTCAGCATTCAGCAGCTGCCAAGGAGGGTGGCAGTAGCAGCAGGAGCTGCATGCTGGGCACCAAGTGCACAAGCACTAGGGCACACAGAAGGCAGTGTTAACAGCAGTGTCCCGTCCTCATGCAGCCGAAGAAATGCTTCATATGCATTTCAATGGTGAATTCTACCACTTCCTTGCCAAACAGCTTGAAAACAACTCTGTTAGTATCAGTACTTCAATGGTTACTGATTGTGATCAAAAGAGGGGACCTGGAGGGGATCCTGGAGCTCACAGGGCTTTGACATCTATACTGACAGACACCTTGCCCCTCCTTCTTCCCTCTTGTCTCCATAGAGAGCCTTGGGATTCTTTACATAAAATGTAACATGGTCAAAAGTCTTGAAGTGACACACAGATGCAGGTATGAAACTCAGCCACTTTCAATCTGGTTTTAGTATTCGCATGTGCTTCAGAAGGTCCTGTGAGGTGTTTCTCTCCACAGTTACTAGGTTTACTTTGGGGTATTTAATAAATCCTAGTGAGCTCTTACATCCTTGTGGAGTTACAGTAAAACACCCAGTTTTCATAAAAAAAAAAAAAAGCTGCTAATCCTAGCTACAACTTGCAAAGGTAATCCTGTAAATGTACATGTTGGCTGTAACTTTGAAACAGCTCTGAGAAGAGCGAATCAAACTATTGGTCTTGGTTAGCCTTTCTGGTCTCCAGGATTCCCAGGCTGTGGAATCTGATTAAAAAATCAAGATGTCAGGGAGTGGAGCATTTTTGCACACATTTACCATTTGCTGCTGACAACAGCTCAGCATTTCAGTCTCACTGTCTCACTGTCCAGCTCAGGACCTGTCAGTGGTGGCCTTTCTTTGCAGCTTTCCCATAAGACAATCTTACAAGACTGCAGCCCCAACTTCATCAGCTGCTTCTTGCAGACAGAGAGTATAAGCTTAGACAGCTGGAGGAGCCCTGATTGCAAGTGAGAAAGCAGTGAAGGCAGGAGGCAGAGGTTGGCATGGCTGAGCTGGGCTGCCTGGCATCTGCTGTGGGAAAGGATGTGCCAGTCTGCCAGTTATCCTTGAATGGGGCACATCCCAGCAAATAATTTCCAGAGCAAATGCTGGGGCAGTAGAGGCACACCTCACAAGACAGCATCAAGAGTAAAAAAAGGTTCTTCAGAATAATCATTGTTAAAAATACCCATTGACAATATTTATCATCACACATATTAAGTAAGCTTCATTGCATATTTGTGCAGAGGTGAATTGAGCAGGATTAAAAGCATAATTATTTAGTGAGCCCAGTAGTTGATTTTATGTTTTGCTGCCATGTGTTCCAGCCCCGTGGCTGCAGAGTCAAGAGTAACTAAAGTGCTGCTTTTCTTTTGCTGATGGCAAAGCCAGGCCAAGTGTCTGGCATTGAGATGGATCAGCAGTGACCCAGCTGGTAAAGGAACATCACTGAGGGCCAAGCCATCCTCCTGAAGCCACTGTCAGAGCCTGTCATATGGTGGTGTTGTGCTTCGGAGAGTGCAGACAGGAGAGATGGGTGTCAGTTGCCATCTGAGCATCCTCTTCCCATGTTGCCAGACAACAGCTAATTCTCTGAAAGGAGGGATAAGTGTGGAGACATGCACTGCTGTCCTGACAGCAGCCTAACAGGGAAATTGCCACAAAGCAAGAACAGGCAGGACTGACTCTCTAGAAAGCTTTCCCCGATACTCAAGCTTCCCCTCAAGGAGGATCTTGGGTGATAAATCCCTCCTGTTAAGCTGAAAAGCAGGTTGAAAGAATTTCCTTAGGGGGCTGTCCTGTGCAGATACCCTCTAGGAGCACCTAGAAGAGCATATTTTCTTTTCTTTTTACCAAATTTTGTCACTTTTTCCTCAGGGTAGGTCTGGTCTAGTATTCTTAGCACTCGCTGAAGAAAAAAAAGTGATAGCAACTGCTTCTCTGGGCTCTGTGGCGGAAAAAGGGAAGAAAGAATTTGACTGATTGGACAAGATGGCACAGACATCCTCAGCCAGGGATGCTAGGGATGCTTCTCCCACAGTGCCAGCTTCTCTTACCAGGGACTTTATCAAAAACCATCCTGCAGAGCAGCATGGCACCAATGGCTGAAGCTGTTAAACAAATTTGTCTTACACTTGGCAGTGAACATACCTGAGAAACACCGAAACTGGTTACAGCCCCACGATAATTGTGTTCTTATGTAGGGATCTGATTTCTTTCTTTTTGATATTAGAAGTAATCATGTTTGTCTTAGATATATTATTAGCAAAATGGCCACTGAATGGCATACTTGTTTGTTTTTTTTTAAGTATTGAAACCAGACTCAACCCAAACTATATATATTTGTGATAAAAATACCTATTTTGAATAGTACCAGAGTATCTAATTTGAGAAATTACAAAATTGTACAGGGAAAAAATTCAAGTGTTTTTTTCTGAAATAGTAATCCTAGACTGAGGGAATGCACAAGTTCAGGGATTCCCTATAATGACAATAAATGTTGAAGTATAATTAGTAATATTTTTGAAAGCCAACAATTGTTTTTTGAAAGAAAGGTACATTTTAGTTTCAAACTGGAACACAAATTACTGTATTTTTCTTACAATAGTGCTGAACTTTTATTTGAGGTTCTCTGTTTCTGAAAGCAGACATGATGGATTGAAATAAAAGATAATTTATTGCAATGCTTACTTTCAAGTGCAGAGAGAAGCAGTGTAATTGTAATTTACAGTAGCTGTCAAGGAAAATCTATCACAGATGACATTAAAATGACTTATTTTGCCTGAGCCACTTATTGTTTAAATGTGCATAATCTGATAGAAACAGATTTTTAAAAAAATCTGCTTTATATTGTTCTAAATTAATATCAAAACATATACTTGTGAGTTAAACATTTTAAACCATTTATTAATACTTTCATCGCTACTATTTTTTTGGTAGGAGTTGAAATTAGGTTTATTTAACAACATCACTTTTAAGTTCTTTAGCTCTCTACACTCACAACACTTCCGTGCATTTAGACTCACTGTCTAAAAAGCAGATTTCAAACTAGATTTTTTTTTGTCAGAAAATGTCAGAAATGGTAGAAGGAAATGGACCATGGGGATCAATTCCATTTACACTGGAACTGACCAACAGTTTTAATATGCCTTCCAGTAGAAATAGGTTAGAAGGACCCAAATTTTCCTAAGCAAAGTAACTCCTGAATCCATGCAATCTTTTATTTGCAACTTGTAGCCGATGGGAGAACGAACTGCTATCAATGAAATACTCAGTGTCAGCTACTGAGCTTCCATAACAAAGACTATGTTAGAATATTGACTGCAAACTTACTCTGAGATATAATTATTTTGAAACATACTGTAAAAAGGAAATATTCTCATTATTTGTGCGTAAGATGCATTCTGCATATGACTTGAACACTTTCATAGAAAAAATTTTGAAAGAAACCTAGATACATTTCCAGTCTGATAGACCTAATATTTTCAGCTTGTAGGTGTTTGGTCTCAGGCATTTATAATATCTAACTCTTGCAAAACTTGAGATTTTGATGTGTATATATATATATATATATATATATATGTAATATATGTATTATATGTCTGTCTGCAAGCAAATATCAAATGACAAATAGCCTGTAACACACAGCTTCACCAAGCCAAGGTGAGCTTTCAGCAGAGGCAGTATTAAAGTAGTTCTAAACAAATCAGCACATTTAAATCATCAACAAGATAAAATCTTGAGAAATAAAGTTAATGACCTGTTATTTCATATGCAGTTCTGAACAGCTACTAGCTTCAATTAATCTGCTTTGCAAAGGGGACACTGACTATATATTTACGTTTTGCAAGTAAACTGACCTCTGCAACAACACAGCAAAAATCCAATGTCACATTCAACTCTGTTCTTTTTCTTCTTCCTTTTTTTTTTTTTTTTTTTTAAAAACAGCTAGAATTAATGTAGTGAATCTGTAATGAAATGCATTATCCTGCATGGAGATTTATCAGATTTTCCAACTGAATGCCATGCTTTGCTAGCACTAGCTGGAGTTCACCTGCATGTTGGTGTGGCGTGTGGCTCTTTTTTGTAAAGAGTTAAGTTGAACACAAAAAAAGGGAACAAAGGTCAGCACCCAGCCGCCACTTGAATGTGAGATTTTTCTTTTTATTCCCCTTGATGTATACTAGGCTCTGTGTTATTAGTCTTAATGATGGAAAATTGTAGTGTTGATACAAATCTTTTTTTCAAAGTAGTAGGCGGGAGCTCCATTTGTTAGTAAGTTTTTTTGTGACTAAAAGCCATGGACAGTACATTTATGTAGCAGTAAAAGGCCTAGATGCTCTTTCCATAGCAGAGCTAATTATTCCTACTGTGACCTTACTGATCTACCCTGTTCCTAGTACATCTCATCTGCACGCCTGTTCCTCTGTGTAGATGGTGTCAGAGAATATGAAAAACCCTATAATGAAACCATTTTCATGATGGAGAAAGGCTACTGGAGTTGCACTTGCTACAAAGAGGCTCAATTATATGAGTAATTGTGATAATTTTCTACATTCATAGCCTTCAATGGGGAAAAAAGAATGAGAGCCACAAAAGAAAATTACTTTAACAAGAAAGTACAGAGAGTAAAAATGGAAGAAGAGACAAAAAGGGGGAAAAAATAACCAGAAAAAAAAGTTTAAAAAATAGATCTGGAGGGAGGAATAGCAAGACAGGGAGAACAACAGAAATGCTCAAAAAGCCTATGTGCAGCTGTGTTGCACAATTAAATTGAATTTTTTTTCTGCAGTTGATGAATGTGACTACTGCAAATGTGCCTCTGTAGTTAGCTATCATTTGTTGTTCCGTGACAGGAAAAGGATAATTACCTCTCAGAGAGAATCAAAGGCTGACATGCCCTTTAGACACAGCCATGAATGCAGAGCTCGATAGAATGCTTGAATAAGAATCCAGTGTTCTGTGCCCCCTTCTACTCAAGAATAAATTTTGTTAAAATGCAAGAGCACCACCAGTAAATTTGTTGAACCCTAGGTGTTCAAAAATATGAGGTGCATCTATCGACTCATCCCATTTGCAAAAATAAAACTACATTTTGAATTCACTTCTATTATATTCATGGACAGTAAGATAGTGAGATATGCATTAAATTTCTTTTCCCAGTAGGGGTCTGATTCAACATTTCCTATGAAAGAACAGAAAGACACTATCCTTTTTCTCCAGGCTAGTTAGCCTATAATTTAAAACTGTCAAAAACACAATTTTATACAAAGTCTTCAATAAAAGCTTCTCAGATATAACCCAAAGAGGTTTTACTAAAGTTTGATTCAGACTCTGTTACAATATTTTTAAAGCTATAAATACATCTAACTGATATTTTGCCGTTCTCTTTTTTTCTTAAAGTATTTGAAGATTTACAAAGAAAAAAAAAAGGCAGCATCCTTTCAAGGTGACTAAGCCTTGCAGCTTTTAAGTAATCAGAACGAATTCAATAGCTTGTTGGGACCATTAGCAGTCCGAAGAAGTATTGCTTAATGAAATGTATATGATATATGTCTATTTCCTTTTTTTTTGCAAACATTTTAAAATAATTCATAGGTACCTTCTAAAAACCAAGACGCATTTTTATTTAAAGCCATCAGCAGAAGAGTCATGACTGCATTTATTTGAAGGCTAGAAGAGATGCAAAATAGGGAAAAATCTCTGAATGTCAGCTCTTTTTTCCCTGTGACGTTAGCAGGCACTGCTCTTTGTAAGATCAGAAGCTCTCGAGTTAAATATTTTCGTAGTTTTTAAACAAAGAGCTTATTTATGTTGACTAATTCCTTTGTAACATTCAATGAAAACAATGGTTTCTAACTGTCTTACAGTTAGACAGATGTGGTGTAGTGTCACACACAAAAAATAAACAAAAGCCCGTTGCAAATTACATCTGTTAATTTAAATCTACTTTATGAATATCTTTGTCTTTTTCTACAGTTATCATTGCTGACCCTAGTGTAATTCACTTCAAAAAAAATACCTCTTACCCAAGGAACAACATTATAGCTTGGCAGTTCACATACTGATATCAGACTGAAATGATGGTTTTGAATCATAAAACATGTCATCAGCTTTATACCAAACCACCAATAACCTTTGTCCCATTTGCCAGCCCTCCTTTTACTTGTCAATATAAGGCTTACCTGATTGTGTTTCCAATTACAGAGAAGGGAGCCCCTGGTCTGCAAGCTGCAATTGCTTCATCTCTACATTTCCTGGCAACCTCCACTAACTTTTCACCAGATTTATCCACATTGCCCACCAAAAAGGTTTCAGAAGTGTCACCATGGTAGCCATTGTAATACACCTAGACATATGCAGAAATGTAAAGACATTTTCTCATTTTGCATCCAGACACAGACTGTCTTCTTAATTAAACCCATTCTTTCTAGGAACAAGCTATATATTGCAACAGATAGACAGGTAAGCCATATTTGCAAGACTGGAAAAGCAAAACATTGCAGAGGGGAAAAAAAAAAAGCTTGAAAGATTGCAAGGTGCCTACGGGCTGCCAAAGTTGCCAATTAAAAATTCAAGAAAAGCAGAAGCTGTGCATCAGTGCCCAGCAGTGCAGCAGGCAGTGTCACTGCTCAGCCACAAGACACGAGGATAACTGGGCTGTTTGCAAGGAGATGGGTGGGGGCCCTGATGGGCCCTGGGGGCTGTCGGGTGCCCACCCATCCTGGTCCCCACCCCTCCTGCCAGGGACCTGCTTGCACCCCCAGAGGGGCAGGGTCCTGAGCCTCAGTGCTGGCTGTGGACATGGGGAACCTGTTGGTGGCTTGCAGGGAGGTGAAAGCTCGCAGTCAGCAGCCCCCACCGGAGCTCTGAGGTGAGAGCCAAACCCTGCTACCAACAGCCAGAGTTAACTCCACAGAAAGCATGGACCAAATCCACTGCCAGTTGCTGCAGGTTTTCTTTAATCTCATTTTTAAACTACAATGTAGCATTAACACTGGATTTGACTTCTGATTTCCACAGAGGAATTTTGAGAGAATAAATGTACTGCTGTGGCACTGGAATATTTCATCTTCTGCAAATGAAACATGCTGTTGAATTAATTACATTTTTTTTTCTTTTCTTTTTGACATTTTATAGGTTTTAAATGCTAGCTCTCCTGAAATTCTCTGCTGAGCACAAGAAATCCCGGCTATGCACTATGGAGCTCTGCAGCACACTATTAAAATGGGGTTTGCAGCTCTGCACCATGGCAGGCAGGCCCATAATTGTAAGACCAAGTGAAATTTCCCTACAAAAAGACAAATTATAATGGTGCACAGTTTTGATCTTCTAAAACATTTTTTCTCCCCCAAACAGTGGGCAACTATCCTTCTACAAGTAATTACTCACCAAGCTCGAACCACTGAACTTTTGCCACTGGCAAGCTATTTGTGAAAGACAGACTCACATTCTTTTTGGTCGATTCCAAACTAAAAAAACCGCACAACCACAAAAAACACTTGCTATACACAGTTTATCCCAAGGCCAGGTTTGTCTTCAGGCTGAGATGTAAAGAAAATGCAGGTCATTAAGAGCAAGGGGTGTTTTAAAGAAAGGTGAGTGCCAGCAAGGGCCCAACTGTGTTGCCACTGCTCTGGCAAAAAGCAGCTGCAATCCTCTGTTCTACACCTTCCTCTGCCAGTTTAGACTGCCACAAAATCCTTTTTTATTTTTTTATCTTATGCCCATTGGGCAGGTTTTAAAGTAGGTAGTTCATATTTAAAATGAACTAGACTGTTTTTAGATCTAGCAAGTAAAACACACAAACCCCCAACATTAAACATCATGATCCTGGAAAAGCAAACACAGATTTAAAACATAGGAGAGTTAAAAAAAAAAAAAGGAACAAACAAAAACCCTGAACAAACAACAACAAAAATTCCAACAACAAACCAAATAATAATATTTACTGAAGCCCATCAACTGCAATTACATATTTCTGATGTTAATAAACTACAACCAGAGCAACTGCAACATACTATTTCCTTAAAATTCAGTGAAAGAACCAAGTTGTAAGAAACATTAACCTGGTAACAATAGGCTGAAAATTGCACTATGCTGAGGATCCAGTAATGGATATCACTATTGTCTCTATCCTAAAACACATTTTCAAGTCTACGTGTTTCAAGCCTATAAAATTTGTATTTCATCTATGAAATGCTACCATCTTAATTGTGCTAAAATGGATTTTTTTGTTCAGATGATTTGTGCATAGTGCTAGGTATTTACAATTAGCAACCTGAATATTATTTAATTACTTTATAGAACCTGTACATAGTTATAAACAATTTGTCATGTAATATTTACTTTGATTTTTATTCTGTCCAGCTGTGAAATGTTCCAGTTTTGCTTATTAAAATAAACTAAGAGATCAGTTAAAAATGCTGAAAAGTAGTATTTTTGCCTCAGCTGCTTTGGACTAAGCAATTATCACACACAGCACAGTTCAGTTTTAAATGATAAAAAAAATCTTACAAAGATAGTCAGCAATTCCTATCCTTGCAGAAATCTTCACATTCACAGAAATGTCAAGATTTAATTTATTTCATGAGAGTAAATTAAAAGCAAATAAATGAATGTCTTCGAAAAGGCCAGGAACATTTAGTCAGACATTTGTGAAGCAGAGTGGACAAGACATGCACACTACGTTAATATAAAAATGTTTCATTTTGTTTACCATGGAAAGTATCTGTGATATGAGTCTACACTTTTTTAAAATCTAAGGTATTGTTATTATCCTGACATATTCATTAGACTGAACAAAAAGTAAAGTGAAACCTTAAGGAGGTAAGAAGAAATAGGATTTAAATCCTTAGGTGCTGCAAACTGATTTAGTCTAATAAACTGAGCAAAGCGACACTAGTTCACCAAAGTAAAAATGAAGGCCAAGAATTAAGTTCAAAAATTCTAGATTGCACTGCGTAAACCTGATAGTCAGAATTCCAAGATTAGAAAGTATGGAGATGGGAAAGAATTAAAAAAGATCAAAAATCCAAGCCAAACCAAACCCAGTTCTGGATCACATGTGAGTATATAATGGGAAAAAGGTCATTGACCCTAATTTTAATAGAAAAAATATTTTAGAAAGCTTGAATCTCATGCTCAGAGGTAGGTCTGCTGAAGATTTCTTCACTCTGCCAGTATGAAAATAGTATCAAGTTACCAATAGTTTCTTTAATGATTTAAAAAGCTTGTTTTTATGAGATTCTACTCCCTTGTTTGTGACATATTACTGCAAAATAATGGTGGGATTCAAAAAACATCTGTGTTCACATTAGATATAAACAGCAGTTCAGAAAAATAAAAACATGCACAGCAAAAAGAAAAACACCTTCTGCAAGACACAAGTATTTTTTTTTTCATAAATGAAACGAGAATTAGGTTTCTAGTTCCTGTGCTTTCTTGCTCCTAGGAAAACCCAGCCTGTGTTTATTTAAATAGCTATAATTGATGATTCCCTGGAAATACTAAGTCGCAGTTATATCACACTATTTCTGTTTCTGCTCAAAAGGTTCAGGGCTTCTATACCAGAAATGGAACACAACACTACCTTCGGGGATTTTAATAAATGTAGGGAACACTGCTAGCAAAAGAGTTGCTGTCCAAATAGACTGACATACCCAGGCCAATGTAGCCTCTAATGACAGAGTAAGATAATGTCAGGCCCCACTCAAAATCAGCAGGAAGAGGAAGATCAATCTTGGCAGAGTGAAGGAAAAATGCTGGCTTTCTTCATGTTAGCTCATCTCATACATATCTATCTTCAGCTGCTGCCCAGTACTGTGGTGCTCTGCATTAACTACACAGTGGATCAATAACAATTACACCTTCTCAAAAACATGACACATAGCAGGATTGGGTTGACATTTCACTTAGGCCAACATTGATCTCAGTGCATCTGATTCCAGTCCTAAATTCAAGTCAGGCCTGGGTCTAGCTGGAATAAACACACAGTTAAAAACTAAAAAGGAAACCAGCTGCTTGTGCCTTGGCTCAGAAGTAAACAGCACATCCATCTGTGCATCCCCCATCTCCAATCCACTATTCTTCCTGTTGCTACTAGTGATTCTAAAGTTGATCAAAGACTATTTTTTATATGAATTACTCACCGTGACATCAATGTTGATAATATCTCCATCCTGAAGAGGTCGACTGAAACATAAACAGAAAAAAAAATAATGGTGACAGACAGTTCCCAACAAAAGGAATATAAGAATAAACACCTAATGACACATACATAAAAAATCAAGGGGTAGATATTTTGTGATGGAGGAAGGCAGAAGCAAACAGAATAACCATTTTTAATGTTCAGCTCTGACTACTTAGAGAACAAGTGTAGCTGAATATAAAATAATGAGAAACAACTACAAGAAAAACATATCAACACCTGAAAAATCTACCATTATATTTATTCTTTTTCTCTCACTAGGGTTCATATTTTACTTTGTGAGTAGCTGAATATATTGCGAATATAAAAAAAAAAAATCCCACATAAAGACAAATATATTTATTCCTTACCACATACTTATTTTGCTGGAAGAACAAAAAATCAGACTCTACTGGTTTTTTTTTCCCACACACTAAACTCAAAATGCAATATGCTATTTTTCTTTAAGTGTCTGGACAAACAGGATAATATTTTTTTTCCTATTTCACACGTATTTCTGTAACAGCTATCAGCATCACGGGGTAACATGTTCTGCATCTACAATGCATTTAAGTACGACATTTAGTTAAGCTTAAGTATATTCAATATTAAATACCATTCATTAATTTCTGTCTAACATTTTAATTCCCGATTGTAAAATGTACATTATTGAGGAAATACCTGTCAGGAATACCATGACATACCACGTTGTTTACAGAAGTACAAACAGATTTTGGAAAACCTCCATAGCCCAGAGGTGATGGATAGGCATTCTGTCTGATTATTTCATGATGAACAATGGAATCTATTTCTTCAGTTGTCATGCCAACCTAAAATACCAAATATAACATCCTGTTAAAAAAGCAAAGAGAGTTTCTCATATTTACTGAATGTGATTGCAGACAAGCTTCAATGAAATATTGGATGTTTCAAATCCGCTGCTCTGATACAACACACTACACTGTCTGATATACTTTATTGATATGTGGACTTTTTTTTCAGAAAAAAATGTTTTCAATAAAGCATGCAGTAGAAATGAGCACTCAAAGGTTCCAGAAAATCTAAAATTCTGCCTACTTCCTTTCTGTGCTTTTTTCCGTATCTACTTTCTCAAAACACCAATTTCCCATGGCATCGTTTCAGTAGCTGCTATAGAAATGTCTTGTTTCAATGCTTTCAGTCCCTTAAAACACAACATTAGTTTCCCCTTTTATTTGTAAAAGAAAGAATATTAAGTCTTGTAATTGCCCAGTACATTTACTATAATGTATTTAAGCATTTTAAGAAATTGTTTTACAAGTATTCCTAAATTTTATCAAATATTTAAATATTTAGGTTCAAATTCTAATGATATTTTACTTAAAGTTGTCATAGCCTGATGATCATAATGAATCTGCAAGCACTGACCCATCATTTTTAGAAATCTTCATTTTTATGCTTGATGTTTTCTAGATTAATATTTTCCTCAAGATTTTACATATTAAAACAACCCCTCTCATAAATCATTCAGCCATTTTCTGAGTATCCATGGAGTGCAAAGTGCACATGCTTAAAATAACATTATTCTTGCTTTTCTTTAGGATCTCTGGAATGGTTAGAGTTGGAATTTGAAATTTGGTAGGGAAACCTCTCTCATTGAGAGGAACTTTTGAGGGTTCCTCTGTAAACTGATTTTGCTTTGAATGAGTTCCGAGCCTTTGAAAATCATACTTTGTGCAGATATGAGTACCATTCTTAGCACACTGAAGGAAATATCACAGTGGCTGTGATACACTGTTTACTCAGCTGAATTTTGTTCAGCACAGAAACGTTTCTGCGCAGGTGAGATGCAATGAACGTGGGTTCCAGACCAGAATTTGGGATTACTGCACATGTCCCCTGCTTTGCAGCAGCCATGGCAGCCCCAGTGCCGGGATGGCAGCCACAGCCTTGGCATGTTGTCTGGATTGGATACAGCAGCCCTTGGTTCTGGATAAATACAGGTTTGCTGCTCCTGCCTTTGCTCAAACATCTTCATCTTCAGCCCACAGACAAACTGAACTGCTGCGTACCCCACTGGCTGCTGTCTACTGCTGCTCTGCTCAAGCAATTTGATGTGGCTTTTGGATACTCAGCAGACAGATCTCTGGTCTCTGCATGGCTTACACTCTGTGGAAAGTTCTGCTTTTAACAGTATGTGCTTTACTTTTAAAGATACTTTTGCTAGCTGGGCAAGTTTGGGGTGGCACCCGCTGTGCCCCTAATCTCTTATTTGGAACAGGGCAATTCAATGGTATATAATAAAATATTTTCATGTCATAGAATCTGCAGTTTTATTCCCAAATCTGTAACTCAGACCCAGGAAAGCTATCATATATAATACTGTATTGTAATTTGAAGTCCCACAGGCAGTAATAGTAACATCAAAACCATGTTCAAACTATATCTCTCTGTATCCATGGATTATAATGCACCTTTGTTATATTGGGGGATCTTACTGCCACTAGCTAAAGCACAGGCAAGAGCCAGTTTGGAGGACTGTGTGCAAGGTGGGTTCAGCAAAATAACAGGAACAGGTGGAGGGATGGGACTCTTCAGGTAAAACAGGAATGCAGAGTTTAGCTTATGAGAATAGGCTAAAAGAGCTTGGTTTGTTTAGTCTGGTGCTCAGCTCTATGCCTGCACCAAGGGGAAGACTCAAGGAAAGGCAGGAAGCTGTTTAAATTAAAGAGCAGTGTAGGCACAAGAACAGATGGGTATAAACTGACCATGTGCAGCAACAGGCTGGAAAGCAGAAAATGCTCACTGTCAACGAGGGAGGGTTTTGGAGCACCCTCCCAGTGAGGGGAGTCTTGAACAAACACTTGTGTAAAACAGAGCTCACCATCAATCTGTGACTGACCTGGGCAGTGGTCTCAGCATTGCAACTCCAAATGCCACCTCCCTCCCAGTACACAGGCCCTGGTTATGCAATTATTACCTTATACACCTTTTTGCTCCAGAACATTCACTGTGTGTGTGTATAGTATTTTGTAATTATGTATGGTTTGGCACACAATATGAACTGCACCATAAGCTACACCATACTGCATACATGCATATTTACACATGATGACAACCAAAGAGTATTTGTGAAAAACTGCTCTCATTCAAAACCCACATTGCACCCTGATCCTCCAGAAACATGTATATGCCCTTAACTTTAAATGAGTAAGTTTTATTGTGCTGAGAAATAATTGAACATTAAAAAGTTAAACATGCACGAAGCTACGTGAAATTAAAGCTTCGGGCAGTTTTGTTACTTGCCATCCCAGCTCCAGAGCTAAATCTTTGTGAAAGAGTGATGATAGCTGAAAGAAAAATCCCCTTTTAAGTCAATGGCATTGACCTACAGTCCCCATCTATCTCTGCATCTCACAGCTACTCAACCCATTTCACCTTATCCAATATGCTATTACATGAAATACCAAGGCATGGCTAAAAAAGCATTTCTTCATCTGCAAAACCTGGTAGGAGGCTCCTCCCTCTACTTTTTTTCTTGGGAGGTATCCTAAAAAGCATACTGTAGGAACATTTCAGGAAACCATGAGGCTTTATTATCAATGCACTCTGGAAAATTGTGTAGAATTTGGCAGCTGTTTTTTCCAAAGTCAGCTCTACGAGTTGTATTGGATCCCCCAGGACAGCGAGGGCTGGAGGATGGACAGGAATGAAGAAGGCAGACCAAGTGTGGGCTTGTACACATGCAGAGCTGGAAAGCACGACATTTGAGGTAGACAGGCCATGAAATGAAAGGAGAAAATGTAGCGTGGGCCTTAGGAGAAACACATGATTTGACACAATCCGAACAGAGGGAGATTACAAACACAGAGATATTACACCTGAGCCAGTAACTAAGCACTACATAGGTCCAAAGTACAGAAAGAATTAAACAGGCATATCATGAACAGAATCAAAAGTTAATAAATCCTTATTTCTCAGGCTCAAACCTGAAGTTGGATGCACATTATAGGAAAGTGAAAAGAACAAAAAAGTAGGAACAAAACCCAAATAAGTGAAAGCATAAAAGACATCCAAGCTGTTATGGGACTTCTGTAATTGTTACCTTTAAGCCCTTCCCAGCCAGAAGCAGGACATGACGGGCCAACTGACAAGCTTGACGAAGCCCTTGAATCTGATCTTCATTCTTAATTTCTATGTCGTCTCCCCAGTCTGGTACAATGCCTGTCGTCACATAGTCTGGCTTCTTTATGTGCTTGGAGAAAAAGGATTGAAAATGAAGATCAGAAAACTGAGCATGACAATGGGATCATTTTCTCAGATACTGCCTCCTGCTTCATGGCAGCTTGCCCTTTCTGTCGTAGTATCGACCTTCCTAAGCCATCAGGGCAAACCCTCAAGGCTGCCTCAGTATTTCTTCCACTGCCCTTTTGAACTTAACATTGCCTGTTACTACTGACTTAGACAGTCTGTTAGCCTTCCAGTGCTGAAACCCCAGATACTGCAGCTGACTTCCAGCACAGTCAGTCTCAAGTTAGGAAACTGGGAGAAAGACTTAAAAACTCTTCATTTTCTTTTGCAAAGAGGGACATTTTCTACGAAAGGCATCTGAACACTGGAACTGATGGGACAAACACACAGAATTAGTCTCAAAATTAAACCTGATCACATCCTGTGTCTCTCAAACAAAACTCCTATTGGGAAATCCATGAGATTGCTTTTTGACTAAGACCCTTCGGATTTAAATTATTTTAATTTAGAGGCTTTTATACATCAATCTAGTTCATATGCTGTGCCCAAATTTGTCCATCTACAACATTACACAGAGGTATCCCAATTTGCTATGTCAAGGGAAGTGCAATAAACCTCATTTTTTTCTACACAAGGACTTCACAGCCCTTGTATGAGGTGAAATTTAATATCTGATTTTTTAAAATCCACAACAGCTTAATGAGGTTTATAAACATGAAAGCTAATAAGAACAGTCATGTCTTGCACAGAGACAATGCACTTTCTCTCAGAGGGTCCTGGGCTGTTTCACTGGCTGCAGAAGAATCCCTTTGCCCATGACAGCCAGGCTGATTTTCTGCCATGCTGGCCACAGGGTGAGTTTTGCACTGACTTCACAAAATACAGAGTCAAGCTGACAGGCAGAAAACAAAGTAGGCATTTAGGATGTACACAACATGACCATACAACAACAAGGTGTAGGAGTGACAAAGAGTGGGGCAACTAATGGGCTCTATTGGGACCTTAAACAGGAAGACTGCTGTTACTGCTACAGGTATTTTATGTCTAATCTGATAAAAAGTGACACTATCTTCAGTAAACTTACATCAACAGAATTTCAGATTCCCATTTCTTTCAAATTAATGCCATATCAACCTTAACAACATCCTATTGCAGTAGTTTGGGCCTTAATTAAAAAAACCCAAAACAATGCCATTTGTTGGATTAGCAGCTCTATACACAACATCACCCTGGCCTTCCCCTTGGAGGGCACTTACCCATTAACTGAGACATGATCCTCCTGACCTCTAAGAACTGTGAAGGGAGAAGCCCAAAGCAGCATACACAAAAATGTCTATGCAGACATCTTAAAAAATACTGTTATTTCAATGTGATTTCTAACATACTCTGAATAAAAGTAATAACTTTGCCCTCAAGTTTTCAGAGTTCATAGACTTGGACTGATTTTTAGATGTCTGAGAACTCTAATCCGGGAAGACAATTTTCATTATGACAATATATTTCTTCCTCTTTATCCTAAAAGAAGCATCTAAATACAGAAAATCAAGTTTTAAAATTCTATGGTTTTTAAGCTTTTGAAAATACATAGAGCATGTAACCCTATGTTCTCCCTGCACACAGAGATTCCACTATTCTTATCTGCTTTCTGATCTAACAACTTTTTAGGATATCTGGCCCATGGAATGTCCTATATTTGGCATAAGAAATCTATATTAAAATGAAAAACAAAATTGCAAAAAGTACTAATACACATTCTGTGAAGCACTGTTTAGAGAGGGTACTTTGGTTTATTTTGGCTAAAGGAAAGATACTAAACAGTTAATCTGCATGCTGTAATTAAACAGGGGAAAAAAAAAGAAAAGGAAAAAAAAGGAAACTAGAAGTGGAGCACATGTTAAATTTGCATTTGCATCAAAAAGTCCCTTTTAGCTCTAAAGTAAATAAAAATAAAAATAAATGTCGCAAGGAAAAAGAACACTCAGGCACAAAAAAGACAAGTTTAAAACGCGCAGTGGGGTTGCGGGACAGCTACCAGCTGGTATTGTACACTCGCTTTCTGACATAACCAAATAATAAAACCATCAGCAAAATATAAGCATTTTTATAATTAGCTTGCTAGAGATTTATACAGAAGGGGACTCAGATGATCATAAATGATTCCTACTGACTTCTGGTAAGACTGTCTAAAATTGTTCCAAACAAGAATCTGGACCCAGAATTGTCGACAGATAATTATAACACATTTATTCTATGATAACTGAACAAGCCCCAGGTTTGAACTCCCTCATAACTAAATACATCACTGTGTTTAACATGGTAGACAGCTGAACACCAGCTCTCCTATTTCAAATACCAGACCAAGCAACAGGACAGTGATCCACCCCCCAGCTGTTGGACAACAAATACACTTGATCATGACTGCAATCAAACTCTATACTGACTGAAGAACAGATTAGGTAACAGAAATTGCAGTACCTTAGGAACTTGGTGAGCTGGAGAAACCATGGCTGGCCAAACTATACTATAAGCAGCATTTCTTTGTCCCTGAAAGAAGAAGCATCTTTGCTGATGATTACTTGAGTGCCTGTGCAGGTAGTTACGACTGCATGAAGAAAAGATGATATGGCAGCCAGTCACAGAACCTGTTAACAGATAAATTAAAAATTACTAACATTTTTTTTTTACTTCCACATTACAAAATGGAAAGCATGCAAAAGGAAGGGCATCATGTACAACAAAGCACAGAGCTCATGTAGTAATTCCAATCTTGTACTGTTTAAGAAAGAGCAGAACAAATGAGAAGAAATGAGAACAAAAAAACTTCCCAAACAACACTTCGAAGCTTTATAAAATACCAAATCTGTTTTGTTTTGATGCATTAAAAAGCACTGTTTACAGACAGGAGTGATGCTCAGAGTGGCCTCTGCTTGGAGCAATTTGCATGGTTGCACTGTTCAAGGCTTGGCAAAGCAGTTCATAAGGAACAACAGCAAGAAAAGAGAAGACAAAAAAAGATTTAATGTTATTTCAGACAATATTTTCAGCTGCATTTTTGCACAATTGGTCACAGATTTGAGCATAACAAAGGTAATGTTGCTCTTGTTGCTCAAGACACAAAGAATGGGTTTCACTTTGTTCGGGGGCAGCAGAAGAAACTTCAGGAGATATTTTTAAACATGGCCAGAAGTAATTAAAGGGATTAAAATTTGCAATCTATTTGGAGTATTTGAATAAGATTTATTTAATTCACATGGGAATTTGGAATGAAAATTTCATAGCTCAAACTCAGTCGTCAGGCAATGACACAATTTTCCCCCTCAAAAAAGGAAAAAAGGGAAAAAAAAAGAAAAAACAAAAAAAGGAAAAAGAAAGGGCATTGAGGCCCAAAGGCTCTCAGAGACATCAAAACCAAAATAATGCACCACAAAAGACAATGCCAGCATCAAAACCAGGAAATTCAAAAGGATTATTGACACTGCCCAATTATATTACAATTACACACACTGTGTATTTCCACTACAATCTAAACAAAGGTTTTTTTCTGAAACACAAGTTTAATGTGTTTAATGTGATCTGCTTCTGAAAAATGTCATTATGTATACAAACACAAGAGCAATCTTGTGGCAAGTAATCCAGATGAATAATTATTCTTCAGTAAAAAGTTTTTGTTTAAACAGAAGTAACTAAATATTTTTATATCACAGAAATTAAGAAATTAATCTACTGCATATTTTGTAACTATGTAAAAATGTTTTTTTCCAGAAGAGTTTCTTACATATCTTGCATGTTTTTTTTCTATTATACCTTCCTTCCTTTCCTTTGGATGCATTTATCATGTTCAGATGCAGAAATTATCCTTCCACATGTGCAATCTTTCAAAGACAGCCCTTTTATAGTATTTCATGACATACAGAAGATTCAAGTTATGCACTGTTTTGGAGCCCCAAACCCAGACTGAATGAAATAGTTGCATCAGGTTTGCATTAGAAGTGTTCCCGACTGTCTCTTTGCACACTGGTCAGGGCTACATTTAGGTACCAATATCTGAAAGGTTAAAACCTTGATGTAGAAATTTTTACTCAAGCAATTTTTACTGGTGTTTTTGTTGTTGTTGTTTTGTTTGTTTGTTTTGGTTTTTTTTGTTTGTTTGTTTTACTTGTTGATAAATAACAAAGTGGAGCTGAAGGGTGAGGTTCACCTCGAGCTCTCAGTATAACCTAAGCACCCCATGGAAGCTGCCTGCTTCAAAACAGAAGAAAGCGTCTCCAAGGAAGTGGAGCCGCTCAGTTAACAGTGGGCTGGATTAATTTGGTAGCCTGTTAACTAGAATTCAAACAGCAGCCTCATAATCTACTTTCCTAGAGTCTCCTTCATAAGAAAAAAACACATTGTCCAATTAACAAAAAACACCCAAACATACAAAAAAAAAGAAAGGGTCACCTAACCTGCAACTGTAAGCACGTCCAAAGAACCCAAAGCACCCTACAAACTCCCTGGCTGGTTTGTACTCATTTCTGGAATTTGGAAGCAGCAACTTTTGGGCCATCAGAAGTAGCAATCACTCTGACAGTGTAAGCCAAGTTGCCTCTTTTACAAAGTGCACTTGAAGTACCTTGCTCTTACCACAGCTAAAGCTGTTACAAATATATTGAAATCCCACACTCACTGATGTGGTTAGCTAAAGTCCACATGGACATCAATATGTGAAGGTGCATTTTAAATGCTGTCCTTGATGCCCAGAATGCTCCCTGGGCACCTCGTCTACTGTGTCACAATTTAACTGGGGAAGAAAAGGTGCAAGTGTGCTTGTCAATTACTCTCAATGCACACCCCCAAATACACACTCAAATACATTAAACCATATCCACGGGTGCATGTCTATTGACTAGCCCACATTCAGAATGGATCCCTTTTTACTTGGAATAAAATTTTTACTTCTGTTCTCGCAAAGATACACTGCAAGTGTTGTCACAAAATAACAGGATAATAAGGTACTGTAGCCTGTTGTTATTCTAACTACTCATTATAAACCAGATGCATACAAAAATATCTACTACTTGAACAGCTGAAATGAGACAAGCAAGCAAGTATCACCATTCTAAAATACAATTCTGAAATTGTATCACAAGAATTATAAACACAGGACAACTAAACCTCTATTTGAAATATAAAAAAATATAAGAGAAAACATTCTCCTACAAAGTAAAAATAAAATTGAATAAAATGGCATTAAAATATAATGAAGTTACTGGTTTATAATGAAAATCTGGACTCCATCCACACACTTCCTTCCTTAAGAAGGCCTTCTAATGCCTCCACAGCTCCTTTTTATTTTTTAAGCTCCCATATTCCCAGCTAATTTGATATAGCAACATCATCAATCACCTGAGACAGGAACAACTGTCTGTATTCTCCAAGTCTGGCTCAGAGATTCCCTCCTCCCCACCCCTTACCCATCAAAGCCTTTCTCAGTGCCTTTATTTACTTCTGCAACACTGGGACTCAAGCACATCCTTTTTGTTAAGCTTTCTGTGTATATTAATTACTGTAGGATAGTTCACAAACATGGCCTTTATGCATCTTCCAGCAGCTACTGCAGCCACTCGAGAGCGTGGTGTGTGAAGCTGGGCAGGCTGGAGCCAGACCAGCACGGCCAGGATACAAAGTTGACCCCTTACGTGTTTATTCTGTACCCCAACAGCGAGGCTGCATCACCTGCCATGAGCAATGGAATATTTACTATCAGCTGCATGAAGGAGAATTATCAGCAGCGTTACAGAATCCCCTCAGCAGCCTGGATGCATCGAGCACAGAGAATTACTGCCAACTGCTCCGCTGAGCCGCGCGTGAATCCCACTGTGCAATCCCTGTGCACGCATGTCCTGCCGCAGCCGCTGGATTCCTCAGCACACCTTCCAGACCTCCCTTTGGATTAATAATAGAAATACGCACTGCAAGCTCTTGTGAACTACCAGATGAATCTATCTTGTGTGGAAATTACATTTTTTTCCCTTTTAAACGAGTCAGTCAGAGGGGCTGAATATGGCATTTAAGAATTATGATGGGTGGGAGCATTTTTAAGTGACTGATTTTGCAGCACAGTGTGCCCTATATTTATTAGCCTTTTACTCTAGGGCTATTTTAATTGTTATCTGTTCACGCATGTTACACTATATAATGAAATGCTCCCATTTCACTCCTAGAGTGGAGAGTTTTTTATGTGTATCTCTATTAATGACCCTTAATTAAGTTGATTTTAGTAATTTAAATGTGATTTTCCTCTGGTCAAGAAGTATTTTTAACAGGAGATGTTGAAAATGAACTCTCACATAAGCCCTTTTCTAATGCTTCTTGTTTAACAGTTACAGCAATTTATCAAGCTATGTTTTCAATGAATGAAATGTGTGGTAGCTGTGCAAAAAACTGCTCATTTACATGATTCATCAAATGTGATTGTTAGCAACCATTTTTTTGATATTTATTCATGAAAGATTTCAATTTTCCAAGCAATTAACAAAAATATTACCAATGGATAAACTTCATGACAGTTCTGAGCTACAATAAATACAAGGGTGCATCTTAAAAGAGACGAGAAATAAATTAACATATTTTAAAATAATTTAGTCATAGTATCAACAGAAGCAGAGTACCAAAATTATTTAGGATTACAAGAATTAACATCTGAAACTATTTAGGAAATAAAATCAACTTGCTCTTGATAAAGTTAACAACATCAAAAGCATTGTTCTGACAACTCTTTTCAAAATACGTGATTTGATCTTTCTTTTTAAACTGAAAAAAGAATGACTGTGGAGATTTTCTTAAGATATACTCATTTGGAGGTAAAACGAGAGATCTTTCGTTTAGCTTGTCAGGTAATTTTAATACTCTAGTATAATTTAGATTCTTGTGCAAATACTCATTTTGCTGAAGCTTCTGAGGATTAAAGTTTAAAATGAGGCATTAAAAATCACTAAGGGTAACAACATGTGGAATCTAGCCAATGCAACTAGGTAATAATACATAGCTTCTTACTGCTAATTACCAAATGTTCCCATTTTTCAAACCAAAATAATGACTGTGGTTTGAAAGACCTTTACTTGTAATTGTAACTCTAACTGTCTAATAAAACAGTGACTTTGTAACCCCCCTCTTGCAAAGGTATGTCCAGGCTTCAAAAATAGGATGGGAAAGATTAAAGGTTCTTTCCAGCTCTGTGTAACCTGTGTAGCAGAAGAGCAGCTCACATTTCACATGCAATAACCTGCGCATTTGCTAAAAAAAAAGAAAAAAAAAAAGGGAAAAAACCTCCAAGAACAACATAGGGAAATGCCTGAGGCAGAAGTTGAAACTGATTGGGCAAAGTAGAAGGACAAGAGCCCTTGAAATTAAACAAAAGCAAATTCATTCTGTTGACAGATGTTGATTACATCAAAGCCATGAAAGAACTTTTTTTTGTTTCTCTTTTTTTTCCTTTTTTGCAATTAATACCTCCACATTTTCTGTACATTATGGATATAATGTATCTTAATCAACATAATCCAACACATGATAATCCTCAAATTTGGTAAAAGTATATTGTAAGAAGGTCTTAACGACAGGCTTCTCCAAACAAGAGTGTATTCACATGGTCATGTCTGCATACCCGTGCTGGTCACGCCATCATCAGCCCCTTACTTCCAGGGGTTAACTGCTCTGGCAGCCAAATAAAATACAGAGAGCGCTGTGTAATTATGGAGACAGTCAAAGGGCAGACTCTATTTTGAAATCTATTTGCACAGACAAGGTCTTCCAATTTCGCTTACAGGAAACAAGCTGGTAAAGGGGGTCTCCTCCTCTCCAGATGCTTTCCACACGTTTTTCCCACATCAGGAAATCGTGGACATGGACACCATGCAGCACTGTTTCCTGGATTGCAGAACTATGTCATTACAAGGAGAAGAGCAAGTCCGTGCTTGTGAGAAGTATTTCCTCCTAATTGGATATATTAGGGGAAAGCAAAACCCATAAGGACTACTGAAAATGTGACTAGCAGCAATTTGTAAGCAGGACGCAGCCACAGCTGTCATGATGGTACTGGAAAAGAGAAAGCAGAAATGAAAGGGTAAAAACACTCTGTTTTTAATAGCATGATTGGGGAAATGAAATATTCATCAGGATAGATGTGACTTCATTTACAACAGCAACACATTGGTGAAAACTTCACCACCAGCATGCTTATGACCGTACCCTGGTAAATCGAAACACAGGCCAGTATCTCGCAAACTTTATATTCTAATTGGGATTCTTTTATTTAATTATTTAATTTTTCTGGAAATTAACGACAGAATTTCTTTAGTTAATAAAGGCATTAACAGAGCTGTTCTTGTTACTCTCCTAAGAGGCAATGAAGCAAAGCAATGGTCGAACAGTGACTGACTCCAAGGGAGAAGAGTCCGCCCGTCTGCCAGCAGCACTGTGACTCCTCCATGTCACTGAAAAAAGTCACTTTTGGCCCTCAGTTATGCTCCGTGCTAATGACAATTCTGCCCTTACTTCATGCACAGTGGAACTGGGCAATTTGTTGGCTATATGCCAATACAAATGAGTTTGTAAATTTATAAACTACATGGAAACAGATTCTTGTTTGGCTTTACTTACTATGATTTAGTCTAGACTAACAGACTAAAATGATGAATCAGTGCCTTCTGGAATAATGCTGTGCTTCTAATTCACTATTCAGTCAAACTCAGGGCCAACAAAATAGCTGTTCTGCAAGTTGGTAAACTGGGAAACCAGAGAGAATCCGAACCCCTTCTATTTACAGGAAGGATGACAGCCTAAGGGTACTTCATCCCAATAATAACAACATTCAAGTACCGGTGCCCAGGTCATGACAAGCCATGACCCTCCCCATAGCTCTTTCAGGAAGCTGGCTCGATGCCACCTTTTATCAGCAGCAACTGACAGTACAACTTTAACAAACAAGAAGAAAAAATCAGCATTATATCCTTAAAATCTCCTTTGACCAGTGGAGAAGTTCTGTATATATACACACACACATGGACTCACATCAAGGCAATATAAGAAATAAATTAACTGACTGAGTAAAATTCTGGTATCATTAAACAGTACTTCCCCCTTTAATGATATGGTTTAAAAAATAAAGAGTACAATCTAACTATAGCTGAGTGATATCCATTAATACACCAAAGGAAATGAATTGTCTATTACAGAACATGGGATCAAGCTGTACAGACATTGGGAACCGGGCATTGCAGTTCTCCAATAGAGCCTTCTATCCTAGTGTTATTTCTACTACATTTTCTCTCTCTGATAGAAAAACACAAGAAGAAAAGAAAAAGACAGTGTTGTCTAAAGCAATATCACTGCAAAATGAGATAAGTCCAGTACAAAAGCTGGACAAAGCAGTATTAAGGGTTTCAATCACAGTTACTATCAAGGGAATTTAGGCTCCAGATCACAGCATCTGGGAAGTTTCAACTTCCCTGACTAGCAGGAGAAACATTCCTCATATGTTACTGCATTCCTTTATTGAGTAAATTAATTTATCATCAAGTGAATAAATTAGAATGAGAAACATATCTGTTCAGGCTTCCATATTTAAACACATTTCCCAAGCACTTTCTAGCTATCTTTAGATTTTTTAAAAGATCTGAGAAATTACTTTCGCTTGAAAGATCGGTTATTGTATTAATTATTTTGATTTTATAGGAAAGTAATAACTATTGGACAAGTTAGTTTAAAAAATAGCAGTTGTTTCAGATTAAAATAATAAGCTATTCAAATAGTCCTTAAACAGAGCACAATACCAAATCTTGTTGTTTTTATGCACCCACCCACAGCTCTAACATTCAATGAATCCTACTGGGTTAAAATCTTTTCAGGTGCTCTGTGAAACAACTGTTTTTCAACTGGCATGTTTATGTCCTATACACATGCCTGACACAATATTAAATGTTAAAAATAAATCCTAGTTTAACCTCTTAAATTTTCACCTGAAATGGAAAAATATGTCTGGATCACCATAAAAATACATTTCCCACCTTTCAGTAGGCAAGCAACATTGCTGAAATAAGAGTAATCTTTGCATAGGAAATTTAGGTATGCTCCTGAACATTGTATCAGGATGTTTTGTGTAGCTTGATGCATGGGAAGAGAATAGGCAGTCAGTCTTTTTCCTGCAACAAGTATTTTCAATACACCTGCAGCCAAATCTCTAAGGACACAAGACAATTTCTGAATCATAGGTCAATCTTATCTCAAAATTAAGGAAAAAAGTGCACATGGCTTGCAACTTTGGGATGAATACCTTAATAAAATAAGATTACATTACTACTCATTTGGTAAAATTGACAGCTAGTAGTATTTCTTGTCTTGTGTTAAAAGTTGTTAATTACTTGCATTGTCCTGTTTTCACATGAAAACACAAGTTATGTTAGGACAGTAAGTCTTTACTGAGAAAACATGTATGTGTCCTTTGCTAGAGTGATGAGTCAAAGGCTGGGGAATTACATTCTACAATACAGATTTCAAATTTTATGAGCAGAGAGATCTAAGAGTTTACAGCACTTTTTCTGCTAAACTGCTGTGCTGGTGGTAGAAATAAGCTCTTATTTTTATTTCAAGAAAATGCTCTGCACAAGGAGATGTTCTAATCAAGAGCTTGCTGCAGATAACTTGTAGCATCCTGATTAAAACATTTATTTTTAAACCTGTCAGTCATTACTATGTGCGATTAATGCGTAACTTGGAAGCTTATTCATAAATATGTGACATTTGGGTCACTGAGTGAATTATAATGATAGAATTACGGATCAAATTTGGAAGAGTACAGTATAATGTTTGGGAGATGTTTTAAATGTTTTTTAAACACCTTTCACTTATCTCCTTGCTTAACATTTACAAAGACCTCTTCTTAGCATAAAAATCCCTGTTTATCAAACAGTGATACAGGAAGAAGTTGTTTACATTTTCAGAAGTACCAACATACATCACTTATGACAAAAAAACCAAGCACTCCATAAGAAATGCTCAATCACTGTCAATCATACACACTAAAATATACATAAACCAAAGCATGTGGTATGAGCTGCATTAGATTCAAACTGAACACAGAATTACAACTATAACAAACAAAACCCAAATAATTACTAGTGACTCACAGGCCTATTTACACATCTCACCAAACTATTGGAAAGGTAGGTAACCATAGAAACCTGACAGCCTAAATTCAGCACTTCAAAATTTGTATTTAGTTTAAAATGCTGACAATTCTGTTTCTATTTGACAAAATCCATATTTTTAAAGGCTTCAGTTTTTGCTTTGGTACTTAAATAAATACTCAAAATTATTTCATCTGTTGGTTACTAATAATTTGCCTTTTATATTTGATTTTACCCAAGTAAAAATTGCAGTTTACTCTCAGTAATATAAAGTATTAGTATATTTAAATATTGCAAATTAATTCCTAACATTTCTTTAATGACTGAAATTAAATAACAATATTAAACAACCACTTCTGCACTTACTATTAAATATTTTGCAAATAGACTTTTTTAAGCTGCACGCTAGCAGCAAAAAGAAATTACTCAAATTAACTGAAATGCTAATAGCCTTTTCAACTTATAGTTCTCTTTCACTGACAATTGCAATTTGCATGGCTTAAAATTTAATACTATCATTAGTCCTAATGTCCTATATTTTACTTCATAATCTAAATGAGTAAAATATTATTTTTGTTGTTCACTGGCTCTTATACTTAGGCTGCAATGTTCAGTGTGTATTTCATTATGTAGATGAGCAATGGAAGTTGTCTAACATGATTTAAATGGGTCAACAGTATTTTCCTATTCACATTAATCATCCAGACAGCCACACACACAATAAATAGCCTTGAAAACTAACCTAGGAAATCCCTTTTTCTCACTGACTCTTCCCAGCACTCCAACAGCAGCGAGCACATGCTCAGGAGCCGGGAGCCTCGGAAGCCAAGGCTGGGCGCTGCTCCCCTCGCCAGAGCGCAGCTCCCGCCGCCGGCCCCGCTCCCGGGGCTGCCCGCGGCCCCGTGCCAAGAATGATTCTCGTCCCGCCAAGTTCAATGGGAGCTGTGTGTTGACAAACTGAGCAAATTTGAATCGGCAAAATTCATTCTTGGCACGGGGACACACAAGTGTGCTGAATGCAGAGGCGCGCTGCCCGCTCCGCTGCGCTGGCAGCCGGCTTCTGCTGGCGTAAACACACTTGTCAGAGCTCCCACTAAAGTCAAAGGACACAGGATGAGGCCATTTATTGCCAATTGTTTATAAAACACATCAAAATTAAGGGTTCTATTCTCAAGCCATGTAACTAGCATCTACGGCCCACTTCATATATGGCATATTACAAATAAAATGGCAATTTATAAATAACATAGCCCTTCTGTAGAAAGAGAAGCTGCTCTAATAAATGCTAAAGGGGAAGAACATAAGTATAAAACAGGCAGAAAGTAACAGAATGATTGTGTACGGCTTCCCTCATTTCTGAACTATCTTCACCAGGTTATTCACTCACTTTGTACGGTTTATTGGACTATTCTACTGTCTGGTTTTCTAAACTAGATAGAGTAATCAAAGAGTCTCTGCAAGAAGTTAGGTCTCAAATTCCTTTTTCTGGACTGAAAAGGGTTTACACAGTCTTTTCTGCACAGATAGTAAATCTCTAAGAAGAAATAAATGTTTTGCTTTGCACAAGATGAAGATACTCTAACTTGCCAGCAAAATATGACAGGCAATTCTCCTGAGCCTGTTTAGCTACCTTGTCTGCAAAACTGGCCAGTAATCTATGAAATTCTCTATAGGGACATCCATTTAATCAATTACTAATTTGTAAACTCAACTCAGAACTTTTAGATTCAGTCAATTACACGCTAAGAATCCTGCTGCATATTTTTTTCACATGGAAAATGTGAAGTCTATTTCAATCTACACGCATGGCCAATTGAAAAGTGATGTGACTGTGAATTTGAGTTTTACAACCCTGGCTACAACTTTGTAAATGTCAAGGCTCCTGATCTGCATTCCGTAGGCAAAGAGCTCAGATAAAGTTGGTTCTGACATGGCTGTTCCCCTGGCAATGGCACAATCATTGGAAGCCATGCTTGCTCATCCTGCAGTTGTTGGTAACCCACTGTCACCGCTTGTAACACCGGAGGGGACACGAGAGAACTGCTGACTTTGCCCAGCCACTCCAGCAGATTGTTTTCATCTGGTTGAACTTTCAGCTGCCAACACCCCACCAACCTGTTTGCAACATCCATGTGGTTTCCACAGCTGGGGATACTGTTGCAGCAAGCTCTGCCAAAGTCCTTCCTTCAGCTACCTCATTCTATACCTGATTTTGTGAAGCAGCTTTTACAGAAGAGTTACTTGGACAAAACAGCCTCCAAATGAACAAAAACAAGACAGTCTTTATCAAGTAGATTTTAGAAACAGCCACTTCTGCAGTCTTTGGTTTGCCTTGCAATTACATTTTTGCCGGCAAACATGTATTAGTTAAGGAGAGTACAAATCAAAACTCTTAGACAACATAACGGTACTACTCAGAAAGCTGCTGGGACAGTTATACCAGCAAAATAATTCTTGCTGGTACAACTTGATCTTTTTGAGCAACTGATTTAAGCTTTCCCAGAAGAGAACTATTCTCAGGAGATGAGCTTCTGCTGATTTAGCAGAGTGTGTTAGAGCATGAATAAACCTTTATAAACCCAGACAAGACCCACTACAGTATTTACTTCTTTAAAGAACACCCATTTCCACCACGACTCATAGGAATTATGTTACTAATAATCAGTGCAGAACAACCAGAAATGGGTTGGAGAGGTCAGACATTTCTAGCCTCCTCACAGGTGTTAGTTCAAAAAGCACATGGCCGTGACATTAAGCTGTGTCATCACCTACCATCTCATCCATGAGGCACGAGTGTAACTCAATGCTCAGATCTGTGCAAATGACCACGGGCAACACTTTCTCTCAGTGTCCACCCAGCATGTCTTTATGAGATGTCTATCCACTTTGTCCAGTGGAAAAGGACCTCAACTCAACAACTCTAGATGAGTTTACAAGCACACTCAAGAGCTGAGAAGTCAAGCAGAATACAAGCAGATCTGCAGTGACTGCACCATTTCTTACATAAAGCATCTTCAGTTTACATGGACGGACGCCAGGAGTTCACTGTTGCTTCTGTCCAACTCCATCTACACCTGTGTCTATCAGCAAAACTGGGACTGAACAGCTGCAAATTATGTGAGAAACAAACTTGTCATTTTCTTTCAATGTTATGCCACATCTGTTGACTTTCATATTTAAAAAATACATAAGGCAGGATCAAATTAAAATTTATGTACAAGAAAGCATGAAACAGATGAGAAGTGTACACATTTCCATAGAGAACATCTGATATGTTGTAAGTATTAATGTATAAATTCAGATTGTGTTTATTACTGCAACAGTTCTTCATGGTTCAAAATGAGCTTGATCAAAAAAGAAACATAGCTTTAAACAGGTTTTAACAATGAATACCTGAACTTAAACATCTTTAAAATGTGAAAGCTGGAGACTTTATAGAGCTGGTTAGAGTGGCTGGTTATTTATAATCTAAACTCAAAAGAGAACAGTGTGACTTTCAAAAACATCCATGGAAGTTTTCTCAGGCTGCACGCTAGAGTATGTCTGCCAAAAGACCTCCAAGGAGCTGTGAAGAGCCCTTTATTCTCCTTTCTAAGGCTTCCATACAGCAGGGCAGCTTGTGGAACACTTGGTTTTTAACATTCTCCTTTTTCTTCAGAAATTAAGAAGAGAAGGACATTACTGATTTGGAAAGAACATAATCTTGAAAAGGACAATGAACAAACTTTCCATACTTTGTTTCTGTCATAAAACATTTCCAGTGTTTTTCATTTAAATAATGTTTTCAATATGAAGTATCTTGAGGGAATTAAAAAAAAAAAGAATTCAAACTTCCCTTGTCCTCCAAGGAACAGCCATTTATCATGCAGATAAAGCCCTCTGCCAATGAACAGTTCAATTGGTAACATTTAACAATCACTTCTCCTAGATATTTTAGAAATATAGCAATATAATGTAATAACTATGACAAAATAGATAATTCTGACACTTATTATACTCGTTATACTAAACATAGCCACATACTATATTTTCCTGCCTGAATTGCATCCAATAAACTACAGGACCTTACCCTGTGGTATGCACATTTTCATGCATACTCTCTTGCATTTTACTCTTACAATTAAAACATGCACTACTCTAGTTACAGGACACATTTTATGAAGTGGACTGCATTTAAGTAATTATATATGACTGTGAATCTATTAAAGATGGGGCAATTGCTTCTGTCACATCTCTAACCCAATGCAGCAAACCAAGACCGGGGCTAAAGTGGATATTTAATTATTCAAGCTGGACAAACTACATGATGCTCATACATAACAAACAATATGCAGTTGTTTTCAACTTGTGACTTGACAAAACCTGGTAATTTGATAGCAAGACTTTTATTTAGAAAGCAAGTTCATTATCAGTTTGTTTCATCTTCCTGCATGGGAGTCCACACTGCCACTGGAGGATGCTTACAAAAACCAATGCTCAAAAAGCCTGAAGAACAGTGAACCAACAGGTCACAGCCAGGGAGGTCTGCTCCCAAGCACAGTGCAGCTTTGTCCCTTCTGTTACTGGGCAGTGTTTTTGCCTGTCTGACAGGCAGTTCACTGTGACATTTCTGGAGAAGCACCCTGAAGAAGAGCACCATACCGTGCAGCACTGGCTGGCAACGAGCGCCTGGGGCAGGAGACTGCTCAGGGTAGGAGTGCTGTGGAAATCCCAAAGTGAGGGATAGGTAGGCGAAGGGCTAAGGAAACCTGTGTGCCAAGAGCCACTGAGCACAGGAACACAGGCTTTGATGGCAACTGCAGAGACAGATGTGAAGGTCAGAGAGAGGAAAGTTACAGTAGTTCAGACAAACGTGTAAGCGTCAGAAGAAGCAGTTGGCAAAACAAAAAATGGTAGAAAACATGGGAATTTGGCAATCAAAACACAAGTCATATAAAGAGGGTAAAAAACTACCAACTGAGAAGAAACCCTTATTATAAAACAACACAATTTTAATGTTTTGAAACAATTCCTTTTAAAAAATCTTCTAGAGTCTGTTTTTACTCTAGATAACACCAAAGGCCAGTGGTGTGACCTGGACTGGTGAACACAAAATATGACTTTTCTTAAATGGAAATTAGAACTTGACTTTATCCAGTGCCTTCGTACTTCGTGTGTTATAAATTGCTTTAAATACTGGCAGACAAACAGCCATTATGCACTCAAAAGCTCATACGTAATAATACTTATCATTTTTATAGAGCTTTTCATCTTCAAAGTGCTTTGCAAACAACTCATTAATCTCAAACAATGCACCTGATGCACCTGCAAGGTAGATAAATATCTGCATTGTAGGTGGAGAAAGACACAGAAAGTTCAATGACTCATCTAAAGCCACGCACACTACCAGCCCCAAATATCCCTAGCTCCTGGCTCCCATGAAGGACCTCAGCCCCACTCTGCTGAGATCATGCCTTCTCTTCAGCCACACGGCCACAGGAAAACTTGTTTTATTGCGAGGCAGTGGCAGAGTGGCAGCCTAGCTAGGGACCCTCCCTTTTCCAAAGCTGGTAAGTTCCCAAGGACTGCTAGCTCCCATCAGGATCACCAACCCCAGGAAGTGGGAAGTCCATGAGACACCAAAGTGAGATTCACAACACAGATTCTCAAACTGATTCACCACCAAGCAGTGAACTGAGAAAGCCTCTGCACAGGCAGAAGCCTTTGCCTCTCTGCCTATTTATTTCTAACTGCTGCACAGACTCCAGAGCAGGAGATTCCTACAAGTCAGACAACAGAACCCTGAAGCCTCAGGCCTCTGACTACTGCCACGATTCATGAAAACACTTTCACTCCTCTGGTGTTCTCTATAAAAAACTTGTAATGAAATTTTGCCTTCAAGAGTGGTAATTCTCTTCCCTGTTGGTGACTGGGAAAGAAAATCTTAATGTGATTATACTGCATGAGTGTACTTTTAACTTTTTGAGGTTTAAAAATATCTGATATGATTTTTCTTAAACCTCAGAAATACCAGGAATGTCAAACCTGGAGAAGATGAGAAATGTGGAAGGTGTGAATAATACAATACCTGTACTGTGCTACAGTAGACTTTGTACTGCCTTACACAGAGAAAAGGAATATTGAACTTTTAGAAATAACGTCTTAATTTCAGATGTTTATTAGTCACTGGATTTAAATATATAAATCTGAGAATCCTTATCCGTTCAGTCTTCACATTCGGGAACACAGAACTTAGCAAGTCCTCCAGCCACTGTAGTTTCTCCCTGGGTAAACAGCTCATGTTTAAAACTGTAAGTCAGTCAGACAAACTGCTACAGTAACAGGAAAACAAACTCCACTTTTTCTTAAGATATCAAAGAAAAAAATCTTTCTACAAGTAACATGTTAGTTTAGCAAACACAAGCAGCAAAAGAAAAATGAATGGCAAAAATGTATGTAGTTAGAAGAGCTCTGCCAAGCCTGCCCAGCTGATCTGGGTATAAAAGGCAGAATAAGAAGAAAGAAGCAGCCTTTAATTACTCTTCCCCATCTAAATGTTTTAAACTTATAAAGAAAAAAAACCAAGTCCACATAATCCAAAACAACATGACGAAACAACTCCTGATCATTAAGCAGAAGCTACAAGTTCCTCACATTCAGAAGACTTTTAAGCTTACTATTTCACTGATTTAAAGTGAGATTGCGTCTGACTGCCAACATGATGCTTCAAAAAAAAATCAAATCTACAACTCCCGATGAAAATAAAGGCGTGTAAGAGCAAACCAAAAATAAAATGTATGGGAAATGCAATTAAATTTAATTACATTGAGCACTAACATTCATTCTGCAATCACAAAAAAAATTCTAAGAACATTTTCTAAATTATAAACTCCAGCATAACATCCTACAGCTAAAATAATATGCTATCTTTATATAACGCAGTTTTTCCAACAGAACAAAACAGATTAAAGAGCAGAATGCAAGAACAAAATTAAAATATGCAATTGTATCCACTAAACTCTGGAAGCCTAAAAATGATGATGCAGTAAAAAGCCACCCAACATCATAACAGTAATGCTGCAACATTTATTGCTATTTTGTTTAATAACTCATAATTTTATTTGTACACAGGAATGAAGAGATGTCACAGTAGCTTCTGTCTGCCTCTGCATGCTCTATTCTCTCCTGCTTCTGTTTTCAGGGTAGGTTAAAAAGAATCTTTTCTCCTAATCATCAGCAAACCAGTACCAGATTTCACTTGTGGTGAAGTATGCTACCCATCAGTACAAGGCAGTGCTCCATAAAAACAACAAAGAAAATAAAAAAAGCAAGAGGCAAGGTCTGAACACAGTTTTCTTTCAATTCCCTTGGGAATCGTGGTTCTATAGGTCTTGAATTCCCAGGCAGAGGGGATCATGTTCATCAGTTACGGCAGCTCCTCTGGGCCTAAGTCCAGGTAGACTGCTTGTCTAAACTTGATGAAATATAGGCGCCATCAGGTAACAGCAGTGGTCAGGGAGACTCCAGAAATGTGTAACTGAAAACTAAAAAATGAAATTAAAACAAGGCTGTAGCCAAGCAGCCTCTTTCTACAGGATGCAATAACTGTAAGGCAAAGAGTTTACAACATACAGACTGCTCCTTATATACGTTCTCTTGTCCTTTCACATAGATAATATGAACGCTGGATTGGGCAGACAAGCACATTTTAACAAACATTGATTTTAAATAGAAATGCTAAGGAAAGAAACCACTGTGACAAATACACATGGCTTGACTAGACGAAACATTAAAAAAAGCCATTGCCCTGTAACCCACTCTCCCTCCCACTACATTACTTCAAAACATTTTCAAATTAAATTTTCATGCTAATAAGTATTGCTAGATCAACAGCACTGGGATGTGGTGTCTAGAAGCACTGCAAGCTACCCATCATGGCACATCACCATGTCAAACTGTCACAGAGAAGAGGAAGCAAGGCTCTCACCAGATGTGCATTTTGAAGTGCTATAGGAACGTGCTTTTTTGGGAGTGGAGAAGGAAGGAAGAACCAAAAAAAAGGAAAATTATCAATCCTCAGCTGATAAAACCATTGTAACTGGGCATCCTACAGGTAGTTTTAGCACACAAAAGGCCTTTTCAGACTGCATACACAATCAAGTACTACTTTGAAATCACAGATTGCAGTGGACCAGCAAGATTGTCACTGAAGAATGCTCAAAAGCTCCTAAGCTTTTGTTTAAATTTCCTCTTGATCTACAACTGTCACGATCAGAACATCATGTCTACTATATCCAAATATCATGGAAAGGAAAACTAGCTTAGATTTCATGACACAGACCTCCACTGCAGCTTTAGCACCAAAACAGGTTCAAAACCAGAAGTAGCTTGTCTTCAAGGTGACTTCAGCCAAAATTCACATCTCTTCACAATAAAAAAAAGTATCATAACACCATGGAAATATTTTTGGTAGCCTCAACCTTCCACTCCAACTACAGCTATACATGCAAATTCACACATGAAGTGAGGGTAAGTGTGCCAGACTGGCTCAGTAGGGTTTCCCTGCACAGCTAGAGAACACCCACGACACACAAATCCCAAACTTTACAGATATGTGGTATGCTGTTTTTATGTGCACCTCAAATTCAACTTCTGGTCTAGGTAGGGTAATTCAGTGCAAAAACTTGAGTAAAAGAAATTCTGTAATTAAATCTAGAAAGCCACTTTACCTATGTCCACTGCTAAACCGTGTGCTTGCCTGGTAACTCAGGAGCAGCAGGCACTAGGGCAGGCTCAGGCCCTGTTTCATCCTGCTGAAGCTGTGCTACTACAAAACCCTCCAGAAATTACTCCCTCAGTGCTTGAGTTTCTCCATCCATCAGCTAGTGCTCACGATTTCAACCCCTTTTGTCTGCCTTAGCTATCTGCACTGTGAGCTCTCAGGGCAAAAAAATGTTTTATTATATGGTCACAGGACATTTGATCCCGTGATTTTAGGGAGTGAAGCTATCTGCTCTAAAATACAAGGTAATTCACTGTCTGAGGTCCAGAATTTCTTTAGGAATGATTGAATCCTTCAATTCTTCCTCCTCAAACGCTATATATTACTCTAAACAAGCCTAGAGGCCACCAGAGATCTGTCATATACTTTACCACTATTCTTGGTGCTTTAAGTAAGAGAACATGCAAGGACCAAGTAGCCAGACAGTTCACAGTTTGATCCTGCACATAGCCTCAGCAGGGTCATCTTCCACTATAGATTTTAGGAGCCCACATTTTTGTTCCCTTTAATTTAATCTCTAAAGATTGTGAAGTGGTATCGTTTATTTCACTGATTTGCTGTATGAGTATAGAGGAGGTTAAATCAGTTATTTGGTCCTTTGCAGAACAACATTAAGATTTGTGTGTGTAACACTGCATTCGTGAACCTGAAGAGTAGAAACCTGAAGCAAAACCTAAATGAGAGACAAAGTTTGCCTTCTGTACTGCCCAGAGGCAGCGCTGAACTGAGTGTCTGGAATTAAAATCACAGACATGACTTTCTATTATGTTGAGCCTTTTCTTCTACATCTGCAGCCAGGTAAGGAAATGCCAGACAAGGACAACAGACTCTGGCAGGCAATGTAGAAGTTGTGCATGCAAACAGTCCTCACTCACGGACACCCCCATGTCCAGCTGTGAAGACAGAGACAGCTGGACAATGGCCCTTCAGCCAATCACCACACCAGGGCAGTGAGCTTCTGCAGATGGTGGAAAAGTCTCAGAGCGCTGCCATAGGAATGGAAAGAGGAAGTAGCTCTTTTCTGCTTAGACAAAGCTCCAGGTGAGCTTTAAGGGAAATTCTACAAAATGAAAAGTGGTATGTGCAAAATGCATTTCCAAACAAGGTCAATTTTGCCTGAAGGATTACAGCTAAGCTTACTTTCCTTAACTTCTGGCATGTGAAAATGTACCTGTCTAATACATTTATCACAGAATAAACACTGGCAGACACAGGACACTGCCTGGGACCTGGGCACCCAAGATATAAGGCCTGCAGAGCAGAGAAAGCATTCACAAAAAGCTGAAACTAAGTACTCTTCAGGAACTTGAAACTGACTTTGTCTCTATGTGGATTTTAGCTGTAACCACAAAGGTGACGCTCCGGTGCCAGGGCAATGGGCACCTTCCTACAGAGAAAAGACTTCTTAGTCTGAAATGAATTGCTACAGGAGTAGGTGTGGGTCAGTAAAGCCGTTGGTGTGGCAGAAAATGTTGGTTTTCAGCAGCTGTCCAGGACATCTGCTAATGACTTTCCTTCATTTCAAGGCAATCCTAGCTAATGCTGAGAAACTAGAGCTCACAGAGAAACCACACCCTACACATCCACCCACAGGCAGAAGTGAGAGATCTGGTAAGAGAAAAAGACAGTGTGCTGCCAACAATACATTACCTCTCAACTGAAAGAAGAGAACAATTAAACACTTTATTGAAAGGGGAATATTTTTCTCTCGTGCCTCAAACCATGAAAGTGGATGTCTTCCCCAGAGTTGCTGCACAGTTGAAATGGGAATAATTCCTCGCCAGCTTGATTATTTTCGAGACAGGGATGAAACTACCTTAGGATCATTTAAAAACTGTTGAAAGTGTACTACAATCAAATGGTTTGAACTTCCACCATGCATCACTTGCCGCTCATAATGCTAATGTTAAATTCTGGAGACATGAGTCTGTCTACAAATTAATGGAAAATGTGAATTAATACTTTCTTCCAGCTAATTGCCCAACTCATATATTGCACAGTGCAGTTAAGCACATTTTATCTTGAAAACTCTCTTGCACAAGTTTTAAATCACTTTTTCTCATTTGCAAAAAAACCCCAGATTTACAGGATGTATTTAATTGTAAGTGTGGAATGCCAGGAAACAGACAAGTTTCCCCAAAACTGTTATCTGTATATTCCATGGTTAATTTTTTTAAAAGTATTGGAAGTTACTATAGGCGTGGATTAATTGTTTGAGTTGTAAATTTCTGAATTTCTTTTTAACAGTGAGAAAAATACAGACAAAGAGATACTTCTATCATTTGAATACTAATAGTGCTAAGAAGTTTTTTATGATTCATTCTTAACACAAGAGTGGTTCATAGTATGCTGAAATTTGTGGTTAAATATGCTTAACAAAGAGCAAGCTACGACAATTTTAAAAAAAGGAACTATAATTCCTGTTTCAAAATGCACCACCAGAAAGATGGAAACAGACTGATTCAGTAGCATACGGCACCAAAAAATCTGAAATGCATACTTTGATTTCAGAAAAAAAAGAAAATAATCTAATTTTGAGTCCTTTCACTTCCTCTTAGAAAGATTGAAAAGTTTGAATTTTGTAAAACCATGAGCATTACCAAGGTCTGCAGATTAAAAAAAAGCAAGAAATTAACTGTATCAGAAGCACTGCTCAGTAAAAGATTCAGTAAAGCAGGTACTTTATTTATTTAATCACCTCCCAGATGAGACCCCATAGCACACTTTTGTACAGTAAAATGCAGAGTTCAACATAAAATGGCAATTTAAAAGTTGATTACCAGTTTTACCATCCTAAATGGCAAAGCCATTTCTGACTAGAAAGAAAAACTATGTAAAGGTACGTCTGCACTCTATCTAGAGCATGTAAACCAGACCACTTCATATTGCCTCAGTCACTACACCTGCTTTTAATAATCCAACTGATGTTTCTAACTTGTGTAATGCTTCAGAATTGTTTGATGATTTTCATATAAATACCCTGCTAGAGAAGAGTTTATTGTTCCTTTAATATACACAGTTTTGGCTAACCTAACTATGTAGTATAGACAATATTCAACCATGCATTACTGACAAGGCTTGAGAACCAAACTTGTGACCTATATGGCCCAAAAAAGAAAAGAAAAATAAAACAAACAAAACCCCAACTCATTTCTAATGAGACTTAGAACTTCTGGGAAGTGTGAGGCTTTGAAGCTGTACTGCAACAGAATGAACTCCAGCTATGTCCCCCTGTTTTTAAAAAAGATAAAGAGGTTTAAAACCACATTTATGTATGTCCTCCTAATTTTACTAACAGAGGGGAAAGAGCAACATTCTCAGAAAAAAACTGAAAACAAACATCTCTAAAAGGCTCTGTAGTCACAGAAGAAGCAGCATCTCACACCATCTCCCATTCTGTACTGCTGGAGACAGCTGGAGCTTCGAGCTGGGTGCAGTTTCCAGTTCCCCACTGAGGAGCCTGCGGACGAACTCCCAGTTCTGCAAGGGGCTGAATGAGGCAGCTCAGCCCCTTTCCAAGCAAACAGACAGCATGGGAACACAAACTACAGATCCAAGGGATGTGTCACACCCTGTCAGTCATACTGACTTGACTTCAAAAGCCTGGCCCACAGTAAGTCACACAGATTATCACAGAATACTTATTCGCTGTTAGGGAAGCAAGATCAGGAATCAGTTATATCAGTATTTAAGACAAAAGTAACTCATTTTACACGGGATGTCTTCTCATCCATTATTTCCATGTGGCTCTAAGCCCTGAAAAGTCATTACAAGAAATTAGGGGCTCCTACTCTACAATAATTCACCTGTATAAAATAAATAGATCTGTAAGAGATTATTATGCTTTAAATCATCTAAGATACAATTGTAGATATAAATGCAGTCCTTTCATGTCTTCTACTTTATTACCAATAGAGTAGCACTGATGCAATTATGATAATACATGAAACTATGATAGTATCTAATCAGACCATTTACAAGCCAGTGAATCAGCACACAATCCGTACTATTTCTGACTATAAACTCTGACAGTGACTTGATGTGTCTGTGTTCTGGATGTTTCCTAGTTTTCTTTTACAAAACAGTAAATTTAAATTTGATTTACACTTCTGTGCATCACCTGTAAAATTCTTTTTGAATAGTCTTCCAGAAAAGGTGACAGCTAAAATGCACTGCAACCCACCACTAGTCCACTCTGAAATGCAGCATCTGAGCATACAGAATTTCACAAAGGTTTGCAGAAACCACTCACATCCTAAAGAGTTGTGTGCCTTCTCCTTGGGTTGAAAGTGTTTGAATTCTGATATTAGCAAGGCAGAGACTATTCAAATAATTTCCCCACATCATTACTGAAAAGTACCTTTTAGCTTCCTAACATCTTTCAATCAATTTTCTTTTTTAATAAAGTGCTTTTTTAGGCTAGCCTAAGTCCTGATATGTGGAGGAAGAATTTAACCAGTATACAAACTTCCAAGACCTCTGCTGCTCCAATGCACCTATGCAGAAACAATTCCATAATAAAGCTTTCATCATTTATAAAAATGTAACATCAGATATATTGAAAACACTAAAGAGGCTATAAAAAGTAATTTTTGTTCAATTAAGGCAGAACAGATACCCTTAGGTGAACAGAAACCCAATTTAAATTACTTTTGTCTTTCAGTATTTGCAAATTAAATTATACTGAACTGTCCAATTTGGGGAAAATCTGTTTTAGTTTAATCAGCCTTGTCTTAACTATGACAATTTCACTTTCTCAAGTCTCTGTAAAAACACATCCCCTAGAGAAGCTGAAAATGGTCTGATGCCAGAACGGAAGGTAGGAAGGCTTAACAAATGTAATTCGTTTGGTTCTTTCAGCTGGATGACAGACACTGGGTTTTTAGGTGCGCATGGGGCTGAAGTCGGATGTAGGACACGGGCACACAACTTTCTCTTGTGAAAGGTAATGCGGTAGAAAAAGTGCTCTTCAGAGAACCTCAGGGCACGGGGACAAGGGGCCCTGAAAAGCCACGACACAGACGGGTGTGCCAGCAGGTAAGGAGTTCTGCAGTCGAACGGGTTGGTAGAAGAAACACGCATACTTATGTCAGATTACTTCAGCAGCAAAAATCACCACAGCAGAACTAGAGCAAAGCATTCCCACAGCCTTCCCGCACCGCGGGGTCCCTGTGCGGGCGGGAGCAGCCGTGTGCGGACCCCACGCCGAGCACAGCGCCGGGGGAACACGCCTGAGGAGCAGCCGAGACCTGACAGCTGCGGCCGCCGCCGCGAGCCCGGCCGCCACACGCCCCTCCCGCCCGGACGGCTTCGCGCGCCCCGGCCGGCGGAGCGCTCCCTCGCAGCCCTCGGCAGCGCGGCGGCGGCGGGACCTTTGGCTCCTCGATTTGAAAGCGAGCCCCGCCTGAGCAGCGGCGGGCGGGAAGGGCAGAGCGGCGGCCGGGCCGGGCCCGCGCCTCACCCCGGCGGCGGCGCGCACTCACCTCCGCTCCGCAGCGCGCGGGCGGCTCTGGGCGCCGCCATGCTGCCCATGTGAGGCGGTCACGTGGCCGCGCGTGGGCGGCGGGCCCGGAGCGCCCCCTTCCCGCCCCCGGCCGGCGCGAGCGCGAGCGCGAGCGCGGGCGTGAGGGGGGCGGCGGGCGTGAGGGGAGCGGCGGGCGTGAGTGGGGCGGCGGGCGTGAGGGGGGCGGCGGGCGTGAGGGGAGCGGCGGGCGTGAGTGGGGCGGCGGGCGTGAGGGGGGCGGCGGGCGTGAGGGGAGCGGCGGGCGTGAGGGGGGCGGCGGGGCGATCCGCCCTGCCGGGGCAGCCCGGAGCGCGCCGTGCCAGCCCGCCCGCTGCCCGCGGCTCCTCGGTGCACGGAGGTGCTGCTCACTGCCCTTCTGTACGGCCCCCATCCTGCTCAGCCCGACAACATCCCTAGCGAGATTGGTGACTGCTCCTTCCGCCAGCGGGAGACACGGCGGTGGACAGAACTCCCGAAAGCGGGACTCGGTCCCACATGAGCTGCAACCATACTGTGAGTGCTGGAGCTACCTCATAATTTCTTTTCATTAAAAAATAAAACCCAACCAACCAAGCAAGGAAACACCACCACCCTCCCCCCAACTTGTACTTTCGTGAATAAAATATGAACTACTCTTTTTGAACTAAGAGAGGATCTAATTAATGCAAAGGAGTATCTCGAAGGCAGGTGCCAAGAGGATGGTGCCAGGTCTTTTTCAGTGGTGCCAAGTGACAGGAAGTGCCATAAACTTAACAAGTTCCACCTCAACATGAGGAAGAGCTTTATGCTGAGGATGGCAGAGCACTGGAGCAGGCTGCCCAGGGGAGGGCTGGAGTCTTCCTCTCTGGAGATATTCAAAACCCACCAGATGCATTCCAAAATGTACAAATAATACAATTATCCTTTCTTACATCCTCACACACGGGTAGTGATCTTTGTGTCCTTACATACATGGATGTGTACACACACGGGGTAACCTGTGGGATAAGTAAGTAAACTGTCAAATGAGAACTCAGGCTGTTTATCTCCAGATTTATTTACCTCCTGGTACAGACATTAGTAGTTTTTAACTTCCCATGTACGAGTTTTATGATTTAGTTAAGAAAAAGAGACTCAAAGCCCAAGGCGGATGGGAATGCTGAGGATATTTACCTACTTTGGAAAAAGCCCCCAAAAAGTATGAACTTAAAAGTTACACTTCAAGCATTTCTAATTTTGAGGAGCAAATTCCAAGCATTCTCTGATCCAAAAAATGTGCTCCAATCCTCTTAGACTTTGCTAGCAAAAGTGCATATCTTAATCAGCTGCCACAGCATGACAGGCAGCCTATCATATAGCTTATATCCAGGCCACACAGTAAAGATCAATACAATACCTTGCACTGCCTCCAAAAAATAAAACGTTCCACTTCTTACAGCCACATTCTGCATGAACTGACATGTTTCATCATCATTATTCAGTCAGAGGAGAATGATAAGATTTTCACAGAAATAAAGGTACAGAAATAAATGTAGAGAAAGCATTGCTAAGCTGATCAGTTACACCTCGTGAGCACCATGACCCACTGCTCTCTGGTGGGAGGTATGCACACATTTCATTTGCAGGGCCAAAATGTGCACACCTTCACTTTGTTCCTTATTCTACAATGTAGTATGGTCTTTCAGGAGTTTGAATTGCATTAGGCATCATTTTATCCTCTTTTGTATCTTGGCAAGACTTTAGGAATCCAGACTTAACCACTAGTTCTGTGACAACAAAGTGCAGTGTCAAGCAATCACACATTCTGCTGCTTGGCCTAAGTAGCTATATATACCCTCGAGTGGGTGTGCTTGTGTGTGCTCTAAGAGAACAGCACATTTCACACGAAAGTATCCATATACAATGAGTAATTCACCACATTTCCCTGAACTGTCACTAAAGGAAACAGAGAGCTCTAAGGTAGCCTAGTCTCACCTTATTTGAGTCAGCAAGTATTTCCTGCTCAGTGGAATGAGGCCACTGTTAGAGAAAATGAAGTGAATGCTTCACTTTTGTGTGCAGCTGTAAGCCCCAAATTCCTTATTTTAACAGCCTGAAAATTGGTTGATGGCATAACAAAATGGAGGCAATTCTAGTTATGCTGCTATCACCTTTGTAATTACCTTGTCCTTAAGTGTCAGGCTATTTCACAAATACTTGTAGGTACTGACTAGTGTTAGATTGGACCAATTATTTTTGCATGCCAGAAAACGAGAGAGGATCAATCAAATTATGATCAATTACAATTCAAGCGGACTGTGTAATTTTTGCAGTCTCTGGCTGCATCTTAAGCCTAACAACAGTCATTATTCAGTCTCTAATTTATGCTTAGAGGCAGGTTTTCTCCTTTTATTAAGAAATATAAACAACATATATAGTTTTTAGGACCTTTGTAGCAGTAAAATGGGGGTGAATATCTCTGAAGAGAGACACCAGATCCTAACACAGCAAACCTGAAAAAAATCATACTCTGCTGTGTTCAAGTTCTGTCACCGAAAGAAAGTACATCACTTTCTTCTTCATGTGTATAATTGTCTTTTGGTTACATTTGACAAATCCCCTGAAATGTTGATGTGATGTGTCAAGATGACCAGAGCTTCAGGTTGAGAGGCAGCTTTGGAGAAACCACGTTTCAGCCCAAGGTCTATTCAACACGTCTGTGTGAGACTCTCCTTGAAGAGTATTTCACATCCCATCTCACTTAGATTGGTTCTGTGCTGTCAAAGCCACCAAGCACTAAATGTAGAATTGCAACTTTATTTCATCCCAAATTTAGGCAGGCTGATATTAAAATAAGCAAAAGTGTGCTAAAGAAGACATGAAGCTAGGTTTTTACATAAAAGTTTCAAAGCAGTCTGTAACAGCCTGTAAGACAACAGGGCTGTATCTTATGTACACACGAAATCTTATATACAGCAATATAGAAACACACTTCTAATTTAAGTATAGCAGCTGGATGCTTCTGAGGTTAGGCTTCGACTTTCCTATCTAAGATTGTCTTAAAAGATGATTTAGTTCCACAGCAGCTTTTGCTGATGAGACTGGTGCTGTTTGAGTCCTGTTCTAATCACAAATAGGTGTTCTTTTTTTCAGCACTGATGTTCAACTGATCCAGGGTGAGAGAGTTTGGAGTCCTGGACTTGCAAAAAAACTCAGAAACCTCTTACATCAGTGATACCAAATATATATAACCAGGTAAAGCTACACCAAAGAAAACTTACACCACAGCTCTAGGGAAAGAAAAACAACATATTCACAGGTCCCCATCATATTAAGTTCATGCTAGGGAAAGATTTTCTCTTTTCTATGAAACCGTGAAGTTTTAAAACATGAACACCCCATATAGCTCAGAGAAAAGCCTAACTAGAAGAAAGGGAAGCATCTAAAAATAGCAGCTATTGAACATGGAACACCTCCCTTATTGCCCTACCATTTAGAAACAAAAAAAAGGGATGTCAAGCTCTTCCCATTGATCTAGATTTTCTTTACGTTTTATCTCTTCAGCTCAAACTGTGCAACAACCACAAATGGAGCACATACCTCCTGTGTGAGGAATGTTTACAGCATTACATGTTCTTTATTTACTAAAGAAAGAAGCTAGTGCTACTCTCAGAAAAAAAACAGTGCACAGTACTACTCCTGCTATATAGATTTTTAGTGAAGGCAAAGAGGGAATTCTGAATCCTCTTCCCAAGGCTTTGTCTTCATTGTGTCATTACCTGAAATTCCTCCGGTTTGGGTGGAAGCCTTATATCTGAAATGAGCTTTGAAGAGCCAGAGTAGGACATTTTTTCTGACCTTTTCTCTCTGCCTCTGGTCTGGAGAATTAGAAGTATTTGGAACATGGAAATCTGAAAACTGTTAGATTAACAATCCTTTGTACACTAGCTTGTACCATTCTAGATCTAAAAGGAAGCTCAGATACACAGTGTATAATCTTGTTTCTTGCAATGTGTGCTCCTGAAGGCTTTAGAGTAAGGAATAAAGAACCTGGTAAGCATGTATTTGAATGAGTAGCTATGAGCAGAAACTGGTATTTGTATTATTTTTCTTTTTACATTGTAAAAAAGATGAGTGATGGGGAGGCAAGCTCATTCCTACAATTTTCCCACCAGTTATAAGCCAGTATGAAGGCAGACAGCATGCCCTGCCTGAGCCAAGCTTGCGTCTATTTGTATTGCTTGGTGTAACAGCCTTCCATTTTTACTGGCTGCACTAAATTTTCAGCCTCACAATTCCAAATATTGTCACTGGTGTAGTTAACAGCCTTCTGTAAATGGAATGTTTTAATAGAAAGAACTCTGGTTTAGACTGAAATCTATCTGATCATTTGAAAAAAGAACAAGCAGTGTAAACCAGCTGAAATTACTGACAGCATGGGGAAAAATATTTCCAATTACTTTAGGCTGGTTTTTTTCCCCAGAAAATGGAAATGTCTGCAACACATACTTGCTTATGACATACAGATGTTAATATTTTACTATGCTTTTTTTCAAATTCAAGTCCAAATTATCCTAACAAGCAATGTTTCACAAAGCAGTAACATCACAGAGTAATTTTGAAAGCTGAAACTCCAAGGTTATATATGATAAGCGTACCAATGTAACAGGTCTTTCTAGTTCTAACAGTCTGATACTGAAGAAAGCAGGTCAGAACTGACACTGTGAGGAAAGGTAAAATACCAAAATACGCAACATATGATTTTCAAGCTTTCTAGTGTCTGACAGTCATAAAATATGATAAAGGAGAAGCATAAAGAGCAACAAAGTCTCAGTGAGAGACAAAAAAAGAATTGAAAAAAATCTATATAAGCACACACAAATCCTTCATACAGACATTATGGGCTGCTTACCCTCCTGCTGACATTGCAGAGAGAGACAATAGGTCAGTCTTGAATTGCCTAAACTGCCACATAGCAGCTTTGTGTGTTGGTTCGTAGGAGGCAAAGACATTTGCTGCCCAAGACTCCTTCAGCAACACACAGACCTTTATTCCCCCAACTACAGCAGTTAGCGTCCTTCAAATCTTGCAGCTTCTGGTAGCTTGCTTTCTCAGTTCTGAAGCTATAGGTATTCTGTTGTATTTCTTGAGATTATTAGTTGTTGCACAAGAAGTTGTTTCCTAGCATCTGCAGTAGGTAACTTTTATGTTTCAAAATACCTGAAAGAGAACAGTTTGACCCAGGTTTCTGAACATAAAACACTTTTCAGAGCTTTATTTACCTGTTACGACAAAATCTTGTACTAGCACCATTGACAATATCTTTATATTGGAAGAAAATTGAACTAAATTCACTATTTTAGATACCCTACTGAATTTTCTTGAATTAGATTTACTGTTGCCGTGGCTGGATTTGTAAGTGATGGAAGGGTAAACCAACATCCTGATGCCAGAAGCATCTACAATGAAAACCTTATAAATATACTTACAGATCTTATGTACATTCTGAAAAGAATATTCAAATGTAAAAAAAAAAACAAAAAACTATTTGAAATGCTTTATCAGTATGTTGTGCAAAGTTTCACTTAAAATTTGAGTGAAGTGACTGAAGAATCTAGATTTTATCAAAATGCAGAAAAGAAGTCACATAAACCTATTATTAAGACTATTGCTAGTGTTTGCTTTAAGTTTCTATTAGGTAGTAATAACTGAGAAGAACAATAGCATCTTAAGAAACCCTAGGATAACAGATTAAGTATTTGAACAAAAATATTTTTAACCCAGGATTACTTTAGCATCATATTGTGCTCAGAATAGGAGAGGGCTCCAATAGCATTCAGCTTCAGCTATCCAATTCTCATGCTCCCAACATCTAAAGTGAAAGAGTTGCTACTAAGCCTCAGCTTTAATTTGTCAGCTCAAAAATCCACACAATTCAACCCCTCCAGTACCTACTTGCAATTCCATTCAGACAGCTGTTAGCAGCTCACAGGTCTTCTCAGCACACGAAAGTCAAACATTAGTTGTGTACTACACCACAAAGTATTTGTTTAAATATAGTAGAAGGTCCCTGTTCTTAGTTAGGTTAATACAGAGATACAAAATTACACAGAACTTACTAAACTTTTATCAGTAGTATTAAACTTTTTTATTTCATAATATTACTCACTGAACAGCTGAAGTTGCTGCTGTTTGTATTCTTGAGACAAGCTTCCTGCAGCTCACATGGAGGGGAAATTTGTTATCCTGTTGAAAATCATGAACAGGATATCCAGACTGGCAAGCCAGGACTTTGTCTAGTAGCATCCTGAAATGTGGGTATTTAGTAATTTTTACTGTGAATGCACAGTCTCTAAAATGTTAGCTTGAACAGATGCACCCCACAAACCTACTGAAGGGAACTGGCATATGCCCCCAGCAGTGTCAGAAGAGCTGTTGCAGTTTTCTAGGTGTCCAACAAGATTATTGCCTCCTGCTCTGTGCCAGGGAAAGGATAGTCCAGACAGTTAAGACCACTTCAGGCAAAGTCAGCAGGGCTAGTTTAATTTGCTGATGAATATTGCTTCAGATAATTGGCTTAATTTACTGTAATGGATTAGGGTGTACTCACGAGGTCTTTCCTGGCAGCAGAGCTGCAGAAGCTGTTGATCTGCTGCAGGATGGAAGGATTCAAAGTTTGTAGACCTCTGAGAAGCTGTTTATTCCTATTTTTCATGCCAAGAAGTTTTGCAGTTCACAGGCACATCCCAACAACTTCGAATGTTCCCAAGACTGTACTGGAATGAGAAACCACTAAAGGAAGTGGAAGCACTAATTCAAACTCTCTCAACTGTGTCAACAGAAAACAAAATTCTGATCTGTTACAAAAAAATAAATCTGCCCTCATCACTGTGTGAGAGAATTTTCACTATTTGTGAATAGCAAAAGGAAATTGTGATTAAGGAAAGCAATTTTGTGCTTTTTGGCTCAGTAATATCTAAGTGGGCAAACAGCCCATTAGGCAGTGTTTCTTCTTGTCAGTTCTGCAGTTTCTTAAATGGCACTAGGTCAGGGAATGTTAGTGCAGGCTGCCCCAGAAGCACCAGAAGTATCTTGGACTTCTACATAGGAACCAAATTTAAGCACAATTCTTCAGTTCAGCTTTCCTACTTTTGTCTTATGACCAAGATCTGAACATGCTCAATAAAAAGCCAACCAAAGAAAAAACCAAACCTCAAGTTCCCCAACTTAATCTCAGCCTTACTACTACTATCAGGAGAAGTCTTTTAACAATTGTTACTATTGATTAATAGATTTGGATACTACAGTAGATGAAAGATGTATCATACAGACAAGATATCCTAATCCGGAATTAAAATTTCTAAAAATATTTTAATAGAAAATACAAAAAATCCCACAGGTTCTAAACATTTAAAAATTATTTCACTTCCTCCACATCACATCAAATAGTGGAGAACTGTCAACCTACAAACTCCAGTTTTGAAAGCTGGATCCGAATCCCATTGGGATCAAACACTGTTAATAAATTTCAATGATCCTTTTTAGAGGACTTACTCTGAATGTCTGAACTACCAGGAAAGATAATTTATTCCTTTGTGGAAGGACAGACAGGATATTTAAGAACTAACCTCAGGTCTGAGAAGTAATGGATAGCAGAACAGAATCAAGGTACTATATAAAGGCACTTGCTTCCTACAGATTTGTGTTTCTTTCACTAGTAGAAGTGCTTTTGGAATCCTCACAAAGTCTTGGCTGGCTCCCCAGCTGTGAGGTATCTTCCTGAAAATCATGAACCTGAAAACCTGGGAGCGGTGAAAAAGAATGTGCTTGAGACTTTAGAGGCTTAAAGAGAATGGGTCTGTTTGCTTCCAGCAGCAGGGTCCACTTTTAGCACAGAGTAAAGAGTCTGTTCACAGGAAACACCCCAGAGGCCACAGCACCAATGCTGTAACCTGCTCATATGACATTAAACCTGCACAGGCCCTACATAGTACAACAGGAACCAAGGAGAACAGCCCAAGGAGAATCAATTGAGGAGAAATTTAAGATTAATTAGGTTTATATATAAACTTGCTATTAAAGTATCTATTAAGTCTTGATCAAAACAAAAGGGAAAAAGAAAATTCATACAATTCAAGTAACACTGTATCTGAGAATCTACATTGTTTATTTAATCAAGAAGTGCCCCCAAACCTAAAGTACAACATTTTTAAATCTACAACACAAAAATAGAAAATATTCAAAATGCACAGAAACACAAGTCACCTTTAATGTGATTAAAACGTCACATGAGATTTTTTGCAGTTAAGTGGCAATTAAGGATGTGCTTTACAACACTGTATAGATATCTGCAAGTTTCCTGTACAGGTAGGATCCTCATGCTTGTGCAAGTCGTTCTAGGACTCTCCGGTAATCTGAAACAAGCTGTTGGAAGTTCTCTTCTAACTGTTCACGTTGCAAGTTTAGGTCTATTTGGTTCAACTGATTAGTCATCTCTTCTGGTCTTAGACACCTTCTCATCTTGGCAAGTTCCCTCTGTTTTTTCTAAGCAATCAAACAAATAGTAGTTTGAACACAACCAGTAATTATCAAGAATATGGTATTTCATTAAAATGTATTCAATTTCAGAACCTAGTTCCTTAGGATGTCCCTAATCCCAAGAGAAGCAGTAACAATGTTTGATTAGTACATTTGTTCTGTTAAAGGCTCATAATTTCTGTATTGCCAATGAGCTAGTGAAGGGAAGAATGGTTTCAAATTTTGCTCCTTAACCAAAGAGACTGGGTATAACAGTACACCTACTACTGAAGATGAATGGCATGAAAAACTTGACTGGAGAAATCTGACCAGTCTTCAGACAACTTCCCTATAACTCACTATCAAAAATTAATTTTAAGCCTTCAGTACACAGAGAAGTTTCACAAATTATTCAAGTTACCAGGAACTAGCAGTAATACCACTGAAAAATAGTAAGACTACTTATAAGCATAAACGTATTTGTACAGGAAGATGATGAGTTGTTCTGCTCTATCACACGTGGTTTTTACCTGTTTCTCAAAAACACCTCAAAATACTTTTGTATTTTCTTTACCCAGATTTTTATACAACTGATACCTATTTCTGAACTACTCAGTTCTTCAGGTACTTTCCATTCTTCAGTCTTTTCTAGCTTTGCAAAAGCAGAATATCATTCAACATCTCATTAAAAAAAAAAAAAAGCAAGCATTATGTATGCCTGGTATCTTACCAATAAATCTTTGCAATACCTATGGATTCAATGTATTAAAACAACAAAATTTCTCCAAATTATTCTATTTCTGACAGTCTCAAAATCAAAGCCCTTTTCTGCTCTAATTTTACACTTATCTCTCAAAGGAATATTTTGTTTTCTTTCTGTGACTGATGTTGAGTGGAGACTACAGTAAACTGTAAATGAGCAAGACCAGAAGAACTTTTATAATCTCCCAAAGATTCCAGAGAGAGGCAAAGTTCAGTTCAGAAAAGGAGGTTCTGTACTTAAGTCCTGATGAGGCCTTTGGGCACATTTCTGGCCAATAATCAAGAAACCTTTCCTTGTTGAAAGGATGTGAAAAGCAGAATAGATGTTTAAATTTTAGATTCACATTAGCTCTATGTAGGCAAAATGAGTAAGATACCGAAAACATATGATGAGCTGCCCAAATGAAAACAGAGATGAGTACCTTCTGGCCAAGCTCCTGTCAGTGGAACAACTAAAACTTTATTCTAGAATTAATTTAAAGTCTGCCTAATTAACAGGAGTGTCTGTTTAGATTATAAACATTAGCTCTGAAAAAAGAGAGCCAGCTTTTAAATGCACACTACATCTGATACTGTACCATTAGACCTTCTTTAAGTTCCAGATTCCTGCTAAAAAGCAAACTCTCTTTGCATGTTTCAGATAACCAGTTGTTTCAATGCCCATTTACCCCCAAATATACTACAAGCATATCCAGGTATACAAGATTCTGAAACCTGCCATCAATAACATTTTACCTGGGCAGTTTCAAGAGGATTCTTTAGGAGCAAGTTGTTGGGCTGAGCAGAAAAGCACATTCTCTTCAGGCAACAAAAAGGTATTATAATTATGAAAAGCAGTGCAGCAGTAGTATTTACTTCCAAGAGGGATGACATGAAAAACAAAGACATGCTCAAGGAGACATGTCTACCAGTGCAGCCCACTAATAAAAAGCAGAGTTCATCAGAAACAGAGAAGCCACAGTAAACTGAAATTTCACAAGCTGCTCACCCTTTAAACTACCTTAGAGTGATGCTCTGTTCACTAATATACCTAATCTTTTATTTCCTGTATTAGTACTACTTATACAGAGAGCAACACATCCTGCTGCATCAGCCACCCCAATCCAGTGATGCCACATCCATAAAGGTCTCAGTATCTTTAGCAACCACCTCCTTGCTAACATAACAACTTCAAGGGGAATAGATGGATTACATGTTTTTCCCCTGGGGTTTCTGCATAGTTTTTTTTACTGCTACTGTTAGCCAGGAAATAATTCTAAGATGGGATACCATTCTTATTAAACTAAGGTAGTGTCAGCTTAGAATTATTCTATGTCTGTACAGCACTGTTCAAATGAAACTATCAAACAGTTTATGTAATAAAATGATACCAGTATTAAGAGTATGCAGTAATATTCCTGATTATATGTTTATAAAGTTTGGTTCACCCCCCAAAATTACCTTCTCTATATTAAAAATTATTTTCATTACATTTCTGAAAACTTTTTGAAAACAGCATTGTGACTAAAATGTATTGGAAATTGTTTAAAATTTGTGTATGAGTAAGCTATTTACTAGGTAGAACTATCATAAACAAGATGATTATTTCAAGATATGAAATTTAAAATCAGGAAAAAAAGGTGTTGGCTGCTTTAAGGACTCTTTTGAATCCACATGAAAATAACAAAAATCCAAAAATGCAATGTTCTAAAGTAGCAATATTGCATATTTAGCAATACAAAATCAATTCATTATCATGCACTTATTGTGTGCAAAGACTGAAGTGGAAACACCTGCTAGAAGCACTAGAATTGAAGCTGCTGATGGAATTTTGGATTTTGCCTACAGGACCTCAGTGTTATGAGAGTGAGTTGAAACCATGTAATAGTAACGAGAAACAGTTGCTGAAAAATCACCTAATTTGTAGTGGACACCGAGTGAAATTTAGCAAATCAGACAAGACACTCATGAGTGTGTGTTTTGCTTAAGGTCCTGGCACTGAGCATGACCTCAAGTTATCACCAGATATTTAATACAATGCTGGCCTCTCATTTCTAAAGCCCCTGTAAGCCCAACATGACTACAAGCAAAGTTTTCCTATTTTAGTGTAACAGAGTAAATGCTGCTTTAGGAAGGCTTTCAAGCTAATCAAAGTACTCCTCATGCTCTGTGTACTTTCATATGCAGGATTTTGGTTTGCTTGGCAAGTACTTAATTGACAGCAGTAGCTGACATGCTAGTTACAGGAAGAAACCTAGATTTATTTGTGGCCTTTTTGACTCTTGATACAAAGACTGATGCTATTAGCAACTAAGACATAATTTTTTCAATCCATATCTCAAAGGGTCAGTTTATGCAACACAGACCAACCACACTGAAAATCTAGGATGCATAATCAATAGGAACTAAGAAAATCACTTGGTACTATGTTTAGTACTTGCTTGAATTTTACTGCTGGTATTATTTTATATTCCATCTGCATGGAGTTCGTCCTACGTTGACGTGACTTGATTACTTCTAGCAAGCAATTAGAACAGGAATCTAAAGTATACCTAGTCTGCAGTGTAAACTTTAACTCTCTTCAGATTTCTGGGTTGTCTGTTTAAGGTATGTTTTTAACCTCTTCAAGAAATTGACCATTTTTCCCTCTTAAACCTACCTGGGCATAATGCCACTTGTAGCTAGATAGCATAAGCTTAACAGTAACCTCCTGCTGGATCTGGGCAGGAAATAGTCAGGAGCCAAACACAGGATCTTCAGCACTGCTATGTACAAATGTCCTCTGCATCTGTATATGTGTCAGCTGAACACTGCATTACTAATGGTAGTTGATTGGCAACATAATTGGCATCAACTACATTTATGGAAATGAAAGTAAAATCAAGTATAATTAGCCTTGAAATAAATATTAAATTATACTTAAGTCATATACACCTTATAGGGCCCAATCAGTCTTCTTTTTACATCCAACCGATAGCTTCTGGACTGTTCTGCATCACCCATATTTGTTGCACGCAACCGGAGAATTTCATAAACTCGTCTTGTGTGTTGCTAATGAACAGAAAGGAGAATAAAAACCACATCTGAATGAACAGGACACTCAACAGAACTCTAAGTGGAGAAATACTGAAATATTAGAGTAATTCTTCATCTTATCAGGAGACAGGGGCAAATGGATAAATCTGTCCTCCTATCTGGTGGGTTCAATGAATAAACGTTTTTCATTTTACTTCAAAACCATTTTAATCCATGCAGCCAGTGTCTGATCTCTCAAGTGTTGCACCAGCCATAAAGATGCTTCAAGGACTTGCTGAAAGCGAACAGCAGAAAGCCCAGAAGGCAGAAACACTTCTAAGAACAAGGACTGGAACTAGAGTGACATTAAGCAAACCAAAGTATCCACTTTGCTAATTTTAACAATTACATATACCTATTGCCTTTCACAAAGCCCCCCTAAAAGTTCTAAATAGGAAAATGAAACAACAATATTTAAAGTCTCCTGTTTACTAGGGAAAAAATTCACTAGCAAATGAAAAAACTGAAGTGCTTTTGGTATCAGGATCAGAAAGTATGACATCTAGGGAGAAAAAATTATGTTGCTACTATATTAGCATTAACTGTTGCATCTGTATGAAAACAGAATTTAAGATCAAGTATTTTTTTGCTAAACAACAGAACAAAAAAAAAAGTGGTTTGTTTGCTACACTACCACATGTCCATATGTTGTTAAAAACCCAAACAAAACTTATTTATCCTTTCAGTTTTAAAATATATAAGGCTGCAGATGTAGTTTCCTTATATAAGCTATACCATTTTCATGAACACATCTGAATATGGCTTCACACTGCCCATTCCTCAAGGTTTAAAGTCTTCAGTAAAACACATTCAAATACATTTTTAATTAAGCAACTCTGCTATTTTACAACCATACTCAAAAATGAATTTAATAACTTAAGATTACCAGCAAATTGTTCAATTTAACTCTTTAGCTCTCCAAGTGTTTAGAGTTGCATTAGTAAGTTGCAACTTTACCATTCTGTATTCCCAAAGCAACACTTATTTGCACAAATACTCTTGAAGGAAATCAAAACCATGTCAAATTCTACTACAACAAAATTTGTAGGTAAAAGGCATTTATCTAAAACCACGAGCCATATATCTCCTGATACACCCTTAACAGCTGTCAAAATAAGCCAGTGTGTAAATTCCATGTCTCCATCTCTAAGTTTAAATTGTATTGTACTAGTTTGATAAGAATATATCCAACTACAACTGTACTGATTTAATACCTTATTTATTTTCAATTTTTGTTGAGCTTCCGTCACCATTTCTTGACTGAAACCTTGCATTAACTTTACTGGGGAAAAGCAAAGCAAATCTTGACACAGCTTTACAAGAACAAAGTCTCTAAGCTTCACATAGTTCTCAGACGGATCTTCAGCTAGAAAGAATAAAAAAAGCTCATCAGCATTATTTGTTTTCTCATCTCTGGTATGTAATTACAAAGAACTATGGAAAACAAAAGCAGATGCAGTATTCATCAGTATATAAACAACTTTGCTTAATTGTAAGCCCTGTTATCAAAGGTTTTGATATTTGACAATAGAAATCAAACAGGTCACAGAAAGAGAAGCTTCTAATATTTTGTGTATACAGTGCTGTACAGTATTAAGAAACTGATTTGTTTAAGCCCATTTAATTCCTTGAGAAAAGAAGACTAGTCTATAAACCTTTTTTCTTTTATCTTCCATCTATTCTATATTTGACAGAGTAGTGAGAACTACTAAAACACAAACAAAAGGGAAAATGTGGGAAAAGATTGGTGAAAATGTCCTTTTGTATACAAGTAAACTACTTGAAGACATGTAAGTCTTTGTTAGCAGGGAAGGCAGGCAAAGGTAAAAGGACCCAAAAGACAAGATTATCCAAAATTAAAAGGCTGAAAGGACCTAAGCAAAAGCTGATTATGATTTCAAGTTACTTCCATTTTACTTAAAGACAGCATAGCTATTAAAACTGTTGCTTTAGAAAAAAAATGAAATTGAGAACTAGCCTCAGTTAACATCAACATAAGCCCATATGCAACTATTTAATACAGAAGGAAAATATGTACAACATTGTAAGTATATTTCTTTTTTCCTTGCTTTAGTCAAGCTCACTACAAACAAGTAGCATGGCCATGCTTCCCCTTCAACACTCATTTTTCTGGGAGCTAGCATTGTGGAGTTTATTGCTAACCAACTTACATCCCAGCTATGTTTTCCTTTAGTTTTGAGATACACTGTAAATAGTTAAAATTGGCAGTTTTAGGATGATCAAAAGCAAAACAAAGCTACCAAGAAGGACTTGGATAAAAGCTTTTGCTGCATAGTGTCTGTGACACTGCACAACTAACAATTTCTTTTTCTGGGTTGGCTTAAAATGTATTGTGCGTGAGTGGCCTTATCTTGTATGGCAAACCTTATAGCACTTATTCTGCAGAAGGGACTGGAGAAGTGCACTAAAGTAAGTTGATTCATTCTTTTGCACTCAGATTAGCTGAAAGAAGAACGAAGCAGTTTCTGTCCAATAAGCACAATCAGCGTATATTTTGCTTGTGTCGGGATGACAAGGTATAAGCAGAACAAAATATTTGTTGCAAATGTGAAACTCAGAAGTAATTTTGATTAGTAGATCATTAGCTTTTTCAAAAAAATTGATTTCATCTTCATTTCCTCTTTACAGAAAGGTTAAAGGTTTTGTTTTGCAATTTTAGATGATATATAACTAAATATCCTAGCCATATTAAGATTGTCTAAGCCCAATGCCCCCCTCAAAAAGGACAACAAATAATCCTGTAAGAGCCTTAACTTTCATAACTTGAGTGCCACGTAAAATATTGCAAGTTTTCTCCTGCTTCATTTCACAAAAGAATTGGACTCTGCTTTAAGGCACATTTACTGCTTGCTACAACCCTACACTTAAGGCACTGAGCCACGAACATGTCATAGGATTTATGCAGTACCATGTTAAGACTTCGCTCATTCTCAATTATAAAAGCTATGTAAAGGTTTGTACTATTAAAAGGAAAAAGTAAATGCATGATGCACATGAGTTCCTTTTGCATAAACTAAGTTATACTTTCTTAGGTTCCCACAAACTGGATTGAAATTATGAGGTGGATTACCTTGTTACAATGATCCTGCAACAACACATTACGAAAGCAATAGGTCTCTTGGGTTTTAATTAGAATGGAGATTATTTCTAACCAAGGTTGAATTGAATGGTCAACATGTGTTTGAACTGCATTTCTTCCTATACTAGACTTGAAACCACAGGACTGATGTCAGGCTTGTGGAAATTTTTAATGTTATTCTTGTTACACACATGGACCCTTTATCTGCCATTTCCACAATCTTTTGTTTTTAGGTATTTGTGCACACCCATCTAATATCATGGATAGGTTCAGCCAGAAATACGTGCTCCAAGAGCACCAGCTCTCTACAGACTCTTACTGTAAAATTTCAGCTTGCACACTAATATTAATATGCTATTTTAGTTAGGTGTGTTGTGTCCCCCCTCAAGTTTGAGTTTTGGCTAATAGGGGTAAGTTGAACAAGGAATTTGACAAAGATTGATCTCTTGGCAAACTCAGCTGTGTATCTAACAATAAAATAGTTAATTAGCTGGTAATCCGTTCACACTAGGGACTGAATTTTCCTGGTGTGCTGTTCTCTAAGTAAAGTATTTAAGAAGCTACATTATATACACTTCTGTAAACCAGGCTACTATTAATCCTGAAATGAGCAGAAGGTAAATCTTCAAAAGGCTTTAAATTCAGACAAATGAACATAAAAGTTAGCTTGTGGGCTAACAACCTATGAAAGTTGCTTATTAAAAATTTAACACAAACCTGTTATATCAAGTACTGTAGGAGAAGACATATAGTATCTATGAACTGTTTCAAGCAGCTGAGCACCATGGCCTTCTCCTTGGAATGGTGGCAAGATCAGCATCTGGCTACAGACAAAGGAATGCATTTTAAGTTCAAATGCAAGCATTTGGAAACATAATGTGAAGTCTTAAAAACAAAATGGTATTTCATTTTAGATTAAGGTACATGCCATCTTCATGTTAAAATGCGATTTTTAACAGAATCTTAGAATTGTTAAATACTCAAAACTTGTTTGAGATTCCCTCCGCTTCAAGAAGGGAACAATGAAATAAATCAGTGCATAGACAGCTAATAATGGGGATTTTTTTAAACAAATCAACACCATTATAAACAAGTATTGGGAACTTCAGCAGTTCCCTCTTCTGAAATAAAAGGCAAGGCACGAGTTACACCACCAATTACCTTACACGTGGCCGGGTTTTGTCTGGGTACACATAGTAATTATAGACTGTCATGTAGCCTACGGTCGCGAAGAGCGTAGCTCCATCCTTATTATACTTCTCAAATCTGCAGATAAAACAGAAAGCCAAGCAGGTCAATTACAGTCGCGCTCCCATGCAGTGTCCATTTTCTTTTCCATTCTCCAACTGAATTTTCAGTGTCAGCAAGCTACTCTGTGAGGGCCCAATGGGTACACCTGCTATGTTCTGAATGTACAATTCACTTAATTGGTGTGCAGCAACTTGGATAAATCAGACCTCTTTACAGCACTTCAGTGCACTTGCCTATTATAAAGATGAATAGGTGGCAAGTAAAAGAAAACACAGGCAAAGCTCATTTTACTGTTTAAGCCTACATTCAGGGCTCTAACGGACAACAGCATTTAATTCAGCTCTATTCTCAACCTTTCCCAAAGCATAATGGAGGAAAACTCAAGCCTCAAAAACAATGGTTTTTCTTTCCTGGGAAAAATATCATTATACTGCTCCAATAATTGGCCAGCCACAATTAAAATGGAGGCTTTGTGGAGCTAATAAGGTCCACTGTTGCTTTAGAACTGTACTTACACTAGAAAGTAGTTCCATCTTTCATCATCTACATCAATAAAGCTAGCAGTTTCAATAAACCACATCAAGAACGTCTGAAGCCTTTCATGATATTCTCGAAAGCCTGGACATGTCATATCAGCCTAGGGAAAAAGCCAGGAGAAGTCAGGTGAAACCTATCACAGATGCAAGAGAAAAAAAAATATGCAAAACCTAATTAAATTCTCTGATATAAAAAAGCATGCTAAGGATTCATAAATGGGTAAAATTATAGTATTTATACACTACCGTTGAATCACTACAGAAGGTCCATCTCTGCAAAATAAAATTGAAATGGGTTGCTCAAAAGCAGAAGTTTAATTTAGTTTTTCATACCTTGTATATCTGATACGTTATATCTTCACCAGCTTCCTCATTATGGATAGAATATGTGTGTAGCAGCATTCCAAAGGGCTTGAAGTTGACCTCCTTCTCCAGCAGAGACACAAAGTCATCTGTGTTTGTGCAAAAACCAGGCGGAATGATTTCTCTAATTTTACTTTCAACATCATCTGCCTGGAGATTACAAAAAGGGGAAGGATTGGTGGAAGATTAGGAAGAGACAGCATTGATGTCACTGTTGTGCTTAAGAAATGAATATGAGACACACTATATCTACTAGCAATTAAAAAAAAAAGGAAAGAAAAAGAAAAAGCAAGCATTCTTGTTGATCATTAGTGATCTTCCAGCAAGTAAAGGAGCTGCACTCATGTGATCAGAAATGTCACAATCTAGCCTTTGTAAGCATCAAAAAGCTCTTGGTTACAGCCTAAGTTCACGAACATTGTTATGTTTAGAGATTGTTATATTTGTTCAAGCTTGACTAAGAGCATTGGTAGCTATTCTGTAAGCACAGCATGTTCAGAAGCCAAGACTTTCCAGACAGCAATTCACCCAGACTATGCTATACTACACAGCCTTGTAGAGCTCAGGTTCCCAAACAAGCAGCTTATGAGAGGTATTAGGTGATGCAGAACTAAGCAGAGAAAAAAGGGACAAAGATCAAAACCGGCAGCTCCCAAATAGGAAAGTGACAGCTAGCACACTCTGGCATTCTTACAGCCCCCTGCTTGAAATGCCTGTCTATAGAATCAACTGCAAAACACAGTACAAACTCAGACATCCACATCCTGCATTCTAATAAAAGAAAGTTTTGAAAACAAAGTTTGACATAAAATAGTACAACTTATGAATACTGTCAGCAAATCTGACCTGTAGTCTAACATACTGTGGAAGACAAAATATTCTGACACCAAAATTTAATTCAGAGATTACTCTTTTCAGATAGCCAAAGTTAGAGACTATCAGCTGAGCAGACTTCATAATCCTTTTCAGACCCCCAAAAGACCACTTGATTGAATACATTTACTACTTCTTTTTAACCATGAATATTTGATGAAGCTTCACAATAACGTATTACTGCTTCTCACCAGGCAATAAAACTTAATGAATTGGTCTCAACTTAACAAAACCATACTCCTCAATACAACCCCTAAAAGCCTGACATTACAATCAACAAAATGAGCTTACATTCAATTCAAACTTTCCTCTGGACAATGAATCCAGGTTTTTACTTAATGGAGTTTGCCGTGAGTTCAGCTGTAATGTTTGTATTGTATCTATTTCCACAAGGGCGGACACAAGAACACTTTGTGTTAACTTACTAAGCAGTTCTTTCACACCGTTTACATGCATGATGGGTATTAGTTCAAAACCAAGACCCTTGCTACTTAGCATTCAAAACAGGGAAATTAAGATGCTTAGAACAAAATACACTACAAAAGGCTAATACAACATGCTACTAATTCCTGTCCTTTCAACCATGGGCCCTTAAGCAGAAGCAATGCACCTGCAAATGAATAGCACTTTATCATTCAGTTACATTTTTAGTGTAGAGAAAGATAGACTTCGTTCAGCACAAACAAGTTTTATTCTTAATGGTTTGGTACTACCAACATTTATATTTGGAGAGAGAGCTATTAAGCAGTTAAAATACAGCTCTACAATACCTGGTGTAAGAACTCAGTAAAAATGTGTACAATTCTTACATTCATTTCATTCTCATAACAAAGATAATTTGTTGGAGCCTTCACTATTCTTCATAAACCAATATTAACTAAACTACGTTTTCTTTACATGTACTGATCTACACAAAACCAGCCACTTCTTCAGAAGCAATGAATTACATAAAAAATGTATTTATATGGAACATAATTTAGAAATGCCTTTTTAAAAAATTGTGCAAGTGTATTGTTTACACAGGTGTCTGCGCTACTGACAGAGCTGCAGGAAACCATAACTAAGAATCTATAGCAGCCTGCACTTCATATAGCTGAATAAGCATACAAAAATAATCTAGAATTAAAACAGGATTTACAAGCAACAGTCCAATAACTCAGACTATATGGATGACATCTAAAAAGAGTGACTATACAGTAGGAATTGCTAGATACATAATGTTGAAGTAATTTTGCTTTCCCTCACATTTGCAAGTTTCTTCATTAATGGTGAGAAGGAAGCCAAACTGTGACCTGCTCAAAGCCTGTAAGGTAACACATCCATCACTGGCTGCCGCCACAGAAAAGTCTTGTTTTCAATACAATAGAAAGAAATAAAATATGACAGAGGCTTAGCAAATAGAGCACTAGATAATACCTCTTGGTTCTATATGACTACAACATATACCTACAGCCTCCTAAAAATTCTCTCCCCTTGGAATGGGGTCTGACACAAGAAAATACAGTATTCAATTACTTTTAGGGTTAACAGGATCTCTCATTCTTACAGAGCAAATCCCAGAATCCTCAGTTTGAGCAGTGGCAGAAGCTTAAGACACACAATTTTCAGCTAATAAGACCTGGAATCTTGATCTATCAACCACATAAAAAAGAACTTATTTCATTAGTACCTATACTTTCTAATGGAAACATTCATTATTTAGTAGGTCCTTTTCAAACACTTCTCTCTGAGGTGCCCATAATCCAAGGTGCTACCAGAATGTGTTTACTGCTTTCCCTTGTGCATTTCTTTGATATTGGTGAAAGGCTGATTTCTTTTATCAGAGCAAGACACTCATATCTTACCAACTAGAACAGATGTGCACAAGTTTCTCTTAATAAAAACAATCCTGTTGACTACTATGTTTAACATAGGCAAAGCCACTTACAATGAAACATGCAAAAACCTGAATTAAGCCAAGAGTTGTTGATCTTACAGTTCATGGAAGTGCTGCCTGTAATGCATTACCTTCACAATCACAATCATGTGAGGTGATGACAGGGAATTTGGTATAGGCTTGTAACTACACTTGATTTGTAGTAGGATTGCTTAAGTGGGTCATGTCTCTGTTCATCACATTTGATTCTGGGTGATTTTAACATAGAAATTATTCTCGTACTAATAGGCAGCTATGACATTTGCATATCATGTAGATGCTGTTTCAAAGTGACTTAATTTAGAATAGCTATAGAAGCATACTTGAAAGTTGAATTTCTCTAAAAATTATATACATGTATTTCAGTGGGGAGTAATGAAGTGATCAGCACTATTACATTAAAAAGCACCAAATATTGAGACAATACTTTTAAATTAACTTCCGTATAAAGCAAACGTATAGACTAGATGCAAAGCAAGATAGAGTTTACTGAAATATTTTACCCCTACCCCATCATAAAATGCAGATGAAAAGGAAGATACTGGAACAGCTGCAAATCTCTAAGCAGCAAGCAATTCAGAGGTCATTGCTATTAATATTTACACTAGAAGAAAGCAGTTTCTCTTCAGTAATTTGTAAGAATCAACTCCATTCAAGGGATAAATTCTGTCTACTTTCACTAAATGAAGTGCCAGCTTCTGTTCAAAACGTGATCATACTTTGCTGAGCCTTCCCCAATAATATCATCCCCTAAAGATGGACCTAACCCATGTTAAGATGCATAAATATGACTGGAGTTCTGCCTTTTGAAATTTCAGGATTGTATCTCTTCCTCATGTTCAAAATTATCTTGGAGATAAAAAAATAGTGGTATTGGCATGAATATTTCTGTCAGTCCCTAGCAGGAATAGTAGCAGCTGCTTTAGGAATAATGAAAGCAAACCTAATGTTACAGAATAAAACCAGCTGCTTTTGAATGACCTTGTGCGGGTATTTGGATACAAAATCCTCAGCTGTGAATAACTTTGTGGAGCATTAACACCAACTTGCTTGTAACCAGTTATGGTAAAGGCAGAAACTGCTGTCCTTTCCTAAACGCCATCTATTCACAGCACAAGATTATCTGTCATGTGTGGTGGACAGTCTGCATCTCAGTATAATTATCCTCAAGGAGGAGAGATGAGCAAATAGTTAACTTAGAAAAATAAATGTTAATATGCATTCAAATCAACATCTTGCTGTAAAGACAGCTTTTGTTTTAACCTCTGCAAATGTGTTATTTTAGAGTGGTTAAACTGACAGCAAATACAAATGCAGAAAACGATTTACTACAGCCATATATTTTTCTGACATATGTTTAGATATAACAATATAAGCAGCTTATTTGAACGTACAGTGTTAGTAACACTAAGGGAAGCACAGGGTAAGCAACCACATCCCTCCTCTTCAGTCAAGGCATGTAAATGCTCTGGAAAGCATACAGAAGTGTTGCTCAAAAAGATCTTTTTTGATCCCATATCCATCCCTCAAGGAATCGGAGGAATAATTCTGTATAGGAAACAGAGGTTGAAAAAAGCAACCATTTTGAGCAATCAAAAAAGCTGCAGTGTGCATAGGGCAAGACAGGCCTTGTTTAGACCTCCAGGTAAGTAAATTGGGTTTGCCAATTGTACAGAAAATAGATGAAGTAAAAAGGTGCTATGGTGCAGATTCCTGTTCTATTTTGAAATTATAGCAGTGAAAGGTTGGGCCATTTGATTTTAGTATGTTTACTACATGGCCAACAGCCTTTCCTTTTTTTCCTCATTTCTAAAGAAACCTTAAGATTGAAGAGCATGACTTTTCACTCCTAAGACATGTTGCTCTAGCCTCCGAAGTATTTCAGACATGTCCAGGAACTCAGTCTGTTGAACTACGTATATTCTAATAGACATTCAGAACAAGGAAAGACCAATCTTTAAAATTAACTAAATGAAGTCATTCCCATGTATTTCTCCTTTTACAATAGGCCTTTCCTCAAAACTATTTAAATAAACTCCAATGAATTTGAAAGTAACTGAATTTGATAGTAACTGAAATGCAGCCTGAAGTCATATTCAGAGAACATATAGACAGTAGGAAATAAACAAAAAAGCTCTTCTACAAGTATTCTATAAGATTAGAAAACCTGCAGGAAAAAGAACAACCAACCAACAACCCTGCAGGTAATTGTATTATCACATTCCTTTAAGAAAGATGTAAAGCATACGCGATACCCATGCAGAAATTTATAACCTCGTTTCTGCCTTACTTGTTCTCTATGTTTAGAGAGACACAGGCAAGCATATTATCTCATGAAGTGCTTACAGAAACCTTCTTTTCCTTCTCACTGCTTCTCTCCATCATGAACCCCACCAATGATAGTCCTTCTCCTGGTCACAGTTAATATGAAAATACAGACTTGCCAAGTTGAGGTTTATTTTGTGGAACTGGCTTTGGTATCAGCACCTCATATCTGACTGTTTGATTCAAGACTATTTTGATTGGACTGTAGTCAGAGAATGGGAAATCTATAGATGAAGTTCAAAGCTTTTTATTAGCTGAGCAAAAGGAAGCTTTTTTTGCTTTTAACATAAATCCTGTTTAGGTGGGCAATTACTAAACCTAGAACTCCTGTCCACACCAAAGTAAACCTCAATGTTATGTTAAAGGCAGAAGCAGATCTGCACTTACCTCCACACAGTCAAACTTTTCATTTACTTTTGATGTGTATTCAATGCGGAAGAGCGTTGACAGGTTTCCAGCAATATAATACAAGAGGATCTTGAGTCCCTTGTAGCCAAAAGCAACTTCACTGAGAAAGGAGAAAATAACAACCAGGAACTCTATACGTAACAAAACATTCACATCCCAGTGGTTTCATTTCATGTGACGTTCACATAATCTTTCCCAGTAAGGTAAAGTAAGCTTCCTAACAGGAAAATGGAGTCAAGCTAGGATTGCACTATCTAGACAGAGATAATGCCTTACACTGCTGCTGTGATTTCACTCCTCTACTGGAAATATTCTGGACTCAGTGAGGCACTGTCTGTGTCCTTACTATGACAGCTCAGGAGAGAATACCTGAAACAGCTAATACTGTGTTTATGCTTTTTCAAAAACTTGAGCTCATAAACAGTTATTTACATTAATTGATCGCTAACATTTATTAAAAATTACTTTGTAGTGTAGTATAATATTTTGGAATAAATTAATTTATATTGTACAAAGCACAGATAACCAGGTGTAGCAATTAGTGGACAGTCTTTAGTTGACCATTTCTATTTAGTTATCCAATCTAACCAGAAATTAGTATATGCAAAAGAAGTATAGAATACAAAAGCCTTTTTTTACACTTTGAAAATATGAGTTGCCAGAACACAAATCCTATGGTCTTATTAGGAATAAAAAAACCTGCAGAAAATAGTAATGTTCAGAAAGAAACAGGCCAATTTTTTTGTTATTTTAAAACATAGCTAAAACTTTTTTTTACTGGGATTTTTCTTTTATGGTAGTACATTAATAATTTAAGATTTGAAATGTTAAGTGCCAGAACAAGATTTTGCTTTTTAGTTAAACTAACAGATTGGAGAGTTCTCTGACTACATATATATAACTATTGTCAATGATAGCTACCAGATGTCTGGTAGTGTAACTAATTTATTACATTTATTATAGGTAGTTCATCCTAACTGGAGTACTTAAAATGCTTTCAAAAGGAAATTCAAATTAAGAAGCAGAACTACTTAAAGAAGGCACAGAAATATACATCTGGATTTTCCTCAGTAGTTTTTTTTGTTGCTGCTGGTGGTTTTTTTTAACTATGATCAGATTGTTGAGTATCACTCTACTGAAAATAATAAATGACAGTTCAGCACTAATTAATTCATCATATTCAAAACAAAAGAAACTACACTTTTCAACCTGCATTTTAGGAAAGATTTTGATAGCAGCATTCTCCTAGAGAAACTGGCTGCTCATGGCCTAGACAGGTGTACTCTTCACTGTCTGGATGGCCATGCTCAAAGAGCAGTGGGGAATGGAGTTAAATGCAGCAGGCAGCTGTATTTAACTGTGGTGTTCCCCAGGGCTCAGTCCTGGGGACTGTCCTGTTTAATGCCTTTATCAGTGATCTAATGAATGCTCACTTAGACTGCAGACAACACTAGGCTGGAGAGGAGTGCTGAGCTGCTGGACTTGGGTCACAATGACAAGTGACAGACTTGGGGAAGAGCAGCTGGAAAGCAGCCCAGCGGGAAAGGAGCTGGGGGTGCTGGCTGACAACTGCCCAAACATGAGTCAGTGTGTGCCCAGTGGCCATGGAGGCCAGTGGCATCCTGGCCTGTATCACCAAGTGCAGCAGCAGCACCAGGGCAGCACTTCTTCCCCTGCACTCAGTATTAGCAAGATTTCTTCTTTTTTAATGATTTGGAAGCAACTTTCCCCTTTGGAACATATTCATTCGAATCTGGAAACTTTCACTTACTCATCTCCAAACACTTGATGGCTGTACTCTGGGTTAAATGTTGTGTTGTCATCCTCCAAATCCTCAGGAAAGCGAACTGAGGGGAAAAAAAAAAGAAGAGAGCATGACCAAGTCACCACCATGCATTTGCTTATCCACAGATGCCCTGCTAGCTGTTCATGCACATTTCCACTAGAGTCAAACAACTTCAGTTAAGAAACTGCATTAGGGTGGCATACAAATGAAATCAGGCATCCTGTACACTGCAAGTTATTTGCTCTGAGAATATCCAATTGTTAATTAGACTAGAACTGAGAAACTGACACAGATGTACACACATATAAATTTCATAGGAAGGTACTAAAATACTTCAGTATCACTTGTACAATATTTAAAAAGTGCTATTACCTAGCTTCAGCTGAATTGCTTCATTTGTATTACACTTGTATTCAGCCAGCTTCTTCTCCATAGGAGTAAGACCTGGGAAGAAAAAGATTATTTAAAGAGTTAAGTGGTGTCCAATCTATCTGTCACTATTACTCAAAAAATATATTAGAAAAGGGGTCATAAACCAAGAAAACACATACAACACAAAACCACCACACAAGGAAGATTAAAAAAAGCTACAATATGCCACAACACATCAATACAGAGGATAAAGAGATCTATTTCACACACTTTTCTGGAACTAGAAAACATACAAGTATCTCTTTTTAGTTTCTGAGAATTAAAGTCATTACTATAAAAATATTAAGTATTCTAAGTTACTACCAGTTAAAGAAGCATTTAATGATGTCAGTAACAAAATAAGAATTCAGTGCAACACGTTATTTAAGTAACACGTGTCAGGACATTTCAAGTGTTTGCATTAAGTCATTTTCATAATCAGGTGTTAATGAACTACAGTGGCACGTACACAACTAGCAATTATTTAGCCAACACTACTCTTCCAGAGCGGATGTGGAAGAACAATGCAAATAAACTGTTTTAAATCTGATTTCCAAAGCCTAATCCAGGACGAAAGACACGTTTCACTTCAGATATGCCCCAAGTGCTTTACAAACATACCCCCCCTTCATTCCCAAAGTACCATAAGAAAGTTTTTCTATACACTACTTCAGCCAGCAAACTTTAAGTAAAGACATTTTCGGGTTTTTGATTCCCTGCCCACAGCCAGCAAACTCGCGGACTGGAAGATCCACTCTGGTTTGACACGACCAGCCCGTGGGGGCCGTGAGCCCGAGGAGACGCAGCAGCGGCAGGACCATGGGAGCCGGGGACAGAGAGGCAGCCGCGCTCCCCACCCTCACACGCCATTCCCCGCCTGCCCGCGGCCCGCGTTCACCCGCACCCGCGGGTCCCGAGCTCACAGCTGCCCTGCCCTGGCCCGCTCGGTGCCGCTGCCCGAGGCCCGGGCCCGGCCGGACTCACCCGCCATGGCCGAGCCCCGCGCAGCGAATCAACCCGCGCGCCCGCCCGCCGGAAATGAGCGCGCGCGCACACGCGCTTCCGCTTCCGCCCGCCCAAACCCGGCGGGGAGCCAATGGCTGCCCCGTGCGGCGCGCGCAGCCCGCGCGCATGCCCAGCGCCGCTTCGAGCCTCGCGCTCGCTCGTGCGGCCCCGCCCCGCAGGCCAGCGGACGCGCGTGCGCAATGCTGCTCGCGCCTCTCACGTGAGGCGGCTCCGCGCGGGCTGAGCGCGTCGCGCTCCCGGTGTCGCCGCCGGCCGTGTCCGGCCCCGAACGCGGAGCGGATCGAGCGTTCCCCCGGTTCGGCAGTGACCTGCAGAGAGGCCGCCTCTGCCTCCGCTCCCTCGCGCAGGCCTCATTGCTCATTGCTGCGGTTGCGCTTTAGCCGAGCAAACAACCGGAGCTTTGTCATTAATAAAAAAACCCGCTGTGTGCCGAACCGCTTGCTACAGCACTGCGGGAAGCACCATGGGGATCTCTGCCTTTTTCTGTCAAAGGGCTGGCTCTTGATGCACGTTGTCACTCTCTGGGCTGGTTTGGGCTGGGATAGAATTACTCATCACAGTGGCTTCTATGGGGGTCCTGGATTCCATCTTTGAGGCTCCCTTCCAACTCAAGCTTATTCTGTGGTCTGTGCTGAACACAGGGTGGAAAATACAGAGCTGTTTTTGTTATTGCTGAGCAGGGCTTCCATAGAGCCAAGGCATTTTCTGCTTTTTGTACTGCTGTGCTGGGTAAGGATGTTGGGGCTGCGTGTCACAGCTGGGACAGGTGACCCCGAGTGACAAAGGGATGTTCTAGAGCAGAGGGCATCATGCTCAGTGTATAAAGTGGGGAGAAGGAGGAAGGGAGAGGATGTTTGGGGTGATGGTTTTTGTCTTCCCAAGTGACTGCTACAGGTGATGAAGCCCTGCCCGCCTGCGGATGGCTGAACACCTTCCTGTCCACGGGAAGCTGGGGATTAATTCCTTGTTTTGCTTTGCCGGTATGCGTGGCTTTTGCTTTCCCTATTAAACTACTTCTATCTCAACCCACGAGTTTTCTACTTTTTACCCTTCCAATTCTCTGGCCAATCCTGCTGATGGGGGAACAGCGAGTGACTGCGTGGGGCTTGGCTGCTGGCTGGGGTTAAAGCACGACACTCTGCAGCTAACAGGTATTTATGGGTTTGTGGAGATGCTTGGGTGGTCAGGTGCTTACCAAATAGGCAGATTTCTAGCAAAACTATTCCTGCTGTCAGCTGGGACATAGGCATATATGTAATAGGTGAACCCTGAGTCATATGCAGAAAGTTTTTGTTGACATGTAACCAAAAAAAGTTGTTTGCCAGGGAAAAGTTGTTTCAAGCTTAAGTGAGTCATTGTTTTGTGACCACCGTTATAAACTGCCAGTTACTGTTTTGTAGTTTAATATCTCACTGTTATTTGAGGAGTACCAGAATCTGCCCTTTTTGTGTTTTCCAGTGGCATCTAATAAATGACACTTCGTTGGGTCCTTGAAATAGCACAGCGAGACAAAACATGTAGTATTATTTAAGTTAGGTTTTATAAGCATTGTGATTGAACTGCTGAAACAAAGTATAAACTTATCCTTTCTTAAGGCTGTGACCTGCATGCTTTTCATTTTGAAGTATAAAGCATATGTGTGTTCTGCTGATAAAGGATTATAAGACCCTGTCAGAAGTTTCTGAATTCCAGCCAGAATTTGGGCCTCTGGTTCTATGTTTGAAATACGGAGCTACAGCCGATTTGCAGCCAAGGTGCCAGAACATCAGTCAACGAATAGTTTCGGCACTTTAAACCAACAGGTACAGCTTTGCTGACCCTCAGGGGCACGGCTGCATCTGTTACGCCAGAAATGAGATGCAGCAGCATTTAAAAAGGCTCAGTTTTGCACTGTGGAGGTGCTACCAGCACCCCCCGGCAAGGACCCGCATCCTCACGGCGCTGCCGGAGCCGGGCGGGGCGGGGCGGGGCAGGGCAGGGCAGGGCAGGGCGCTCACCCCACAGCGCTGCGCTGAGGCGGCGGCTGCTGCGGCGGCGCGGCGGGCGGGCGGCTCCTCCTCCTCCTCCTCGGCGGGCGCAGCATGGCGGTCAAGGTGACTCTCCCGCTCCGCCGCTGCTGGCAGGAGGAGCCGGGCGGATGCCGCGCGGGGCCCGGGGCAGGCGGGCTGCGGGGGGAGGCGGCCGCCGCCGCCGCCGCTGCGGGAGCTCTGCGGGGGCCGGGGAATGGCGCCGACTGGGGCGGTGATGGCGGGGCGGCCCCGGGGGAGCGGCAGCGCAGCCCGCGCTGCCCTCGCCCGCCCGACTGCCCCGGGGGGCGCGGGCCGGGGTCCCCGGGGCGGCGGTGGCGGCGGTGTCCGTGCCGTGGGGCCGGGGCGCCGTGCCGCTCGCAGGCAGCCCGGTGCTGACAGCTGTCAGCGGCGCGGAGCCCCGTGCCGTCCCGCGGCAGCGCGGCGCGGTCATGGGTGAGGTTGGGCCTGTCGGGCTGACAGGGGACCCCCTATTGCCGCCTTTGGCCTTGCTCGCTGCATTCGGCCGGCGCGGCGGGATTTATCTGCGCTCTGACAGGAGCCCGGCTAGGCGAAGCATTAATTTGCTTGTGTTTACAGGTGCATTCGACCAAAAGAGCGGATCCTGCTGAACTACGAAGTATTTTTTTGCAGGTAAAAAGATCTAATGTTGTTTGAGTGACAGACTTTTGTGTTTTGCCCTTCCAGCAGTTTGCCGTGGCATCAAACGCGTGTTGTGCTGGTGGGACACTTGCAAGTTCACTTTGCAGGCAGTGTATTGAAGGGAGTGTCAGGCATTGGGGAGAAGCTGCTGCTGGCACAAATTGTGATAACCATTTCCAAATTATAATATTAAATAAGTTCCTGAACTGTTTTCTAATTTTCTGTAAAGCAAATAATTAGAACGAAGTACTGGTTTTTTTTAAATACAGCTTTGCAGAATTCAGAAACGTTCTTCCATGACTGTATGTTTTGTCCTTGGGATTTACATGTGTTCTTACAAATGGTTGGACCACTGGCAATGTTTTTAGTACTTAAAATTAATTTCTCAAGATTTATATATTTTGTAATATTATCCCTTGCAGGGCCTTAGAATTAACATATATAAATAATAGTACGAAGGGTTCTCCACTCCCTTAGTGTCAGTAAAGCATGATCAGAAAGGAAAATCCAGTCAATCCTAAAACTTTGATGATAATTAATCATATGGAATAGGAACAACACGAACTGTGTTTTAGGTCCATAACAGGGCCACCAATATTTCAAAATGACTAAAATACTTTTTTCTCCTAATGGTGAGTGTTGTGCAGTGTATTCAAGAAGCCTTTCTCTGTTTAAAAAATTAAGAGTATAAAATTGGAGCTAATACTGTAAGTAATAAAATCTATAATTTAACTATATGTATCTTCTGGTTCTGCTATACCATCTGATAATTTCCATGTATGATAAGTAGTCAGAGAGACCTTTCTGCCAGAGGGAGAGGAGTTATATCCCAACCATAATTTTGATGGCCTTATCTTTTGCCTACTGGATTACACTGTGACATTGCTGGAGTGCAAAAACTTAGAATGCTGGCATCAAATTCATCATTTAAGGTCATAATTTAGTTTCTAGTAAAAAATACTCCAACACAGGTTCATTTCTGATTGACATCAGCATTCAGCTTTTGTAGATAAAGATTACAGTAGAGTAGGTTAATAAAATTAGCAATGTGAAAATATTATTTTTAAAAATACATATTAGTACAGTATTAAAATGTGATTCTAGAACATCTTTTTCCAAATTTTTGCAAGATGCTTTTGCATATTTGAATGAAAAGAAGAGAAATGAGGTGTCAAAACACTGTATTCAGTTGTAAATGTGAACTTTTTATGATTCTTGACATTCAGTCAGTAGAAGTTCTTGCTTCTGGAAATAAGCAATTGAAGTTCTTGATAGTGGTCATACAGAGAACAGTGGAGAGAAAGAACCTTGTACCACTGGATGTTGAAATTTTCTTCCTTACAGTACATGTTTTATTGGCCTAAAAAGCAGACAGTCTGTTTTTAAAAAATGTCCTATTGGTCTTCCCCATATCTGTCTTGTTTTCTTTAAAGAAACATGCAAGTGAAGTTGTGGATTATTTGGTGCTCTGAGGAATGAAAAATACAAAAACTCTCCTCTCTCCCTTTGAGTGTCTGAGATTTTGCAGTAAAAAAAAAACATAGAAAAAGAGTTTGTATTTCTTCTGCATTCTATTGAGTTTGAAATTGTGTTTTTGTTTGATGCTTAGAAATCAAACTTAGTTGCAGGCTTTTCAAGACTAAGTTGTAGAAAGCCTTGTTATGAAATATTGCAAGTGTTTAGGGGTCAGATATGTTGTACTCTGCTGAGAGTGCTGGCCTCTTCTGTGAGCTTCAGCTAAAGGTCGTACATTCCTTCCTAAATTTGGCTTCCCTTGGAAATGGTTAGAAGGGAAGATGTGAACTCTAGGCCTCGTCACCATCTACCTTAATCGTAGAGAGTCTACTTAAATTTCCTTCTGTTCATGCGCGTCTTCTCATGTGGTATGTGCCCTCTCACCATGCAGTTTATGTTGGATCTTAAAGGATATTTGATGTGTGCCTTTCTCTTCAGAATTTCTGGAGTGTGCTATCTACTTCTTCTAACTGTTTCAAACTGTTAAAAATAAAATGCTTGATTTGCATAAAAAAGATGTGCTATTTCTCTTAATCCTGTAACTGAAATGCAGGCATTGAAATTTCATGTCTGTGCACCATCAAATTAGTTACCTCTTAGGTGTTTGCTAACCACCAACTTCAGTAGCAACCATAAAGAACGAATTTCATAACAAATTGTCACAGAAGGATAAAAGAGTTGGGTGGAAAAACAGTTACCAGATTTCTTAGTGAACTTTCATTCTTTTTCTTAGACAAAACACAGTCAGCCTTTGGAAAATATAGTTGAATTATTCCCTGCCTGTGGAATTCAAGTGTAACCTGTTCAAGCAAGGTGGAGAAGGAAACAAAAAGAGATTTCCAAAGCATTGTTTCTGAAAGTGTGGTGATACCTAGCACCAGGTTGTAAACCAGAGTAGGGAGTTTGTGTGTTTGTCTTATGTGAGGATGTTTTAAAAAGAAGTCTCATGGAAATTCATTGAGTGCTTACCTGAGGCAGTCTATAAATGTATACAGAGGATTTTCTGTTAAAAAGTAACACAGTTCAAGATTGAGAAAAACACAGATTTAATTGATGTGTTACATTTTGTTGTTACTCAAATTAAATTTTAATTTAAAATTTCCTATTTTGGGCTAAAAGATTCTTGACTTAAGTTGTATGGTACAAACATAGGACTGATGTATTTACAAGCTTAGCTACTTTTTCAGGCCTTAATTTATTGACTTGCTGCCAAACTCTTCCAAAATGCCATGACCTTCTCATATGGAGTTCAATGTATCTGTCAGTTAATTTTTTTTGTCTCGATTTTGTTTTTTAACAAAACTTCACCCAAACACTTTTTATTGTGGAAGGTATTATTGTAAATTATTATTTATTATAAACTCAGATAAATTGGTGTCTGGAGAAAAAAAGGTGGTGTTTAGATTCTGCCTGTCTTTGATACATGCTCTACTGTCATACAGTTGACTTTGGTGATTCTTGAAGATGTGCTCCATATTCTGCATGTCTGATGGGCTTTCATACATAACATTTTCTTTGCATTTCATGTCTTGCAGCAGAATCGTGCTTTGTAAGGCATTTTTCAGTCACTTGTGTGTGCGGCTGAGAAGAGAACCTTTCAGAGTTTTTACAAGGAAGCCACAGTTTTATTGTGCTGTCATACTGGCAGCAGTGCTGAATTAAGGGATTCCTGTTCACTGCTTTGTGTTCCTGTTTTAGTGAAAATACTCTATTTTAATTCTCCATAAATTCAGTAATCTGGTTTACAATGCAGTTGTGCAAACAGTTGTCATCACAGCTGTAGGGTGTAGAAAGAAAGGTGATGAGATGATGTGAGGGGCTGGTATGTGGAAGACATACATGAGATGCTGAAGCAAGCACTGTGTGGGTGAATTTTTCCTTAAAACATTAGTTTCAGGATAAAAATTAATCTGAACATTTATTTCTCGCAAAAAGAGAAAGGAAATAATGTATGCTTTACAAAATAATTATAGTGAAGATCAGGAATGATTATTCAGAAGATATCTGCTACTAGAAATTGTAAGAAAATCTGTGTTCTGTATTTTCAGTGGAGCTGCAAATGGAATGCTACAGCATGGTTTTGATTTCTGTAAATTTTTGCGATTACTCAACGGTTTCTGAAATACGTAATTGTCTTTTAATTAGAAGATACTGGTCATTATGTGAACACATCTATTGTACAGGGAAATCTAACTGTTGGTAGTATAAAACTAGTACAGTAACACTGTTAGTTTAATCCAGCCCTTTAATTTCAGAGCTGATATGTGCAGACAGTTGTACACCATTTTATGTTATGTTCAGTAAAGATACTAAGTGGTAATCACCAATAATTATAATCTAAATGGATTAATTTTTGTTTGTGTGGCTTTGGTTTTTTATTTTTACTCTAGTATGCAAGTGTTGAGAAAGATGGTGAGCATTTCATGACCCCCGAGGATTTTGTGCAGAAGTACCTGGGACTTCATACAGATCCGCAGCACAATCCTAAAACAGTGCAGCTGTTGGCTGGAGTGGCAGATCAAACTAAGGATGGGTGAGAATTTTGCTTTCCATTTGAAACTTGTAGTACATTGTTAAATGTGGAGTGCATGAGTTTGATAACTTCATCTTCTAAAATATGTTACTGATTTTATTACACTTTAGGCTTATTTAAATTAGAAGTTTTTTTCACAAGTGCAATAGACTATAAATTTGTGAAAACAGAGAAAATTATGGTGTTTAACATGGATTTTTTAAGCTAAGATTTACTTTGATGATATTTTGTTAAATTTTACAAAAGCTGAGGAAGTTGAACAGCAGGTAAGTTAAGTGGAGTATGGTTGCCTGGGAAAAGTTCTTTTCATCCATCATCAGGTACTGTGTAGAGTCTTCAGTACCTGTAATTAAACACAAAAATATGGAAGAGCTTTCTTATTTCTGTAGTGTGCAATTCAAATGCAACCACCGAGGTCTTCTTTAAAGTGCTATTAGTGCTTTTCTATAAGAAAAGAGAGACACTAGTGACTCTGTGAAGGAAAAAGTTGTTTGCTTAATGAAGATCAGGTCACACCACATAGAGCTTTTCCAGCTCTGCTTACAGGTGCTCCTGCTTGCTTTTAGACAGTTCCCTGAAACTTAATTTACAAAACATCAGCTCTGCTGAGGTAGTGCTCTCTAACTCATCTGTCTTCCAAGGGGCCCTTTTATTTTGGTGTATGTAGGCTTCTAGTTTTGGCCTTGGATTGTAGTAGGAGGCCTGGACATTGTTGAAGTAAAATGAGAAGGTTAAGATGGATCAGAGAAGAGGTCAAGAATGCAGAAGTGAGTGGTTGTTTTGTTGAGAAGAAAATGCTGTTAAAATAGGATATAATACATTTGTAAATATATAAATGTAACTTACATTAAATTGAAAGCTCCTTAACTTCCTTGGTTACTTAAATTTTGGTTTTGTTTTCTTGCATTCTGCTACAGAACATTTTATTAGTTTGCTTAGTATCCTGAGCAACTAGCATAATATCTGTGCTATGGAAATGAAATTGTATGTGCTGCATACTTCTTACTCTAAATGACAAATACAGGATTTCCTGTTTGATGTAATGCTGTATGATTTTTCTTTTCATAAGGCTGCAGCAGTTTGATAATATATTTTATGATACGTATATTTGATAAATCTAAGTAACCTGTCTCTTTCCAATTCATGGCTGCAGTTTGTTGCTTTATTATGGATTGAAAAGGTAATTTTGTATGTATCTGTTCAAATAATAGTTTATTGATAAAGTAAACCAACATGCTTAGCATCTTGTTTCTCTGAAAGCTGTTGGTTATCTTTTATGGTGTACATTTCTTCAGAAAATGTCTTATAAAAGAGTCTTTCTTACAGAAGGAAATCAGTTTGATTTACTGCTACAACAGAACTTTCAGGCATCGCATTTTGTTACTTTCCCTGTGAATAAGATTTTTGTTGTTTTTGTTTATTACTTAAAAAAAAACAACTGGGTAATATTTGAAGGAGGATAATCCAGTATGGGTAAGTGTGCTTTACCACCTTCTTTATGGGAAAAGTGGGATTTTTATTTTGCACTACCATATAGTTCAAATTGTAAAATGTTTATCTATTTGAATACTTGTCTGAAACATTTTTCCTAAATGTTTTAATCTATATTTATATTTAATGTATACTTCATGTGAAAAATGATACAGCCCCATTATCATCATCAGGTTTTTTTCATTCACATTCTTTCGTTAGTAATGATCTGTAATGTATCGAAGTCCAGACTCTAATACCATGAATAACTATTGCAGTCTTCAGCTGAATTCCAGGATGCATTGCATCTTTCCAAGGACTTACTTTATGAAGTCCAAGGAAGTATCAGTAGTTCTGTTCTGTACATGTACTTGTACATTAAATGACAGCCCAATGTCACGCAGCAAGTCACTTAGAAGCTTTGGGTTCTGTTACAAAATTTCATTCCTGTATCTGCTATCATGTTCTCTTGGCCTTGCTTGCCCTTGAAATAAATACTCCGCGTGTTGATGGTTGCTTCCATTGTTAATATTTTTTATTTCTTTTAGGTTTAAGTTTGGCACTTTACAGAAACAGCACATTTTGGAACTGGCTCTCTGTAGGCATGTGTTTTAAAAAAAAGTGGTTTTACTTTTTTTCGCATGGTAACTTGATCCTTACTTAACTATTCCAGAGTACTATTGCCTTCTCCCATTACTGCTGTGCAAGACTTTAGTGGAACTCAGTAAGATAGCTCTTAAAACAGATGACTGCTCACTTCCTAAATGCTTATTCCTCATTGTTACAGCTGCATGTTCTTAGAAATTTATGTGATGACCTTAAATCAGAATTTGGGTTAAACTTTCCCTGTTATCTATTTAATGCAATAGGATTTCACTGATGCTGAAAGCACTCCTGTATCTTCAGACTGCAGACACTGGTTTTGAGATTAGGATTTATACCTTCTCTGAAGAATATACTTACATGTATATGTGCCAAAATCAGTGAAAAGATTTTCTTCCCCCTTCAAACCTTCAAAATTTCACAGTAGTAATTCAAAATTCTTTATTTTAACTCCTTGTTTCTGGGTACTCTTTTTATCAGCATATCATTCTTACATCTGGAAATGTGTTTTTAAATTAAGTCCCCAGGAAAGAGTTGATATTTCACATAATGGAGGGTCACAACAGAGCCCTACATAATGTCTAAAAAGCTGTGTTGTGTGGGGGAAAATTAGAAAATACTTGTAGTAGGAAAAAAGCAAAGACAGAGAAGAATTACCAACACATGGGTTACTTTGTGTGTATTTCAAGGGTAGCAGTACAGAAGAAATCAAAGGATTTTTTTTTTTTAAATGTTACAGATAAAATGACAGGTGAGTGATTTGATATTGTCATGGACTCCGTAATGCAGTGGGTTCTGGATGGTACTTGAGCGGTGATTGGGTGGGAAGCTCCAGCATTGTGTTTAATGCAGCTCCTGTTATCTCTGCCCTAGTGGCTGATGGAGGATCACAGAGGATATCCCTGCTCTCAGGCATGGCAGGTTGAATATGTGGAAAGGAAATTGAATGCGTCTGTCTCCTTTTACTGTAGGCACTGTTATAGTGAGACTGCTGGAGACATCTGCTTTCAGGTTCAGGCTTCTACGAATGCATTCTCAAGAGATCAGCACTTGATTTTGTCAGTTATAAAGCTTCCTGGTTAGGAATTAATTTGTGTGTCTGCTTTATGCTTATATGTGAGGTGTATTTTGAAATGAGAGTATTTACAATTATTTTAAAGGAATATTTGTTTCTTTGATACTAACCCTTTATTTATTAAGATCACCCTTTGGATGAAATTGACTTTGCATGTGAAGAGCCATTCTCATATCTCTGATTTTTCTGGCTAAAATGTGATAAATACGATAATTTTGTATTTTCAGTACCTTAATTATTTTCAAAGTCACTAGGTTTTTTCCTGTCTTTCCTGTGCAGTGCATATATACAAGAATGTCAACATATTTAACCTTTTAAAAGTATCTCAATTCTGCTTCATGTGTACTTAGTGAAAGACTAGATAAAGTCATGAATAGTGTGAATATTGTGATTTTTCTCCTCTTTTTTTTTTTCCTGTGGGGAACAGAATTTGTACTTGGCTCTTTAGCAGTAAGCAGTAATGTTTGAAGTAATCACCATGACCTAATGCTCTCATATGATGAGTACTAAGTTGAGATAAATTATGTACATTTTCTAGGAAAATTTCTAAGAAAAAGTGATATTCTCTGCTTTAGCAGCATTTACTGATGTGCAGTAAATTTTTTGTTCAATATAAAAGATGTAATTGAAGTTCTTATTCTCATGGATTATTTAGTGCTAAAATATATATCCCATAATTTATCCCATTATTTTCTTGTGCTAACCTTGTCCTTTATCTGCTCTTAGCTTCAGGTTTATCTTTCTGCAGCTGTTCATACATACAGCATTAGGATGCCTTCTAAAGGTTTTTTTGTGTTACTCAGAATAAGCAGAGTTCCTCTAGAAAAGTTACTTATTATTATCCTAGTAAGTTATCTGTGCATACATTCAAGTCTGAGTTTGTGTGTGGTGACCACAAGGACTTGGATTTCCCAGTGCATCCTGAGCTGTGCAGAGTGACTGCCCTGCATACCCAGCTCCGAATTCTGAGATCTGCTCTTACACTCAGATCCTTCCCTCCCTGCCTTGTCATGTCTGTCCTTAAGTCCAGAAGTTTTTATGTCCTTTCTTTATTGGCCCCAAGTCCATGATTTGGCAGTTAATATTATATTTGAAGTGTAATATTCTTTCCATATGCATAGTAAAGTGTAACTTCTTCTGAATCTGTTTGCTTTTTATGAATGTTTTATATTATTTTAAGAAAACGTATGTTTTATAGTGTATTCCTGTACTTGCTTTACAGTATCTTTTCTTTGTAGAAATACATACGTAGTAGTAGAGTGACAGATCTGTAAATTTCATGGTGTTAGAATTTTTGTGATGTTTTTATGTCTTAAGTGATGTCTGATTACATTTATAGATACAAAGTAATAACTTGTAGATATTCGGTGAGAATTTATTGTATTTTGGTGTTGATGGATAGGAAGAATTCGGTTGCTTCATAGTGGAGGAAACTGAGTTGCATAAATATTAACTACTTAAAAGTAACATTCATTTCAGTCTCTAGAGTGTTAATTATTTTAAGTTAGAATTTTATTTAATATTTGGATTGCATTGTTTTCTAGAGTATCAAATGCAAATTATCATTGATATTAATAACAATTAAAAAAATTTTTATAACTTTTCTGTTTTCCTTTCTAGGCTAATTTCCTTCCAAGAATTTGTGGCATTTGAATCTGTTTTGTGTACTCCAGATGCAATATTCATTGTTGCTTTTCAGTTATTTGACAGGAATGGCAATGGAGAAGTAACATTTGGTAAGAATACCTAAAGAAAAACAGTTTAAGAAAGTGATTATAATAGTATCTGTCGTAATAATGCTTCATGACCACAGGTGCATAGAAAAACATTTTGTGCAGTACTGTACTGTTCTCCTAAGACTCTGCATGAGTAGAACTTCTTTTTTCTCTCAAGTGATACAAGGTTAAGAAGTACACAGAGACAAAATACGTTTTTCTCTGTCTTCTTGAATCAAAGTTTTTCATTTTCCTGAAGTAGTAAATACAGTGAATTTCAGTGTCATCCTAAGTAAAATTCTATGTGCTGGACTTCCAACTCCTTCAACAATGAGGGAGTTTTGAGATATGTTCTGGATCTCCACGTATCTTTGAGTAATTGTCATTTCATACAGTAAGAGCACAATATAGAAATTAAGGAGGTCTAATAATTTGATTTTCTGTGGTAGTGTTCCTTTTCTTGAGGAGCAAATCTTATGTTAATGTTATGAGTTTAACTTACAATTAGATCATATATTTGCAACGTTAGGAAGAAAATCTGGCCTTTGGTTTTGTTACTTAATCACGTAAGTTAGTAATCAGACCAAATTCTTGAGGCTAACTATACTGCTTTGTGATACTGCTAAATAACTGTTACTAACATTGCAGTTTAAGGAGGACCAGGCTTTATTTTTAAAACTTTATGTTTATGAAAATTAGATAAATCAATGGTAAGAATTTTAATAAAATGGAATGAAAATTAAATGTCATTTCTATCCAAAAAAATAAAGCACTCAATAAAGAAAATACAAACTATGCTTGGATTTGTAACCACTTGCTGTTTGTACTATTTTATTACTATGAAAATTGCTGTAACTTGTTGGGAAAAAAGCAAAAGGTCTTTTTATGGAAACAAACTGTTTGACTTATGATGCCTGTTAAATTACGTCATTAACTGAAGAGTCAAATACTGAGCAGTTTGGATTCACAACATCTTGAAAAGAAAATCTATTAGAATTTAAATAAAGTTGAAGTCAGTAAATGCAGTCATTAGGAACTGGACAAACTACAACAATCAATATGACCGTGTTAACGATGGTTTATTTAATAATCTTACAAAATGGGGGTTTGAACTTGGGAGCTGTCATGAACACACTTGAAATAGCTGGTTCCACAATTGAACAAAAAACCATTTCAGATTGTATACAAATTCCTCAAGCAGACTGAGCATTGTTATTTTCGTATAATTAGAGTCTAAAAGAAAACACAAACAAGAGGAGTTGTAAAACAGAAAATTGGTGTTTTTTTCTGGAACTTTCTTACTGTTTTTTTTTGTAAGGCTGATAAATTTTGAATAGGAAATTCGTGAGGGAATTTCAAATTTATTGGTTTCTTTTTTTAAAATTATATTGCAATTATTACTATATATAACATTATATTATTAACATAACATATTTTTTGTGCTACAGTTCCCACATTTACTGCTGCTTTTTTGCCTTTGTTTGTTTGTTTGTTTGTAACATGGGCTACTTATTTTTGCTTCATACGCATATCATACATATTAATACAACTGTGAAAAATATGAATGGTGATCTGTGACATCTTCAGAATTTGGTAACCCTGCAGTCAATTTTCAAGTCAGTCTTATGGCTGTTTTATAAATAAGACCTGCACCCTTTCATTTTCATACCACATGAACAGAAAGGCACAGGGTTTAGTTTCATGTAAAGACAGGACAATATAAAAACAAAAGTTTTAGAGTTAAAAGTTTTAGTAAATTTTTAGAAAGACACTGAAATGGAGTAACTTTAGCCAACCAATGTGAGAATCACTATCAGACAAGTCAGGGTGCAGTATATCCAGTCTGCAGGTAAACTGTGTTGGTTATGAGAGCAAACACAAGTCAAGATTTTCTAGCTCAGATGAAATGCTCTGTGGATGTGATTTCATTGATGCCAAAACTATCTCAAACCAGTAAGTTTTGCCAGAAGCAATGTGGATTTACCGAGGTTTCTCTGCAGTGTGCATCCAAAGTAAGGGACTGAATCAGCTTGTGAGTTAGGCCGGTAACTTGAACCAACAGTGGCCTTGTATGAGATAAATATTCTCAAAAAATACTTTCATCTACTCAAATTTTCAGTTATCTGGGGGAAATTAAGTATGCTTGTTGAATTTTAGAACTGTCTCTGTTATTGAAAGTAAGCTGCTCTAGTTGGGTTCACTTCTGTTTAGAATATATTTACTGACATTTTGAACTGTTCTCAAGCACTTCAGCATTTTACAGTCCTCCTGAGCCTCAGTCTGCTACTTATCTCTTTAAATACTTAGCTTCCAACTCTCCAGTGATGAAACTATTAATTGTGTCACAGAAGAACTGTCTTAGAAGAAGACTGTAGAAACTATTTTGTAGAAATACTTGTATGCTAAGCTAATCAATGTTTTTGTCTGCTATATCTTATGTTGAAACATGAAGCCTTCTATCACTTTAATGGCATCTCCTACTTTCTTATTGCTTTGGGACACTTTTCCAGGAGCTTTGGCCATCCAGAAATCTTGTATGAATGACTACCATAAATGTGTAGTTGGTATTCTGCAACATTTGTAAAGTAGGTCCATTGCAAGAACACGAAACTGGACCTACTTTGCTTGAGCAAGCTGCACAGCATGCTCAGTACTCTCTGCATGTTCCAGCTGCACTGGACTTGCTGTCAGCTTGGTGAATAAAAAGCAGTAAAATGACTATTTTAGTAACTCATTGAAACAAGTGACAGTGTAGTTTAAACAAGTTTTTAATCATGGAGAAAGAGGGAAAGAGCATGTGTTCCTAACCAAGTGTTCCTACATTTTCGTAAATGCTTCCTAGGTGAATATTTTATGCAAAATGTGTTACTGCTGAGCCTTACAATACTGCATTGTCCATAAAATATTTAAATGCTAACAGCTAAAGCTGATGAAGACAAGTGATTTTTTTTTTTCAGGTTGTTGTCTGTAGAGAGAGAAGTCTGACAAGCGCTTTGCTCCTTTGATTATGGGATGTATTGACTGTGCTACTTATCATGAGTGAAATATTCAAAAACACTCCATAAAATTAATACTATTGTATTTTTGTTTCTATTCTGTGCAGATCTTTGGACCTGTATTCAGGTTAAAGCAAACCTGAATATTAAGTCTGCTCAAGCTATTTGTTTTTTTCCGATGTTGAAGCAGATAATCCTTACTGTGTTTAAAAGGTGAAATCTGTGATTATCTGCGAAACTTCTCCGAAAAATAGATTGTCTAACTGGAAGTAAAAGGATTCTTTGTAATTTGTCTCTCTGGCACACCATACAATGATCTGGACTGCATCACTTTTAATTGGAATATACAATTTCAAGGCATTTTCCAGCTGTTCTTCCTTGTAGAGTCACCACAAAGAATGCCATTCTCTGATAAACTGGAGAGTTTCAGAGATGCTTTTTCAGTTAAATACACATGCTGGTATGGATAGAAAGATAGAGCTAAAATATGTTTGTGATTCTTCTGTATTCAGAATTATTTTGGAGATAATTGGAAAATATTTATGGAACTGAACTTAAGGCTTTTGAAAACATCCTGCACTCAAAATCTAATTACAAATATATTGCATAATATGACAGCATCTTCCTCAAAGGCATTGGGGGGAAGAAGATGATCAGATGCCTTATAATGCAACTGTGTGAAAATTGTATAGTATTGTTGAACTGAAATAATAAACATCAATTTAATAGTTTCAGAATTTGAGTATACAGGGATACAGAAGTTTTGCCCAGTCTGTTTTCTTAGACAAGCGTTAATCTGAGAGAGAAAGTTCAGGTTTCCCTTAATCAGGACATAGGGTTTGAGAACACTGGAAGATGAGCAAGAACAGGAGAAAGGAGTTGAATACATGTTAGTGCTTTGCTTATGAATATTGTTTTTCAGGGAACAGGGATCACTTCTAGTACTCATTCCTTCACCATTTCTTAAAGGGCAGCTGGGTTAAAAATGCTAGGATTTGGATTTAATCTTAAAAGTTTTGCTTTCTAAAGTATTATTGGCAGCCATAAAGACTGGAAACCTTTTAAAATATAAACAGAAAAATACTCATCATCACATGACTACAGACATAAGGATATGAGGGAAAAATCCATGTTTTCATCAAGTATGCTGTGAACTAGAACTGCTATTTTTTTGGCCTCCTGTTCATTCTACATTAGTTGCCTGTTTTCCAAGTGTCTTTTGCTTAACACATGCAGATAACGTAGGAAATATCACTTTTAGGACTCTCTTTTTTCCTTTTGTTTCACGTTGTATGAATTTTTTCAGGCTGAAACTACAGTTTTGAACTCTTACTACTACTACTACTAATTTTTTTCAAAACCACAGCTCAACAAGAGGGAACAGAAAATGAGAACTTCATGTTGAAATTACATGTAGTGACAACTTTTTATTATGGCTGTCATTCATTTTTCAATAGAATCACTAATTCTTTTAAAATAAGAGTAGAAATAAAATGTAACTATTTCTAGTTAAACTTTCTCACTTTCTCACATATAAGTAATTACTGTGTTACATTTGGATTACGCTTAATACACTTCTCTGACACCAGGTGCTACAAAAATGTCTTTCTGCCCTTAACTGTGGTTCCTTATTTTATTCATCAAAGTGAAAATGTGCTGTTGGTAGAAATAGTGAACAATGGCAACATATGAATGTTAAAATTCATTATATGCATTAGGCATGAAATATGCACAAGTTGGACAGTAGATGCCTGAGTAGACAGATTTAAAGAAACCCAAAAGAACCCTGTTAAACAACAGATCTTTACCATACTTATGTTGCTGCTTAAAACTTACACTTTTATATTTTTGTGTCCCTAACAAGTGTGATTACTTTTTGTCACTGGTGTGAGGGAATGGCAAACTGTTAACAGGTTGATGGCACTAGAATTGTATGAGCTTTCCACTCTGCTTCTTGGGGAGCCGGTGAGTCAAAATAAATAATAGGTACTGCCTCAAGGTTTACTTGGAGCATTGAGCTCATCCCCACAATGGGCTACCAACGAGACCTCATAGTGTTTGTAATTTAAAGTATTCTTCCTCCTTATATGAAATTGATTATTGCCTAGAATCTTTGGGGTTTTGTATCATTTTTCTGAGCCTGATAGGTAACAGTGTTTGATGGAAGTTGAGCCAGTCATGTGTGTGCTGCCTGCAGATAGCTGCTCCTGGCATCTATAATTTGTTTAAAATGATTGGGTGGGGAAATTCTGAAGCAATCTTGCGAGAACGTGTGGCCTTGGAGGTAATGTACTAGTACACTGGAGTAGTAGGTTTATTGTTCCTGGGGCTGATGGTAAGTTGAGTATGTCATCAGGCTGCTGACTTGTGTGCCTATCTGAGAAGAAAATGCATTACTATAAGCCTGGAAAGAAAGCTATCAGCTCTGTAGGAAAGAATTCCACTACAGAAAGGTGAGCAAAGAGTAGAAGACATTAGTAAATGAGCAACATGTATTGACAGGGGCAATGAATGAGTTCTGTAAAATGTCATACTAAAATGAAAGGCTTGAAAAATAATTTGCTGTTTGCCCCCTGCAGAATAGCTCTGTGGGAAATTTGAAACACTTGTAGTTTATCTTAATTTAGAAGCATTACTAGGTTTTGACTGAGGAAGATGGAAAAAAAAAAAACCAACAAAGCCAGCATCTGTACATTAATGTGGCCTGTTTTCTTTGTTGTCATTCTACTGTGAAAAAAAAAAAAAAATTGAATATTTGATGATAATTCAGAGTGATGAAAGTGTAAGTGATGATCACATTGTGTATAATTTCTGCAATGTGGTTGTTAGCTGTGGTGTTGGCTATTCCCGTCCATGTAATGCAAGAGCCAACAGAATTGGATTATAAAGGTATTGTTGATATATTGTGAAGAAAGCACCCCTGCTCTTGGGTAGGCATTTTATGTTTCAGCACCTACCAAGAGGTGTTTGAGAATCTCAGGTGGCTTTGGAAAATTGTATGTAATGTTTCCATGGGTATAACTGGGTCAGTTTGCTGTGAGGGTGGTGAGGCACTGGCATAGGTTTCCCAGAGAAGCTGTGGATGCCTCATCCCTGGAAGTGCTCAAGGTCAGGCTGGATGGAGCTCTGAGCAACCTGGTGCTATGGAAGGTGTCCCTGCCCTGGTCAGGGGGGCAGGAACTAGGGGATCTTCAAGGTTTCTTCCGACTCAAACCATTCTGTGGTTCAGTGATTTTTCAGAACACGTGCACAGTTTTGCCTCTGTACCCCAAGTGTTTCATAAACCAAGCCAACACGGAAGTAATTAAGCATTATATACAAGAGCATATCTTCAAATCCAGACTGTTGTAATACGTGCAGAATGTATTGAGTGTGAGAGATTGCCTGGGAAAGAGAAGTGGGTAAGGCACCTCAGTTTTCAGAGAAGCAGCAAGGTAGTTTGGATACCATTTTTTAAAGCTAGTTATTAGCCATTTCTGGAATTCATCAAGTACCAATACACTCAACTACTGCATATAAATTTATTAATTAATTAAACTTATTTTTATGTGCTGAAGAATCTTGACTTGTGTTGGTGAGTAGTTGTAAATGTTTTTATGAAGAAAAAAATTGAGTGTAGGAAATTGATTCTTGTTTTTTTAAGTAGTATACAGTTTAATACTTGAGAGTTATGAAAACACCAGGGGCTTAAGTCTCACTAGAAACAAGTGAAAAATCTGTCTGAGTGAACATGGATGAATAAGAAAATAAAATTTTTGAAGAAAAAAGTGAGACTTTTTTTACTTTAAGATTAAGAGAAGCAATTATTGGAAACAAGCGAAAATATTATTTAAATTTTCTGGCTGCTTCAGCGCATTCTTTCCTAAATTTTCATCCGGGGAGCTCAGTGTATTAGAAGTCAGTTTTTTATACACATAAGGTGTAGTCAGTTGGCACCCTGTTTGTACATTAGTAGCCAAGCCAGTAGAGCCAATGAAGCCAGCCTGTCTTCTGCTCTATGCACCATTCATTGCCATTCTGCAGGCTCCATAATGAGCTGCACTGACCTGTTTGTGTTTGTAGTACATGGGGACTCTAGCTTGGCCAGAAGCTGCAGTGAATTAGTGGTTAGTGGGGAATTTAAATGTGCATACCTTGATTCCTTGATCTGCAACAATGATGAAGAAATCTACTGCAAACAGAACTTTCAAAGGAAGTATGGCAAAATGGAATAGTTTGGAACTATGTAATTGTTGCTTTCTCTCTTGTTTTTGTAACCCTCACCTTGCACATTGACACTTGTGAGTAGGAATGTTACAGTTACAAATAGTCAGAATAGTTTTTTATGTTTCTCGTTGATCCTTACAAGTCCTTTAGCCTACCTTGTGATGGAAACTGGTTTGAACTGTAGGGGTTTGACTCTTGTGTTTGACCTTTACATAAAGATTAACCGTTAGCCATAATCTGCCCTTTGAATATGTAATCTCAGCCTAACTGTGAAGGAGGTGATCTAGTCAAGGGATCTGACTTTGTATACCCCTCTTTTGAGACGTATATTCTGGACATTTCTCTTTCTTTTCTCACTGAAAAGATAAAACCATATACTGGATTTCCTAGATTTTCTCCAGAACTAATAGACTACAGAATTGAAACTATGAATGAATCAAGTAGTCCTTAAGCATAGAGAAAGCAACACATTTACTTCAAGTAAATAGGCCTTGATAGAGTTATCAAATGACAATTAAGGTTCTTCTCATTGCATTTTGTCTTGCAAAACTGTTTAAACATATGAAAGGTGTGTTATCAGCTAAAATATTTTGTATTTTGTTTTAAATTTTAACTGTATGCCACATTTTATTTTGGTTGTTAGCAGACTCTAGGCTGGTAAACCATTTCAGGTGCCGTGAGGAAAATTTTGAAAAGTGTTCATGTGGTATGAATAGATGTCCTGTTACACAGTTCATGTGTTTGATAATCTGTACAAAAAGCAGGCTTGTTTTGCAGCGTGGTAATGCTGTGTATGAATAATGCAGGCTGTTTTTCAGATGAGGTTTTTGACTGAATTCAGATAATATGTTTAGCATTGAGATTTCAGATGTATAGTATACATGTAGAGAATTCCATAATCTGAAATGGCAGGTTTTTCTTCATTTAAAGGAGGACATCTCCATCTTCACTTATCTTAAAACATTTTAATAACTGAGACTACCAATTATGTTTTATAGGATTTGATTTTTGTGCTAAGGCCTTATCAAAATCATCTAATAACGTGCTTTCTGCTGAGTTAATGATATGTTTTAGATGTCATTTCTTATACCTATCTTCAATAGCCATATTCAGACAGTGTGATTGTAATAATCAAGTTTCAATCAAACCATACTTAGTATGACAAATATTGCCTGAGATTGTAGTGCAGGTATTCGTGCTCTTGATAAAGGGCTTAATTTGACTCCTGGCAGAGACAGAGAACTACTATTGATTTTTATATCAGAATACAAAATAGCTTTTATTTGTCATGTATGAGGGAAATTGCTTCTTAATTAAAACTAAATAAAGCACTCACTCCACGGTTTTATGCAGTAATACAAAAAGTATCATTTGTGTCTCAAATGTGTTTTACAGGTCTGTAAAGGTTTGGTTAGCAATTATTCTTAACAAGCTAAAACACTTCTTAAACAGCTGCTGAAATAATAATTTTTTTGTATCCCTCCTGGAATGTTTGTAGATTTACTGTACACTAAGGCTCACCTGTTGTTTTTCCCTCCCCAAAGCAAATGTCAAAGAAATATTTGAACAAACTCTTATTCATCTTCAAATCCCGTTCAACTGGGACTGTGAGTTTATTCGGCTGCATTTTGGACATAACAGGAAGAAGCATCTTAACTATGCAGAGTTCACTCAGTTTCTTCAGGTCAGTTATTAACCTTGTTCCAAAGTTGGAACTGAAACTCATTTAATTTTTAATAATACACTAATACGATTATAAATTTTGAGCTTGTTCTGATACTGATCATCCTTATTTGATACTAATCCTGACAGCTAATGATGAACTTTTACTTCTCCATACCAGTTTTGTAAGCAGTGTGTACTCAGTGTGCTTTAACTTGAATACCATCCTTTAAAAGAATGTGACAAAACGTACTTTTTATGAAGTTAATAATTTTACTGATTGTTGTTAAACTGGGTTGAGGGTCTACTTTTTCTGTCATAGGAATTCAATAGCAAAGCTAAACTCTACCAGAGATAGTGTCCTTAATATAGCCAGTTATTATTGACCATAAACACTCCCCTATAGAGGTTTTAGCTTTTGTAACTTTTCTTTAGTTTTACAAGCATTCTAATACTTACCACTTTTTTTCTCTCACTGGCATGCATGCTACCACACACATACTAGGAGTTTGGTCTTAAATGCAGCCAGCTTGCAGGAGGTAAATCTGATTTCCTGAGATGTTGCTGAACTGCCCTTTAGGGATTGGGCATTAAAGAATTTCACTTGTTGAACTGCACTTTCTGCTAAGCTAAAAAGTTATAGTTAAAACATATTATGAATTGAACATTATACTAGAAGGAAGGAAATGAAAATGCTGTCTCTGAAGTATGAAGAAAGAACAAAGTCAGAGAAATTTACATTTTAATTCATGGAAAAGAAGTTCACGGAGTTGTTGGTAATTGCACTGAATTCCATAAATTAGCATACAGTGATCACCTCATGTTAGAACTTATAATTGCCTGTCTAGTAGATGTGAAGAAAAATAATTATGCACTTCTAGAGCTGCCTTTTATGCAAGAAAAGTTTTGTATGTGCTGTCTTAAAAGTAAGGAGTGATAGATGTGTTTTGACATAATCTGTAATTATTGTCCAAGATAAAAGTACCTCATAGGATTACAGAATATTTTAGGTTGTAAGGGACCTTTAAAGGTCATCTCATCCAACCCCCCTGCAATTGACAGGGATGTATTCAACTAGATCAGGTTGCTCAGAGCTCTGTTCAAGCTGACCTTGAGTCTTTCTAGGGATGAAGCACCTACCACCTCTCTGGACAACCTGTTCCAGTGCTCTACCACCCTCATTTAGTTTAAAATCCTTACCCCTTGTCCTATCACAGCAGGCCCTACTAAAAGGTCTGTCACCATCTTTCTGGTAAGCTCCCTGTAAGGACTAAAAGGCTGCAGTAAGGTCTCCCAGGAGCCTTCTGTTTTCTTTTCCTTCCCAGGCCAAACAGCCCCAACTCTGAGCCTTTTCTCATAGTGGAGGTGCTCCAGTCCTCTATAATTTTAATGGCCTCCTTTGCACCTGCTTCCAAAATGGTTTGTTGGGAACTCAGACCAGAGTTATAAATCTCTGGCTTTATGTTTGTTTTTCCAAGATACTGCCATGTAAGATACAGTAGCAGCTTACTGTCATTATGTAATAAAAACCCTTAGTAGGGAAGGCTAGTATGGGTTGTAGTAATTTCAGTATGTACACAAATTGGATATTTTTATCCCTCCTTTTAGATAAAATTGTTTTTCTCATTTGGTTTAACACCATCTTTTGTGGTTTGGGACTTGAATCAGAGCAAGTTTGTTGTACCTTGATCTAGAAAACTTTGACCATGAGGTTATGAGAGTTGAGAAATTACTGTAAGGGTGATATAAGCTGGATGGTTTGCCCTCTTCTTACTGTCTGTCAGAATGTGGTTATTTTTTTAGTGGCTTCTAGAGGTCTGAATGACAGCTGAATGGGCTTTATTGTTTGCTTGAATAGAAGGAAACAACTTTTTCTGGACATAGAATTTACAACTATCATTATTATCTTGAGGTTAGGTTACCACAGTGATCTTTGTATGAAGGTTTTTACAGTTTGTATAGGAGTTTTAAATTGTCTGAAATGAGTGACCATTTATGACATTGTAGGACATAGCTGTTTAGGGCAATCTAAATCCATATTATATAATTTCCACTATCCTCCTGTTTATTTTCAAGTACTTTCCAATGAGTTAGTATGTAATAGTCCAGTCATATTTCATCTTGGATGTATAAGAGATCAGTTCACTGTGTCTTCAAGATCAGTGTCAGAAGTTTTTCTGGCAGTTAAGTATTTAATTAAGAAATAGATAGCAGGCAGGACATGGATGTGTGAAGTTCATTTCTCAAATCATTTAGCGAAAGTGCTTGTTTCCTTACAGTTAAATGGAGGCTTTTCTTTGACAGAGGAATGAATCTGTGGATAAAATCAGTATGCAATTTCTTATTTTAGTTGAGCTGGCCTTGAAGTTTAAACTGTAGTTGGGCTATTGTCTACATGCACAGACCTGTTAGAGCATAAGAATATGAAATCAGTGAAAGTTTTGTGAACAGTGAGTTACAGAATTTGCTTCTAATCTGCTGTCTCTGAATATTCATTCCAGGAGCTGCAGTCAGAACATGCAAGACAAGCCTTTGCATTGAAGGACAAAAGTAAAAGTGGTCTGATAACTGGGCTGGACTTCAATGAGATCATGGTTACCATTCGCTCCCATATGCTAACTCCATTTGTGGAAGAAAATTTAGTTTCAGTAAGTGTTAACAAAAAGTGCCTTGAATTCAGTGTTTAATAGCTGTGATGTTTGAAGATGGCACTGCTCCTCTCCCTCTTTGTCTTCTACCTGTTCATCACTCCCTGCTTTGGTGCTAGAGATCATCAGCTTCATAATAGAGGGGGCAGGGTGAAACACGGCAGCATTCCTTGGCTGCAGTACTGAAAAGGTTGGCAGTCTGGTTTACATGTTTAAAGTGCCATTGGAAGCAGTTTGAGTTAGTCTGGTAAAGTTTCCACTAGAGCAGAGCAAAGTACTTGGTACAGAAAGAATCACAGAACTGTGGACCATATAGGAAAAGACCCTTAAAATCATCAAATCCAATGGAAGTTATTTAGGACAAAAGCATCCAGTTTCTATGTTTGAATATATGACATCTCAGGAGCTGGAGACTACTTACAGTTTTGTCCTTTTATATACTCTTGAATTCTTTTCTTTTTCAGATCAGAATTTGGAAAATCAGTATGTAGATTCTAGAGGTAGAATGGTTACAGCCCTGATAGTATGGCAAGGTCTGTAGGTAATGACATTCAAGTTATAATCTGAAAGCATTTAGTATGAAAATTACATTAAAATGACATTTATATAAAAGATAAAGTAATAACTTTTGTCTTACTCTCTTACCTATAAATCTTGCCTTGCCTTACTCATGAGGCACACTGTCTTCTATAAAATTTAGAGTATCTAGTACTAACTTTGAACTTTGAAGTAAATGGTCATTGATGTATGTGATGCAAGAAGTCAGTGTCTTTATCTAAAGGCATTTGCATTTGCTTGCATTTCTCTTTTAGAAGATTACTCGGTGATACTTTTAATGTGCCTATCAGATAACTTGAATAATAATCTACTTATATGATTATTTCCTAATTGTTTCCTAGTGTTCAATCTTTACCACAAAAATAGTATCCTGTCTAATAATTCTCCCCTCATGTTTCTATTAAAAATATCTTAAAATTACAGGAATAGAAAGATACCTTTAATTCTTTCATAATTTGCTCAAATGAATATTTCTGTAATTGTAATAAGATGTAAAAGCGCTTAAGGCACTTAACTGTTTTCATTTAATTTTTAAAGGTAGCTGGTGGAACTGTTTCACATCAGGTCAGCTTCTCCTTTTTCAATGCATTTAATGCCCTTCTGAATAACATGGATCTTGTTAGGAAGATATACAGTAATATAGCAGGTACAAGAAGAGATATTGAAGTCACAAAAGGTAAGATGTATTTCCTACATTTTATTAATTTTTTAATTCTGTCCATTTTCTAATTGTTGATGCACATGGGTTAAGGTGAGTGGGAAGTGAGGTTATGGCTACTGGGAAAGTGTGTTTTTAGCTGTGGATTATTTTCATCCTCAAAGGTTAGTGAGTATTTTCAGGTAGCTCATTAAGGAGAAGATTCTGGCAGGAGTTGTGTTGGCCTTATTTGAATGAGTAACTGCAAGTCAGTGTAATAGTGAGGATTTTACAGCTCCTTGAAAGAGATGCATTGTTGCTTAGAGATAGAAAATTCCTAGGGAATGTGGTGGAATGGGTTAAGTTTGAAAATCTGAGTGATTTTATACATAGACTATGCCAGTTAGTAGATAACAAATCCCTGTGCATGTGAAAGGTTGCTGTATTTCAGTCTTGCCACAGACATAAGCAGATTGATTTTGTGGCCATTTTGTGACAGATTTTATCACCAAATTTACTACCTGTATGGATGGGACCAGCCAAACCGTTGTGTGATAAAAAGCATGCCAAGTTCTTTTTTTTCTTCTTTGTTTGACTTATATTCATATACTCTGCATATTTTTCCCTAAAGGAAAGCATAAAATGCCTGTTCTCATCCTCCAAATTGTGCTAACAAATTGCCTAGCAATGTTTTTTGGTACAGATGCATAAATACATCTTGCTTGGATTTGTACTGAGGAAAAAGGCTGCTGTGTTTTCAATGCTCAGACTTGTTAACTACAACTTGCCAATTATGTCATGAACACGTTGTGTCATTTGGCCAGATGAATACATAAGCTTGGAGTCATTCAGAGCTATGAGAGGAAGAAGTCTGGGCATGATGGGAATAGATGAGCCAGTTGCCCTTAAAGCTGTGAATAATGGACCATTGTTCTGTTCTCTTCTGTTCTGTTTTGCAGAACTTCAGAAGCAAGAATCACAAATTGTGGGTGTCATTTTATTAAGCTTGCTAATTTGAGGATTTTTGTTGTCTTTGGTGAATACTTACTATAAATCACAGTTACAGGGTCAGACTTGTCTGTGTTGGGAAGGCCTCTTTTGGGATAAATGTTCTCCTAAAGATTCCTTTTCCCTTTGCATTATTGATTTTGCTTCTTGGATGATAGACTTCATTTTTATGATATTAAAGTTATTTGAAAGGATTCAAAGAGGAAATTTGACAAATAACAGAACTTTTGTATTTCTCTTTCCCTTTTAAATCCAGAGGAATTTACACACTCTGCAATCCACTTTGGACAAATTACACCACTGGAAATAGATATTCTCTACCAACTTACAGACTTATACAGTGTTACTGGGTAACATAATCATGAATTTTATCGTTTTGCAATCATATTTTTTTTGTTTCCTGCGTGACCTCTTATTTTTGTCTTAATTTTAAAAGGTTTTGTTTTCTATTGTATTTCATTACAATAATTTATTCAATGTAAACTGATTTTGTTGTGTGCATGGGTTTTGTAAGTGAATTGTGTGTGTCAAGCACAATTATTAATTGTTGTATTATAGGTATACATATGAAATAGCAAAATACAGTACTCCCAAAAGGCTACAGTTCACTGGTTGATGTTTTGCATGGATCTTTAATGCATGCAAAATCTTACGCAAAAATAGCTAGAAATAGTTTAATTTGTCTATTATATTCCTTATTACTAATAATGAAGAACTTACTTTTGAATAATCCGTGCTCCCTTCATCTCTAAGCATTCTTTAATGCAGTGTAGCAGATTTCTTAGGTCTGCATTCAGATATGACAAGTGCCAGATGTACTCTGTGGGGTGTGGCCAGGAATACTGTACTGAATATTTTTGATACTTTATCTAACCATAATTTGCTTTTCTCTGCCTTGTGTTAAGGCGCTTAACTTTGGCAGATATTGAGAGAATAGCACCACTGGCTGAAGGTGCATTACCTTACAACCTGGCAGAACTCCAGAGGCAGGTGGGTAGAAGAAAAAAGGGAACTTCAGATACATTTGGATTGATGAAAAGGGTAGAATTAGAGGATGAAAAATATTGTAGTAGAATGTCAAATCTTTTTTTCACCAGAGCTTTACATTTATGTTTGCTAGCTTCGCTTTTATCATAGTTTCCTTAATAAACATTACATGTGTATAGTACAGCATAGGAGTTCCAGGCTGTGCAGCTGGATGTTGAATATTCATTGTTTCTTACTTCAGTGGCTCATTTTACAACTGTAAGAGCTAAAGATTTAGGACCAGGTGTTTAACTTACATTGTTTTAGTTACTGTTATTAGAGCTGAATTTGATAATTTGGTTCTCTTTCAAACAAATTAGTGTGAAACACAGTGTCTGCTCTGTTCTTAATGTTACTCCTCCATTGTCCTTGGTTGTCCTAAGGCAATTGGACATATCTGAGCCAATACATGTCCAAAGTGGTAACAGTCTTCCTATGGATTCCTGATTACAAGAATGATTGAAAGGAATGCCCCAGAAATGTGGATACAATGTTTATCCAGGTTAATAAATACTTTTGATGAAGTTTTGTAATGACATTCCACTGCCAGCTTTGGTTTTAATCAGTGTCTTTGTACTCACCTATCTGAGTGAGCAAAATACTGACTTACTTCACTTTTCAGAACTACCTTTGTAGCTTGGCACTCTTTTGAAATGAACTCACTGATAAAACTTTCACTCATCACTGCAACAGAATATACTTGTTTCACACTTTTGAAGTAACACATTATATTTTGATCTTATTCTACATTCTGTGTTAAAATTAGACACCAGAAAGCAAAATAATTTCGTTTTATTTAGTTTATAAGGAAGAGTAGTTTATTAGACCTTATCCTACGTGAACCCTATATTAACAGTTAGTTAATATAAGTAACTGTATTGACAAAATGGAAGGTATCTGTTCATGAAGAGCAAATATCATCCCAGTGCGGTCCAGCTGTCCCTGGGAAATGAAATCAATCCTGTAATCAGTTTTATATGATTTAAAAATCCCTTTGTAAAGAAAAATCTAAATTTTTACATGAAATTACTCTATATAGATTTGGTAGAAATGAAAATTAGCCTTCTTTCAACCATGTTTACTTTATTGCCAATTTTTTTCATTGTGTAAGATTTTTTAAAGCTTAGCAGCTGAATATCCTATGGGGATGACAGCTACAGTAATTTTCTCTTTATAAATATTCATGATTTGAAAGCTATAGCATTAATTACATTCATTTACATATCCATCTGAAAACACAAGTAAACTGAAAACTTTGTGAACATTTATTTAATAATATAAAAGTGACATTTCCTTCAGAAAAAATTTGATTTTTAACATTCAGCGATGCATTCACTAAGATTAATGTCTAAATGCAATGATTGGATTTTGATGAGAACCGTGTGAAGCTTTGAAAAAAAAAGAATAATCTTAAACCAGCTGAAAGGCAGCAGGTGTGCTAAACTAGGAGAAAATTTCAGTGGAATGAAGAACTAGTTCTGCTTCTAAGGCATTTTGTGGTATATTATTGCATGTGTCTTTTATTTACATGAATCAAAAGAAATATATCTGAATTTTATAATTTAACTTTGTGGTTATTTTGGTTTTATTATCCTTTGGGGGGTTTTGTGTGTAGTTTTTTTGGTTGGTTTTCTTTTAATAGGAAATCATGGTAGCTTTACAATAATGAGGATATTCTTTGGATTTATTGCTTCTATTGCTTGTAAAGGCAGTACATTTGATTTGTGCTTGGTTTTATGCTGGTCTGCATGTACGGTGTGTAATTTTGGTGCTACATAGAATTTCTCTATTCTTCTCTGTTAAGCTGTAATGTGGAGGAGGAGAATGTCCTCTGAAGGGAAGTGATTTTAGCTGTACCTTTTTAATGTGTGGGAAAATGGCATAAAATATAATCCATGATTTTTTAAAGGTAGTGATCTCATCTTGACCTTTTAAACTTTTGTGCTCCATGGTGTAGATACCATGTAACCTTCTGAAATGCAGGCAGGATTTTGCACATCCAGTGTAACACAGCCCAAACAGAGCAGCTCCTGCTGACATGGGCACTGTCTCTCTGTGGTGCCTCAGTGGGCTGAGTGTACCTTGGCTGGGAGAGGGAGCTGAGAAGTGTGTGTGTGGTCATCTCAGTGAAAATTCCTACTATGCTTCAGTCTGGGGTCTGTGGACATTCCAGCTGTGCTGGCAGGAGCACATCTGCTGACAATACAGGGCACTTTTAGGAAAAACAGGTTTGTGTATGGAAAGTGGATTTAGTATCTGCTTTACTATGGAATTTAACAGTAAATGTCTTGGTCCCTTAGATAGCCCAGACAAGTTATACTGCATAATATCAATTCTTCTCTAATTGTCTCATTTATGTTTGAAAGAAAATTTGGCCCATCTTGCATACTTTATAGTGCAAGTTTGTGAACACATCTTGTTAATCAGTTACCTTGCTTCTGATAGCCATTTAATAATATAATTATGAATCTCTGCAGATATTTCTGTGCTGTATTATTTAGAACACTTAACACATTTATAATAGTATATGTAATTGAAAGGGTTGAGGTCAGCATTGCTCTGTAAATTAGCAACTGCATGAAGAAGTCTTGTGGAGAATACTCTTAGGAATAATTGACTTTTTGCTTGTTTTGAAGACGTGAAATCTCATATTTATCCTATACATTAGTGGATATGTAATCTTAAAATATATCCTGTGCTGACAGAGCCTGTTTGTGAGATATTCTGTGAATTCCTTTTGAGATATTTTATTGATTGATATTTTATTGAATTTTATTTGAGTCAAAAGGGAGTTCCATGCCTTACAAATTTGAAGGCAACAGAATAGAAAATAGCAAAGTTGTTTAGAGTTTCTGTCTTCTGTTTCTTGAGCATTGTTGTTTCAGTTATACTGGTGTGCTGGTTTGGCACAACCAGGAATATGTAAGGAATATTTTCTAAGAGGAGTATTTGGAAAATGTGCTTCATCCATTAGGCACAATAGACATTATCTAGTAACTATTTTTTCTTCTTCCTCCTGAACATAAAGCTACTAAGTTTTGTCAGATTCTTTCTGTAACATTGTAAAAGCGTTTCACAAATGCCTCTCTTTTCCTGTGCAGATTTTCAGGCTTTTTTTCATTTTTTTCCCTCACACAGCAATCTTTTGGAGAATTAGGCAGACCTGTTTGGCTCCAGGTAGCTGAGTCAGCTTACAGGTTCACTTTAGGCTCAGTTGCTGGAGGTGAGTAATATTTCTACTTTCTGTTTTCAGGCTTGTGTTAATTTAACACTGTTATGCCAGACTACTTGATCTCATCTAAGGTGGATGTTTTGGTTATACATGTGAAAAATTGGATGCTGGAACCATTTTGGTTGTGCTATTCCCTTTCTTTCCTTATCACTTGGGTTCTAGAATCCCTCCACAGTCCTTTGTAACTACAGCAGTAACGAACGTCCTTAGTGGTAATTCAGATAGGTGTTCTTCATTCTACAGAACTTGTTTTATGTAACAGAGTAATCCATTCTCTTTGAGACTTTTTTCCTAGACCTTCATTGTTGTTCTTTCTTACCTCCAACATATCAGAGGTCTGACCAGCTTATATATTCTCTGTGTTTAAATAAATGCTGTAGAGAATCATCACAATAATTATGTACTACACCAACAATGAGGTTGCAGAAATAATGCTCCAGATGCTTTCTTACAGCTGTTGGTGCTACTGCAGTGTATCCCATAGACCTGGTGAAAACTCGGATGCAGAATCAGCGCTCCACAGGTTCAGTCGTAGGAGAGTTGATGTATAAAAACAGCTTTGACTGCTTTAAAAAGGTTTTGCGTTTTGAAGGCTTTTTTGGTCTTTACAGAGGTAAGTGAATTAAAAAAAAAAAAAAGCGTATCTATAGCAAGTCAGTAATTTTCTGCCCCTCTTTTTTTAATAACTCAACAGCTACTTTCCAATGGGAAAATCAGGATACTTGATATCATGTCTAATTTTGCTTTCATTTCTGAGCTCAATATTTATCTTCCATCTTGCACCCTTCATCATAAACAATTGCTGGGAAAAACGCGGCTTTTGCTATTGTTGTTGTTAGTGATTTGCTCCTTGCTGTTTAAGTAATTTAAAGACCTGATTTTTGGGGTAAGGACATGGTTGTAGTCTCATGAACTGAGGATTGCAACTTTCAGCTGGGATGAGACATCAGGAACAGATTAGCATCTGAGGAATAAACATTCATTTTACAGCAAATATTTTTTGTTAAGAGACAAAAGACAGTAACTTGGAAATGTATCTGTAAACTGGATGCAGGATCTTATGCCTCACACTTTTGCAGGTTGTGGGACTTGTTTTATAATTCTGTCTAGTGAACAGAAATTACATTCTACTTTTGCATTATGTTGCTCTGTTTTACTTTAAAATATCACCAGTGAAACTCAGAAAATTGTAATTTTGAATAAGATACAGATTAAGAATTCAGCTTTTTATCAGGCTGAGTTTTAATCACATTGGTAAGGTGACTTACATACAGGGTACATGCTTGCCATCCCTCTGAATAGATACTTAGTTGAATTATCTATTTTTAATTGTAATTTCACATAACTTTATGAAGTTCACAATTTTCATAAGGATCAGCAAGGTAGTTATTAATTGGCACACCTGTTTCTTTAGCTCACTTAGGTGACGGCTAAAACATTTTGTTCTGCTTTGTGATGTGTTCTGGCACTGGGCACTGTCCTTTAGGGACAGTATCTAAGAAGTTTCTGCATGTGAAAATCTGTGGATTCTGGCTAAAGAATGTTTTGTGGTCTTGCAAGATTTTGCTGTGCAAGTAAGTAAGGGAAGGAACATGTTGGTGCAAAGTTAATGAAATACCTGTAGTCTGTATAAATTATGTCTTACTGGTAAATTTTTTTCTTTTTCTGACACTAAATCTTCCACAAAAGCAAATATTCAAGTTGCATCTGTGAGACTGATTCTTCAGTGCTGTTCTACAGTACTGTTTTCTTTCTCTTGCCCCCCCACCCCATTTTTGCACAGCAGCATTTAAATAGTTTTTTATTTTATTTTTGTTTTTCTGACCTTACTCAAACACTTTGAAATCAAGGATGATTCCATGCACAAGTTAAAAACAGTGTTTTACACTTGAAAAAAATGTTCTTGTTTGAAAGAGTATCAGTTTGCTAAACTTTTTAATAGCCTGTTTAATAATTGTCTTTAAGATTATTTAGGATAAGAAGTTCATGGAGTTGTTTTGAAACTGTTACAGTTAATGGTCAGCATGTTGCTAAGATATGGACTTAGATTTAGATAATATGTTGGAAGTAGGTTAAAATAAACAGCAGAAACACTTATGGAATTGACTGTGGGTCTGTTACTGGGTTCTTATATTCCTGAGCTGGATTATCCTAATTGTATTGTAATATAATAATACATCTATTCCATTATATAACGGTACAATGTAGTTGTTTACTGCAGTTTAAAAAATAGAACTGAACACAAACTGGAAATGTTATAATTCCAAATAAAGACTTAAATTTTTTGGTCAAAAAAATAACACTTTTGAGTCTTAGCATTCAACTTCAGAACTAATGAAGTTTCTTCTCAGGTCCCTCACTAGACAATGCACTGTCCCAGGTTCTCTGGCACATCAAATGTGTGTGCCCAATGAGTTCAGCTACATAAAAAAAGGGAGTGGGGGGATTGTCTTGTGGTGTTTTGTCTGGTGGTTTTGGTTTTTGTAAGTATAGGCATTGCAGAACTGGATTGTCTTTTCATGGTAGATCAGAAATTCAGGCTGGGAGGGCACCATTTCTTTTTGTTACTGTCAACCTTTCTTTGTGTTTAATAACTACCTTTCCTCAGCGTAGTAAGTCTATAAATCACACAGAAAAGTACTATGTTGGAAGAAAACACTACATTGCATTTATTAACTGCTGCACCTCCTATAAAGGCGCCTTTGTTCTGAGCTTTGTTTTAAGGAAGTAGTATAAAAATTCTGCACACTGAGTACTCCTGGGAACTTTGAACATTGAACATTTTTAGTTATGATTTCTCTGTACTTATTGAATAGTGGAAAGTGGCATCGATACTGTTTTGTTGCTGTGGCGGTTTTTTGTTAGTTAACTGGAAAACATTTTTGACAAAATGATATTCCATGACCATGGAATAACATTAGGAAGTGACCATATCTAATAAAAACAACTTTCTTTTCAGTTTTATGCCAAAACGACCGTGGAGAAAATGGATTTAAAAATAACAGATGCTGTTATAATGTGTTGTGTTAGGAAGTTAAGACTGCCATCTGCTGATTTTTTTCTTAAACTTATTAGTTCCTAGAAAAGTGTATGTGCTTTTTTCAAATGACAGTTCCTTTTGATAGTAGCTATTTTACAGGAGCAAGGGCCTTGCCAAAATCTGGGAGATCCACTAATACCTCCTCTTAGTAAGATAAAAAATGCTTACTAGTAATAGGGTTTAAAGAAGTTCCTGCTACCATGTTGAACTGAACAAGAGAAAATCCTTCATACCCTTAGTTGACTCAAGTCTTCAGAAAACTCAGGTTAGTGAGTCAAGTAGAAGTGAGTTGATAGTTTATCATAGTCATGTGTGTATCTCAGAATTACTATCCTATTTTACAAAGGGATTGCAAGCTTTATGGGAAAATGATGCTAAGGGGCTAAAAAAGTCAGACAAACTCTTATGTAGTAGATATATCCAAGATGTATGTTTGGTCCTTAAACTTCTTTCCTTCTGTACAGCAGCAGCATCAGGCTTGACTTGGTCAAGGAAGGCAGATCTAGTCACACATTTCATTATAATTTTCAACAGAAATTGTAATATAAAATTGTACTGGTATGAATATGCAGTGCTCTAGCAGTATCCCATGCTTAAATGCCATCCACCTCAAAGGATATTCCCTGTGCAGAAAGGCATTTCTGTACAGCACTGATAAAATACTAGTTTCTCTATTAGGAAGATAATGTTGCCTTATGATGTCTTTGTTTCTATAGGCTTGTTACCACAGCTGATAGGTGTTGCTCCAGAAAAGGCTATTAAGCTAACTGTACGTATCTTTTTTTTTTTTTTTTTCCTCCCTGGCATCCTTTTGTTTGTTAACATGCACAGGATTTATTTCCTAAAATGTGTGAAAGATGACCACTTACAAGCATTCTAATATATATGGCTACAGTTGTACTTGATGTATATTAATATGGAAGAAAACCTAAAATAGTGTGTAATATATTGTATCTTTATTAGGTTAATGACTTTGTCAGAGACAAATTTACACAGAAAAATGGTTCCATTCCATTCCCTGCAGAGGTCCTTGCTGGAGGCTGTGTAAGTATCTGTCCTGTATTCCTAGGGAAAATTGATTCTCAGTCATGTCCAGAATAGTCAGAATGACAGTTAATGGGTGTGCTTTGTCCATTTGAACAGGAGCGCTCTTTTTTCTCTCAGTCACAAGAACTAAAAAAAGGTACTATTTCTGTTTGGAAAGCTTAGCATACTTCTGAGATAAGTTCCCTTGGAATGAGGTGCTTAAACAACTTGTTTTGGCCCAGTTTGTAACTTCCAGTTTCAGCAGTGATTTTATTCACAAAGTCCAAAGAAGAGGGTGCCCTATTCTTTCTTTCTGTATGTTCTATTGGGTTGCCATTCATCATTAGTTTGGGAAGATACAGGTACTCCTTGAGAATGGATTATAGACATGATTAAGTTTCCTTCAGGGGAGGGATGGAGATGTCTAGACTGGTTTAAGAAAACCTTATTCTTGCTGAAGATTTTAAGAAAGAAAAGAAATCAACTTGCTGTATGTGAAATTTTTACTGTTGTGAAAATATGAAAAAAATGAGCAATATAGCCTTACCTTTCAGGTAATGTGTATGAGTGAATTGTCTGTTTAAATGACTTTGTATAAAATGCAGCTATGTTACTCTAGATGCTAATTACATTCCTCATTTAAATACAGTTAAAAAACAAACCATGTTTTTGTTGAAATTGAGGGCTGTAATTCAGTGGATGTTTTAGCAATCTGTAAGTGGTTTGAATTGATATTGATGATAGATTTCTTTTAGTTTTACACATTGGCTAATTTCATTTGTGGGATTCCCCAACAGTTGTTAACTCTATAATATGTTTGAGGCTTGAGTTGGGTTTCTTTTGTAGCAGAGAACACTAATAACTTCCAGTTGAGTAGGCTGACAGGCTGGTATAAAACCTCCTTGGCTTACAACAAAACCTGGGGCAGAAAGGTTGTTGACCTCTGCAAACTTTTAATTCAAAGAAACAGCCCTGAAGGGAGGCTGCTTATAGTTCTGCCTGATTGAATTTGGCAGCCTGGTACATGCTTGAGTCTTCACCTGTCAGTGCACAAAGTTTATTTTCTGAGAAATGTGAGAAAGCAGCTCTAATGTGTAGCTAGCAGAAGACTAACCTTTTTCTAGAAACCTCAGTAACACAGAAGGTAAGTACAGGTCATTTATAATGGAAGAGAATATAATTAGTTTGTGTTGTGCTTAAATTCATAATTAAAATCAAACACCTGATAAGGTATTTTATTATTTTACATTATTTTGTACTGAAATACATGATACTAAATTCAATCTACAGTGGAGGCTTTTTCACTTCTGCTAAATCCTGCTTTTTCAAAATAACTTCATTGTTTTACTGTAGTGAACATGCAACAATTGGGGAGAAATTGAGTTTCAGATAAGCTCTCAGAGATTTGGGTGTTTTTTTTGAAGATGAGCAGATTTGTAGTCTGTCTAAACACAGCACCTTCTAGCTGACTGTTTTAGCTGATATTTTCATCTCCTTTTTCACGGTAATCCTAATCTCACTCAATCTGGGAGAATTTTAAACAAAATTATATAAGAAGCATTGGTCACAGTTTAGCAACCTGAGGGATGTTTCTCTGTACTGTCCTCTGGATCATTTGATATCTTATCAATTGAAGATTCTTTTGTTTCTACTGCTGCTTAGTTCAATTTCAGCAATTCCACTTCTTCCTAAATAGCAGAATCTTTGTTAGCAAGCCTGTAAGGTTAAGAGTCTGAAAGTGTCAGTTGGCTAAAGCAGGAGCAATTTGATATTAGTCTTCCTTTTTTTTTTTTCCTCAGACCTTTTCATTCTCATTTTGACAGCTCTTTTCTGTGTTGACTTGCTTGGAAATAGTGTTGGTCTTCACACGTCTGTTACTGTGTTCTGTTTTTCTACAAAATATTATGGGGCGCAACCAACAATTGCATCCAAGGAAGTGCCACAAGTAAGCTTAGTCCATTTCCTTGCAGGGACACAAAAGGCTTTGTGTTTGGGTGATGCTACCTTTCATTTTTCCTTTATTCTCTTCCTTCTCTCTCTGTTAGTACAAAATGATGAGTAAACACGGGAATGTTTGGATTTTATATATGCCAAAATTATTTTCAGCATTTGGATTTGGGTAGCTTGGGTTTTTGTGGCTCTGTGTTACTGTTCAACGCTTAAATATTTTGCTAATAGTGCACTAAATATGGGCTAAAATTAAAACATGCTATTTCACCTTGTCATAATATCAGAAGAAATAGCATTATGCCCACAGGTAGTTCTCAGAGATGGATTTACTGCTGTCTCTGACTTACCTGTTCTTAGTGTTGAACTGTCTCCTCATTAACAGGAATAATGCAGTTTTTGCGAATTTCTGGTATGGAACTGCTGGTGGATGAACAGGATAAGCAAGGCATATTTTCAGCCATTTTGGAGAGTTTAAAGCAGTGACTTTTCATGCTTTTAAAAGCCTTCCCTCTTGCAAGGTACACAAAAGCACATTGTGCATACCACAGTCCTCAAACAGCAATCAAAAGAATTCTTGTGAGGAAGTGGAGGCAGCTTGGGAAAGGTTCCAGCAGACATGGCAAATTCTCCTCTCTGGATGGCAGTGCTGTATCAAAGCTTATGTGTGCTGTTACAGTTGTCTAAGACACACATGTAGGGACAGGTGAAACCTTTGACATTAAGACAGTGGTGGTTCAGGAGACCTTGTGTAGGCTGGTCTGGAGTATCTGCAAGCAGTGCTGTACTGTCCAGCAAAGGGGCCACTCACGGGCATGTCCCTCCTCCAGAACTACTAACACCGAGAGACTGAGTCGCTTTGGCCAAAATCTTGCTTCTCAGCTTCTGTAAGCTTATGGAGTAAACTTGCGTTCCCACTAAGAGGAAAAATCTTCATTCTCACAGCAGTTACCAAAGACTTCCTCCCAGGCAGTGCCTGTTTATGTGGTCAGCTGCCTGTCTGTTGTCTTTCCTTCCTTACTGCAGGGCAGGGACCTCCCGCAGGCAGCCGTGCCCTGTGCTCCTTTAAACCTACCTGCTGGCTGCTGGGCAGTGTAAATGTCACTGGGAAGTGCAGGGTCTGCTCTGTCAGAGCCCAAATATTCCCAGCTGCTCTCAAGCTGTAGCTGTGTTTGAAAACTGCAGGGCAGCTTCATGGGGCAGCTCAGTTAGAGCAGTCAGGTCATACCTGTCAGTGAAAGGGCTCTAGTCTCTGATGGATGAAACTGATATCCCATCTTCCTACCTGCCTGAAGTATGCTGGTTTGTTAATCATTAACAGCACTATCCTTATTTACACATGTTCAGAGCAAACAATTTCTTTCCCTACTGTTACTGTAATTAATTGAATTACATTTCATTGTAATTCAGTGATTAACCTGCATTCCTGCCTTTGAAGTTTTCAGCTACCGTTAGCTTTGAGTTGCAGGGAGACTGAGTGAGGCTTTGGCAATGCTTTCCTCTATCCCGACAGAGGCCTGGGAAGCAGAGAGCGCATGCCTGATATGGACAGTGCTTCCCAGAGGAGCTCACACACATGGCACATGTGAGTACATCCTGAAGGGCAAGGTGCTGCAGGGAACTGCTCATCCTCACTTGGGAAGCAGTGTTGAAGTAGACATCTAATGCTGTGTGAATGATTCATGGTTACTGTTACAGGAGACAAAGATGCTGTGATTTTAGGCTGTAATTCCTGTGAGTTACACAAGAAGAAATGGGTTCTTCCCATGTCCTTAGCATTTTTAATGGATGAATTGTGTTTCATCAGAAAGATGTTTTTGCGTTATGCTGCAGGAAGACAGATGATGTGGGGTGTGAGGCAGAAAGGGTCTGAGAACCTTTGGAGGTGGAGGCAATGCATCTGTTGATAATTAGAGGTTGGGATGTGTGTATGTGTGTTTGTGTTTGCACATTTGTACACAGAGAGTTCCAAATTTACCACTGATTTTGAAGTTTTCATAAGCAATAAATCTAAGATTTAGTCTAAATATTTTTGGTATACTTTAAAAAAATAATTTTCATACCTATTTATGCATATATACATACATACACACAAAAATGGATATAAGTTTATCAGGCAAATAGGAATGTGTCAAATAATTATTTTGGAAAAAATAATGTAAAATGTTAATGGCTTTGCTATTTTTGCTACAAAAATACAGAATTATAGCTGTCAGACTGCTTTTCCTTCAAAACCCTGGAGATATGTTACTTCTTTTATTATGCTTTAAAAAGATAAAGTTAGGAGCAGAATTAAACTTTACTGCTTTATCTTGATTTCTATTGTGGATGTTTAAAATCAGGGAGAAAACTATTGTTTCATAAAAGAGACAGAAGCTCACTGTAGGTTCATCAACAATGTCAGCTTTGCCTAGAGAAAGAAATGCAAGTTCTTTTGATGTTTTTAAACAAGACTGTTTTAAGTAACATCTTATTTTAGCTGCTATGTGGGACATCGTTGTGGTCCAGGATGTGGTGGTTTCTAAAAGGAAGGAAGGAAGGGCTTGAAATAGGCCTCTCCCCTTTGGAGCATATGCCTCTCGGGTGGAATTGGAAAGGGCAAGAGGTCTCATGTTGCAGGGTCATTTGTGTATTTCCTTCAGCCTTTGGCATGTCATGGGGCGTTTGCTGTGGGATCTCAAACTACATCTTTTCTCTCATAACCTTTGCTGTCAGATTTAGTTCCTTTATTTGCTCCTTGTAGAGTTATTTTACATGACATTAAGGTTAAGTAGAAGCTTTTATTACTGGTATTTTTGATGTGTATGAATAACCTCCATTCAGAAACAAATTTGTCAACCTTTTTTAAAGTGTCTGTTGCAATTTATGTGTGAAGAGAGGTTTTATGGGATAGAAATCTAGATTTACTGCAGCATCTCCAAAAGCAATTCAGGGGCTGCAATGTATACCTCTGTGTGCATATATGCGTGCACATGTATTTAAAATACATAGCTGACAGCTGAAGTAAGGGGCTTTGAAAAAGAATGATGCTGATTGCTAATGATTTGTACAGGAGTGTGGAGATTTGTACTGCAACTACATGCTTCCAGTTCATTTTAATTTGGAGATCCTTTGTGCCATTCTCCTCTGCATCCTTTTCTGCAGTGCTCCTCTGTTCCCCAAGGCAGTGCTCTCCTCTGCCTCACACGTTCTTTGTCAGATAGATAGGCCACCTTCTACTTAAATAGAACAAACTGAAAACTACTCTTGCATTCATTCTTTAAAAAATACACAGTGAAAAAGTGAGTTTTCTTGTGTTACATGTTCAGTCAGAGTCAATGCTTGTCCTGTCTGTCCTTGTGATCCCTTGAGGGACCTGACTCATTTGTGCCACTGCACTGAATGCAGCGCTCCTCTTTGTGTGAATCAAATCACTGCTGGGCAGAAAAGTTTGCCAAGCTCCAAGTAAAACAGGATAAATCAAGACTTGGATGGAAGCACATCCTGCTGATAGGGAGTATTTAGCTGGGTATCTAGCTAGTTACAGCTCTTTTTGAGAAAGCTGCCTGTTGAGATGTCTGTCAACACTGTAAATACTCCATGTTCAAAGTGTTGATGTAATTAAAGAGCTTTTCATTGGGTTTTCTACTGATAATATAAGCATAGGGTTTTCCTTGTATTTAATTTTGCTCAATAACCTGATCACCAAATCATATTCTAATACTCTTGAAATACATAATTCTGTATCAACTGTATAGAATTTGTAACATTGTATATCTAATTAGTGTTGCTACTAAATTATTAAAATGTGTTGTGTTCAAAGTATTTTACTTGTTGTATCAGAAGAAGGCTATGGCTGATTTTAACAGAAAGGTAGGCAGCTGTGCACCTAGGAGAGGAAAATGTTAATTGCAGGAAGATTGAATTCAGGGTAGAAAATAGAAATGTTTACAAATTGGCCTATTTGTGTTTCTGTGGTGGGTGTTAGGCAAATAAGAAGAGCTATTTTGGCTGCTCTGCAGGATGTTCTAACTTCTAACATTAAAAATAAAAAATGAAATTTCACATATATGTGTAAACAAATAATACATATTTAACAGGCAGGTACCTGGTAATTGTCTAGGAGTGAATTTCTAGCTCAGTGTTGCAATCTAAAGTTGAATTTTTTTGTGTGGCCCATTGTATTATGTAGCCAGAACACCCTGCTTAACATCTTATCTACCAAAGTTATTTTTTTAAATGTTGCAGGGAGATGCTAAACAGTTGAAATTAGTTTTATGCTTAATGCAATACAAATTTTAAAAAAGGTTGTTTAACAGAACTTGCCAGATGCAAATTTTATAAATTTTATTTAGACTGAAACTTTGCCTGGACAGCCACTTCATCCTGCATGCATAGGTGTGTGTGAACTGGAAGAGGTGAGATGAGAAGTGAAAAGAGTCTGAAGGATGCCTTTGGACATGAGTGGTGTCAGATAACTCAGTAAACACAATGCAGTAAGTCCATGGAACAGAGAAGATGGGAATCACTTTGGCTGGTCTAGGAGTTCTCATGATCTTCCTGATGGTTGCAACAAATGTCCACAAAACCTTAGGCTTTGATTTGCTTTCAGAGAGGTGAAGAAGTGAGGGAATAAAATTAACTGTATGGACTGATTATTTGAGTGGGAAGTGTTAAAGACAGTAATTACTACATTGGAGATAATTAATCAAAAGCAGTGGTTGATCTCCCACTGTTTGGGTCAAGGTGCTTCAGTAAAGCTGTTGCAGTGATGATTTTAAATGTCAATATTGAATGAAGTAATAAACAGGGCTTGCAATAAAAGGCTGTCAGTGCTCAGTAAGGGCTCAGTGAAGTACAGGCTGCTTGGTCAGTGAAGGTGTTGATGCTTCTTGCTCCCAGCCCATAGATGCTGCTGAAGTGCTGGGTCATTCTCAGAAAGAGCTGATGAGGTTTGCAATGCTCTTTTGTCTCTAGGCTAGAATAATTCAGATTGCCAACTTCTAAACTGTGCATCAAGGCTAATCTCAAATTCATTCTGCCTGCTTCTGGAGAGAGGAAGATTGTGCTGTAGGTAGAAAGGATTGGTGTTCATTAGTTGTGAATCAATTAGCAGAGAACACCATGCAGGCTGCCCAGGAGATGCTGTATGAGACTACTGGTCTTCACCACACCCCTGTATGCACACCCCCACCCCTGACCCCCAGCATCACAAAAAGAGTTTTATTGCCTGGGAAATTTAGAAGTGCTAAAAAGTTTTAACCGCAGATGTTCTACATCTATTTATTTCGCTAAAATTTGATGGGTTGGAGGAATCAATCAGAATTAAGAGGAGCTTTTATATTGTGCAATAAATGCTTTTTGAAGTTGGCTGTATTCAAGTGGTTTATATGCCACAATTTTTAAGGCAGTGGGTTTAATTTTTAAATGAAAAAAGATGGCTTAGGAAGAGAGGAGGGTAACAAGCTTAGTGAAATAAAGCTGGATTGTGATGAGCCACACACTTCAGAAGTGAATGGTAGTACCTACAGCAAACCAGGGAGAAATCTAAACATGTCATTTTAAACAGGTTTAAAAACTCTGAAACCAAACTGTCAGATTGAATCTCTCTCAAATCTGGGACGCAGTTCTTTGAAAGTCTTTGGTTACAGTGCAGAATCAGAAGCAGCTTTACAACACTGCTGCTAGGAAGTTTGCAAGATAGTCCTTCAACACTGCCAACAGAGTATTTCCTGCGAGTAAAATCTGTCAAGCTCAGCTCAAAGATACGACTCTTATTTCTATCCAGTATCATATTTTGAAATGTTAGTCTTCCTATTTAAATTTTATATTTTGTTTCCACTTAGGACTATTAAAGGCTGCTAAACAAAACTCTAAACACCTTTTCTAATAATTTAAAATTACACTGTTAAATGCAAATTTACCTTTTAAACAGCATCACTTCCAAATGCAAATAGCGTGTCTACACATTGGTGATGGATTATTATTGAATAAACATAAGGTCTTTATGTGTATTTGATGCTCTAGGAGCACAAGTCTAATGATTATTTTAGTTTAGTATTTCCTGTAATATCTGATAGACTTTTAAACAGAGCCATGACTTCTAGAAAGTGATGAGAAAAGCAGAGACAAACTGAATTAATTCACCTTAGGGGACTATAAAAATATAAATGTAAAAATCTATTTTTACAAACCCATGATTTCTGAGCCGGGGCTTTTGACTTCCAGACAGGTGCTTTATTAAATCTCTCTCATATATTTTTACATGAGAATATCAGCCAATGCAGTGAGAAGTGAAGGCACTCATCATCTTACGAAAGTCAATGTGTCACCACATGCTCTAGTAATGCAATTTACTTTCTTTTTCCTTGGGTTTGCAGGCAGGAGCTTCCCAGGTCATCTTCACTAATCCTCTGGAGATTGTAAAGATTCGGTTGCAGGTAGCAGGAGAAATTACTACAGGACCCAGAGTCAGTGCCCTCTCTGTTATAAAAGATTTAGGCTTTCTTGGTCTTTATAAGGTACGTACTTCTGCTTTGAGCGCCTTCCTCGTTTTATGCTAAACTTCTGTATTGTTGAAACAAAAACTGTTAAAAACAAAGACATCTTTTGAATTTAAAACCAATCTTTTCCTGCAGGGCAGCCCCACAGTGGAAAACTGAAGAAAACTCACTGCTATATTAATGGCAGTGGGATACAAAAAAATACTCCCCCATTCTATCCTTTGGGCTTTTATGCCAAGCTGCAGGGAGTCCTGTATTGCAGACCTGCTGGCTTCTGGCACTGCTCATTTCATTTGGTGGGGTTTTGTGAAAAGTTTCTTTAGCTTTCCCTGTGTGTTTTTCTTATATTTATTTTGAATCTCTGTATCTCTATTGTTATCTTTGCAGCAGGATATTCTCTTTGTCTTAATAATTTGATGGCAGTGAAACAGTAGTGAAGTTTAGTAGAATTCAGATTTTTAAGAAGTTAAGTGGTGGGATTTGTCAATAAATTCCACTGGAAAAAGCCTGTTCTGTATGGTACTTCAGCAGAATGCCAGTCAACGGATTCCTTCCCTGCAGGTATACTTACTGCCATCATTACAGATCAGGTGTAATGGAGCAGAAGCTATTAGTTTCCTTAAACAAGGAAGAGTGTTTCTTCCTGTATCTTCTGCCAGTGCAAGGGGTAATACGTAAATTCAGCAGTTATATTAGCTGTGCACTTACAAAACATTGCTTTATGTGATTGCCCATAGACCTGCAATAATACTATAAAAATGTGCACATTTACTTTTAGAGCTGAAGCTTTTGTTTTGAATTTGGTAGATGAGATTCATGACCATTGTATCTCCTTATTAAACTGCACCCAATTTGCAGCGTTTTTTCTCTTTTTGCCAGTCTTCCAGTGCAGCTTCTTTGGTCATACAGATGATGATCAGTGTGAGGTCTTACAGTGCTCACTGGTATTTTAGTAGTGCCTTTGTGTTTGGTGGAAAAAAGGCTGGCAGGGGCTTGTCTTGCTGCTTCCCTGGTTGTCAGAAAGACGGGATTGATCTTTGTCACTTCCTTCATTGCCTTTGGACACATAGTGAATAAAAGTATTTATCCTAAGTACTGATGTTAGGATTGATGTCATGTATAACTTACCAAAATCAGACATGAACCTTGAATCTTCCTCATTCCAGACACTTAGTTTAGAAATGCTTTATTCTTACTTTCAAGTTCCCTGTATCATCTGTTTCCTGAGACATTTTATTTTCAATGTTATTTATGTGGTAGATCAAATGAGTTTGTACTTTCAGGGCTCAGGCTGCTTACTGGATATCAATTTTCGCCTTATTTACAGAATTTATTTGCATCATGTCTCTTTTCTCTGTGTCAGGGTGCCAAAGCATGTTTCCTCAGAGACATTCCCTTTTCTGCAATCTACTTTCCGGTTTATGCTCATAGTAAACTGATGTTTGCTGATGAAAGTGGCCATGTGGGAGGGTTTAATCTTCTTGCAGCTGGAGCCATTGCAGGTAATTTTGCAGAATGTTTCCTAAAAGTAATTTTTTTTCTTCTTTTAGTGAGCAATATTTAATATTCATTCAGTAGCCCCATATAAAGGAAGGGTACTGTACCATTGTATCTGATTTAATCTAAATTTGATCACTGTTATCCTTAGTGGGAGGCGATGTAATTTTGATGAGAGCTAATTACATTTACATAATGTGGATAAACAGCGTAATGCAGCTCAGCAACTTGTAGTCAAATTTGATCTGTCTGTCTCAATGGGGTTTTACTTGTTACTGAGCTCTCAGAGTTGAAGGCTAATTTGAATCTTTGATGAACATAAAATGAGAGATCATAAAAGCTAAGAAGAAAATGACTTACCCAGGTTTAGATTCCAGAATTACTGAAAAGAAACTTTGTTCAAATATAATTGCTGAAAATAGGGCAATAGTTTGTAAAGAAGCTGAAGTGTCATACTCTGAAATTTAAAATATTTTATGGCATCTCAAACAAGTTAAGTATAAAGACAATATGCAGCTGTGATAAAAAGTTGTTTTTACTAAATGGCAAGGGGTATAAAAATACTAGATGTAGGAACTATAGTGGTAGATATTTAAACATGCAGATAGAGATGGCCAAGGATGCACTGCCAAGGATGAGCTCAGCAGATGAAAACCAGGTATCTGCATGCAGCCTTGCAATTGTGAATGATTCAGTGTCAGAATCTGCAGTTCAGAAACACCACTGAGCAAGACCCTTTGCTACTTGTTCCAGTTGTAAGGAATCACTGTCCATAGATATATACACATCAGTCACGAGTACCTGTGTGTGAACAGCAGTTTCCCGTATCAGTCTTGACACGGAGCTTGGCTGCACCTTCTCTGTGCCAGTTGGTGTTCCAGTTCATTGTGCCAGAGGGAAGGGAGACCACCTAGGAAACATCTAACAGATGCTCACTCAATCCGTTACGTGTGCGCCGCAGGCAAGAATGCAGTCTGGAGGGATCTCCCTGTAAGGAAAATCTGCATATGATTGCTGTCTGTGGGTGCTTGCAGGCTGAGCCACCTTGCTTCTGTTTTCCTTTAAAACCTCCTGAATTGGTCAGTGACACTTCAGAGTTTTTCATCACCTATGCAATCAGTGACTTGTTAACATTTTTTAATTCAATATTAACCAATTGTCAAAGTTTAACAGAAGTAAAAATTAATTTCATGATTTTAAGTCAGGAGATGGTTCCTCTTTGTAAGGGGATGAAGTTTTTATAGTTCTCAGAAGTATTCAGAAATATCTCAGCTAACACAGTTACATACTGTGGAGTACATTTCTGAAAACTTTCTCCTTTCCTTTGACTAGAAAGCCGAGAGTGGTGCCTTGGAAGTGGAGATTTGTTCTTCCATCACTGTTGGCTAATATCACGCTGTTGGTACTAAGCAGACTTGTAACACACCTTCATTGTCCTCAGTCTTTTTATGGCTTGCCTACTGAAGTAAGCAGCATCTATTCTCCTACAGAACAGTCCAAACAGCAGTTTAGACACTATTTCTGTAGAACAGGGGTTTTAAGCAGTAGTTTTTCTCATCAACACCTTTAACAAATGGATGCATAGGATTCAATTTCGAAATCAATCATCTATGTAACGTGCAAAATATGTTGTAGAGGATAAAAAATACAGTAAATTTGCACAACTGATTTTTATGTATTACATATATAGTCAGTTTTATCCTGTTTCCAACTACTGCTACTGCCAGACCACTAGAAGATGTTGAGAATGGGTTTTGATAGTTTATTTCCTTTACTACCAGTTGCAGCCTTTAAATTTAGAAGAAAGTCAAAACAATTATATCAAGCACGACAGTTTACATGAGCATCAAGAGCAAGAACCTGCATTTCTTGTAATGTCTAGCCCTTGTAAAAAATATGAAAGTTTGCACTTGTAAGTGTTTCATCTTTCACAAGATCCTTTGTGCAAATTAAATGTGGTTTTCTTCTAAAAGGTGTGCCTGCTGCTTCTTTGGTAACCCCTGCTGATGTCATCAAGACAAGACTGCAAGTGGCAGCTCGCGCTGGTCAGACAACATACAGTGGAGTTATTGACTGCTTCAGAAAGATTCTAAGCGAAGAAGGCCCTTCGGCTTTGTGGAAGGGAGCTGGAGGTGAGAAAAAAAATTAAGGCTGACCCCAAATCTGCAAATTAGCACTTGCTTTGTTGACTCAAATCAGAACAGTATTTACATGGTCTGTGAAAAACATAACACCTTGTTAAAAATGTTTAGCTTCTCTCCTGAGAAATTGTTTTATTTGTTTAACACTATGATTTGTAATGTTTAACAGCTCGTGTGTTCAGATCTTCACCCCAGTTTGGTGTTACTTTGGTCACTTATGAACTTCTGCAGAGATGGCTTTATGTTGATTTTGGAGGCCAGTAAGTCAAGTATTTGCTATTTAGCTTGCACAAAACAACTGCCAAATTTAAAGAAAAAAAACCCAAACTTTTTAATGCACGGAACCCATTAAAACTGTTGACTTTGAGCACCTGTACTTAAAACGGCAGCATGTAAAAAATCCACCCATCCTTATATAATTGAGGGAAACTTGCATGCCACTTCTAAACAGATGAGGAGATAAAGAGCCATTTCATATTTATTTCAATACACTAATTTGTATTTCCATTGTAGCAAGATAGTTTTGTCCATTTTCTTCGTGACACTGGAAGTTAAAAGAATTTACAAAAGTATCAGTAAAAATGTAACTTCAGTTTTGGGTTTGATTTAAAATTAAGTAGTGGTCTGACCTCATTCACTTCACCGTAGGAGTCAATTAATTAAGGCCAGCTTTAACAGTCTTCCATATTCAGACAAAAGACTTAAGTATTTAAGCCTGAATAAGTATATTTAAAGTCCTTTCTTTTGAAATCTAGACTAACAAAAAGACCTTTTTTATTTGTTCAAACAGCAAACCTGCTGGATCAGAATCTACCCCAAAAACACGAATTTCAGATCTTCCTCCTGTTAACCCTGCACATATAGGAGGATACAGACTTGCCACAGCTACATTTGCTGGTATTGAAAATAAATTTGGTTTGTATCTGCCAAAGTTTCGAGCTCCTGCCAGCACCCCAGCTCAAGCACACGGTAGCAGCTGAGTCCTGAAACGATGTTTCAACTGAACAAAGTGATGCAGTGGAAAGAGTTCACAAGAGTACTGCTGTATTTTTTCCAGTCAGCTGCATGTGTTCTAGCTGAACTGAGCTTGCAAATCTAATTGCTCCTTTCAAATATTCATACATACCTGCATTTATTTATTTACACACAAGGAACTGATTGAAGCTGTGGTTCTCTGCCTTGTTTTAACCAGTGGCATGAAGCTGTAGCCTAGACTTTGCCTTGCACAGCTTGCATTTAATGTTACTGTACATATTGTACATCTTTGTACAGAGACATCAGGGCATCTATACACGTACATTTATATAATGGGTATTGCAGTTCAAAATAGTTTGAAATGTACAGATGTTTTGAAGGTGTTTTGTTAACAATCGTGACAATAAAACATTTAAAAACACTTGCATCAGTTTGCTTCTTTGGATTTTTAGGAAGTTGTCCAGGATGACTGTTTTTCCCTCCACAGAGGAAACGTGAAGATCAGATGCACCCATTTAATGAATGGACAGGACAGGACAGAGCCTCTGCAGGAATGCCTTCACTGCTAGTTACAGCAGAGGAATTGAAATGCAATGTGCTGGCTCCTAAGTGTTAGAGAACACAGTAATTAGATGAGCACATGCAATATTTTATTCTGCAGCAGTGACAAAGAATTCTCTCAAAATACATGACGATAATAAACGTGTAATAGATACTACTTCTATGGTAGCATATTCAAAACACAGTGAGAGGTTTGCCAGTTACTAACAGACTCAAGAATTTTTACAGGGTTTATTACTCAGAGTGCCTTTTTTCCTGAATAGAAAACTTGTTACAAAAAGTTGAAAGGATTCTCTTTATTTCTAGATTGCTTGAGATTAGGTTATTCTGTAGTGGGGAAAACCTACTTACTTTTGTACTGTTTTTATATGCAAAACTTATTGTCTACATTTACAGGTGAGTGGAAGTAAAAGGAAAAGAGACAGCGAAAGCTTGAACTATTTCTGGCTTAGTGTCTGCCAAAAGTTTCCCTGGTACAATATTTAAATGCAAAAATGTGAGAGGAAATAGGGGACTCTAGATTTCTGCTGTCGTGGAGGAAAATCAGTTACGCTGTCCATGCAGCCAGAGAAGAGATGGGTGGTTTCCAGCCTTGCTTACTGAAGTTTTACATGTTTCTTACAGGGTTAGACATCCTGGAGTAGGGCATATCCAAGTGGTATAAACTGATCCCAGATTCTGTTTCCTTACTTAGGTGACAGCAGGCCCATCAGGGATTAAGTCAGTTTATGAAGAAATGGCTTTTTAAGAATTGAACACTACACAGACCTGCCCGTCTCCAGCTCTAGCCTCTAAGGAAGATAAAAATTTTGGTGCTGAATAATATTTAGTGAGCCAGAGGTTACAATACACTGACCTTGCAAGTTTGATCACTGTTCTGCAGTATGAATACAGACAACCCCATTAGAAGGCTTCCTTCTTTGTTGTATTGTGTTTAAGGAATTGCTTGTTCTGTACTGTTTTCTGGATGGAGACAGGCTTCACAGGAACTCTCTCCTGTGTCTATGTATCTTGTCCTGTGCTTTTCTAAATAGGGACAAAAATGGTGGGTACCCACTGGCATTTAATCTTAGTCACAGCTTGTGGACTGCCTTGATCAAGGCCTTGGGAGACCTGACAATGCACAATCGCATTTGTATTTCTTGCAGCCCCAAAACTGGACAGTTTGGCTCCCAGAATCCTCATTTACAGCATCTGGCATCACTTTTGGTCTCAATGTGGCAGGTATGGCTTTTACAACATTTGTAATCTGTAGTCAATCTGTGAGGGAGGAGCACAAGCCAGAATAAAGACAGAGTACTACTAAATTTAATAATTGAAAATTATTAGAAGGTTGAAATTACACAAAAATAATGCCATAATGACCTGCATGTATGCAACAGCCATTGAAAGAAAGCCTTATCTACTGGATTTCTGAAAATAAAAGTGTGAGGGAAATGTAATGTTCAATGAAAACTAGTCTCAATAAAAAACAACCAACCAAAACCAAAGCACGCCCTCCCTCCAAAACCATCAAACCAAGAGACCTTCTGCTTGTTAAGAATTCTTGTGCCTAAAGGTGCAAACCATCTCATGATGTGCCTGTTCTTAGAGAGTTCACATGCTTCTCAGCTGACCAGAGCTGCTGTTGTAGGGTTGAGGAGAACACAGATAAATGTCTGCAAACTGAGCAGCACAGCTGCATTGAAAAGGGAGGGACACACTCTTGAGCCAACACCAGTGGAAGCCTAAACACATTTCACCTCCAGACCCACCAAAGAAGAAAACTTTCTGAAGGCAGAACTGCTGTTACTGCTATGTCTCTATAAGCTGCTCATAATAACAGAATTGAGACAAGAAGAGACAGAAAAAAACCCCAAAACTAAACAGAAGTTAAACAATGAAGAAACAATGACAATACTCCTGGACATTAAACAGATTAAGGAATATACACCTATTTCCTGTTTTTAAGGATATAAAACCAGCTCTTCTGGCAAAATGATAAGCTTGTAACAGATTAAGAACAAATGCAAAGTCATAAGTTAAAGGTTACAAAACTGATTTAGTGCCTAACTAGTGCAACTCACAGTATTTATTAAAAACAACCCAAAAGCAACATCCCCCCCTGCAACCAGTCTTCATAGAAAACTTCATAATGTGCTAAGAAAGAAAAAAAAGTAACCTTTAACAGAAATTCTAACCATTCTGTTTCAAGCCATTAAGAAATTTTGTTTCAATAAAAATGTTAAAAATCAATAATAAAAACCTTTAACTTAGTACAGAAAATTACTAGCAAGTCTGTAGTTAACAGAATGGAAATCATCATACAGTAGAAATTAAGTCAAAATCTAGTTCCTTTATCCTTTGGAAAAGAAAAATTTAATAACAGGAGCCTTTTTGCTATTGGCCAATTGCCATGGCAGTAAGGGGTGCTTGGGGGTAGAAAACAAGCCTGTGATGTGTGCAGTAAAACAAAAGGATCAGCTCCCAGAAACTTTAAACTACTGCAGGGACACAGATTAGAGGTCAGGGCAGCTGACAAGTGCTTGTATAGTATTTATTTATGAATCAGTCTCACCTTTTAATGCACCAATTCAAACAAAAGGAAATTGGTATTAAATATGTATTTCATTAATTCAGGTCTGATTATCACATAAGTTTGTAACTACAGACAAATTTTTATTCACATATATTACCCGCTACCAGAGCCTGAGGCTTATCTATATATAAACAATGAAACTTGGAACATATGCATGCATATCATGGGTAATTTGAAGAGTTTAAATTAAAGAATGCTTCAGAGATTTACTACCTAATGAAGGTTAGTCTGTAATACAGAAAGTTTTAGGAGCAGAACTTTTACTTTTCAGAAAGATACTGTTTCAGATTGGACTTTACAGAAGCCAAGTAGCAAATTTATACCAGGTTAGTGTTTCAGCAAAAGAAGACCCTTGCAAAGTCAAAGTTAACTGTATTAAAAGTTACACAAACCCAAGAATGTGCTTGTAATTTATATATAAAACATAACAATGCAAGATCTGATTTTCAGTGATCTTAACACATTTCAAAGTCCATTGTTGAATCTGTATATTCCTTCCCTAAGCTGTGATTACAACTGACACGTGAACTGACACTCCAGGGTGTGCATCCAGTGATTCCCAGTGCAGCCTGTTTGGAGGCTCTATGCTGGGATGCGGGTCGCAGCCTCCTCCTCCGCGTCAGCTCTGTTGGCGTTGATTTCTGCCAGCGTCCGGCCAAAGCGGCTCCACTCGTCCCCGCGAGGAACCGCGATTTGCTGTGACACAGACAGTGTTACTGAAACCTCCTGATAAATGAGCTGAGCTCACTTTGAACAGCACAGCACTTCAATAATGTTTAGAAGTGGTTCCAGTAGATAAGATTACCTTTATTTTACTGTAAGCATCAGAAGCTCTAACTAATAAAAGGCACAGAATTTGAGATTCCTGTACTGAAGTATAGAATGATATTATTATAAGCTTGTGCTATGTATCTCTATCTGAGAGACTGCTTCCAAAGGGGAATACTAATGCTATATCCTCATTCCATCAATTAGTTAGGTACTTGCAGTAGCAACAGCTTCCCTGTAAGAACAAAATCAAGGGTTCTCTACTGCAAAATGTTTTGTTCAGTACTTCTCAAGCTAGGGTCAGAATTCACACGTACCACAGTTACAAAGAAGATTTCTATGAAAAAACCCCATTGATTCTTATTTTTACCAGTCTTACAGTAAAGCTTTTTCTTTTTGACTGGATGACAGCATGCTAAAAATTATGCTAGAACACCTTAAATAAAACACTACTAGGAAATACTGATTCAAAAATACAAATTAAACCTAATTATTATTCCTCTAATGACAGAAGAAAAAAGTGAAAGGCAAGGTGCTAAATAAAGAAACTCAAGCGTTTTGCAATATACTTGGCACAATACAGGGCATACATACCTCTCCCACATCATATATAACTATTTGTCCCTCTGAATCACCCACAGCAATCTCTCTCCCAGAATGTGTCCATCTCACACGGTTCAGAGCAGGATTGCCCTCCACAGTGATGCTTGCAGTGGGCACCTGTAGCAATTTGAAACACATTGCTAAAAATGCATCAGGTTTCCATAAGCTAGAGATTACAGAACACACCTAGGGCCATCTGTGCTGCATCAAAAGAAGTGCCCAGCATTTCAGCTGGTGCATGGTATGCATATCAGAGACTCTGTTCACAATACAAAGACCTCAGTGACCTTAAGCTGTCATCGGTGATATGACCAAAACAACACATCTGTCCCTTGGCCCAAGTACAAACATCTGCTGTCAAAAGGCACATCTGCACTCTTCTGTGGGGCAGGAGGCACTGACACACCTTCAGGCACTGATGAGGCGCCCTGGGATCTCAGGAAGGTTATGACAGAGGGCAGGGATAAAATCAGCTATTCTGGCAGGTCAAGCCCTGTCCAAGAGGCTAGAACAGGTAATTCCAATTTAAAGCCACAGCCTGGCATATGGTCCTACAACTTTCTTCTATATGTAGTTTTCAGATGGTGAAATTTAAGTACTAAGAACCTGACAGGTTTCTCCTGTGATCTACCTCTGGCAAATCTTGGAAAATGTTTGTACTATAATAAAGTTTATAACCCACACCAGAAAATCAAACATTCACTTCACTGCATTAGAAACAAATGGCACTTTTCACTGCAGTATTGCTGTGGCAATAGGAACAGGGTGGTGTGTGGTAACAGGTTTGTTCATACTGATAAGCTGTAGGCTGACAAGGCCTCAGGGTGGGAGGTCTATAATCACTTTCACAACATGGATCAATGTTACACCAACAGATGCTTTGCTCTCTTATTATAGGTAAAACAAGTTAATTACAGCTGTTATTCATTAAGAGGAGTCATTTGTAACCCTGTGATCAAAGAATGCTATCTACTACACAGAAACTACGGGAACTACAGAATATTTAAGAACAACAATAAAAAAACAAGCTGCGGTAAAAAAAGCCCCCAAACTATGGTAAACACCTGACTTTTTTTTAAGAGTACAAGCAATTTTCCAGCTGCATTCAACTATTAACCTGACTTCTCACCTCAGTATCATTGTTGAGATTCCACAGGTCAAGCCTGCCCATCCCATCCACACAGGCAAACAAGGCAGGGTGAGTTGGAGACCACATCACATCATAAACATAATCTGAGTTGTCTTCAAAGGAGTAGAGAGGTTTGTTATTCTGAAAAGAAGCAAAGATAACAATGCGATACCCAAACTCTACATTTCAAAATCATAAAACTAACAGGTAAAACAAAATACAGAACTTCAACAGTATTACCAGCACTAAGTAAAAAGTGATTTGCATTTTAACTTGCTTTAAAAAAATGCCACTGCAAAAATCAGCCAAAGCCTAATGCTTTTTATTATTAAAGTATGCTTTCCAAAGCATGCAGCCATTTTGCTGGCTGCTACTATAAACAATCAATAGCAAGCCAATTGTAAATTGTAAATGTAATATCTTGTAAATCAAGGCAATGATAATTCAGTGATTATTACTCAGAGATTTTAACTCTGCTTCGCATTCCTCAGGGCATAAGACTAACAGAGAAAGAAGCAATTCTGGCAATGGAACTGACAGATATTTCAACTGTGAGCCTTTTCAAGTTTAACCGACATTAGTTTTGGTGCTGTCCCTTAGTCCTCCACAAAATTGTAGCAAAACATTTGTCTTACAAATATATGAGGCAATATATTATAACATGATTTACATTTGATTACATTGTAGTTGTTGATAACAAAGGACAAAAGGGTGAAAAGAATGGATCAGAAATATACAAATGATGTACAAGCTGAAAGCAAAGTTTTATGCTGTTATTCTTAGTTCTGCTCATCAGCTGTCTCCTCTTTGCAGGACTGCAGCTAAGAACCTCAGAACTTCACACAATTTGGCTTCAGGTTCATGAACTTCCTTAAGTAGCTTACATTATAGCACCACCTTGTGTCAAGGGCTACGAAGAAAACCACTGAACTATCTAAGTTACCTTCGTCGTCCAAAGCTTTACTGTCCAGTCAAAAGAAGAGGTGACAAAAAGGTGTGAGAAGTCTACAGGTCCAACTGCTGCATGGCAGTTGATACCTGTGATTGGTCCCTGGTGTCCTTCAAACATCTCACTGATTCCAGCTTTGCTGTTTCAGAATATACAACCAAGGTTAATTGTTTTGGAAACCAAACATCTGCAGACAGAGATAATACTAAAACGCAACTTAAATACAGCCACAAGAAGATTTTGCTGCCTTCTATAGATGTTACCCCACTGCAAAAGGCTTCACCAGAGCAGGATCACAGAAGCCCGGGCTTGAAAACAGACCTTAAATTCAAAATGTATTTTCTACTAACTGTAAGTGCCAAAATATATCCTAGGGACAGGAGACTCATTCAGCAGGTACCAGGTTCACACAATTAACTATGTTGTCCTCCAAGCAATAGCAACAACTTCAATTAATACAAAGAACAAAATCCAGTCTCAGGAATAAGCATAAAACTCCCATTAAATTAAGAGAAGTTGCATATACTTCATGGGCATGAGGTTCAGACATAAACCAGTAACAATATATCCCTAATAGCCTCCTATCAGGGGTGACAAAAAAGGAGGGAAACAGATGAGAAGGATGTTACACGAAAGTGATACAATTTTGGGTATTTTGGAACCAAAAAAGCTGTGCAGCAAGGTGATGTGTATTTGAGATGAAACCTGGACACTCAATTGTATTTAAGAAAGCAATTGATAAGATACAGTCAGACAATTTCAAAATAGATTGAACAGCAGGAGAACAGCTAGCCAATTTAAGATTTGTGTGTGATGTTACCGTACAATTATCTACAAAACTGATACGAAGTTTGGAATGTTCTGCTACAATTCAAATGAATAAAACCACAGTGACCTATGCTGTCCTCATCAAGACAAACAACTCATAATACCAATTCAGTATTCCAACCATTTCTGTTTTTAATGAAGCTCTTACTCAGGAAAAAGTGCACTGGAATTCAGACAGATACTCTGAACTTCCTCAGTGCAAAGGAGAATGTATGAACTCTAAAAAATATTGAGTGTAAAGCTTGCAGGAACTCATCCTTTCACTATTTTTATTTCCTTTGAATAATTAAAGTTTGTATTCACCTGCCATGACGGCACGCAGTGTACACTGAGCCTTCTTCACTGCCAACAACAAAGTTGTTGACATCTCCAACAGGGAAAGACATGCAGGTAACAGCCACAGCCTTGGACTGTTTGTGAACCAGCTCCATGCTATCCTGTAGAGAAAATATCAGCAACTTACTTTATGAAAAGAAATATTAACACCTACAAAATCCTTTAGATTTCACAATAGTAGGGTTTTCTTTTTATTTTACTTGGACAGATTGGGCAGGAATAAGAAGTTTTCTTACTACATTTGTGCTCACCACTAACACAAGTACACCAAAAATATACAAAAGGATCTACAGAAAATATTTTATTCCACGGGTGAGGGAATATTTAACAAGTATCAAGCTACCTTAACTCTATGTGTTAGGAAAATGTTGATTAATGTTTATTAGATCAACTAAATTTTTAATAAAGTATTAATCTAAAATAGATACTATATATATATCCAAAGTTATTTTACCTGTGGTTGGGAAAGCATATCCAGACTCCAAGAGCATATTTTCCCATCAGTTGAGATACTAATCAAATTATGAGCATTCTGGGTCCCAACAACATTTACACAGTACACTGGGTGCTAAGAAACAAAATATTATTGGAAAAGAATTTACAAGTAATAACCAGTTCTGATATAATTATAAAATATACAACTTCACCATTTAACAAAGCACAAAAGATTGATCACAATCGAAGTTCAAATATACTCCCCTATAAAACAATACTTGTCTTTTCTGACACTGATTTTTATTAATAGCCTGGTTTCTAAGTGTCAAAACATGGACATAAACATTTAAGCATTAGCCATCAAGTGCACTGGATCGAATTTCCTAGACATTAAACATATCTCAACAGGGCACAGTCCTTGAAGATATTTCACCTCCTACCGTGTGAGCAGCAGCTGAAAGTGGTGTTCTCTGCACTGGGGTTCTCTTATTGCTGCGATTATCCCACAGCACTATCTGGCCCGAGTATGTACCACCAACCACCAGATTGGGATGAAACTTTGCAAATGTAGCTGACATCACTGCTGACTGAAAGGAAAAAACACCAAACAACAAAATACACAAACTATCATTCAATGACACTATGACTAAAACTAGAGGAGATGAGGCCAAATACCAGAACAACTTCTTTGCCTAAATTTATTCAGTACAATATTTCACTGCGCAATTACTTAAGGATTCACCCACCCTTTGTAACCCCTCAGTCTTTTTGCTTCAATTTATAATTATAAAATGAAGTTTTCCTCCTCTTTTCTTTCACATGCATATATCTGTACTTCTCCTAGCATAGTTTATTAGCAAAGGAAGGCCCAGTACCACACAAGATTTTAATAAAGTCTTGCCACATTCTGTAGTCATTACTTCATAGAGAATGTAGAAATACATTCTGATATAACAGTTACTTTTACAATCTGGCCTTTGACAGTAAGGTGACGACATGAGGTTAAATTTTGATTCAACAGTGTAATTTTCCAAAATGATGGAAAAATCGTGGATATCTTGGGCTTGGCATAATGGAAGAGATTTGCATGTTTTTATCTTTCAGAAAACTACTAGGAAACCTCCATTTGCCTTTTTCTTGATGCATATGTTTCTAGTTTTCATACTCATTCCACTTCCTCAGGCTGTCTTCATTTTATTCACTGAACTAAGCTGTAGTACACAATCCCACTCAAGCCCCTTACATACAAACCTTTGTGGTTCAACCATTACACAAGGAAGTTTTCCTGTTTTTTAAATAAAAAAGAAAATGAGTTCTCAAACAATACTGAATTCTGAATGATGTCAGAAATTCTGAAACAGAATAGTATTTCTCAGCTGAAGTCTCTAGCTATCAACATCTGTTGGCAAATAAATGTGGTTACAGGTAATGCCAGTCCAATGAAATTATTATACTGACAAACATAAGGAAGGTACTTGTCCAAATTCATCCACATAAAATCCCTCTCCAGACAGAATCATACCTGGCAGTGGAAGACATACTCTGGGGTAGTTTTCTTGTACTTCATATTCCATACAAGGGCCACCCCATCAGGCTCATGAGGTGCATCCTCATTGTTGTTGTAAGAGGCTACAAGTAATTCTGGATACTGCATGGTAAGTGAAAAAGACTCAAAGTAAGAAAGGTGACTGGCTAATGGTCCAAATAATCCTAGAATCTTTGTTTTCTTTTGCCAAAATAGGTTTAAAAAAATACCCTCCATTATAAAGGCATGAGAGATTGTCAGTTAAAACTGCAATTGTTGCTAATTTAGCTCCTAAACCAGCATTAACATACACGTTAGTCTTGCTCTCTCATCATAACTTGTTTTTAACTCTAAAACCCAGTACTTTTAAGTGAGCTTTCTTTTTAGTGAAGCTGTGTTACCTCTGGAAAACAGTTCCATAAACCAAAACCAACTTTCTTCACAATATGAACCTTTTGCTACCTTTCACAAAAGATTAACAGCTCTGTCTACTTTTTGCAAACCATGGAGCACGTAAGGAACACATTTAGAAATACAGCCTGCATCAATTCTGCTTTTATGGGACTAAAATGCACGGAACTACAATTTACAAAGTCAAATGTTTAATTTCAGCATTATTTTTTACCTGAGATGACCAGTCCAGACAGCTGACAACACGATGCTTTGACCAACGTTCATCAAAAAACTGCCTATTTAAGGACAATTTTGCTCCTGCTTGAATCTCTCTGTAAAGACAATTAGGAGATACTCAACTTAGATCACTTTTTCAATTAAAAGAATTGGACATTCACAGAAAAGTATTCAACATCCACATTACCCTTCTTTGTCCTCTAAGTCTCTTCCACTGTAGTCAAAGAAAATGTTGATTTGCTCAGAAAGGGCTCTTTCAACAATCCTTGTGGAGTGGTCAAAAAAACTTAAGAATTCTTCAGAATGCAAAATTTGTTGCTTTTCCTCCTCTGTAAGTTCATGAGGGGCAGCTGAAAAAAATTCATACAGACATTTTCTGGGCTGCATGCTTTCACCAATTCTTTTCAAGAAAGTAAAACAGTACTTATCATGATTTTTAATAATTTTTGCATTTTATGTTTTGCTGGCTAATTAGTATTTAACACTGAAATTAATTTTAAATTAATAGAACAAAAAGTTGAAAATTTATTGATGGCTTTCTTTAGAGCACACTCAGAATGTCTTGAGGTGAACTGTACCTTCTTCCTCCTCCTCTTTTTTCAATGTTTTTTCTTCTTCAGGTTCAGCTAATGGTTTTGGTGCAACCACATCATCTTCCTCTTCCTCATCTAAGGAGAAACATTATGGAGAGACTGTCAGTGTTTCTAAAGGGGAACAGTGACATTCTATATGAATCTCAAGCTGATGTAAAATGATATCATGTAGCTTAAAATGGTTGCATTTGTAAATCTCAGTCCCAAGGAAAACATTATCACAAACCAAAATATCACTGGAACACTGTCTCCACCTGGGTATCAGTTGCACTGAGTAATGTAGTTGCATAAACTGAAATAAGACACGCAGGAAATTGTGAAGAATCCGAAGTGGAAATCTGTCTTACAGGCATTTATGATTCCACACAGAACCATGAGGTGGATGCATGTTCTGTGTAACACATTGACACATTAATGCTGCCGAATAAAGAAAAATCAAATGTCTACAACAGTCTACAGAGCAGCTGCTTACTTGTGATCTGAAAGCATCAGTGTAATGGGTCTGCACATGGCATGAAGATGGCTTACATTAGCTTTCAGGTTGCTATTCTGAGAGGCAAATTTTGCTAAAGATAATAGCAGAGATTACATTTTTTCTGTCATTCTAGATGCAAGTCTCATTATCTGTATCATGTTTGGCAATGAGAACTTTACCGGAAAATGTGTTTTCCCTAATTGCAATGAATAACATAAAATGTTAATGTTCAGGAATACTGACAAGGCTTACAGCACTTTCTGCATTTCTACATTTTATACTTTGAATACTGTAAACCAGAAAATACCTTTAAATTACTTAGAATTGTGGGATAAGCTGGCTTTTCTTCATCTACTTTCTAGAATAAGCTTCTGAAAAGACTTGTTTTTATTGGTTAAACAGCTACATCATCTGCTTATAAGGGAATGGCAGCAGGAGACTGCTGCATGCCTCATCACAAGTAATGAGACAGTCAGTATTCAACAGGGACTGTGCTTATTTGTTGCAGCCATCTCCCTGACCCATGTTCAAAGTTATCTAACACAAAAAGTAAAAAAAAAACCACCAAAATCCACATGCATGCACACAAAAAGAGTTTAAAAAAAGGGGGTGGTCAAGGGATGGGAACCAGCTGCCAAGCCATGGTCCCAGCAGCCAGGCCAGCTGACTAGATAGCAACAACCAGATGGTACTGCAAGGATTGTCTCTCTGCTATGAGGTGGCAATGGGATGGCACAACATTTTTCTGCCTGACTGCTTCCAATCATGTCTTTCCCCAATGGCAAGCCTGTGCAATTACCAGCACTCCAGGAGGTCTACAGACAAGCCTTTACCCTGCAAACAAAATACAGCTTGTAGGCCATACCAGCTGCCAAACCACACACATAGTGATAGGTTTAAAGAGGTCTGAAAATCTTTCTAACTCCATAGTATAGGCAATAAAAATATAACTGTACCTGCAGGAAAGAAAGCTTTAAATGACACTGTATAATGCACACAATAATACAAACTCCAACTTAATCAAAATGATAATGACGTATGCCAATCCTACATTACTTGAAATTGAGCGATTTTTATGTTCTGACAAGTTTACAGAACTAGGATAAATGGCATGAATGATTTCAATATATGCTCATACTTTTGAACCAAATGGTGAAGGTTAAAATCTTTCCTTTCAAGGGCCTCAATCAGCCACAAAGGAAAACAGTAATCACTGTCTTTTCAGCCAGCCCAACCGCATTTGTCAGCCCTTTCTCCGTCAATGCAGCCAGAGCAATCAACCTGCCAAACATTCAGAATGGAAAAACAATCTGAAAATACAGGGTATAATGCACCTGCCAGTGAAAATGGCCATTTCAAGAAAAGCTAGTGATCTCAGTGACCCTGCTGAGGAGGCGGTGGTGCAAAGGGGAAAGAACCCGTAAAAGAATTCTTAGTGATCTCCACTCTCTTGCACATTGACACTTCCTTACAAAGCATGCCAATTACAGCTTTTGTGCTACTTAAAAAAAAATGAAAGCTTTTTTGGGCAAAATAATCACGCAAAGAAACAGAAAGACACTGCTCCTTTTTCGATGGATTCGCATGTACAGCGGACTCATAACCTGAAAACTGTATAACTTGTGGCCATTTTAAAGAAGGGAAATCTTAATGTCAAGTAACTACAGGTGTGAACAATGATTAATTAGAAAATGTAATATGAGTTAACGCATGTGACTTTGAGAACAACACATAGGGAGCACATATTCAAAGTACGGCCACTTGGATAAAAATCTCCCTCTTTTTCACCCTGCCAATCAATCTTGCAAAATTAAATGATGCCTTCAAATTTAGAAATTTGGTTTTGGGTCATCCTGGATACATTATTCTAGCTTTGAAAGTCCCAAATTAGAAATTTCAGCCCAACCCCCCATTAGTCATACTACACTGATTCTAAGTACCATTTTCAGTGACAGGAGTCAAATTCTTGTCAAACATAGATGGTCAACCCCTTAGTGCTATATGACCTTCTAATCTACATATTTTATTCAAAAGATCATATAGTTGATTGCTCCTGCCTTTTAATGTTTGAAACATAAATGGCATATATTATACAGAGCTCTAAATTCCTTCATAGTACTTTCACTGCATACAGCCAGCTGATATTACTGCATTTAAATGCAGGATACAGCACTTATTTTAATATTCTCAAAGTATCAGACTTGAAATTGAACATGTCATCTCACTGATTCATCTGTAACTGCATAAATCTAAAACCTTCTCTCTAAAGAAGAGTCACATGCAAACTTTAAGGGACCTGGAGAAAAAAATCCCTCTGGAGAAAAGATCACTCATTAAGAGATCTGGAGAAAAAATTTTAAAAATCCCCACATATCCACATTCTTGACCTCATTATCCAAAACTAGAATGCTTTCTATTCCAAACCCAGGAAGCTTTCTCACAGTTCACAAAAAAGGCACCAGTAAGCTGCTGAACTAAAAACAAGGTAAGAAATGTTTGTTTTAATTACTTTTCCTGTCTCTCCTTCATCTTAAATTTATTTAATAGCAGGCCAGGTGCCAGAATTTGCAAGGAATTAGCATAACAATGATACAGCACCCAGCAAACACTGAAACATTGGACATGCCATGTCTGAAAAAGTTCCACTCTAGTAAGTCAAGAACCCATGATACTGTGGTGCACAGCATTTGTCTCAAGTCAGCCACCTAAATTAGAAACCTTAAGGGCACTCCCTGACTGCATCCACCTTATTCATTACTGACTGAATCTACTGGCATTTTGAGCTACTTCAATTGTCAATGTACCAGATATGATTTTAGATTTAAAAAAGGCTGCAAAGACTTGGAAAGTCACGGGGCCATGAAGACAGGAAATGGGACTCTATGTCACATCAACATATTGATGAATATTCATTATAATATGCTAAGGGATTAACTCCATGTTGTTTCTGACAGGCAATCAGGGGATCTAAGGTTACAAACTGAGCAGTAAAGTAGCTGCTATTTTTATGCAATCTTTAATAGCAACAAATGTCTTGCCAATGAATGCTAAAAACAGACTTAATGAACAACTGAATTTTTACTTTGAGTTAACATCAAAATTGTGATGTATTTTGGCAAGACAGAAAGAAAAGCACTGCTGCAAATTAGGCTGCACCTAGCAATAACACTGTAGAGTGCAGTTCCAGTTGTCTGAGTAATCTGTTGCTGCAGAGTAGGTTAATCAAAGTTAAATCATCTGTGAAATGGGTGGCTTTTGTTAAGTCGAATGTCTTCACATCAGGTTTTCCTGTCTGTATTTCTGTACATATAAGGCATGTACCAGATAATATAGAATCACAGACTATTCTGAGTTGGAAGGGACCCACAAGGATCATACATGAATATATAATGGTCTGTTATTTCTTTAAAAAATATTAAAATGCATAAATCCTGCATTCACTGTACCAGCATCCAAGAAGCAAATCCTATACATCATATTTTTATTACTCTGCTTAATATTTTAATTCTGTGTCTTGGAGATGTTAGCAGACAATTATTCCTCAAAGAGTGGAGTTATACTCAAAGTATAAGCTTCAGGTATAAAAATTAAAATTCTTTATAAGTAGGGGGGTTAATTGCTGAGTTTGTTGTAGGATATACAGACCTCAAGTAAGTCCATAGAATGTTAGGTGTTGGAAGTGACCTTAAAGATCATCTAGTTCCAACCCCCCTCCCATGGGCAGGGACACCTTTCACTGGATCAGACTGCTCAAAGTCTCATCCAACCTGGCCTTGAACACATGCAGGGATGGGTCAACCCCAGCTTCTCTGGGCAACCTGTTCAGTTCCTCACCACCCACAAAGTAAAGAATTTTCTCTTGATATCTAATCTAGTATAATCTCTTCCAGTTTAAAGCCATTGCTCCTTGTCCAGTCATCACATGCCCTTGAGAAAGGTCCCCCTCCAGAGCTGGATGCAGCACTCCAGGAGCAGAGTAGAGGGGCAGGATCACCTCCCTTGACCTGCTGGCCATGCTGCTGAGGATGCAGCCCAGGATATGTTTGGCTTTCTTTTGGGCCACTTCTTGAGCTTGTCCAGGTCCCTCTGGGTGGTATCCCATCCTTTCAGCATGTCAATCACCCCACTGAACTTGATGTCACCTGCAGGTGTGCTGAGGGTGCTCTTGATCCCTCTGTATGTCATTGGTGAAGACAATAAACAACACTGGTCCCAGGATGGACTCCTGAGGGACACCACTTGTCACTGATGTACACCAGGACTCTGAGCCATTGATTTCTGGATGCAACCCTTCAACAATTCCTTACCCACCTAACAGTCCACCCAGCAAATGCATCTCTGTCAAATTTATAGAGAAGGATGTTGGGGGGATCATGCCAAAGGCCTTAGAGAAACCCAAACAGACTCTGTGTAACACTTCCCTTGTCCACTGATGGAGTCACTCCATTGTAGAACGTCTCTAGGTTGGCCAGGCTGTTGAAGCCATGCCAGTTGCCTCAGATCATCTCCCTGTCCTTCATGTGCCAAGTTATGTGTGGATTCTTAAATGTCATAAATGCAAAATACATCCATTTACCAGCTGTCAGCTAATTAAGCAATTCTGTGTTTAATCTGAACATTTACTAGGAGTGTGAAAATACCACATATTAGTAGCAAGAGTGATTTTAAAAGATATGCAGAATGACAGTAACAGTTAAGCAAAACTGACAAGAACTTAGTAATAGAATTCATATAAATTATCTCACATATCAACCTTCATTTAACTTATTAATTTCAAGATCACAAGTGCTGGTTCTAATTCAGCCAGCCATCATTACTGTATTAAAAGAAACCAAAAATAACTTAATAGTAATAAATTAACCATTCACCTTCCTTGGGCTGAGTCATAACAGGTGTTTGCGTCTCCTTTGTGTAGGTAACAATTTCTCGAGGAGGAAAGTCAACTTGTGTAATTTTGGCCATTCCAAGTTTAACAGGTCCACGTCTAAATAAAATTAAATTTAAAAATCAGAAAAAGAAATTAAATTTATTATTTCACATTTTGCCTAGAATAATACCCAAGTCATTATGTCACAGCACTGCTTAGTCAAACTTAAATCCAGTGGAAACTTTGAAGAAGTCACTCAATTATGACTGCTATTTTATCATTACTATTTAAAATCAAAAACTATTTATACATCTGTGACAAAAAGGGAGATGTGTACCTATAAATATCTGGACATCAGGAAATAAATTTAAATTTTTGCTCTTTGTGTTTGACCAGAATACTGCCACATATATGATCCATCTGTATTATCAGGGGTACAGATCTACTCAGAAGTCATGCTTGTACAGCAGCAGTTCTAGGACTATAAAGCTTGAAAACTAACTTAGTTATGCTGAAGGAAAAAGCATTCCCTAGTCTTTTAACTTTGCTGCCCCTTTTTGTCCACCTCTAAGATACTATCTGGAATGCAGAACTGCCAGGCTGACCTGGAACTCACACTGACAAATGATTTATCCATTACACATTGTTCCAGCACACAATACTGAAGACCTCTGCGCTTTCTGACTTTAATAAGGGTAGATATAGCTAGCATCATAATATATTCCAAAACCTGCACAACATTAATTCAGTCACTGTAGCCTTCTGTAAAACCTAATTGCAGTATATACTGTGATAATACTGCAATGATCCAACAATTTACCTGTATCACTCCTCTCCTAGGATAAAAGCAGAAGAGTAACTCCTTTTGAAAGGTTTTGGTGGGCAGAATCATAATTCTTAGCATACAATACAGGTTTCAGTGCTTACAATGAGCTACAGCTTTTATAAACATATTTGCAAGAAAACATGGGAGTTGCTCTGTTTTTAAATACAGTCATGCTGACCTTTTTATTTTAAATAAATGACTTCTTAAAGTTTACATTTTGTCAAAGAAAGACTCAAAGAAAACAAAACTTGTGTTTATTAAAAATAAGCATCTAATGTATATTAAATGATATAAAAATTTCCCATTGCAAGCAAACAGTGCTAAGTCTAGGGACAGTGAATTTCTATTACTTACAAAACAGTTTATTAACAACAACAACTACAAGTCTTAAAGGAAAAAATGCTCATACTTATTATCCATAAGCACATGAAAGAGGGAATATAAGAAATCTATGCAATACCCCAGATCGGAATCAGAGTGGAGCTGAAGAACTGATGGATCAGTATCCCAATGCAGCGTCCTGGTACCCCAGGTTGAACAATCATGCAGCATTAGCAAAAAAGGCCAGAGATTAGTGAAGCAAATATACACTATGAAATTCTAGAGTTACAGCAAGCTTACAGTTATTTCATTGTTCACAAGAAACAAGGCAATGCAACATCAGTTAAGGGGAATATAGCAAACATTCAGGGCAATAACACATGCAGTAAATACAAAAGTTAAGAAGCAAACAGAATTCAGAGCTATTAGCAAAGAATTAAATTATTTTAAAGGTTGAAAATTAAAGGTCTGCAAACAAATGTTGCCTTAATGAAAGGCAAATAAAAGTATTTTAAATACTGACAAGAACCACTAAAAACTTCAAATTCCTTTCAAAATATGTTCAGATTTGTTCAAGTTCTATGAAGACGGATTTGTTAACAAAACATAAACTTGCCCAGAGCAGTAAATATGTGGAGGAAACTGTCATATTGGTAAAGGAAATGAGTCAACACATAAGCCTTTTTGTAGTGGGGCAAAAAAGCATTTCCATTGGGATAGAGAACTGCTAGAGTTTCCAAGATGTGACACTGCAGTAATTATGGGTTAAGCACTGCCTTGGGCTTGTAAGTGTCATCTGAGTTAGTGCCAACTCCATCTAAGACACTTAAAATCTCTTATAAATTGTGGGCTTTATATTAATAACATGTTTCAAAGTCATCTGGAATAACAAACAGAATGGATACATTTCAGGTTGTACTAGAAGAAATAGGAAGGGGGAAATAAACATTCCCTCTACCTTCATTTTTAGCCTTTATCCCTTCTTCAGAAATTTTCATGTAGTCTACTGGCTATTGGGCTTAGGCAGAATTTTAGAAACACACTTGTAAGAGATTAGCAGATTAACCTACATGTTTTTTCTGACATTCTCAGATGTTATCACCATTTTTAAATAACGTTTTTGAATTTAAAATAAAGAATATGCAATATTTTACTGTAAGTCAATAAAAGATAATTTTACATTTTCATCACATACATGGTAACTTTTCTATTAACCAGGTGCAGAATTCCTAAAGCTGATCTGAAAAATATACATACAATGCCATAAGTAGTCATAAATATGAGTGTGTCATGCACTACCTTGTTCTAGTGGAAAGTATGCATTAGGACTATTAATTTTAATTTAATTAGGAATTACAAATCCACTGTCTTCACATATAGCCAATCGACTGCAGCCACAGGAATAATCCACAGCAACAGCTTATTACCCAAATCTCAAAAATCTTTTAGTATCTTTTGTGCATCAGAGAACACATCATTTTAGCCTGAAGTTAATTACTTTGAGCATGTTTACTTGTTAGATCTCTGCTATCTTTCTTGACCAAAGAGATTTAAACTTAAGAGTTCAATTTGGCCCCCGAGACTTCAAGCTGGGTATTGCTTGTATGTTGTTCAATCACAAGCAAAACCAAACCACCACCCCAACCTTCATATTGCAAAGAATACCTTAGCTTCACATACAGGTGCTGCATCACCACAATAACCTGTCAAATATTTTCTCAACTTTTTCAGTGGTGTTTGAGAGGAACTTGGGGAAACGGCTATAAACATAAAAGTCTCCAACTTTTGCACCTGTTTAAGATCTAGCACTCTAGCAGGTAGTTTTCCTGCTTTCAAAACATGATTTCCACTTTCAAAAATTTCTTCAGTGGGACCAGAGAAAGCCTGTCTTTTAAAATAGTTGAAGTTAACAAGTAGTACAGGAGATACAGTTAAATATTTCTCAAGAGATATTCTTTTAAAACAAAGGTAACATTCTAAGATAAAATTCACCTATTATATATGTACCAAAATGATGCAAAATACTGTTTCTTTTGTTTTCCAGTTGTTCGTTTTGCCTTAAGTTAAATGAATTTATCTACAAGCTTCAGTGAACAGAAGTTCCCGTTCTTCCACATATGTCCAGATTTCTCTGTATCCAGGCACCTTCCTAATGCTTCCCATATCTCTAAAATATTTTCTGGTTTTAAACTAATTCTATGAAGTATCCACCTAGCCAGCCGTATTCTTGTCTAGTGCAGGACTTACACTCTTGATTGAAGGAAAAAAGAGAAAGAACCAGGATCAAACTAGCAAACAAAACTCTTTACTAATGAAAATAAAGTAAGACAGATGGAAGTAATAGCAGGAGCACAGTCTGAACACTGCTCTACTACTTCCTAAAAGTTACTGACAAGATTCAGCATCACAGAGGAGGCTTTATGATACATCTCATATTGGTAGGAGTCACCTGTGAAATGCCATGTATAACACCAAGGGATATCATACAGTCCAACTTTCACATTCAAAATGTATGAACTTGTACTAATAAACAAGATACAGACACCCATTTATGGGGGGAAGGGAAGAATCCACTGGTGGGAGAACTAGCAAGGGGACTCCAACAGGGACTCCATAATGCCTTCAATTTAACTGTACATTCAGACCTCCACCATGCCTTAAAGATCACAATCCTGAGACAGATTTAAAGTCTGAAAATGCATTAAGCTATTGAGACTCAGGATATGGGTTTTCTCAAGGTTTCATAAGAGAATGCATGCATACAACATGGCATTACTGTGTTTGAGAGCACACAATCAGAGTGGAATGCACGGATAAGGAGGAAATAAATTTAGTACACAACATGGGCATTCCACTACAGGTATGTGGCCTATACATTCTGTTTCATACTGAATTTAAATTAGGTATGAATGGAAAGAAAATATTTTCTTTCAAACAGTAATCATCAAATACTTATTTTTTTTTCTTCTAGTGAACATAAATACATATATTAATATAAAAAATGACAATTTAATATACAATAATAACAATTTAAAATAATTAAAATTTGCTTGCTAGTCAATTAAGGAACAACAGGCAAACAAGATCATACCTGAGTATCGTTAAAAAAAAGTCTGGGTTCACATCTGCTGCCTGATGTATACTCTGTTTTAACTTAATGATTTCTACTTTGAAATAGGCACCACGTAACCTTTGGTCAGGTCATAAGTATCTTGAATATTTTCAGATTAAGATGCATATAGTTATGCATGCATAATCCACATGCATACAAGATCTTACTGTAGTCTTTTTAAAACGTTTCAAAGTGGTCTAACCTTTGACTCCTTTTCCAAAACAACTACTGATACAACAACAGTAACTGATAACTGCTGCAGTTACTGTGTGTTAACTAAACTTCATCCACAATAAATTTACCAAACATACGAAGTATGCAAACTTAACTTGCTGAGAATATCTTACCAATATTAACAGGCTGCTGCTGCTCTTATTTGCAGACTGCGCATGGGAAACAGTAGAAATAACCTCTGGAAGTAGTGTTTTCCTGCCTTATCACCCATATATCACCACTTGAAATACTTAACAGAAATATTTATCTGACTCTTCTTTAGAGCAGCATGTCTCAAACCATCATGCTCAAAGAAATGGTCAAACAGATGTGGCGAGTAGTGGCACTGAAAAAAGACCAAAACAACTGTGCTTTTTCTAAGATGGAGTTATGTTTTGGCAAAAGAAGAGATTGCAAGTGCTGTAGTTATGTTACACAGATGAAGTGAAATAAGGAGAAATATGGTTCTGAGTAAGGGAAAAATAAAATCAGAAGTAATGCAAAGTCTGTAGACAATATCTTTTATTTGATCAACTAGTTATAGGGAAAACAAAATAGCCTATCATCCATACCCATCCTCCTTTAGAAAAATCTGGGAAGAGCACAGAAGTTAGACTTTTTGAGTTTGTCATTGTCCCAAGACATTACTTCTACCTCAAACTTGCAAGTTTAAACAACTAAATATTAATGTTGGCAACTTCAAATCAGTAAGTGTAGCTGTGTTTCAAATTTTAAAGTAAAGTATTTCTGCAAAACAGTCACTCTTGACAGATTCAACACTGTAACCTCATATTATTATAATCAAGTAATTAACCTTGACTTCTCTCAAAGCTTAATTATTCAGAATACAAGTATTGAGCAAAGGAACATGACAAGGAAAGTGACATACCTGGATCCAACAGCACCATCCCCAGAGTCCTGGCTCCCAGCCTCGCTTGGCGTACTCACAGATTTGGAAGACGGAGAGGTAGGAGGAGGGACTAAATAGTGAAACAGACAGGTATCCGCTGTTACTACTCGCAGAGGATGCACAGCTTAGGATGTTTGCAAATTAATTTAAAATGAAGTATTAAAAAAAAAGTGATGGCAAACCAAAAATACATGGATGAAAATGAACAGTAGAAAGAGAGGGGAAAAGACAATGTTAACAATTCATGCTGGACTTTCATGCAATTGTTTGGCATTTGTGCATCTGGAGCATACAAAAAGACATGGAGGGGAAGACATTTAGGAGAAAATGAATTGAAAAAATATTTTTAAACTGAACTTTTGACAAATGATGACACTGATTTTCAAAGGTTAATTTTCACTGACTCATGTTGCTTAAACATAGAAAAGATAGTTGTTAATACAGCTCTGACATTAGTCTTTCTTAAATATTAGACAAACGTTAGTTTTTAACTGGTAATGTTATTTCAAAACGTATAATCACCAAAGCGTGAACCAAAAAGTGGCTTTGTAACACAGCATCCTGTTATTTATGTTCCAGTTTGAATCAAATCAACATAAATCTTGTGTATTACAAAGTTTCTAGTATTAGGTCTTGAGGATGGCTTTTGTTTTGCTTGACAGTAAACAGTCTACTACCACTGTATTTACACTTCTTAAGTGTCAGTTCATTTTCTGCATGCAGATGAAGGCTGCATTTACCATTTGAAAAGTAACATGCTTTCTGAAGTGATACATGGTGAATGATATCATGCAATCTGATACAAATACAAAGCTACTTTGGTATTTCTTTCAACTTTTCTTTTTAGAATAGTAATTTTTAAATGCAACTTAGGGTTTACACACAAGAATCAAGGGGTGTTATGAAGGTCCTTATACGCTTCATTTTTCAGCAATATATAAAGCATTTACTGCTTAGCAACCCTTAAAAATCCCCTTTAATGAACTGAATATAAATTATGTATATAAACTGCTGGCTACCTTGCCAGTGGTTAAGCATGGGAGAACTCTGAATTCAGGTCTGCAAGATTTCTACAGAATTTCTTGAAATCACAAGTATATTGTGAATTCTAAATAATTTTTCTACCCCATCCCAAAACAGACATGGTTCTGGTTGACAAAAATTCTCCCTTGATTTTAGCAAAATAACAGTGAATTCTTCAAATGATTAAAATTTCATTCCTCCTAGGGGAGAGACCTTTTTTGTAGGTCTTGAGTTATATTTCATAAATTCATACATACACACATTTAGACTATCCTTCTGTAACTGGGGACATGCAAGAATATATAAATTCTTCAACTCATCCTCGTCATGTACTGGTTAATCTCCAGGAAAGGAGCTGCCCGCAGACCTTTGCTTTGCCATCTGTGAGCACTTTGAGGACATGGTGACGTCGTGGCCCCAGCGCTGGTGCTGCAGCGCTCTCTTGTGGGGACAGCGACTCTCAGAAAACCCTTCCCAAAACTGAGGTGAGTCCCACCGAAAGACCAAGTTTTACGAAAAGACCAGATGGAATTTCACCTACCCCAGAGGACTGAACTATAAAATCTTCTTGAAAATAATTCTTGTTCACTAACGTAAGACTTCTTGTTAAGTAAGTATGGTAGATATCAAAAACATCCTGACACTGATACAGTCCCTACTCCCTTAAGAGAGCTCTCTCTCTCTAGCAGTTAACAGCACAGGAATTGTCTTAGGAATTAATACAATTTTCTAGGAAAGAATGTCAAGCTATCCCCCTCAACTGACAGTGTAAGCACAAGCTACCTGCACACCAAGTTAGCAACAGCTCAGGCATAAATCAATGCTGTATTTGCCAGCATCCAGTCAGCAGAAAAGGAGCTTGTGCCTTAGGCATGCTAAGTGCAGGTAGCAAGTAGGACATTTTCACTTGATGAAGGATCCATATCAGATCTGGTTATCTCAAAAGGAAACAGAATGAATTCCCTGCATACACTGAAGGGTGTTATTAAGTAGCAACTCGATGGAATTAAACACAGCATGCAGGGGTGTGCCCCACTCTTGCATGTCAGCACCTCTGGGTTTTGCATGAACACCTACTCCAAGCATATGCATTAACTTGCTTGGAGGACTGGCTATTCTGCGGTTTTTAGATTCGCTGCAGATTTGAAAAAAACACAACAACCACATACAATTCTACAAAAATTTCATCAACTGCCTTGGCACAGTACCATGCAAGGGAAGAATTCAGCTATTAGTCTAGCAAAGAAAATCTATAGCAGGTCAGAACTAAATACTTAAACAGCTGCACACTGGTGCTAACACAGCCAAATGGAGTCTCTTGACTATTAGAACAGTTTGGACTACCAAAAATGACTGCTGGGGCTGTTGGGATGTGAGCAGCACTTGAGGATTATACAAAAGCAATTATGAAAATATAATCATAGATCTATCTGTAAGAAATTATTACTTTTTTATTTATAAACCCAGTTGAATAGAGCCTCACCGAGAAGCCACACTGATAAGCTTTAAACCACTTTGATTTCAGATTTAGAGACAAAAAGTAGAGTTGCATTATCATGTTCCTTGCTTTCATCTTCCATAGAGATGAGCCCATATAAAGGCAGAAAGCAGCAGCCAGTATGCTAACACATCCAAGATCTGCACAGATACCAACAATCACCCTTGGAAGCTAATTTTTATACCTAGTGTTGCTATTGCTGCATCAAAGTCAGTCAGGTATTTGAGATAAGAAAAACTAGGGTGCAAAATATGTGGAAAAGAAAGAACCCAACTCCATACAAAAATATAAGCATTAAAATTTGGCATTATGAAAAAGAGCAAGAAAAAAAATACAGGAGAAAAATGAGCATGAAAAATAGAGGGGAAAAAGAAAATGCATACATGATATGTCATGTACTTCAAATAATCTACTAAGTGTAAATGGTGTTATTTTATAAAATAATGTTATGTAATGTGTACTGAAGCACATCATTTGACATTTATAACAGACAATGAAAGACAAAAGAGTATAAAACGCAGACATGTATACCCCAAAAAAAGTGGCCAGAAAATTATGTTAGTTACAGAAATACTTCAATCCTAACAAAAACAAACAAACCACCACTACAAAAAAAACCCTAACAAAAAGCCCCAAAAACACTTCACCCCAAAAAAAACTTAAGAAAAAACTCCCAAAAATTTATTTCAAACAAATAGTAACATTCCTACCAACAGGAGACTCAGGTGTCAACCCCATGCTCTGAAGTAATGCTTCAGCTTCTCTTCTCTTCTTTTCAAGATCCGATTCTTCTTGTACTGGAAGAACTTCTTTCTTCTGGTCAGTCTAAAAATTATTCAATAATTAAGTTGTAGCATTTAACATCATTTAACTTTTCATTTATTTTGAGACCCCACAGGGTTTTTTGTAATACTGAAATGCATCATCAAGTAGGTTAGATATTCAATTTCAGTAATTCTGATGGTTCTCTTTTGTAGATAAATAGACAGGAATAACAACATTCCATTGCTTTGGTACTGTCTTTAAAGGACATACATAAACATGCAAAAAGTGTCTGCTTGTTTACCAAAATGACTAACACTTCAAAAGATTGAGTACCTTTTTACACTAATCCTAAGAACTGTAAAATGCAAAGAGTGAAAAAAACATCCTGTACCTGAGTATAAAAGTATTTTAGAGACAGTCATATGGTTCCTAATTTAAAATGACAATAACTATGTCAAAGAAAGTTAAGTTGTGTGCACCAACTAGATCATGACCAAAACACAGAGAAGTAATGAAAAAGTACCCCAAAACATTCCAGGAAAAGCTTATTTTATGAGGTATAATTTGCATTCAGGAGAAACAGTAATCCATCACTGCTTGTCACATACTTGAGCAGCGAGAAATCCAGAAGACTGTTAACAAACTAAATCTAACACACAAGCACCATATACATCCTGAGTGTTGCTCTGATTTTAAATTCAGCCTGTAGATAGGTGAAAGAGCAGAAGAACACAGCACATTGTTTGTACAGTGATAATATTGACAGGCACAAAATTCCTACGGACATCCTCAGAACCCTACTTCAGAAATGAGTTCTTTAAGTAACACCAATGACAACTCATTAAGCAGAGCTTCCACGCAATAGATCAGAGTGATTTGGCTAATGATGTCACGTGCACACAAATAGTTCTAGAAATCTGAACCTTATGCTAGTGTAAGATACTAATTTTCAAAATTTTTTTTTTTAAATCCAGCTTCTCATGTGGACAACTGTAAAGAGAACAGAAGGTGTTTATACTGTCAGAAAATGAAAGTGCTACATTGATATTAGCACCAACCATTAAACAGACACTCCCTGAACTGGACACAGAAAATGATAATGTGAACCTACTCTTAAATTTTGGGCAAGTTACATATGCAAAGTCAATTTTCAAAGCAAAAATTATTTCTTACTTCTTTCTTCTTTCTTTCTTCCTCCTTTCTCTTCTTCTCCTCTCTGATTTGAGCTAATCGTTGCTTCTTGCGCTCCAACTCCGCCTTCAACTCACTTTTGTCAGACATGGCTGAAACACTGATCAACAGAAATCATGTCACTGTTAGGCTTTTGTTTTGTCTGCATTTGTTTGGTGTTTATTTGGGGGTTTTTTGGTTTTTTTAATGATAGCAGCTTTTCTACCCAGAAGCTATCCTCAAAGAATTAACACAAGTTTACCAAAACCAGCATACCAGAAGCCTGAGAAATCAACAATAATTGAAAAAAACCCACATTCCTATTTCTATTTTTTTTTTTCACTTAACATGTTCTCAATATTAAAGTGATTGATTTAAAACAGGCAGACAGAAATATGACATGGTGACAGTGTCCATTTCTAAGGTAAGTCTGATGCTCTTTGAAGGAACTACTTGGAAAGAAACCTTAGGCACTGAAGATGTATCTGACGTTGCCATAGGATTTTTGCAGCTACAAAAGCAACTGCGAGACTGAAAACAGCAAGGAAAGCAGCAAGACAATATTTCTCTTTCATTTTTCACTTCAACAGATAAATATTGGCATGCTATAACTTAACAGTATGTAAGCTATATATCCTTCTACAGACCATTATATGATTAAAAATGAAAATCAATTAAAATATTTAGTAGGATTACTATAAATTATAAGGCAATGTAAGTACAAGTGTGGTGGTCAAAGAAAGCTGTAAAATGCATGCATTATAATCTTTTTTCTCAAAACTGTCACCCTGCTAATAAATTGGTGGATCATTTAAAGACAAAAACGCTACAAAAAGTTTTGCTACATAACTAACTCAAATACAATCAAGGTCAACAACAAAAGGTGGAAACCCTGTAAGTTTAGAACTTCACAAAGATTTAGAACACAAGTAAGAAAAACTGCGAAAGGGCTAGGTGAAGAACAACTTAATTTTACTGTTTTTAAGCAAAGTCAAGTCAGCAAAGAAAATGCACAAGTGGTCCTACAACAAATGAGGGAACTATAAATGCTTTTAAAGTAAGCCTGACAATAAGGATACAAGATTAAGCGTTAGTAATATGACTATGTGCTAATTCAAAATTAAGAATACTTGCAAGTGTTTGCATAGCACAGCTAAACACAGAGAGGGATGCAAAACGTTGCAAGCCGCATATGTCAAACCCCACATCTTAGTAATAGGTATAATGGAGTAAATGTATGTATTCCTTCACGTCGTCTGTAAACACTGAAGTGCTAATAAATAAATAATCCACAGTCAGCATTTTCAAATGGCTTTCCCGTGTCTCTTCAAAGCAGCACAAGGAAAGCGCGTTGTCACACCATGGACTGCCTCCCGTCCAGCGCCGGCCCGGGAGGCGAAGCAGCACAAACCGAGTGAACCCGGGAAAGGAGCGCCCACCCCGCTCCGCCCCGCCGGGAGCTGACCGCGGTACGAACCTGGTGCCGCCAGAACCAAAGTCACACCCAAACCCCACAGGGGCTGTCCCGGGGAGAGCGCCCGGCAGCCCTGACGGTCCCACCACGGCCCGCGGCCCGGAGGAGGCAGCGCTCCCAGCCTCTCCCACCCACTGAGCCCCGGCGAGGGCCGCCCCCGGCCCCACCCAGCTGTCGCGGCCCTCGCTGCACAGGGCGAGCCCGAAGGAAGGCTCGCTCCCCCCGGGCGGCAGCAGCGCCGGGCGCGGCTCGGCCCCTGCGCACCTGCCCGCGGCTCCTGCCCGCCGCTCCTGCCCTGCCCTGCGCCGCCGCCTCGGCCCCGCGCCCCTTCCGCCGCCGCACAAAGGCGCCCACAGCTGGCAGGCGGCTGCCGACGGCAGGCGCCGAGGGTCAAATCAGCTCCGAAGGCGTTGCGGGATGTGCAGAAATTTACGTGAAGTGCGGAAGGACACGGAGATCTGCGCAGTAAAACAATCCCCCACTCCTCCGCACCGTCAGGGCCGGTAATCGGAAAGGAATTAACACGGGGAAGGAGCGCGAAGCGATGCGGAGACGGGGCGGTTCCCGAGGCCCGGCGCCACACCCCTCGCCGCGGGGCGCTGGCCAGCGAAGCCTCTTGGAGAACAACGACGCCCAGCATGCAGCGCGCACCGCTGGGCGGGCCTCGTCGCCGGCGCTCTCCGGGCGTGGGCGCGGTGCTGCCGCGCGTTGCATGATGGGAGCCGTAGTCTTCCGGAGTGGGGACGCACCGGCAGCCCGCGCTCGGGGCCCTCAGGGCGCGGGGAGCGAGCGCCACCGCCTGCCGTGGGGTGCGCGCGCGCATGCGCCGTGCCCCGGTTCGCTGATGCCGGGGGCGCGCGGTGGGGCGCGCGGCGGGGTCCCCTCACGGAGGGGTCCCCTCACGGAGGCCTCGGCAGCGGCCCCGGGCAGGGCAGGGCAGAGCGGGCCGGGCCGGGATCCCTGTGCGGGACAGCGCCTTCGCCTCTGCTTTGGCTGCCGGGCAGTGAGGGAGGCCCCTCTTGCAGCCGAGCGTGCAAAGCAGTGGTGTCGATGCCGACACTGATGGAACCGTGTGGTTTTAACCGCGGGGCCCACGTGCGGCCGGTAGCCGTAATCCCTCTGGTGACCCGGCGATAAGGAGCGTAAAGGCCTGACTCGGTGTGAGCGTCGGGCGAGTGACAAAATGGCCACGGCCGGGCGTGCTCTGTGTCCACCGGGGGCGTTGGGCTGCCCGGGCCACACGGCGGGTCCCGCCATGGGCATCGTGCAGCTGTGGAGGTACACAGCTCATGCGGATACCGCTCCGGACTGGCAGCAAGGGACTTTACTGTTTCCCGCTCGTCCTAAATTAATAAGCTTATTGTCGCTTGTATCATGTGGAAACCTATATCAAGGTCCTTCACTTGTTTTTGGTACCTGCTGGGTTAGTGCTACTGACTTCTGTCTGTGAAGTGCTGGATCCCCCGTCCGGCTGATCTGCCAGAACTGTGCTCACCAAAGCAGAGTTGTAGGGAAGATTGCTGATTGATCCGAGGGTAGATAGAGAGAAAATGTGCACTTTTTTTCTGCTGTAACTGTTAGCTCTAACAGTTAAATTTTAATGTTTTCACATTGTTACGATATTAATTGAGTCACTGCCTCACAGGATCAGTCAGATCTATTCAGTAAAGACTGTGGCCGTGGAGTCATTTTACTGAAAACAGAATTTGTTCCTTTTCTGATTGTTTCATAAGAAATTTGCTAATGTGTTGGAAGAAGCCTTGAAAAATTACATGCATTCACAGTACAGTTAAACTTTAAAGCGAACACATAAGCATCAGTTTTTAATATAAAATTTTTCTCAGTATATCTCCTACTTTTTAGCTTAAATCTTTACTTTTAACATAATTTACAAGGCAGTAGATAGTTGAAAATGCATCTATTACTGGCAGAAGCCAAGCTCCATATTTACACCATATTTACAAAACACTTGAGCAGAAAGGAGATGGCAAAGATTTGACTCAATGGAAAGGTGAACACTAACAGCCATCAAGACCTGTGGTGATGACACCTATGCTTAAAAGCATTTATTGAAGAAAAATTTGGATTTCTTGGGTCTCAAAACCATGTGTCATGGGAAACATGGACACTTTGGTCTGTACAGGTTCACACACACATATACATACACACATATATTCTTCTGGAACAAATCTACACATACAATTTGGTAGCTTTTGTTCTGCATTACATATACAAGGCATGGTCTAATCTGTTTAATTTTTTTATAGTAATATGGCAAGAAATAGCATTATTTTTGTTACTATTGTGTGTGCCACTAATGCTAGCAAGCTGCCAGACAGCTACGGATCTGTTTGGAGGAGCAAAATGTATTTACCGTTGGTTTTGAAGTCAGTGGAAGCAATACTGCCGTTAATCAGGAAAATTATTTTTAATTTCACTATGGTTATAGAGAATTCTTGCTATTCATTATACTAAAGATGACTGCAATTCAGGAGTGATGTAAAACATCTGTTCTGTGTGCTTGATTCATTATATATGTCCACAGACAGGTACTGGTCAACTGTTGTGATATATTTATGACAACCATTAAGAGTCCAAGATGAAGTGAAAAATAGAGATCCATGAGATTTTATAGTTTTCTGGGCTTCATTTTTATGTTTACTAATAAATCTAGTATTTTGTAGCATTTCTTTCTCTGAGCCAAAAAAGCTTGTTGCTACTACATAAAACAATTCATGTTAAAAGGAGCATTTCTCCAGCTCTTGTCCTTCCTCTGGAATTGTGGGGTCAAGTGACTTAAGTCATGTCTTTTTCACCTTGATATCATGCGAGGAAGTGATGGTTTGCCCTGGGTAGTTTGTGTCACTGGTTACCAGGTTACAAATGTATCTTTACTTTCTCATGGTCTCAGTTCCATAATGTGTCAAATTAATCATCCTGATTTCAATAGCAACATTCCACTGCTAAAGCTACATGATTTGATATTTGAAAGGAAGCCTTTTGAATGGAAAGCACCTTATATAATTTAGAGTGGTATTAAAATCATATCTGCATGGAATAGTTCATAACTTCCTGCCTAACAAGGAAATCAACAACTGAATCATACCTAGGTTATTTCTGAGCTTTTCTTCCTGCCACATTTCAGAAGCTGGCAGAGTTACCCCCGTGACACAGGTATAAAGGTGACAAATACTATGCAGAGTTTTACAGGAGTTAACTCAAAATCAGTCACAGATATTCAATTGATGGTTGAAAATCGCCCTTCCATCTCTTAGTCCCATGATCAATTCAGAAGAACATACAAATTTTCTTAAATATCAAACAGTATTTAGAAGTAAACATTTTAAATGACTGCAAACTCTAAATTTATGAAGTTAAAACATGACCTCCATAGGCTGGAAATTTTTATGGGCCATTGTTTGAACTCCTGATATGTACCGAAGCAAATTTCATATTTATTTCCGTTGGAAAGGCAAATTACTTTTCATAGAAAAGGATCAAAAAGCATCAGTGGATATGGTATGTTAATAATAGGAGGTGGGACAGTGAGGGTAGAAGAGCTGATGGGACACTTACGGTTCAAAGAATTCAGCACTTTTCGTTTATGCTGGAAAAAATGTAAATTATGTCACCCTCGCCTCCTAGTGCAAAGTTATCAGACAGAAAATCACTAAGTGATACCTCTGACATTAAAATGGCTGGAATGTTATTTACTTCTATTTATTTCTTTCCGAAATCGTACAATATCTTATTGCAAATGAAACAAAAATCCACATAAAATGGTGTCAGAAACAAAGATTTGTCTGTAGTTTCAATGCTGGATTACTGTTCTGTCTCAAAGCTAATTGAAATCCAAGATGTTTGCATCAAAGCTGTAATGAGACACTGACAAATACCTTTCTGCCCCAGTGGAAATGTAATCTTTCTATTGAACATTTTGTCCTGGTAAATTCCATCTGCAGTAGTCATCAGCATTTTGCATTTGAATCAAGAAGGTCACTCCTTTGGATCAGATGATACAGTGTACACTCCACTTGCCTTTAGATGAAATTGATCCTTTACTGCATTGAGCATAAGACTGTGCTTTTTTTGCACCTAATTATCTTCTTGTTTCATCCAAATGAATTTGGAATGCTAACACTACCACCCCTTTTTGATCTTTGCACATATCAGTGAGACAGTTCTTTGAAAAGCCTTATTCCTTAGGCAGGAGTACTTTAAAAATATCCAGTTGCATTTCTTTGCTAAATAAACCAGAATAAAATCACAGTGTTTAATTTATTGGTAGAATTGAATCTTTCATGATGTTTTCTTCATTTTTGCAGCAGTAAAGCAATAGTTCTATGTATAATTACTCAAACCTGTTTGAGTAATCTTCTTAGTATCTAGTAACTAAACTACATATTCATCTTTGGTTGTTTTACTCATAAATAATGCCATTGACTTCAGTGAAGAGAGGCACCATAAAACTCAATGGCAGTTGCACTGTGTTCACTCTTCAGTGTTAAAACATTCATTACTTTTGGAAATGTGACTTTTTTTTAATGTAAAGTAAATTGTACTGACTGTATGTACAAAACTGTGTAGATTATTTGTACAAAAATAAAGGGAAAAAATCTCTAACTATGGAAGGGCTACTGTGAAATGCATAAACAGCAGCTAGGTCTCTGCAGGTATGAACCTGTTCTTATTTAAATCAATTGAAATTTCACTGCTGACTGCAATAAATGCTGCATCAAGATCTCACCTCTTTCTGAAAATCAATTAGAGGCGTTCTTAATAGGCTTGCATGCCTTTGAAAATACTTCCCTAAATTACGGATGGAAACCAATCAATTAGACCTTTGAGTTTATTTTATCAAAATAAATCCCACAATATTGTGTGAAATTAAAGGAAATGCTTAAATTTACTGGCTTTTATTTATCCAGAAAGATTAAGCAATATCTGTGATTGTCAAGCCACCTTGTTTTATTTGCTAGAACATGTAGGACTCAACAGAATGCTGATGTGACTCTGAGTGTTTTGAATTGTTTCTGCACTGTGAAGAACAATGCTGGTACTGGGAAGCTGAGCAATGAGAAATTGCTCTGTCAGGACATGGACTAAAATTAATTTTAAATATACTAATTATGTGATACTGTAGCAATTGGAAATTCTGATTCAGTGTCTACTGAGAAAATGTTGGAAATACTTTTAGAATTTTCTTAACCAACTTAAATTCAGTATGGATACCAAAAACATAATTACTAAAGAAGACTGAACAGTATTTAGTGTAAAAATATTGTGGCTTGTTCTTGTTGATTTGTATTTATTTTGAGTCTTCCATTGTTCACAGGAGATTCAGTGCTGGCTAAAGAATACATGACAAAAGCTGGCAGGTGGTACAGCATAAGGTTTGCATAAAGCTAATTTTTCCATTTCTCCCATCTTCATCTGCTGTCGTTCAGATACAACAACCTGTTTCCTTAAACTGCATTATTGTTATATGTATATAACAATATATGTATATGTTGTATGTTATATGTATATATCTATATCACCATGAGGTCATCACATGTGTGCTTCACTGTGTTCAATTTACCTAGAGCATATTCTTTTGGAATCTGAACTAGTTACACTGCTTTTATGGATTTAAAATTATAACATTAACATCTATTTTGTATTTTGTAATTTGTAATTAAGCTGTATTTTACCTGAGATATGAGACAGCATATTTATTATTACAATTAGAATATAAACTAGAATTATGTAATGAAGGTAATATATCAATACATGCATATAGTATTCATGTTAACTTATGCACGTATAGTTCTTATATTAAGGATATTGGGGTTATTATTCATTTTATTTAATAAATTCAGATAGTGAGCCAGGTCAAAAGATGTTCTAAATACCTTAGAGCTGTTACAAAACCAGAGAGAAGGTAAACTTCAGGAAGAATTTCAAAACAAAAATAAATTGAAAGTGGTGTTTGAGGTGCTATTGTATCTTATTTACTTATAAAAAGGAGGGGAAAAATTTTAAAAAGAATGAAAATAAGGAGCTACTGCATTTGGTAAGTATTCAATAAAACCAACTGTATCTGTATATACTTGAAAGTCTGATCCTCAGAAATTACTGAGTGGTTCTCTTCAAACTAAAAATGGAAAAAATGTGACTGTTAGCCTAAGAGCAAGCATGATAAGTATTGGCCTAGAGATAATTGCTTTGAAAAGTTCTTTTAAGGTAATGAGAAAGTCATAGAGGAAAAGTGCCATTTCAACCAATTAAGTGTAATAATATCAGCTGATGTGGGAACACATTCTGGGAAGAGAAAAGTATTGCAAAGCCTGGTATGGCCGGTGTGGAATACAGAAATGTATCCAAGTGAGAAAACATCAAATGTAGGATTATCCCTACTTGTGGAGAATCCATTCCAAAAAGAAATTGAACCATGGGCTACTGCATATGAAATTTGTAGGACTCCCTAGAGAGGTAAAAGGGAATCTGCAGATTCTGTCATCAGTATGCCAAAGATCTCTGCACTGTACTGTAGTGCACAAAAGTAAGTGTTCTCCAGATTTCCATTTTTAAATGACTTCTTTCAGAATACTGATCAAACCTTGGTGTTCTGAGGTTTTAAAGGCACAGTGAGGTTCTCTTTGCTGTTGTTTTGCATGTGAATGCAAGAAAGAGGTTCTGATTAAGGTTTTAAAATTAGAGCAAAAATGTTGTTAATGTTCTGAAATAGCTTGAAAGGTAAATAGAATGCTACCAAATTGTTCCGCGCAGGCATATCCTATAATCCTAAGTATAAAATAGGTTAGACAGAGGTAGACAGCTTAGTCTCAAGGTTAGTATTTAAAAAACCCAAGACAGTATTGGCTAGTGTGATAGACAGTGAATTCAGTGTATCAGTGAAGCACTGTCAGGTTTTGGTAAGCATCACAGAGCAAGACAGTTTTAAGGGAAAAGCTCTGGAGAGCTGGCAAAACTGGATCCCAACAGCTTAGACAGCTGCATAGGGGGTTCCATTAATGAAGAAGACCTCTGTTTTTCTGTATGAAATCCAGTTTTCACATATATTTTTTTCAGATTTTCTGGGAAAGCACAATGTTTCTGGCTAGCTTCCCCTGATACTGTGTATGTATAGTTGCATACACTGTTTCCTTTTTGCTGGCACTTTCTCCTCTCAGAAGGTCTCTTCTGGTTATATTGCTGTTGATGACAGCCAGCTGGTTGCTTTAGAAGATCTCATTGGACAGGTTTCTGTGTTGGGTCAGAATTGGATATGATATCTGTCTTTCTAACCAATCTGATGAATCATGTTCATAATGTCACTTCCCTGACTTGTGGTGCAAGCATGGAAAAGAATTGAGCCAGACAAGTTCTGTCAGCTGCTGGTAGTTTTGTCCCACTCCTGCACTTAACTCTACAAATGAATGAAAAGGACAAAAGAACTGCTAGAAAGAGGGTGACCTGGTTTTCTGTCGGTTTCTGTTGGGAAAGTCAGTTTTATTCCAAATCTTTACAAAACTAAAAATACTTTATTTTTCCGATGAAATTGTGAACATTTATGTGAGCACATATATTCCAAAGAAGTCCTAAAGCCACCTTTATCATGTATAGGATAGTTTTATATTGTATTCTGTAGGAATAAATGTGAACTTGCTCTGTCTCTACATTGAGCCTGCTGGACCCCATTGGAACACAATGACCATGGTACCAGTTTGAGCTGGCAGTGACAGCCCAAGGCTGGGCTATTGAAGTTGGTTATAGCCCTGTGTATGGGTGTAAAGTGATGCTCTGTGTAGTCGATTTTGTGAGGTAGGTTCTTTCATTTTGGGCAGAAGAATGAACAGTCCACTTGCTTGATATGCAGGCTCCACATTTAGCTTCATAGAAAAGATAACAAGTCGTAATTATGAATATCTATGTAGAAGGAAAACAGCAGGTAGTAGAGGATCCTTTAATTACTAGATAAAAGCATAAAATCCAATGATCAAAAGTCAAAAATAGATAAATGTAATATATTAATTATATACTTCAAAATTGTATTAATTATAGTTTGGAACAATGTATCTAGGGTAAGAGGAGTATTCTATCTATTCTATCTAAATTCTTTAATTGCCATTTTTTCTGTATGCGCACGCACAATTTCTGAACTGATATGGGAGTTGTTGACTAAGACCTACAACTTTTGATTTGAAGGACATCAGAACAGTTCACAGAGGCTGGACTTTACACTCTCTGATCTTCCTGGTAAGACTTCTTGCCCTGAATAGTATCATCATTAGAAATGTCATTAGCCAACCGTGGGAAATAAAGAGGGGAGAAATAAGACACTTCTTGTTCCCCACAGTGCTCTCCTCCCCATGTAAGAGAAATTAAAGTCAAATGTGACATAGCAGGAGATAATAAAAAAATTAGAGGCTTTGAAACAAGGAAACTCTATGTCAACACTCCACTGTGAAAACGGGAGCAAAATGTAAAACCCCAAACCAAGTCTCAATTTGCCACTATTTGCAAAGAAAATAAATTCTTCTCAAAGGTAGATGAATGACAATGAGTATACTACAGCCCTCATGGTAATATTGTAGTTATGATTCAGGTTATTAGGTTTATCTTCAAATTAATTCTGTGTTCAGGGGAATCTCAATAAAATGGTGGGTTCACTGAGACTCTGGGTGCTCAGATAAACTTCTAAATTTCAGGAAGCTTGTCCATATACCCTAAATTTGAGGCTTTACTAAAATTTCTATTCAAGTAACACTAATATTGGAGGCAATCTTTGGCAAATGCAAAAATAGCAAGCTATTATTATCAGTGGCTCTAATATTTTTTTCAAGAAATGCCATTTGAGGTTTTGCAGATGATGCTCAAATTTTTTTCTAGTAGCAAAACCAGCACTGCAACAGGCATGACTTAAAGAATCAGCTATCCTTAATAATTGAATTTCATTTGTAATCAACAAAATACAAAACCATAAACTCAGTTTTTGTAGCTAGAAAATCCGATTTACATGTCAAAATAAACTGTTGATCATGTAACTAACCAAAGGAAAAGGGAACAAAATTAATTATTACCCATTTTTCTATTAAATACCTGTAGTTCAGGAACTCCAGAATATTTACCTCAGTAATACGATAGTATCTTCCAGTTATTGATTTTAAACTTTTAGACAAAGTAGATAGTATTTATGGTTTGTTCAATTATGGTATTTAATTCTATTTCTTAGGTGTATATCATTTAATTTGAAAAATTACTGAAATAAATTAGATTATCTGTAATAATTACATTTGAAAATCTATACCCTCCCAGTGCCAAAATCCCTCTAACTGCCTTCTGCCCTCGGTATTTATTGTCTGCTTACTAAGGAGCCTTGCCTTGCTTGTGAAGTTCCCTACATTTTGATGCAAGCTTTTTCCATTATCTCAAAAAATTGCATTTTCCGTGGGCACTGTAGGTTAACTGAAGACAGTTGTCTGCCAGCTGGCTGTAAATGATTTCTAGTTGCAAAAGTCTGCCTTATAAGCAAAAATCCTTACCTGTTTAAGTGGCCAGAGAACGTAATTAAAAACTGAAGAATGTGCAGAAGATTATAGAGACAGTGAATTGCTAAAATAGTTGTAATGATGCACAATTCTACAGTCACCCTTTTCTCTCTGCTGAAAGAGCCTGTGTGGAAGGCAAATCTCTGCCTGACAGATTCTGGTGAGAGTTTTTGTTAATTACACCTAAGTTACAAGGAGCACTATGTCAGTTCTATATAAAAACAGTGCATTGCTTCCATTATAGTTGGACATTTGCATGAAACCACAAATAGTTTCCTTGCTTATCTGTGTTCCTGGCTTGAGACCAGATGCTTGCTTGCCTTTTATTAGTTGCAGAATAACCTAAAATAGAGGATGAATAAAATAATTGACCAAGAATGTAGCTTCAGATATTATTGTCTATGTGCACCACTCTGTCTTTCCCTTTTCTACCTCTCCCTAGGGGAAAAGCAGTTATCTTCCTTATGCTAAATCCAGTTCCTATCCACAGCAATCATGTAAATCTTGGCATCAGTCTCACAGCAGAATAAAAAGTCAAATCAGCAGGAAGCTTCTACATAAGAGCAACAGGCAGCTCCAGGAGGAAGAAAAAAACCAACAAGAAAAAAATCTTTTCAAACTCTTCCATTTATTTTCTTTCAAAAATAAAGAGTTCTACTCATTAGAAACCCTCAGGTTTTCTTGTATTTTTAAAGATAATATGCCTTCAAAGAATAACAACTTATTATTCAGCCAGCCTTTCAAAGCCTTTTATTTCAAAGCTTCTTTCTGAATAAACAAATCTATAAAGAGAACAAATTGAAGTTTCTGCTTTTCCTGGTGTTTTACATAGAGGCTACACAGTCTGTCTTCTCTCAAAATGAGTCAGATCTGAAATTACAAAGTAACCAAAAATTGTTGGATGTAGCTGGTGGAATTAATTTTATGTATATTACCTACAAACTGGCTCTAAAGCCACAAAAATATTTTTAATTGAAAATTCAAAATGTTAGATCAAAATCCCAAGGTATTTATTATTATTATTATTATTAGTAGTAGTAGTAGTAGTAGTAGTAGTAGCAGTATTTGCATAGGGATGTTTTAAATGTTTAGAAATAGGCAAAGGAAGACTAAGTATAATACAAATAACTATCATAAACATGGCGACAACATAATAAAACTAGAAGTAGGGTTTGTGATATAATTTGAATTTTTACTTATTGGACTGAAGTACAAAATGTCTTTGTATCTAGTTATTACATTTCACAAGAGCTTACTTCAGAGTGAATTAGTCCTTCAAGGCATCGGGAGGAACTGTTTTACTCAGACTAAATTGAGTTACCCTCCCCAAGATGAGAGGTTGATTACTCAGGTTTTAAACCAGAGAAAATGTACTGAGAAATATAAAGATTTTGTTGCTAGAGCAGAGATTCAGGGAATACAAAGACAGGAGTAAAATATCCTCGGAAGAACTGGAGAATGGAGTTTGGAATAAGAAGGAAATGTTAATTAGTGAATGGGGCTCATGGAACTCAATAACTTGGAAATCATTATGTAAATAAGTGCAAAATATACAATTTGTAGGAAAATGTGGAGGAATGTCTGAACTCTCACAGGATTGTAGCCACCTCTTCAGTTAGGAAGAAGACCAAGGCATTGCTGTGACGAGCTCAAACCATGTGTAGATTCCTTGATAGAGTTTCTTACAGTTGGTACCTGAGTAACAACTGAAAATAAAAATAGGGGTTCAAGCAGAGTACACAAGACTCTGTGATGGCTGACATGAGCTTACAAAGGAAGAAATCAAAAGAAGCACTCTGTGTGATTCTGTGCCAGAATATTTGACTTCATATTAAAAGCAAGTACAAATGGAGTACAAGTGCAGTCAGAGATGGGAGTAACAGAGAACTCTCCTGTCCCTGAACTCAGCTAAAAACTCTGGAAGCTATTCTTACATAAAGATATCTTTTTTTGTGAAGTGAAAGAGCTCTGAAGTGGAGCACAATAAAGAACAATTTCCAACATCAGGGATGAAGAAATACTGTATTCTAGGTGGGCCCTTTAAAAGAATAGAGAAGTGCATCTATAATTTCTGACATGACTCTGTGTTTTATTACTGCTAACCTTGTGATTTTGTTTTGAGGCAGACAACTCATCATTGTATCACCTAAAAGCCAGGCTGGCCTAGCATCTGCCAAAGGCCGTTCTGGTAGTGCTTGCCACCTAGTGGATTACTGCTTGTATACACATGTGAGAAGGATCATCTGCCACAAAAATATTTGACCATCACACTATCAATCACAGTAATATTTAATTATATCTTGCAGAATCTGGATACTACTCAATGGATTTATTTTTTTTGTTGGAATGAAATGCTCATGAAAATTGAACTAGAAATTGCAAATATTTTCAAAATTTTTATCCATTTTCTGACAGCTGTATTTGTAACTAGGACATGACTTGGTGACCAGCAAAATGTGGACTTTGAGAGCCAATGAGTAGTCAGTGTGTGTGGCCATGGACTCAGCTGTAAACTCAAGCCCCATGCTAACATCTGTTGGCTGGTGCTCTATGATGAGTACATTTGGTGAACATAAATGAGCTCATTGGAATTTATAGCCACTGTTTCTGCTTCTTTTGCAAGTTTATTCCATCAACTACTTACAAGAACCACTTCTCCACATAAATGTGCCAAAATCTGAGTCCCCTCTTTCAATATTTAATACAACTGAACTTTAACTGAACTTTCTAATAATCAACGTATTTTAAAAACATGGACTATTTTACCAGAATTTTCCCCAAAACATCCAGCCTACAGGCAACAAGTCACGGGAAGTTATCAGCAACAGGGAATTGTCAGGCTTGAATGCAAAAGATTTTATGCTACACTGATGTTTGTAATAGTATTTTTATTATTCCATGATGATGACAATGTTGGAAAATTTTAGCCAACAGCTGTACAGTATTCAGAAATAATCAATTTATGCTTCACACTTTCAGGATAATTTCCAATTAAACTTACTAAACTCAAGAACATACCTTAATTCTTAGTTGTTACCAATATGTTCATATAGATAATTTTACTTTTATAACATTTTATGGTGATTAACCTATTTATGAGTAACTGGATATGCAGACGTTAAATTGGGTCAGAAATTCCATGGGGTCTGTGCTTAGTCTGGCTGTTACTTACCTGAGGGTATTTGGGTCTCACAGTGCATTATGTTACCATTATATATCAGAATTCATGATCTTCCTATATCTGCTATGGCATTCTCATGACAGGATAGTTTTCATTTGATTTTTTCCTCCCTCTAACAACTGCTATGAGGAATTTCTGTTATGATTAGAAGATGAAATAAAAATTGCTTATATAGTGAATTCCTTCACTTTCAATTATATACTGATTATGTTTGTAAGACTAAAAAGTATATAAATTTAATCAAAAAGATCATTATAAATAGTTGAAATTAAGACATATTTAAGAAACTTTGTGCAACCGTCCTCCTGTTTTCGAGAAGCAAGTGAGGAATAATTTGATCTTTATCCAAATTTAGAAAGTTATATTTTAGTACCATAATGAAAATCTGTACACAGTAGTATCATAAGATTGAAAAAGCATTTTTATTAATATATAAAAAAGAATAAGGAAAATAGACATTGTAATTAAATATTTGCTCTCATCTACAAATAAGTACCTTGTATAATAAAATAACTTTTTAATTCTTGTGAACAGTTAGAAACAGAGGAAGGAATTTTCTGAACTAAAAGCAGAAGAAAGAGACTTCTGAAATAGAAAATATTTGGCAGTATCTTTTAGTCACTCAATAAAATATCCATGTAAACAAGTAATCCATATTTACAATATCATATGCAATATTCTTGGTTACATGTAGTAAGAAATACACATGTAATTACATTCAATTTTAAATCTAACTTGTACCATCATTTTTCAGTTTCATTAATGTTGGAAAAAACACTTCTGCTTCTGTGCATTTACATGACAGCATGTAAATATCTTTTTTTCCAGGCATTTTAAAAAGACAGCACTTTCAATGTTAGGTTTTGTAACTTCCTGGCTTTTTATAGGAATCTAAATCTGGAATGTCAGCTCTACAATCACATTCCTGTAAAAACAATCATGGAGATGATTTCCAAACATGCAGAAAAATCTTGATGAAAAAGCTGGAGTTGTACCTTCCATTTGAATCTTTGAAAATACACTTTTTTATTTCCTATGTTGCTACTGTATGTATGTTACTCATAAATACAGGTAAGATTTGCATGAAAGGAAAGTTAACAGAAGGCCACTTTGAGAAGCAGCTTTAGGACTATTACTCTCCAAAGACCTATGTATTTTTATTTAGTATGAACCAACCACATGTTTTGCAAGGATACTTTGAGGCCTTTTTAATCAGTTTAGAATTGAGCCAGAAGTTTATAGTATATTTTGTCAGTTTTAAATTGCACACACCAAGGTTGATCAAGGTTTAGGAGCTCACAGCTACTGCATCTCATGGGGACCTTCCAGAGACCAGCAGCCAGAATCCTAGAGTTCATGCACATATCACTGACTATAAATTCCCCAAATGGAATCTTCCAGCTTCTGATGAGTTTCTACTATCATGTTTAACCTCTGAGTTGGAAACCAAAATTATGTTCTGTGAGACTCCCCTCCAAAGGTTGCTAATCCTTGATTTTCAGTTAGTTTTGTATCACAGAATCACAGAATAGTTGGGGTTGGAAGGGACCCCGAAGGATCATTGAGTGCAGCCCTTAGCAAATGGCCCACGTGGGGTTTGAACCCACACCCTTGGTGTTACTCATTCCTTGCTCTTTATGAGAATAGAGAAGTAAAGAAATGCCACCATTCGTTTTTCAAGTATGATTCCCCTGGAATCATGGAATACAAGGGAAAACAGAAGGCAGACTGGTTATTTTAGCTAAACCCTAACATTGGTTCATATAGAACCAATCACCTAAAAGCTGTTCATTTCAATACATTCAGCTCAGTGCTGTGACAAAAGGAATCATAGATTTTGTGTTTTTTCCAGTACTCTGTACAGTTAGTTTCTTCCAGAACAATCCCTAGGACACTGACTACCTTCCACACAAACATATGCTTTTATTATGTGACCTAGTACTATGCTAGGGTTGAGTGAGCTCATTTTCACAGGTGGATGAGACACAGTAACAGGCCAATACGTAACAATTTAAAATGCTGCTGCCTGTGTGAGTGCAGTGTAGAAAGCTGCATAGTAAATTACTACAAGTGAGCTCGTTTATTCACTTCCCCTGTCATGCTTCACTGTTTGATTCATTGCACATAGTGGGACTGGAGGAGTGCTCACACAATAATTTAGTAGTTTAGTTTAGTATTCCTTCTGTCATACCTGAATTGTACATTAAAAGCAGGTATTTTCTACAGTGAAAAAACACACCAATGTGAGGTTGGTCCCAGGCACCCACAAACCTGTAAGTGAAAACATGTAACTCTGGGATGTATTCCTTGAGTACCAAATAGTACAGCAGAAATGTTTTAAAAATATTTTATTATGCTAGCTTTCTGTACTGCATTCACCAAATAATAAAATATTATTACAAATCAAATAACAGGGACTGAGATGCTTCATGTCAGAGAAGACCCAAAATAACTGATGTCCAAAATAGTTTGTACTAACACACAATGAACTACAAGAATGGCACACTTGTTGAAGAGTAATGTATTAAAACGTTTTTAAAAACTGAAGTAGATAAAAATTTATGTAGTATTTTAAAAATAGGAATTTATGTGCTGTCTGAAACTAACTATATTCCAACATGAACCGTGGTAAATTTGGACTTCTACTGGGCTCTGCAGCTTTTACAAGAGATTATAATAGAATGGCTCATCATTTGGGACATGTGCAGCCCAAATAATCTCCAATAATCATTCTTCTATAGTAGTAAAAGTATAAATATTGTTTCTATCTGTGAAATTAATGAATGAGTGTAATACATTGATACTTCAGTTACTGGAAAGAGCAATAAAAGTAAAGTGCCAGTAGGGACTCTTCATTATTTAGAGAAAACTGCATTATTTAACACCGTAATTTCAAATTAAAGTCATTGAGTTTATACAGATTGCTTATAGACTAAAGCATGTCTTCATGTGTATGATATTAATGCTTTGGATGTCAGTGTGGATATAAGCAAATTGGCTTTCAGTTAACAGGTAGCATTTTATTAAAACAGCAAAGCTCACCTGTGTCTTAGAGAAAGCATTTCTCACTTGAAGCTCATTTTTTTTCTGTGAGACTGATAGCAGATTTTTCTGGTTTCTAACCTCCTAATTTCTAGTCTAGTACCATAAATCAACAGAACTGTGCAATCAAATCAAGATATTACCATGTTGCCTTCTGGGATAAAAGGAAGACTTCATTTTAGTGATACATTTTTCTAAGTGTGTTTCTATAGCTTTTCAAATAAGACAAATTCTGCATTTGGATGTCTTAAATTTTCCTTAGATTTCAGTAATAATTGCACATAATTCAAAGCCAAATATGGTCTGTACACAATATGTTTGCTAGAATTTGTTTAAAAAGTCAACAGATACGTTCTGATTTTAACAAAACAAGACCAAAAATCCCCAGAAATTTCTAAAGCAAACATAACATTTTATGAAGATACCAAGTGAGCTTTTAATTTCTTTTTTTTAATTAAACATTTTAGAATAAACATTTTTATGAAGCAACTCTGTAAAGTGCTGAATGACCTCAAATCCCATAGAACATAGCAGCTGGTGAGGGGGTTAATCAACTAGAGAAATCAGAGCTTTAAAAAAGTGAACATTACCAGAAAATCTATGTGTGGCAAACTAAATTATTGTCTGGTATATTTCATGGCTGATTGATAACATGCAAAATCACTCAAGAGCAAATTTAGTCTGAATCTTGCTAAATTTTCATGACTATAAGAGATATAAGCATTAAATTAAGCAATTATATGGAAAATGGTTTCCAATTATGTGATTTTCCCATTACATTATGTCATTTATGCTCTTGTTTTTTCAAACAAGGACTAGGCTTTGGTCAGTATAATACGTTTGGTACTCACAGAATTTCAATCCAGATGCAGAAAACTTGAGTATCTTTCAGCAAGCCATACTAAAAATGAACCTCCAACCTACTTCTGTATCAATATAACTAAATTAGGGGACCTTCACCAGGGGAATTTGGCAATATAATGGTACTTTTCCTCTGTGCATTTTCTTTACATAGTTGATCTTTGTCCTGCTTCATCAAATTTGATGTTTTGTTTTCTGGCCGCTTCAGTATTGATCCTCAGATCAGATTTGTCTGCATTACTGCTGTTTGTCATTGTGGATTCTACTTCTGTGCCTTCAGAGTTTGCTCCAATGAGCCTCAGGATTTTAGCATTCTCTGCTGGGGGCCGCTTCCAGTGGGGCCTGCTTGCCATCCACAAAATCAGTGAGCCAAATATGACAAGCAAAAGACCAAGACAGTTGACTAAAGTTGCTTCTGGTGGGGATGTACTGTATGCAGGGTTTTTCCTTTGTAGGGGGAAAAAGAAAGATAAGGTCAGAAAATATTGTTTTAAAGACAATCCTGGTCTAAAAACAGCAGTCTCCCGCTGGGTAGGTCTTTAATACAAACAAAACAGTGTCCCAGTATTGGATGCTTATTATTCTGGGCAAATGGAAGTGTAGTTTGCAATAAAAAACCTTAATGAACACATGAAAACAAATACTCACAATGCAAATATAAGCTTTTCTGTGATGCCCATGAGAGCTGTTGCAATCACTGTTGCAAAGATGGTGAGACCTGAATAAACGTGTATTGGCAGGAGAGCTGCTCGGAGATGAACTGGAGCAAATGGGAGCAGAAAGACAGCGAAACCCAAGACAAGCTGAAAACAAAAGAGATTTGTAGTTAAAGCTAGATGGAAAACAAGCTGCACTTCTCAAGCAGAATAAAAATAATCATAAAAATTCCATTCTGAGATGTCTTCAGGTAAAAATTTGAAAAGAATTGGCATTTCTATTTTTAAGTGTGTTTCCTGTCAAAACCAAAGCAAAATTCTGGATTAGCATTTGGGAAGCAGAATTATTAAATGTTTTATAAGTCATCCTACCTAATATTATAAACTTACTGATAATGCTAAAACTCCAACCAAACTAAGTACTGGAAGAACAAGTTTTCAGTGTCACTAATTCACTAAAATAGTAGAGGTGTGAGAAGCTACACTTTTAGAGTCTCATCAAGTCCTGTTCTCTGCTCCTGTTACAGGTTTGCACATACAGGCACATCAGAAGGCAGTCTAACCTTCTGACTTGAGTGGATTAAATAATTTTACCTTGTTAGAATTTCAGTTAAGTGCCTATCTTTAGAAGGAGAATGGTCTCTCAATATATCCCTCACATGGCATTTACAGAGAGAAGACATGTATGGGTGGCATCAAGTTATCCAGGGTCCTATAAGCACTAGTTTTGTGATGGAAAATAGCCCATCATGTCCCATGGTTGCAGTCACAGGCTTGAGGTTGCATCCCTTCTTTAGTTTGTTCTACCATCACCCCTGCTGCTAAATTAGGCACAGTGCATGAATTTGTATTTCATCTTGCTTTAACTCAGTCTTAGTCCTTGTTTTATCTTTCCATAATGGATTAGAGAGCCCAGTATTTTCTCCCTGGGAAGCTTTATAGTACACCATAATCAAATCATCTCTTAATCTTAGATCTGCTAAACAGCTGGAGTTTTTTATGTCTTCCACTGGAAGATAGCTTTTCCAGCTCCCAAATTACTTTTCCAGAGTTTCTTTGGGTTTGTTGCTTTTTAATCTTCTGATTACTCTTTAATATTTAAAAAAAACTACTCCATAATATTTTACATTAGTTTCACTAATGCCACCTTTTTCCTGATGTCACAGCATTGTGAGAGCTCATGTTTGAATACTTCTTTCCAGAGACACTGTTTTCCAAGAAACAGTCTCATTTTACATTTTTGCCCTATTCTAAAATTTATGTCAGTGTGCTATACTGTGTTAACCTGCATTTGGCTTAAATACAATATAGTTACAATATTGTTCCTGTAAGCACAGTATCATGTGCCTGTAGGACTGACCTGCCACTTCTGGTCAGTGCCAAGTGTCTTCTCTGTTAACAAAGATCCTACATTATGACTGCTTTTAGTAGTGCTCAGTCACTTAAACATCAGTCTCTGACTGGAGATTTACATCCCAGACTGGAGGAAGGAACACCAAGGATCTTTTGATGTGACAGGCAAGGCATTAAGTGCCATTGATCATGTTTACAGTACCAAAATGAAAAGTAGAACTAAGATCTTATTCATAATTCTGCATTTAACCATTAGAAAAAAAATGCTGATACTCAGTGAAGTGGCAGCACAGATTTCCTTGAAATAGCTGCATTATTAGGACAAAGAATATCTTAACGTTGTTCTTGTTCATTCATATTCATTCTCATTAATTTGTTCAGCTATAGAGAAGATACTCAGCAATGCTGCAATATGCTTTCTTTTTTTCTAAATGTTACAAACGCTATTTCCACACTATTTCTTGTACCTCTTGGCCTGAGCAGTGAAGGACAAAGTCCAGAACCCAAATCCCTTAGCTGAGGGTTTTCTGTGCTTGATCATAGATAATTAAGTCTTTTTTCCTTCTAGTCTTTTGGGAAAAAAAATATTTGGAGGAACAAAATTTATTTCCATAGTGTAATAACACAATCTGGAGAGTTCAGAATGCATATGCAGAAACATCTGTATGTGTTCTGTGAATTTCAGGGCATGGCTGCTCTTCTTTGCCAAATGCAAAACATGCTAAGTTAGCTCATTCTACATTATAATAATGCTAATTCTCTGCCAAGAGGAGCAGTTCAAAGCATGCCCACAAACACCTAGCAAAGTTCTGCTGATTCAGGAAAACTGGTTAGCCAGTAGTAGCTCATTCAGATGTCAGATCCTTTACATCTCTACTGCTCCCTGATGCACTTGTTCTGCTGATTAACAAAAGTCTTGAGGCCAAGAAGTGACTACTTAAATTTATGATAGCTGAAAAAAGAAAAAAAAGAAAAGCAGTTACTTCATTTGAGACTTCCTTAATAAAAGCTCTAACTGTATTTAAATATGCTGCCAGTGAAACAAGTCACTTGCTGTAAGTTCAGGACTTAATAGAGCTTAGAAACACACTACTGTGTAATTGTATTGTAAATTAATGGCCATTATCCTAGCAAATAAACAAAATATGCTTAAAAACGTGTTTTTCTTCAAAGTCAGTGATCCAGTATTTGTACATTTACATGCTAATTTGCCAAATCAGAGTGTAAAATGGCTATCCCAGTAGTTACAATGTACTACTGAGAGCCTATTTTTCCTGAATTACTCAAAACATTCTTCAAATTTACAACCTGTTTATAAATACAGTTGGATTCTGACCTGGAGACAGTAAAATATAACAGCAGCCAGCCCAATCCAGCTGTGCAGACTGTACATGTTAGGAATGTTCTTGGCATTGTGGTAGTCAAACACAGCTACCATAGAAACAATTGCAAGGATCATAGCTATGGTGTTTAATCCAGCATGTATGAACTTCATTAGGAGTTTGCTGCACTTCCAGGTCCAGGGCAATCTGTACACAATAATAGCTGAAGAAAGAAGAGAAACAAGATTTTAGGTCATATAGGAGAACTTCTTTCAGATGTTAATAATTATGCATAATTCACATAGTTACATTGTAAATTACAGCAAATTCCAACTTTAGGTCTTCTAAAAAGTATATTAAAAGGCTTTTTCTCATACACTTAGCACAGCATATTCCGAATATACAACTGAGGCTTAAATGTAGCTTTTAGGGGATTTTTTTCTCAATTGAAAAAAATCCCACAAGCTTAAGCATGTTTCAAAAAAAACCTCAGTAAATAACTTGGTATCATCTTTTCCTCAGTCATTAAATTGATCTAACAGGGAAATGGCATAGGATTTTGTTTGTTCTGCTACTAGTCAGATTGGAGCAATATAGCCTGATTCTTATGTTGAGAAGATCACTTATTGAGGAAGTGTGTAGGATTATTTTATAATATTTATTCTCTTTGCCAACTTCGGATAATGCTGTTCTCTCATTGCATAGGTACTTACATGGCTGTCTATTACATTGATATCAATAGGACTACTCTGAATGGGAAAATGCTCTTCAGCATAAGGGAGTCATAATCTGACTCCTAGGAGACAAAAGCATTTGACAAACACAAGCCTTCCACCACTGTTAGATGAATGTAGGGAAGTTTTGCCTATACTTGAATTAATAACTCCAGCAGACAGTGTTTTGTCCAGCCTGAACAAAACAATTATATCCATTGATCTGACTCCAGATGTTCCATAAGAACAACTTAACCTAGAGCTGCTTCTTGCTGAGTTTTCTCCAAGATCCCCACAGCCCCCACCATGCCACAGCTGTCCCCTGTCTGTCACATGAGCCAGGTGCTTTCCACAGGGGACACAAACAGGCCAGATCACATCACTGCAGCACCAGGTACATCTGACTACAAACCAGGTAATCATTCTGGATGTGTGACAGCACATAAGTATATTCAGGGAACGGGGGACAAATATTTATGAGGACAACAGATAATTGGACCAATAAAGACTAATGCCCCCATCTATAATGTCTTGCCTGAGCAAAGTCTGAGCTCTGCTCAGTGATTCATCACCTCCTAATTTAAGGCTTCTGCTTATGAAATTACAGTGAATATTTTATATATAGTTAGCTATAATAAAACAAAAGAATAATAAGTCATGTGGTTTTTTTTAATCCTGTTGCAAACATTAAGAAATAGAAAAGTATTACCAGATAAATACAAAGATTAGAAATGTATTTAAGTGATTCTTATGTGTCCTACTCATTCATTACTTCTCCATAACCCTTGCACTTGAGGCAAAAATCATAGATTATGGAAAACAAGTAGAATATTCTCTCGGCATGTTCTGATGAATAGTAGTAATAAATGACAAATTCTTTCCAAGTTCTGTTCACACTTTTTAAAAACTTGGATGCATTTCAATAAATACAGTACTACACTACATAATTCACAAAGAAAACAGTTTACAAGTAAAATTTCCATACTATGATCAGATTTTAAATCAATGTATGCCTTTACACACTGTGTGAAAATATACTGGAATGAAAGTGTTCCTTAGAATATTTAAATACGTACAGCGCTTAGGTTGTTCTTGGCTTTCTACTTTAAAAAGCAACAGTAGTAAATCCTAAAAAATCAGGAAGATAGAAACCTTGTTTTAAAGATGGTTTGAGTGTCTTAAAGCAATCTGTTACATAAATATGGTTCTACACACCAAGCTTATCACCTCCAACAGTTCCCCAAAGTGACATTATATGATAATGTTAGACTCAAAGAATCCTAGAATCACTAAGGTTAGAAAACACCTCTCAGATAATCAAGATTGACCATTAACCTATCACTGCCACATTAAACCATGTCCTGAGCACCACGTTTATGTTTTTTGAACACTTCCAGGGACAGTGATTCCATGACTTTTCTGGGCAGCCATTTCAATACCTGACCACTATTTCAGTGAAGAAATTTTTGCAAGTATCCAATCTTAACCTCCCCAGGTGCAACTGGAGGCCATTTCCTCTGTTCTGTCACTTGTTACTTGGGAGATTAGATCAATCCCCACTTGCTACACTCTCCTTTCAGGCAGTTGTGGAGAATGATAAGGTCCCCCCTGAGCCTCCTCTTCCCCAGGCTAAACACCCGCAGCTCCCTCAGCTGCTTCTCAGCAGATTTTTTCTCCAGACCCTCCACCAGTTTCGTTGTCCTTCTCTGGACATGCTCCAGCCCCTCAATGTCTGTCTGGTACTGAGGGTCCTAGAACTGGACACGAGATTTGAGGTGTGGCCTCACCAGTACCAGGTGCAGGGGAACAGTCACTGCCCTGGTCCTGCTGGCCACACTATTGCTGATACAGGCCAGGATTCTGTTGGCCTTCTTGGCCACCTGGCACACACTGGCTCACATTCAGCCAGCTGCCAATAATATCCTGCATTAAGCTATTATTACTCAACTTAGTACTAATGATAATGACTTCTAATTTTGTAAAACAGATGTGTCAAAAGGCCCCAAAACAAGCCTTGACATCCCATGTGGCTATTCCCAGTAAATCCTCCCTACCATACGACAATAATTTATTCACAATACAACATTTCCATCCTTTGTATAGACTAAAAAACTCAATAATTGGTTTAGTTATTGTTTAAAATCCTCTACTTGAATTTAACCAAGTTTATTTTAGCTACACCTTTCTATTATCAATTACCTAAAGACTTCTTTTTCTCGTATGTGTCTGAAGAGGTATCTGATTTCCCACTCTCATCCAAATTGCTTTGAATTCAGTGGCAGACTTCAGTCAGCCAAATTTGAATCAGATTCACAGTGGCATCGTGTCTGTTGATATTTCATCTGATTTACTACAATACCCCTTCACTCTCCAGCTTTGCTTTTCCTACCATGTCATAGGACTTTCTTCCTAAATAATGCTGTATTAGTGAATTCCTTGTGTGTGTGTGGCTTCTTAGCTATGGTAAACTTCCATTTACTTTACATATATCCTTACCTATGCAGGGCTTGGGGTAATCCCCTTTCTCTGTGACACAGGGAAAAAAATGAGTTTCAGAGGAAAAAAAAATAGAAAATACATAGGAAAAAGCTGCAGAAAGCCTCTCCCTATTTTCTTCAGAAGTTCTATGCTTATATAAAAAAACAATAGGTTGAGCACATTAAGTGGTATAGATCTTGGTGAAGTTAACAGGCAGTTTTCATTGTTTATTTATAGCCTGAAATTACATTTCCTATTGAGCAATATTATGTAAAACAACTTCAAAATACCGTTTATTGCTCAATAGTAGTCTGCAGCTCAAAGCCAGAAGGTGGCTGAGAATAGCCCCACTCCCACTGAAAAACAAAAATTTACAGTGTAAGATCAAATCACAACATTCCCTTCATAGCCAGAACTAGACAGCCTTCAGCATCTTCCAGTCTTTTGACTGGTTGGAAGTGTAATGGGAAAATGTTAGTCCACAGCTAAACTCTATGAAATCCAAAGTTCACACATGCTTAAAAAAAAAAAAAAAAAAAAAAAAAAAAAGAAGAAGAAGCAACCCTGTATCTTAATGATTATATGTCATTTAAGCAACAGAATAAATGATCAATTGAAGAGATACACTAGGTCTAGCCTGAAGAACTGCATTTTAGTAGTGCTTGTGGGGCTACATTTTCTCTGGCAAAAACCGCGTTCCTGGTTCAAGCTTCTGTAGCGCTGAACTTTCCTTTCTCTTCTTGGGACATGGAAGAGAGCCAAAAGAGAAACTTTCCTAGGGCAGCATTTCTGGCATTTCGATTTTCAGCTTGCATTAATTCCAGCTGCCTAGGAAAAACACACCTCGCAAGCACTACTCAAAGTGCACGGCAATCCCCGGGCCAGGATAAACAAGCGCTTGCAGAAAAAAAAACCCAAAACAACCCAAACCCCGTATGTAGCAATTTTGGCTTATTACAAGGGGCTCTTTCTCCCTTCTCTGGGAGTGCTGGCTTCCCTAAACCACGAACCGGCTGCTGCGCTCCCGCTGTCACCGCTACCGCCCGGAGCCTCAGGCAGTCCCGGCCCCAGGCAGCCCCAGGCAGCCCCAGGCAGCCCCAGGCAGCCCCAGGCAGCCCCAGGCAGCCCCAGGCAGCCCCGGCCCCGGGCAGCCGCGGCCCCAGGCAGTCCCAGGCGACCCCAGGCAGCCCTGGCTCCCCCGCAGCTCCGCGCCGGCCCGGGCCCCCAACGCACCGATGCCCTGGATGAAGACGAAGCCCGTGATGATGAGGACGGGGTGCCAGTTGAATTCCCCCAGGCTGCCGTCCCAGCTCAGCCCCTCGCGGTAATGGAAGACCCAGACGAGGGAGAGGATGACCGACACGAAGCCGACCAGCAGCGTCGAGGCCAGCAGCGCCAAGAATCGCCCGTAGTCCTCCATCTTTCGAGCCCCGTGCGCGGCAGCGAGCGCCGCCGAGGAGGGGCGGGCCGGCGGCCGGGCGGGGTCGGGTTCGTGCGCGGGCTCGGGCCCGGCGGGGACGGGACGGGCCAGGATGGGACGGGACGGACGGACGCGGCAGGGGCGGGAGCAGGAGCAGGGCGACACTCCGCTATCCTCCGCGATCCTCCGCGCTGCCCGCTCCGAGCGCCCCGTCACACATTCAGAACTCCGCCTTAGAAAATAATTTTCTGTCAGGCTGACCCCTGCCGTGGTGGCTCCACTGCGCTCCCCCCGCCGCAGCCGAGGAAGGAAGCTGATGGTCGCGGGGCTGTTGTGGAGGCTGGGGAGTTTCCAGACCCACCATAAAGATAAGCCACCCCAGCCATACGCACTTAGAGATAAAGCAGGAGCGCTGTTGCAATGAAGAGACAGACACCGCATACAGAAAAGGCAGAGAAGGAGGAGCGCGCTTAAAGACACTGATATTCTCTACCTGAAGCGGTCATGCCATCATGATCTCCCCCTTCCCACTGGGTGCTGCAAATATAGAACAGACACTAACCAGTTTCATATGTGGAGTCTGGCCTAAGTATGCAGGAGGATGTGGACACTGTTCTGTTGAATAGCACAAATATATAAAATATTCACCAGCAAAGAAAGGGAATGTATAAAACTTAGACAATTCCAATAGGTATGGAAAGGCCCATTGCAGGGAAGTTAGAGAGGAAAACAGAAGGAAATAAAACAGAATTGCAAAAGAGACAATAATAGGCAACCTGCCAAAAATATAACATGATAGATTAGACCAGTTTGGTCAAATAATGTTTTCAGCAGTTACTTTATGTTTTGGTGTCATTCAGCTGTCTCTGAAGCCTGTCATGTGTAGAAGGAGGATACACCCAAACATATATTCAACACTACTTTTCTGGTATTTGATTAGCTTACCTTTAAAATATCTATAGTGTTGAACTACATATGAATTAGAAGATCATTAACTGATTGAGAGAAAAAAATACTATTTACTCTGGCTAGCATTTGAGCTGTCTGGTACCTCACACTTAAATTGAGGTCTAGAAAATTAAAGGAAAGAGTTTTATAAAACTTTAAATAGTTTCAGTAGAATACTGCCAATTCAAACACCATATTTACTAAAGTGTTGGAAATATCTACATAGAGACATGAAGACCAAGCCAGATTGGAGGGGGATGCAAATATATTTCTTCATTATTCTCTTTAATCTCCTAAAAATAGATGCTGATGTTTTAAAGAAAAGCTTGACTTGAGCATCACTTGTATAAGGATATTTAGCTTTAACTTGCATGGATTTGGTGTGACCTGCCCTCAGGACTTAACTCACAAATGCAAGCCAAAGTTGCTCATTCTACTCACAATAGTAACTAGAACACTGATACTGTTAAATTTCACAAGTCACAGCATCCAAGAGAAGATCTAAGCCCTGAATCTTCTGATGAATGCACTCATGCATAAACTTGCAAGAGTGCCAGATTGTCATTAGCTTATGAAGCACACAGGTCATCTCAATATTATGGTCGTAAAAATCTTACTAAATTTTCTATGGATTCTTAAATGAAAGTTTTCTGTGCAGACCAGCATATAATAAAGCTATAGATCTGCCTGCTTGTGCACAAAAAATGTCATGTAGGTTAAACAGAATAGTGTTTATACATTATCAATTTTGGAACATTTTTACCTGTAAAAATATCTTTTTCTGTACTTATCTGGAATCCTTTATTCATTGTCTTATAATCTTTGGTGTATTTTTAAAAAAATTAGTATTTCCTTTAAGAGTATTGTAAAACTTTCAGAGTTATGTTGAAATGTTACAGGTTGCAAAGCATCTGTTTCATGGTGCTTATCAGTTCTATACAGGGAATTTCAAATTTTTTACATAAAATTTTTTAAAAAAGGATTCACGGGCCCTAAAATGTGTCCATTCTTTCCAGTTATATGGGGTGGTCTAATAAAATTACTTTTGTCTCTGTAAGGCCTAAAAACTGACATAAATATTTATTTTAATTTATCTCCTATGAACCAAAACCTCCCGACTGCAAAATGCTTCCAGTTCCCACTGATTTCAATGAGCCCTGATTACACCCAGCATCCCAACAGTCCCATTTAGGAATCTTCTACTCAAGTGGATTTTACTTAACCTAAAACTATATCTGTTGGAAGACTTGTATGAATTTCTATGGCTCAAACTGGTTAGTCCTGTTAAAGCAGCAAATAAAAAGAGCAGACACAAAATTTTATTGAACTGAAAATGAAGCCTAGTTTTACCTAGTAATGACGAACAAATTTTTTTCAAAATAGAATTGAAGAAATTCTAAAGCTTAGAGGTTGTTAAATAAACCAAACCAGAATAAAGTGCAAAATAAATTGTTGGGCAAAGTGAAATGTTCTTTATGGAACATCTGTAATGCAGAAGAGATTTCAGGCAGCATTAGTTACCATTAGTAACTCTGGCCTGTATTTCTTGGCGTTTCCTGTTCTTCCAGCTCTTATTGCCCACCTGGTGAAAATGCCGGATTGGTACAAATCAGAAGCAATCCTTAGCACAGCTAGGATGTCTGAGTGGATTTCATGTTTACTTGGGGGTGGGAACTCAACATGATACAGCTGACTGCTGAGGGCTGAATGACGCACTTGATAATCTGTTTGGAAAAGAACCCCCACTAGCATAAAAATGAAACTATCCTGTATGAGGCTTTCAAGTCTCTTGGATCAATGAACACCTGCTTTTGTTAACCATTACTGTGGAAAGGTTTTACAGCAGTTCATAGTCTCTAATCTTTCCCAGAGCCTCTGTCTCCCAGTGACAATGTTGTTTTTCCAGTACATTACCAACTCTGTCTGTGTGTGTTCCCTCTTAGCAGCTCTGGTCCAACATGCACTTCTTTCTTTGGGTGGCTGCATTGTCAGAGGTAGGATAACTGTGACAAAATAAGACAAAATAAGATCTACAAAACAGACAAATATTCACAGATTATTTTGAAGAGGTAGCAATGGATTCCTGCAGATATTGCAGGTGTGGTACTTAGCAGCTGCTGCTATCATTGCTATATCATTTATATATTTTGAGGGCAGCAGCCTAAATGTAAGTGTGCATAAATGCCTACCTAAGCAACACACCATGTCACCATAGGCCATTATTTTGTGCTTCTGATGCAACTTTAATACAGGAAGTGTTTCTATTTTCCAATAACCAATAACTGACTTGTCAGAGTTGTACTTAGAGTAAGATTAAAGTCTCTTTTACCAGCTACAACTTTATCTCTTTTTCCATGCTGGACAAGTCATATAAGATCTAAGCCTTAAACCTGGATATTCTAGAGAAGTTAAAGTATCCCTTAAAGCATTTGGATGAGATTTTCAGAAGTCTGAGTGTTTTTCAAGTTGTAAACAAACAAGAGTGCTGAGATTGTCCAGCCTGCTTTGTTCTGGCAGCTAATTTAACAGACTGCTGTGGAAGCTTTAGAAATACCTTCGTAGAATTTATCTTACCAGGGTTAATAAAGACAAAGGAGTTCAAGTAATTAGTGTTTGAATGGCAGATCCTTTTACTGTTTTTAGTACTGAGTTTCGTGCCTAAGCAGCAGAACCATTTGACCTTTGCTACTGAGAACATCACTGATTTGTCTTTGCAAATTGCAAATTGTGACTATGGAACCAGACTCTTGCAATAAATGATTTTTACTTGTTCTCCACCCTAGCAAGAGCTTTTACTGAGATAAAATAAGGCACGTGGTGCAGCTTTTGTCCAAAATGCTATGCTGGTCATAGGCCAGTCATTGTCATCTGTGCAATGAAACTCTATTGGTCTTCAATCCATAAACATTTTGCTTCTGTGAGTTGTATCTTTCTAATAATTAAAGTATTTTGTAAAAGTTTTTGAAAGTTGTGGAACTGTGGGACAAAAGTTGGAATTGTCAAAGCAAGATTATAAAGTTTTACTACTTTTAGTTTTTATTTGGCTTCTGCTTTCTTATTTTCCTCCCTACCACTCACCATCCTTGCCAGGGAGTGTGTACTCAAATGACAGGAGAAAGGCAGGATATGCACTCTTTTTATGCTCAAAGCAAATCTTATCAAGAGAAGCCACTCCATCACATCTTTTAAGTTTCTAGACTGGGAAATTCCACCTGGGCCTCTAAACAGTTGTATTTATCAAATACAAAGGCTGGCACTTTTGGGATCCCATCTTTGCTTCTCTGTCCTGAGCCAATCTTCGAGACATCATGGTGAAGTGGAAAATAAAAAGTGATTTTGTTGAAGCAGAAATGCTGGAAGTATGCTGCTTTGGTCCACAAAATGTCTCTAAGGGAGCCATAAAATCAAGCTTTCAGGCAGGACGAAGAAGAGGCAGTGGATTTACAAAGGGCTGAAACAGGAAGAGAGTGGTGTCAGCATTCAGGAGTTTCCTAGGTTTCCATTGCCCCAGAGCATGGGGATGTGTGCAACCATGCTGTAAATTACATGATAGAGGCAGGCAACATCCAAAGCTGAGACTAACTGCAGACACAGGAGATAATAGGGAAAGCTGCCAATGTGTGAGTCCGAATATGCAACATCCAAGTAAACATGTTAACCGAATAATTCTGTCTTCTGGCAAGCAGCTGTTACTGGGGACTGTCTGGAGCGCCTGCAAGCCTGTCATGTGGCATGCATTGCTTCTCCTGAAGCATCTCAAGCAAGCCAGAGTTCTTGAGTCACTTTGTGGAGTAATTCCAGTGAATTTTAGCTTTCCCTATCATGTTTCCTTTTTTCTTCCTGAGAAGAATGTGCCCTTACTCTTCCCTAAAAACAGAATGTTTTCAACAACACAGTATTCCTCCTCCACTCAGGCAGGAACAAGGCCATTTGTACTCCCAGTTTATTGAGTTACTAATCTATACCAAGTGATTCTTAACAATCACTTTATTGTAACTCTTCACTTTGCTAGGATACCTAGTTCCCTTCATTAAAAAAAGTCAAAACCAAAAAACAATCAACCTATTCTTGCAGTTGTTAATCTTTCATTAGCCAAAGCAAGCACTTTAACTCCTGTATTCAATCTATAAATATTTGAATGCACTGACATAAAATTATTTTCTATGTTCTTTCTAATTCTTTCTATATTCTATAAGAATGTAAGAATATACTAATCTGAATGTTTTGGTCATCGTTTTGTAATTTCAGTAATGCAGAAATAAATACTTAAGTTATAGTTGTATAAATGCCAAGTCTAGCAACCAGAGAACTTCAAGTGGTCCTCTCTGAATTGTTGATACAATTCAGTTATTTTTGGTGAGGCATTGCTACAGACAGATCAAGTCCAGAAAAAATAAGCCCTTTAAAGGTTTTGTAGTGTAGCAATACTTGGCAGTTGGAAAAGAACTCAGCTGCTGTTCTATATATTCTTTTGTGCTTCAGTCTTGGAAAACCAGTTTTACTACTTCCCCTTTTTTGCACTTGTCATTTAGGTTTTGTTCATTCTGGCAACAGCAGAAATCTTGTATCAATCAATCTTAGGTGAAATCTAACATAAATTCACTAGTCCATGACCTTTTTAATTACTAAAGCAACATTTTGGTTTCTGCAGGCAGAGTGTTCAGAGAGCTTCCTTGAAGCAGCAAACAGCAGTTCCTCCCAGTTCTTCTTTCAGAAAGCACTCAGCCTACATGCCACCCTACACAGGTGTCCTTTCTGGAGCTCTACTCTGTTGTATCATCTAGAATGATCCACACTCAATCAGTAAAGCCCAGAGCAAAAAGAAGTATTTGCATTTCGAATTACCATGCTTATGATGACAGTGATGGTTGTGAGCTATTCTCCTGAGCCCATCTTTGGCTAGCATTTGAAAAACTTTATCACCATGAAGTCTACAGCCTGTGTTTTGTTGTTGTGGATGTTTTTTTAATTTAAAATGAAAGCTTTCATTCTGCAGATTCTGAATATATGACATAGCACTCCAGTGTATCAGACAGGCTGCACACAGCAATAAGGGTGAACAGCTGGGGGCTTTGGCTCAGTCTGAACAACTCCTGATCCTTAACAGGGTCAGGCAGAAAATTGCTTGGTTATATATATATATATCTGTACAAACATATTAAAAGATATATTAAAAAGACAGTAAAATACATAATTTATTAATATTTCTCTTTAAACCAAAACATACACAACCAGAAAACCTGAGTGATTTTATTTCTCACACAAAACCAAGAGAAGGATTTTGTCTAAGTGGTTTAATGGTAACACTACAATTTCCATACTACATACAAAATTTATCCTAGATAGTTTTACATACTTTGATTAATTAACAGTTTATATTAGAGTTGCATAGGTAAAACTATATAAGAAAGATCACAGCAGATGGTAGATAATAAGTAAGTCCATATCTTTCTCCTTGATGTCCAGTATTTCAGTCCTGTGGCTGAAGAGAAGCAATAAATGCTGCATCTAGCATTAATGATGAACTGGTGAATACATGAAAAGCCATGAAGAGCTACAGGCAAGTGTAAAGTGTCACAAAGAAAAAATGAAACAAGACCTTATGTAGTAGTATTAAATGTTAAGATTAAATCCAGCCAGAAAAACAGCAGTTGAATATTTCATATGTATGGAGTATCCTTATCATTTAAGGATAAATAGCATCCAAAAGTCTTTGTAGCTGGAGCTTATGGCTTAAATATATACAAAAGTTCTCCCTCCTATTTTTACAAAACACTTCCTGTTTTTTTATAGCATTAAGAATCATCATCTCTTGCAGTATCACAGACCATTTGGTAAACATGACAACTGAATCTCCTGTTAGGCTTCTGTTCTATATGTAATACAAGGTCTTTGTCGAAGTAAACTTCATGACTGTAAGTCTGAAATGAGAAAAAAAATTCAGATTGCAGTTTTATTTCCCCAGCTTGCTAATATCCATATAATTTTCCACAAGGAACAAAAAATATTTAACACTGGTGAACTCTATGATCAGGCAGAAATTTTGTGTGGATGCACAGAGATTACTCTTCCAGATAAAGGACGGAATTTTAAAACTTTGAGAGGTTTCTCACATCCCTACTTTAGGAATCTAAATTCAGAGCATCTGATTTAAGATCACAACTTGCCTATGCAGTCAATGATAAAAGCGGTGCAAAGCTGCTGAAAATTTCAGACCATCTAAGGTCAACGTCCACCTAAACTTGGACTGTATGAACAGCCCATTCCACCTTCCCAAATATATACATACTGAGGCCTATGCTTCATTCCATGCATGAGTAGTATTCAAGTTAAACTAGGGAGACTATTTACAAATTGTAAACTTAGTCTGATGTAACTAGCCACGGAGTGAGTATTTGAGAAATACTTCAGAAATTCATGAAGAACAACCCTTACCCCAACCAAAAAACCCCCCAAACAAATCAACCAACAACAACAAAAAAAAAACCAAACAAACAAACAAAAAAAACCCAAAAACAAACAAACAAAAAAAAAATCACTATTTCAAATAATGAAGATTTTCAGGTAAATGAACTAATGTCTGATGGAGCACTTACAATTTTAGAGTTGTGATTATTATTTTATACAAATCTCATCCCTTCGCAACACTACTTATATATCTGCTTGAAATGTGAACAAAGGTGGTATGTAAATGAAAATGGGGAAGAGACAGCAAGAAGAAAAGAGAAGAATTTTCCTCACCACATCCCAGGACTCCTTTAATGGAATACTCTTAAGAAGACTCCCATGTTCATTGCAATGAAAGTCAAGGTGAGCTCTTCCATCAGCTCCTATCTGAGTAACTGCCACAGTGGATAATAAATCCAATTCATCTTCATAGTCCACTATTTTGAATGTCTTAGGAAAAACAAAACCTCAAGTTTACAAATCAAACAAATTCACATTCCCCTCTCCCTAAATTGCCTAGCTCTGTTTTCTTTCAGGTGAAAGCAGAATTGGGGAAATTCTAGTTCTTAAGTCTTCTGATCCAAAAGAAAACTTTGGGAGCCCGATACCCAACAGGTGTTTTCCCCAACATGAGTTGTCAGGGTATTTCAGCAAAATTCCTTAATCAGGAGAAAAGGAAGTGGTGTTCTGAAAAGCCTTAATGTGCAAGTACATGTATTTTACATGTGACATACAGGAAACAGAAAAGAAATACTTCTAAAGTAGCTGAAGAAATATATTTAGGCTCTTGAAGCAGAGATATTAAGAGACAGCGCAGCTTTAAACCATCATTGGTTCTGAGGGAATGAGTACATTACAGTAATTCCATTTACATGAGTATCTGTATGTTCTGTTCAGATCTCTCTCTTGCTCCACAGATTATATATCAGTGAAGAACTGAGACCAAAATGTGAAGACTGTGAATGGTTTTTAATCGCCTTTATGTCACTCTTACATACTCTTTAAATTCAAGCCAGTCTTTTTCTTCCATAATGTAAAAACATTTATTGGAATCACAAGTAAAGTGTAACAGCAGAAAGAAAAGTAGTGTGCAATTATTTTTATTATGGTTAAAAGAAAAACTGAATAAACTGCAGACCCTCAAGGGTTATACTGGACTGTGTTGTATTTTTACCCTAGTAAAATCCATTTCCTCAGAATAAAGTATAGGAGTGACTGCCAGAAAGTGATGAATTTTACCTGTGTCAATTACAGATCCAGCTCAGGATAGAGAGCTAAAAAATATTTTTTATAACCTTTTAAGACTCAAGTGGTGTTTTCATTCTCAAGAAGCAGTTACTTAAAGGAAAAGTGTTAACTACCTTCTACTACAATCTAATCAAATAACTGGGAGAGAAAAATAAAGTTTAGAGCTACTATAAAAAAGTCAAGAGGATACTGAAGTAGAGGACAAGAAAAAGTTTCTTTCATAAAATGCTTTATAAGAAATGTTCAAAGTAGGTATTTAAAGGGAGAAAAGAATAATGGTTTGTCACATTGATATATCTTTTCTGTGCCACTGAAGTCACATAGAGTTATGGTGTCGTGGGGTATAAGATCAGTCTTGAGAGAAAGAGAAAATACAAAGCTCAAATGTTAGCCAAAGAGAAAAGATGATAAACAGCATGTGAGGCAATTAGAAGAAGACAAAGAGAAGAGGAAAAAAGAACTCAAAGATATACACAGCTAGTGGTTCCACCCACTGCACCTGAAACAAGAAAGGCTTCTGGCTAGCTAAACAGTGAAATGATCCATAGAGTGCTCTAACTGCATCAGTTACCTCTTGTTCTGGGTCATCGTCCAGCAAGGTAAAACGCTTTTTCACTACTCGTCCAGAAGCTGTTACAGTAACACTGTTGTTCACCTTTGGAGAAACATAAAAAAAGTGTCTCTAGACTTCAGAGCAATTTAGTTTCTGTCAATTTGACAATGTATATGTTTCATATATTTTGCTTTCTGACCTTGTTTTGCTCACTAGTTACGCATAGCCCCGGTGGTGCTCTTTTCTTTATGAGTTCATGAACTTGGTGACTTTAGTTATTATTGCTCTTTACTCATGGTCAGAGGTGTCCCACAGAGGTGCCAAAGGTTCTCAGTGACCATAATTTTTTGAACAGAAGTGACTAGAACCAAGATGCTGGAATGAGAATTAAGGCTGCTAAATCACCACCAATTTTTTCCTAAACTCTTACTTCCAGAAGATGAGGAAAGTAGCATCTTAAACCACCACGGCAGCTTTCACTGGGCTTCATTAACACCAGAAATATTAAAAAATAGGTAATCAGTGTTGTAATAGAAGTCAAAAGGAATTAGCACAGCACAGGCAGAATTAGAACTCGTATTTCTTTCTTCTAACTGTAACAGAAGTTATCTACACAACCTTCAAAAAGCAGTGTGGCAAGTTATTAGATGACCAGGCATTTAGTTTTTGAATTCAATGCAAGTCTTATTCTTGAGTTTGTGTAGATTTTTAATACACAAACCTTTATTCCTACAAAAGCTTCAAAATGAGTATCACAGATTCGCAGACATTTTACAGTATTCAAATGATAAAAATTTGCTTTTAGGTAAGACATAACCTTGTCTGCTGAATCAAAATGATAGTTCCAGGCACTACCTAGAATTTTTTTCACATGTCCTCTTTAATCTTTTTGACATTAGATTGTCTTTGTGATTCTGTATCACAAAAGACTTCATGAAACAACTGAGGTGATCAAAGAGCTCAGTTCTACCAGCAGTTTTAAATCATCCTCTCACACTTGATTCCACCTTTCTGCACTCTTCTGATTCACTGATGATTCAGTCCTGTTCTGCTCCGGTTCAGCAAAACAAGCATGCAGAAAAGTACGCACCTTTTCTCCCAGGCTATTATTCTGTTATTTTAGTGCACTGATTTGGCTCACTAAGGGTTAGATGAATGCCAAACTTCTCATAAGAGAATGACAGGTGTGCAAGGCCAGGAAAAGGAATGGACTTTTGGAAGCAATGTAATGTCTTTATTGTCTTATGAAGACTTACCCCTAAGATGTAAGAGACTTTAAACATTTCTAGCATTTGTATGATCAACTTACCTGAGCACCAGAGATGAACACAATTATCACTTGGTGGCACCTTCCTTTGAAGGAAATCTGTCACCATCTTTTAAGTATGTTTTATATCCATGATACATGGTTACACTGCACACCTTAAAGAACACTGAAAACTAAAGGAAATACTGGAGGTTTCAGAAATCTATTCTGAAAGTGTTTCTGTTTTCAAAATTCTTTGCGTACTGCTTAAAGTCCAATGAAGACAGAGAATGTCTTTCAATAAACCTTGAATAAAGCCCATAAAACACAGTGGTTACTCACATATGCAAACCCCCTGCGTATAGCTCAAAATCACACATTGTGATCTCAGACACTAAACTCACACAGTTTTCTCTGTTGGCTACAATTGTAAAATCTTCTGCAATCTCCATTTGATCTGCATGATTTTTAACTTCCTTAAGCTTTAAGACTCTACAAAAGAAACAGAAATTATTAAATAAGAAATGTATTCTAATCTGCTTATTACATTTCTAAATATTTTTTAAAATCTAGTACATTGAAACATCATAAATAAATAAAATGGAAATTAATTATTTTTGTAATCTATGTTTATCAGTGAAATTTGGCACAGTGGTCCTTGAAAATTTTTCATATCAAAATCCAATCTGTGGCCTCTAGTGCCTACATTCATCACACAGAAATCTGCAGCTGTTTTTAGAAGAACTTCTGATTCTGACAAATTAAGAGATTTTACAATTCCTATAGTCTGATGAGTGTTCGAGTCTGCAAATTGTCAAACTACTGAATTTATGCAGTTATGCAATTTCTTCTCTTACAAAAAAGAAGATTTGAGTAAAAAAGGCTCATACTTTATTAAATTTGGTCCCACGTGGATTATTCTACCTGACATATCTGGATGAAAATATATCCAGTCAGGTTCAAGTGAACAGCATTTCATATCCTGCACGCCATTTTTTGCCTGAAGAAGAAAAGGAAAGCTTAGAATATTAGTATTTTGAAAATCTCACAGATCTAATTAAAGAGGAAATACTGAGCTCCTCACTATATACCTCTGGAGGTTTTTAAGTACTGCTCCTAATCATGACCAGAAAGGATGGCAGTGGAACAATAATAACAACAACAGTAATAATAGAAAGACTGAGTTCAATTCTCAAGATATTTAGCGGAGCAGTTTCAAGATTTTTAATATGCAATAGGCAATAACCTTGTACCTTAGCTGTATATCATCCTATCTCCCCTGAAACTAAGCAAAATGAATATTTAGCCTACACTGTGCAAACACTTCAACAATTCCAGCTACTTGAGTATCCAAGATATGGGATGTGTCAAGACATGCATTAGCACAAAGTCTGACTTGAGCCTCAAACCTCAGGCTTAACCTCATTTGTGCCAATTATTTGTGGAGCACGTAAGCCTGGAACACCTTGTGATTTCAGCAATCAGATGCAAGCTGGCCAAAATCTTGGAATTTTGACAGTGACTTTCTATTGTTAAATTTAGCTGATATAAATCATTCAAATTGCCACATATATGGACCCACGTAGAAAAAAACAGATGAGAAGGGATTCTGCTAGTCCAATTGAATCAAAATTGATCTTCAGCTACAGTTGTGAAACATCAGTTTTGGAAAATAAATAGGAGGGAAATAATTGATTTGTTCAGGCAAGCAAAAGAGATAATGACATTTACAGATGAGCCTTATTTAGTTAAGAAACTCTGAACAGGCCTAGAAGTTGCTGGAAATACAGAATGATCTTCAGGTCAATTCCAGATTAAAAATAAAAGCTGAGATGGAGAGCTCACACCAAATAGTATTTGTATGATAAATAGTATATAAACAAAAATAATTAGGAACAGACCGAACTGAGTAATAAAACCTTTAGGGACAGAAGGGGATTAAACTGAGCAATCAAATCTTTTTAGAGAGAGAGAAGGTACAAGTCAAAGATAAACTACAAACATAAAGGACATTTATTCTGCAATTTCTTAAAATTTAAGATAATTCTTTAGTCAGCATTTAGTAGGCTGACTAATCAGAAGTGCATTAGGATGTTACCATGCAAGGAAACAGGTAGAGAATTAACTTTTAAGTCATGAATGCAGTGCTGTGTAGCTCTGACAGCACTGCTATTGTATTGGAATGAAGGAAATAGGAGAAGCAGTACTAATTCAGAAAACAGTATTTTACACGACTCCATAGCTGATTTGATACTGGGGTGATCCCTGTGAAAGCACTACACCAGTAAACAAAGGTATTATTACCTACTTAGAATAAGAGATGAAAACAAACATAATACACATTAATTTCAGAGAAGCTGCTTTCTGAATATATTACCAAAGCATTGTCTTTCAGAGAACAAATATGGAAGACTCCTTTATGTTTTTTCTTGTTAGGTGTGATGATATAATGCCAAGGGAAACCTCCAATTTGAAATGCATTCTCCAGAGAAGATGCTTCAAATAGCAAAGGTGGGGTATCTGCAAATATTTGGTAATGTTAACACCATTAGTAGCAGAACAGTCATAATTCCATTGATCCTTACAATACTAAATTCCAATAAAGCTACTAATTCTTCAGAACTTTTGAAGACTGGAGGAAACACATTGGCTGTGAACTTTTTTCCAGTGCCAGCTATGCTACCTCACCCAGCATCCAGATGCATATCTGCAGTTCCCTCTGGAGGGTTACTGCTTTCTCAGATCTTGATGCTGAACTACTCTTCTGGTACCTTTGACTTATGAGTAAGGACACAGCAAAGAACTAAAATTATTCCAGCTCATCTGATTGAGAAAGGATGCACACATGAACAGATCAAAGGCCATATCAAAATGGTCACTATTCTCTTGGGGAAAAAAAGTGATAAATAACTGGAAACAGCAAGCAGCAATCTCAAATAACAGAATTAAATGCAGGACGATAGAATATTCAGATTTTGCTTTCTCCTTTTGTGTGATACAACAAAATAGTGTGGACCACAATGGATGAACTGAAGATAAGTTCATAAAAATCAATCAAAATAGAGAATTTTTTGCAATTAATGGCAAAAGGTATCCAGTTTTCCCTTCAGTTCAGTTGGGATAAATTACTGAGGTGTACTAGGCCATTAGTACAAGTCTTCTGTTTTCTAAATGAGAGGCATCTTCGAATGAAATGGACTGCACAGAACTTTACAACTTCTGCCAACTAAATTAAAGCAATTTCTACAGCTGCTGTAACTGAAACAATTTTAGACTGAAGATCAGCTCCTTTTAACAGTACAGAGAAAGCTGGGGAAAAATTGACAAAACATGGAGAAAATCTCCAGTGACAAGGGGAATTTAAACATAAAAACCCAAACTGAATTAGTGCAAGGAGAACAAGGTTTTTATCTGGACTTTGTGTCCCAAAGGTCTTATCCAAATTTTGACTTGTTCTTATCCTGCTTTGTCTAGATAATTATCCTAATGCCAATGGTGCTGTCACATCACATCAGATACTGCGTTTATGGAGTGCTTTTCTCCTCTTCCTTTGTTCATGTTTCCATCAACTTAGCCATTTAGATTGAATGGAATTAGTTCACTGCCAATGGAAATGAAGTCTTTCCTAAGCTGGAAAGTGGCTGTGCCCTATTTGCCTTTTGGTGTGACACATAGGAAATGGAAGATTCTGTGCAAGAGATAACAAACTATGGATTGTAAAAAACTCATGTATCTGCTGGAAATGTAGAGAATGCTGAAGATGGAAACATAAGCAAAGGACCTACTGATACTAAAATCCTTCAGAAAATGAAAAATTAGTTAAGAAAGTTTGTAATATTTTACACAAATAACTTTTTAAATAAAGCATATATATCAAGGTCCCTCAAAAATTCTGGTAGACGTACTAAATGATACAATTAAATGTATCTCAACAGTATATCAATACTGAGTAGTAGAGGCTGCTTATAAAATATGCCTATCCTTTCATGTTCATTTGGCAAAGATTTGTGAGATCATAAACATCTAAACCACTGTATATAATGTGATTTTGCTGCCGCAACTCCCTCTTTCCTGCTGTATGTCACTTGCTCTTGTTGCTTAACACCTCCTGTTTTATTGTTTGCAAGTCCTTTCCTAAGTCTTGCCAGTTTTCAATCTCCAGTTGAGCTTCTTTGTTCATTTACTTTAAACTCTGCAGACTCATCTAAACAAAGTTGTTCCTGGCAGCACTAGCAAGTGTTTGCTCTAAATGCAAATAAATCCAAAGGAACAACAAGAAAAAGTTTCTACAAAGTGTCCTTCTCCTTGCTTTTTTTCTGAAATTACTATATCATCTAACAATAAATCAAACTACAGTTTTATGTTCTGGACAGTTCAGAAAAATCACACACTGTGACCAAAATCAATTTCTCACCAGTTAAGAGTTCAGCACAGTAGATAGTAGCCTATAAGCTTTGATATGCCTACACTTCCTTTTGGGTACCTCACACCATAGAAACAGAACCGTAATAATGGCCATCCCTTCAGGCAATTTCTGTAGGGAGGCTAGGACTAATTAAGAAAGAAAACTACACACAGTTAATTTATAGAAAATACAAGCCTGCACTCTGAAACTGTTAAGACTTTGCTCACTGAAGCATTTGCCCATCTCATTGTTGAAAGAAAACAACTCAAAAACCACAGGAATGCGAATATTTGCAAAAAGCAACCATGAAAAATGTATGATAGGGGTTCAAAACTTCCTAACCACAAATTCCTGAATATGATTAAAAATCAAAAATAATTTCTCCACTGCACTGCTTTTAAATCTCAAAACTAAAAACTACAATGATCTATAGGCCATGAGATCAAATCTTCCTGTTAAAACCACAGCAAGTTTTTCACAGGTCCCTCATATTAAATGGTGGTTTCACAGATTTCCCTTTGCAAAAACCAAGACATCAAATATAGCAGCCTGTTACTTTGTTTTGATAAAACATTGCATTAGAACTTCACTATGTAAATCTGTATTTTATTTTGTGTACTCCCTCATTTTTATATAAATCTGGAATGATGTGTCTCTTATTATCTGACACTACAAGGCATTTTTATGTGTACAATCACCTGAAAAAATTTTAATACAGAAACATTCAAAATAAATAAATAAATAAATAAATGCATTCTTTGTATTTGTGAAACCAACCTTTTAAACTTTTTTTAGATGCCTTAAGTGTGAGCTTGTGAGAATGTATTTTTAAACAAAGAAAAGAAATTTCAAAGAAAGTGTCAGGCTTTGGTCATTCCTTAAGCTTCTTAGCACCAAACTCTAATCTCAAGTGCACCAACAGAAGCTACTGTCTGGTTTTAGAGAAAGAAGTCATTACATAATGCAGCACATTTATAAGTTAGCGACTTGAGGTATTAGAATTGTTTTTAATAATTTCTTCTCCTCTCAGGAATTCATTTTACTGAAACTGGCACATTTCTGACAACCCAGAATATAAAAATGCAAGTCAGACAAATTGTATTCAGTCTCTTTGAATTTCCTCTGCAAGTTAGAGTAAATGTTCTCACATCTTTTGCTTACATACTATATACTGTTACTGGGTGCTACTAACAGCTATCCTAGCCCTTCCTCTTTCTCAACCGCAGCTGTGTCTCAGAAATAAAGAAAGGGGATTCCATTTCATGCATTGCTTATAAAGTTTCTCAGCTTAGTTGCTGTAATAGTTTTCTTAGTATGTCCTATATAATTATTACTGTAATTAGAAGTAAAGCAAAGCACACTTTACTATAATGTAAATCCAGAAATACAGCTACAGCAGAATATGAGCACAGTAATTTCAATATTTTTTCTTAGTGTGAAATAAGTCACAATTAAACCACAAAAGCCACCAGTCAAGCCAATACAAAGATCATAATTACCTGTTATTTTAATGTTGCATGGAAGACCAAATGGATACTTTCCTACAACTCCCACCTGACCATTCCAGTTGAATTCTTGTCCCAAATGAAATGGTTGTTCCATGAACTAAAATAACGCAGAACAATTTAGCTTTATGGATGCATATTTACTTGCTATTTAGTTTTACTGCTCTATTACTACTGCATTCATTATCTTGTTAGATACTGCTTGAGGTCTTATTTTTGAATTAATGTTTGATTTTTGATTGAAAGAATATAAACTCACAAATCTCACTGCAGTTCTGTTTGAGATCAAACTTCCCCATGCCCACCAGTTTCCGGCCTTAACAATCATCTATAACTACAGACTAGGTGTGTAAAGAGGAGCACATCTAGTCTAACATTTACATAACTCACCAGAAGTGCCTGGCTGACCCTGTATCTCTCATGTTTTGCCACCTGTAACTGTTGGGAGTAATTTTTCTGATAATGTATCCATTTGTATCTTCTGAGCATACATAGATCTGGGCAGGAACCTATCCTTTGCCACATGCCCCATGTACTTATGTAGCATACATGAATATTTATAACCTGTTACCCAAAAATAGCATGGACTGCATGAAAACCCTGTTTCATTACCTGTTCCAAAATGGCCTTGAAGTTATAGAGTCTGACCAGACCCATGCTATACATTACAATCAGGATTCCATTAGAAACAGCAACATCTGTCACACTATTACCAAAAATCTGAAATAAAATGAAGCAAAAAATATTCTATTAGAAAAGAAAAAATTGAGAGGAAATACAAATAACTAACATTATGTCCTCAGTTTTGCAATTGCTTTATTATTTTTATTCTGACCAAACTCTATGACCAGTGTTTAGGTTCATGAAGTTTCCTGTAACTCATCTGTTCTGCTGAGTTTCTTTAATCCATTGCACTGCAGTAACACCTGAGGTTAGTCATATTCTGCAAGCAGATTCATGCTCTAATCAATTCTCAGTATATCTTCATATCATGCTACTCAGTTATTATCATACATGAATAGATTATATTATTCAGCATCCCACAGGAATCTTAGCAAAACTAGCAACTCAATCTAAAAGTCCTGATTTCAGATCTTCTGTTCTTTATTCATCCCCAGGGTAAAATACTAGTCTAATCACAATTCTATGACTGTGCACAGCTGTACTAAAATGACATTATCCAGCTGTTACCGAGTACAGGGTTCTCTCTGAATCCAAATTACACAGATACATGAGAAGCTGACTTATCTTTTTCAATAATTATGCACTATTCTTTTTTGTCACTGCTTTACACATCACTGAGCAAACCCCACTAACCAATTCTTAATATTTAATTAATAACAACATGTGAAGTTGATAGTTTTTTTTAATAGATATGCTTGCAAATGTAGTTTTCTTTAATCTGACTCATTATGTGAAAAAGCAATTAAACCAGTTAAAACAGGCTTAAAAACAATAAAGAGATAAAGAAATCCAAAAACTGTAAGACACCTACATCTTAACACTACCAGCAATTTTTGTGGTTCTGAAGGATATATTCACTCCTGAGACTTTGCCTTTTAGTTTTACGGCTCTTTCACAGTACATTTGTTATCTTAGGTCTCAGTGTCTTTCAGATACAAACTCTAATAATCTTTCAGCCCTAAAGTCTCCTTTCTATCATTGAGAGCTCAGCCACTCTGGACTCAGAATTTACTGTGGCACACCATCTCAGTGAAGCTGAGGCAGCAGGTGCAATCTGCAGCCTTGGGCAGTAACACCAACCCCGACTCCAATGTAACAGTTACATCCCACTGATCTCTGGCAGGTCTGTCATTGCCTGTACTGCTTGCATCTCCTGTTGGGTGTGTTCTCACATCCCAAATGCTGCCCTTCCATTACAGTTTGAACAATTTCTCTGATGAGTGCTCAGTAGAAACCCAGCTGAAGAAGTGCTCCTTCAGATGTTTTGCCTACTATGACCATGATGAATCTGGCATCCCATTCCTAACCAGACTGAGAATATCTTTGATATTGGTAACAGTTTTTCCAGTCCTAAGTACTGATTTTGAACAGAACAATACACATGACCTCCAAACTGCCATGGGCTCAAATAAATATTTTAACCCTATGTCTTCACTTGCCAGGCCCAATTTCAATTGCAGCCTCAACCCAACCTAGCACCAGCTAAAATTCCAGTTTATAGCTCTGGACCCTGACAGACACTGTACCTCACAGAACCTAAAAGGCAGTTTGCATGTTCATGCTGTTTCATGTGTATGTTGTATCCAGAACTTTCTTGACTTAAAATAGAACAGTAAGAATTGCAATCTGGCTCAAAGATTCTTCCTAAGTATATATACTTACTTATACGTCGGAAACTGAACTCAGGTCGTTTGTTCTTGACTGATAAAGCAAGACCTATTTACTTTGTCTTTTAGTAACAGTGATAATAAAAGTTTGAAACATTTGTAACTGCTTAGAGAATTCAAAGACTATCACTAGGACTGGGTCAGAGGCACATGTACCTTTCCTTAAGGAGGTGAAAAGAAGTGTACAAATACTTTTGGATTCCCTAATTCTTACGATTACTCTAAGAAAAGGCTAAAGTCCTTCTACACATCAAAGAGTAACCCCGTAAAAGAATCCATTTGTACCTTCGCTTCTGGTCATTAGAATTAAGAATATTTGTGCCAGCACCCCTATCAGACACAAGAACACTGCTGCTAATTAATGTTTCAATTGCTTTTACAAGCTGTAAGTATGATTTCTGAAATTCTGAAAGAAGTGCCTAAACTACAGATGTCATAGAACTACATTATAGATCACATATTATTAGAGAAATTAACTTACCTTTTTGTTTATTTCCAGCATTCCAATGAATGAAAGGGGCAAAACTTGGAATACAGCAAGATAAAACAATACAGTCTGTTGGATTCCTGCCTGGGAAGGAACAATACTGAATATAGTTATTAATGGTAGGACACCTTTATCTTCTACCCTAATAACAAGGTATAATGTCCCCATCTTTGTGCTTGTAAATTTTTTTTGATCAATGTTGTAAAAATGACAGTTTTTCAACCAACTTACCTGCCGTGCTGCTGCAGGGAGCTTATTCTGAGCTGACTTTACAATCATTATTTCTTGAGGAGTATCCCAGCACAGATACCTATTTGTGACAAGAAAGGACTATCTTAATCACTTATTCACATTTATTAATAAATATATTATTTCACATAAAATATAATTGACTATAACTAAGTAGATGCCTGTGCCCAGGCAAAATTCAGTATTTGATTTGGAAGAGGTGCTCAAGATGTTTGCTGTTTGCAATAATGCAAAATCCATGTGACTAGGAATGACTTACTTCATACAGGATTGTGAGCAATATATGGAAAGCATGAACATCCACTATCTTAATTTTTCTCCTTCCTTTTGTAATCACCACTTGCTTATCCTTCAGCCTAAAGAAAATAATTTCTTCTGAAAACCAAAAAAAAGAAGCAGTTTACCAGAAGCAGTAACTGCTCTGCTCTAAAAGAGAAATATGGCTACCCTATGGAGAAGGTACATTTGCAAATTAAAAACAGGTCAGACTTAGAACATATTGTTTGTATGTTTGATCAGGTTTGTTTTTCAGCTCTTATAGTCCTCTCCTGGTATGTTGCCATTGCAATACTAAAGGTTGTAAAGATGTCAGAGAAAAGCAAATAGTAGGCTACGTTTTGTGGAACTTGATACCAAATTTGACCCCATAATACTTAAGTTGAAATTCTTCTACAGGTAAGAGCATGCAGGAACATTATTCCAGGTCATGTTCTAGATTAACAAGCCTGTTGTCAGCCATAGGGGATAACTAAAAAAAGCACGATTCCCCTTCACCTCTACAGTACTAATCACTGTTAATTATATAAAGCTCTCCTTCTCCCCTATACTACTACTAACTGTTAATGATATAAAGCCTAGTTGTTGTTTAATACCTGAAGAATTTGCAACAGGAACCAGCAAGATACACTTTCTCCAGTACTTCTCCACTATCAGCAGAGAGACGTAGAAGCCAGTTCTGCACTGTCAAGACTATCAGGGAAGCTTTATAATCTGATGGACTTGGTAGCATTTCCCCCTACATAAAAAACAGCTATTAGAAAAAAGTTTGTATCAGGAGAATACATAACATTTTGACACAGTAAGAAGAACACAAAAGTAAATACACATTCCTCAAAAACTGAAGGAGAAAAGCTGTCTGCTAATCAGATCAGTATCTCTAAGCTCATGTCTGTGCCACATAATTATCTATTACATAAATAATCTGCTGTCACACTTTTTGCAATACAGTTACCTTTCCTGGAAAAGACAGCCTTTAAAACATCTTTGCCTTGCAAAAATTAACTGCTTTTTGATCTAATTGATACCAATCTTGAAGAGAGAATTGTTTAAGTATTTCAAAATAAGACAGTCAGGTGTAACTCAACAGTAACTGCTACAAGTGGTACTTACACTGCTTTATTTTTAGGCACCTCAAGGATAGGGCTAATATTTCTAAGCTCTGTGGACACTGGGTGAAGGAGAGAAATCATGTAATTATTAGTTAGAAACAGTAAAACAGTTTTTGGGCAGGGTTGCTTCAATGGGCCTCCAGTGTATCTGCTTTTTTGATTTTTTTAATGTCAACAGATCTGGAGAAAATGAAAACTCCTAGCTACTGTCCTTGCCATTTAAAAAAAATAAAGAAAAATATAAGTATAATTTATTTTGTAAGGAATTAAGAATTAGTTGTATAAGCATAAAAGCACTGGTTTTAAAGTCTTCCATGAAAGCTTACTAAAAAAGCATTTGACTGCACTATTGAGAAATTCAGAGAACTATACCTCTAAATGTTCAGCTAATATAAATAAAGCACATGTTACAAACCTTTAATAACCTAACTCCCTAAAAACATTGAGAAAATAGTTAGGAAGGAAAGAGCACTACATTCTAAACGTTTCACCTAACTATACTAATTTAGTATTTTTCACAACAATGCTCTAGTAAAAAGTAATCTTACCAGTGGGCATTCCAATAATAAAGCATCTTCTATTTTTTCAGACTTTGCACACTTTGATTTTTGATAAAGTATTCTTGGCTCTTGTGCAATGCTAGAAAAAAAATGATTGCTAATCATTAGTCTATTTTATAGACCACTTTCTATCAACAAGTAATTCCATAGTTTTATAAATCCTGCCTTCTCCTTAGGCAGGTCAAAAATCTAAACATCTTTTTTTTACTTTCTAATTATACCTGAAATTGCTCTCAAAATAAGGCCTAATAATCAATAGTTAATATAATGCAATATTTGAAAGCTAACCTTCTCTAAATATTTTGGTCTGATTCCTTTTTTTTTTTAGTTTTGGGTTTAGTTTTCATTTAGGATTTGTTTTGGTTTTTTTAAAGTAACAGACCTATAGTAACATTCTTACCCTAGTGATATACATCAAAAACTAACAACCATCCTGGAATCTTCTCCTCAAGTCCTTCCAATGCTGCCTTTCCTAATAAAGGTGTGGCATTATGTTCAGATTTTTTTTTAAAAACTCTAGTAATTAAAATAAAAGCTTTGTACTGTTCACAGTTTTACCCTCTGGGACAGGATGAGGCAAAAAAAACCTGGAAGATGTTAGACAGGTTAACCCAGTACTGAAAACATTCAGACAATGTAGGAATAAAAGCAGATTTAGATCTCAGCTGTGGGTGACATATTAATTTAATTAACTCTTAGTGGTTTATACTGACAGAGTAGTTTGTCTTTTATGTATCATATGACACTGCCCACAACATCCTCAGCAATGCAGTTCTCCAAGCCCACGCTACTTCCCTCACAGCAGGGACAGGCCTGGACAAGGGCTGGTGGACAGAGATTTCCTGTCCTCTACTCTCCCATGTGCTGCCTCCTAACCTGGGTCTCTGCAAGTGATCATGGAACAGGAGAACACATTAGATCAGAGAACTGACCTGCAAAATAAATTAGCAAAAACTAGCACATACTGCAGGCTGTATTTTTACACGAAGAATAATTTACTTGTTTTATACAGAATTCACACAGTACCAACTTGTAACTTAGGCTGATTCTGTGACACACTCTTTAGCACAGTGCTAGTTGCCAGACTATGAAGCACTACTGTTCGTTTGGCTTTTTACTGCAAGACTAGAAAATTGTGTTAATCTTCCATTGCTGCTCTGAAAGCTGAGGTTATACAGCATCAGAAAGATCAGGCTTTCCTTTACCAAAGAAGGTGTCACATTAAAATACAACGGCATGTAATGTAATTCAAAGATTCTAAACCAAAGAGTTATGCACCTGGTTATTTTTTGTTGCCAAGTAAGCTCCACTCAATTCACAGCAGCTATTTGTATGAGTAAAGTTAGCAATATAACACAGAATCAATCTCAAAACTGTACATCAGTACCTTATAATAGTAAATGTATTACCTGCTAATACAGCATTGGTAATTGTCCATGTAAATTCTTCCTCTTTCATATGCAATAGGAGATGCAGAATGAGTTGTCCAAACATTCTTGAATTTAGTACTTTCCTAAAATACAATAGTTTTAACAGTAATGGCTGTTTGTAACAAACTTTGCTTCTGAAAAATATTTTATTTGGATCCTGCAACCTAATAATTTACATTAATTGAAACTTAACTGTTGAATACACAAGAAAGAATCTTATTTTGTTTTTAGAAATAAAATTAACAGGCCCTTTTAAAGAAAATTTTGTCTTTTTTTAAAACCAAATTAAAAGATTTTTAATTAACTATTATGGACAGCAGGGGTAAGGAATATTTTGTTATTAACTTGCCTGTATTAAAACTGGTAACTAAACTTCCATGGTGACTTTTGAAATCAAGGACTAAACTCCTCAGAATATAAATATGAACAGAATTCTTTCATATGTAATTAATTTGATTTATTGAACACCTAATTCCATTCTGCTGGTGATGTGTGGTGTGAAAGATAGAAAAATGCATTTACCATTATTTGCAATAAGCCCCCAAAATGTTAATGAAATAAACTCCTCACAATGAAGTTTCTTGCATGCATCTGAGATATCAGGAGTTCTACACCATTAATAAAAGTTCCAGTCTTAGAAAAATAAAAATGTCAGACGTACTTATTTTTCTTTCAGTAAACCGTGCATGCCTATTGATCTAGTTACATAAGCAGACACTTCAGCTGACTTCCAATAAATGTATTTTCAATATAATTGCCAATTCACTTCCATCAGCTACTGTATGGATGCAGTAATTGTTTTGACTAAAAAAACCCACAAGAGCTCACTTCAGGTTGGAATTGGTTCAATTCCTACTTTTTTCTGTACACCAGTTTCACTGAGAACTGGCGTTACGTTTTCCTGAAAATATCTGCTGATTATCTTATTATGTGAACTCCTTTCAAATTTAACATGAAGCACTAGGAATTTGAGATTAGTATTAAATAGGAAGCTGATGCCTTAAGTTTTAGCTTTTATATTTTCCAGATCAGTACCACTTCAATGTATAACTCTCAAACTTCATAGCCTGTCAGCTACTGTCTTATCGTTTTATTCAGACTAAACAACTTCTCTAGGCCCTAACTTCAAAGACACCCTGTTTTTCCATGCCCCAAAAAACATAAACTACCGAGAACAGCAGCGAGGAGAGAATGGGGGGAACTGGAGAATGAGACTCCGCTACCCAAAGCTGTAATTGGACAATTGGCTTTTGGTGCGCAGATGGACCGAGCTGATATCTGTCCGAAAAACCCGAGCTAGTCTCCATCGTGGGTGGAGTCTCTGCGATACTCTTGCATTGCCCGAGGTGTACCCTCAATAAATAGGCCTTTCAATGAATACCTGCTTTATTTCTCTTAACTCTGTCCGGCATCTGTTCTAAGTAGCCTTCTCCAGGCATCAAAGCCATCTTAGGCAAATAGATGATATAAAATCTCATAAAAGGTGATTTCTAACACAATTATTAGATATATAAGTGCCTCTGCAATTTTTGCCCAGCACAATCATCTCTACATTTCTAGGTCTGAGCCTTGTGAAATTTAACCATTAGTACCTCTCTTCATCAAAACTGCACCTTTTTTCTCCCCAAACTTGTTCTCCAGCGTGACCTGGCACCTGTCGAACACCCGGGCTGAGGGCTGACACTCGGCTCCCTCGGCTGAAAGCGCGACCCCGCAAGGATGCAGCCAGCGCGGAACGCAGCCTGTTACCTGACACATGATCTTCCTGAGGAGCCCCAGGTTCTTCCTGTGGGCGACACCAGCATCTCTGGCATAGAAGCCGTGGGCCCTGCGGCTGAGGAGGCGGCAGACGTTGTGCACCCCGCACGCCCGGAGCGCGGCCCTGCCGCCGCCGGCGTTCGCCTGCGGGCATTTTCCCGGCCCGCGGGCCGGGATCGCCTTCCTCCTCCGCTCCAGGCTCGCTCTCGGCAGGGCGGGCAGCCTTGCAGGGCCAGGCCCGCGCCGGGTTTATCTCAAACCCCCGCTCAGCCCGGCGAGAGGTGAAGCGAAGCGGGAGAAGGCCCGAACGGCCCCTTGCTCCTTGACTCCCGAGCGAGGCAAAGCGAGGCCTCACCACAGTACTCCGCGTTTCCCCGGCCGCCTCAGCGCCGCTTTCCGCAGTCGCCGGGCGGGGACAGCCGTGCGCCGCCGCCGCCTCCCCGCGGCCCGCCGGGTACTGTAGTTTTCCGTGAGCGGCATCGCGCGGCGCGCCCGGACTTCACCTCCCGCCGCGCCCCGCGGAGCGCCGGGCGGGCCGGGCCGGCTGAGGCGGCCGCGTGGTGCCCGCGGGCGGAGCGGGCTCGCTCTCCCTTACGGGAGCGCTGCGGCGTTGGCGCTGATAAGGCACCGCTCCGAGGACCGGGCAGGAGCAGGCGCCGAGCACGGCTTGGTGAGAGTCGCCGGCAGCGGCCGCCCGGCGGTACCGCGGAGCCGCCCGCGCACCGGCAGCGCTGCCCCGGCCGGGCTCCCCGCCGCTCCTGCGCTGAAGGATGCGGGCGCTCGGCGTGCGGGGCGTACAGATGGAAGCATTTTACCCGTTGTTTTTAAATAAAGGCGGGAAAGTTTTGTGAGTGGTAGCTGGTTAAGGAGAAGTGGGAACTGATATCTTCTTTCTGTTTAAGTGTTCCTGCTGTAGAGCACCGCCCTCGGGGTTGGGCGCGGGGCACTCGCAGGGGTGAACGCGAGCCTTTTTGGGTACGGTGGTGTGGGATTGAGTGAACCCGGACCGGGGGGAAGGTTAAGGGATTTGTTGAAACCTGTTTAGAACAAGGTCAACAGAAACTTCTTAGTATATGTAACACTTCATTTTTGTATTTTTAGAGCTACATCGCAAATATATATTGTCACAGTCATCAATCGCTACTTGCCGGCAGAGCAGCTGAACTCTGTGGACAGACTTGTTTCTCTTCCTTGCCAGAGGCCAAGCGCCCAAATGGGGTAACCAAATGTTGCTGATCTTTTGTGTGCCCGTATCTGTTCTCCAGGATCTGAGTGGAACCTTGAATCTTCACTGATGCTGAAGAAAAGAGAATCCTTTATGTTCCTAGTGCTTTGCAGTTATTGCGTGAAGGGAGCTGAACACGAACACGATGGTTGCAGTTGCTCTTTCAAAGAGCTGATTAGGGCAGTAAGTGGAGATTGCAACATCACCAGTGACTTCTGAGCTGACAAGGCAGGTCAGCAAAGTTCCCATGGACATCCAGAGTCCTGCAAGAATGTAAATGGATGAGGTTCTTGAATATAAATTATAGACAGTAGTAAAATCCATGTTGCTTTATCCCAATTCTCATAATCTTTAATAAAAAACCCATAATTTGTGTTGAGACAAAACATCTTTTGTTAGGCAATACATTTAAATGTTCAGTGTTTTGTAGGTAATACGATTAAAAACAGTTTAAGTGATTGCATTTGGAGGTTTAGATGTATCTTCACTGTGCAAGTGTATATATACATACACATAAACTCTCAATAGCTCTTTTTTTTTTCCCCTTTTCCTCCTTCCTGTGTAAGTAGCAGCCAGCAGAGGGTGTGCAGGGAAACGAGGAACCCTTCTTTTATGATTCAAGTAAATGTTTCCAGTAAATCAGCAGGGTTTATCTCCCCTTTTCTCCCCTTATCACTGAATAAACTATTTCCTCTTTGCTCGACTATTTTAACAGGCTACCTTGCAGCATGTGGAAGAACAGGCACTTCTCACTTAGCACATGTATATGTGATTAAAATAATATCTGGTGGGGCAGGTTGGTTTGTTTTTATCTGCTTTGCTTTTTAACTAATTTTAACATTGTCTCTAGAGGAATCAGAATAAATCAAAATAATTTTTCTTTTGTTCTTTTCCCCTGGGAGGCAGTGCTCTGCAGCAGTTTTACTGAAGTTGCTGTATGCTCACAGGGAGGTCTGCATCATTCCTGGAGCATGAGAAAGAAAAACAATTGAAATATTTAGATCTGCTGAGTTTGAAAAGTTGTGAAATATCCTGTTGTTTCAAATGTGCGTAATTTTTTGGAAGTATATTATTGGAAAACTTATAATGAAGCCCCAAGGGGGCGTGATAAGTCACTTGGTCAAAGAGAATAGGATTAAATTAATGAATGAGTCTGATTGACAGTAAAGTCATCCCTACCACCCAGATTGGAAATATTAAGAAATATTAATATGTATGTATTTTTAAAATAACCACTGGCAATTTGCAGTTATACCTTCTGTGTTACCATTATCTTGAATTTTTTTTCCTTCGTGGCCCTGATTGTCACTTGCATCTGTTTCGTGTAAGGTGTTTTGAGTTTTGGTAGTGTTTGATGGTGATAATAGAGATTAGCAAGGCTTTGCAGGAGAGCATTGGGGGTTAATGGTCAAATGTTGTCTAGAAAAGCTTCTAGGTACCAAGCAGAAGTAATTGTATGAAGTTAATTGTTTCCAGAATACTTTCCTGTCTAGGAATGTAGCGAAAGCTGCACATGCTGTTCCTAATATTTTTGTCTTTCTAACAGAAACTCTACAAGTAGGCTTAGAGATTGGAGATGGAAGAAATTATTAGATTTGTAGTTGGAGATCAGCCAAATGTCAAAATATTTTCATCCAATGGGTTCATTAAATTATGTTCTCGGACAAAAGTAACAGGTTATTTCTATTCTTTTTGTTTTTGGTTTTTTTCCTCTGACATCTCTCTCAGAATGGATACTTTTGTAGAATTTTACTCATCAGTTAAGTGGTTTATATATGCTTTGGGGTGTAATTCACTGTTAAAAAATCTTAGAGCAGTTCTTTTCTCCTGTATCTCATTTTTCTTCTGTGGGTGTGACTGCTCAGGATTTTAATGCCAACAGTTATTAATTTAATTCCAATATCAGGTCTGGCTAGCAGATGATGTGTGTACATTCTTCTGCATGTTCACCTGCAAAAAGCTGTGGTAAGGATGCTGTATTAGCTTGTTTGAGGAAGGAAGGACTTTTAAGGCTGTTTCTTAAAATTTCTCAATTAAACTGAGGACCTGATTTATACTTGTAACAATGACAAAATTGTAAAGTCTAAAAGGCAGTGCTCCAAAGGGAAACAAAGACTTCTATGTTGCTCTTCAGCATGGTTATCCAGTGCATTGTTTCTTTTTTCTGTTTTGTTTTTTTTTCTGAAAAATAGTTATGCTGCCACAAAATTCAGTCATTTTTAATACAATTCAGTTTTTTGTTAATTTTCTTAAAGGTGAAAGTTGAATTGTTTTGATTAATAATCAAACTTAAAGTATTCCTGACTGTGACGCTGAGCAAGGAAAGAACTCCTAGTTCTTTCAGACATTTCTTGCTGTCATCAGGCTGTGATCATCTTACCTGATAACAAGAAAGTGTGTTTGCCTGTTTTATTAACAAACTTCAGTTAAACAACTAAGCAATGACTCACTTCAGAAAATGTAATTTAGACTTACAAGTGATTTAATGCTTTTTGAACTTTTAGTAGCCACATTGCCCACTAATCTCATGATCTGTGGATGACTTAATTCTCAGGGATATACATGCATGTCTCAAGGGAGTTCATTCACATTTAACATTGGATGCAACAGTAAACTTCCTCACCTACCCCACTCACCTTGCATTTTCAGAATTTATCTGCTAAAATTGTTCAATTATCACTCAAAGGCTCACTTTTTCAATTCACTTTTTCGTAGGAAGGGTTGCATATCTGGATTTTACTGATGTAAGATCATCTTAGTCATCTGACTATAGTTCCCATCTGTGCATCTTTTCATGTTCCTATTGAGATGTTTAGAAAGCCAAGAAAAATTATGTGACTAGCCTAGCAGCTGAATCATTATATTTTATGGTGAATATCAATGCTGGCAAAGGAAATGCAAGATACTAACTCAGGTCTTTTCAAATGATTGAGGGAGGAAAAGGATTTGTAAACAGTTTGCAACGTAATAATGGAATCTTTATCCAAGCATTTCTATAATTTAATAATAATAATTGGGATTTGGTATTTTGGAGGACTTTCTATTTGTTTTTATATTCAAGAATTTTATTTTTCATTGCCTTTATGGAAATTACACATTTTGCAGAAATTTTCATGATGTCTTAATTTTCATGCCTCATAATTATTATTTCATTATATCCCATATATATTAATAATTATGGATTATGTTATGGAAAATGCATACATCTTTTCAAATAAAAACCATGGACAGCTTGTAGTAATTGAAGTATAAATTGGAATTGTTTTAGTTGCTGAGCCACATTTTAAAAAAAAGCCATAATAAACTCATTAACATTAGAAGAAGTTTTGATTTTTTTTAATAGGCCTAAATGTTACATTTTCATTATATGGCAATGCTTCCGTGTCCTGGTAACATTGCACTCTCAGCAGCCAAAATTAACAGTGGTTTTATTTAGCATTGTCAACCATAAGGCAAACTCCATTTTATTTAATCTTTGGCAAATAAAAAGAAATTTTAGTATTTTTTCCTTTTCTTTTCTGTAGACTTAAAATGAATAAACAATGCCCTTTTTAAAGCATGACTCATGCAAAAGTACATGTTAAATGAGGAATTGTTCATTTAATTGAAGTGATTCCTTTGCCAGTCTTTGTATTGTTGTGTACAGATTAATAATTTTCAATTCACAGTACCATACTTGTGATCAAATAGTACTATTTTCCTCGAGATAAAAATCTTTGTTTTGCAATCAATTTGCACAGAATGTTTTCTAGTAGTGTCTTGTGCCTGTTCTCTTGTAACTACCTTTTGTATTTCCAATGCATTAAATTTGTATGTGTGGTTATTACAGAAGCAGCACTGATAAAAAAGAGAGAGAAAAAAGGCAGGAAAAAATAGGACTTAGAATAATTTTACAGAAAAAAGAACAAAAGCCCATCAGAGTAAAAGTAGTAGGAGGAGGGGTATTTCATTTTACTTGTCTCATAGAAAGCCTACATTAACAAGAATATACAAAAAAAACCCCATCAAAAATGCTAGTACTAGCTACACACACTTGTTAACTTTCATTATTTATCCTTTATGAAGATATTTCAAGTGAAGTAAAATATAGCAATATAAGATTAAAATTATACAGGTAGTCGAGAAATCTGGATCACTTTATAATTTGCATTAATAGAAATTAAACATGTATAATAGTTACATTTCAAAGCCAGCATTGAACAGGGATCAGGAGAATGCATGGCAGAAATTTTGGAAGGCTTTATGTGCATTATGTTTACACTTAAAAAAATATATATTTAATTTCCTATATAAAAGCATAAAACCATAATCACAGTTCCAGAGTGAAATCTTTTGAAGAAAATGAATGGGGTGCAAAATGTCAATTTTGCTGACAGTATGTACCCACTAGAAGTGGTTTCTTTGCTGGTCATTTCTTGTGTTCATAAAGGTACAATATCAAACTTGGGTTGTTGTTTTACTGTGTGTTTCTTTTCCTTCCCCTCCCTGATAGGACTTTGAAATGATAACAGATGATTTATCTTTTGGCTAGTTTCATTCCAGTAGCCTACTTTGGGATTATTTGGGCTTTCAGCACACTGAAGGGATGTTGCCATTTTCTAAAAAGCATTTGAATTGATATTTTAGTAAATTATTTCTAGTAAATCTAATACCTACTCTTGGTTATTTGACCACTCTCTCATGTAAGTGACATAAAAATTAGGTTACCGCAAAACTGTAATTTGAGTTAAATGTGTTTTCAGGTCTCTCAACACAATGAACTTCATTACCAGGCTTTCTGCTTTATGTCTGAGGAAGAACAAGATGCAGCACAGGCACCAAAGTAACAGACGACCAGCGGTTCCGCTTGGCTCACGGATTTTAACTGATCCTTCTAAGGTCTTTGAGCACAACATGTGGTGAGATGTTTCTTCAAGGCTGATTTTTGTGTAATTTTTTATACTGTTTGCTCTGATGGATAATGGTATGGGTGTATAAAACAAGGTGCTGCCAGAACAGACATGTGAAGGTAGAACTAGAGGAAACTTGAGACTGTCACAAGTAATCTGACAGCTGTGAGCTCTCAGTGACTTGCCTTAAAAGCTGCCAAGCAAAAAGTTAGTCAAGGAGTGGAAGACAAAATATTATTATGGATCAGTAATCAATTAGGAGGCAGAAAATGTAGAGATAAGATAGTCCATGTTATTTATACTGGCAGAAAGTTTCCAGTCAGGTACAACAATATTGCATACTGGATTAACACCTAGTTCTAGTCTAAAATTGACACAATTTTGAAAGGAACATATAAATTACTCATATTCTTCTAAAGGGGTACTGAAGATATTACAGGTAATTCAGCAGAAATTTTCATAGACAGTGCAATTATCAAAAAAAGTAAATTGTATCTTAACATAAATAAGAGATGTAATAGCAGAGAAAACATCAATGTGTAAATGCTGACAAGAATAAGAATTGCCCTGATTTGCAACATCTTCATCTCTGAAACGTATTTTTGTGCTTAATGGGTGCTCAGAAAAGAGTGAGACTGCTAGTCAACACAGTGGGAAAAATGAGATTGAAAAGCCTAAGATTCTTGACCGTGGAATGGAGATGAACACAAAACAGTAAGTGATACAGGAAGTGTTAGAAGGATGGAAGAATATCTGTGTAAATGTTGATTCAAGTGTAGGCTATATAATCAAGTTAGAAAATGCTTTTAAGAAAAAGGCCACCCTTTTTCTGTAACATTGTTTCTTGATGAAACTCAGTTAGTTAGTTTTATAATTTGCTTCCAAAAAATTGACCATGTGTAGCTTCAGTTTTTCCTGCTAACCTTTGGTGACAGTTTAATATAGAGTTACCAAACTTTGATGCAGGTGGTTGGGGTGGATTATGAAGATGGAACTGAAAGAAACAGGGTTGTTCAGAAAGTGGATCTGCAGATGAGTCCAGTGTAGCTCAGATGGGAAAACAGGTGCAATTGAATTGAAGCAGAGGTGCATGGAAGTTGTGATCGTCTTGATAAATCAAGAACCTGGCTATGATGTGGCATAGGTCCTTGTTTCTGTAACTCACTGAATTGGCAGGGTTCTCACTAGGGAAATAAGGAGAATTAGGTTGAGTGGTGGTAGTGCTAAATAGATGATACAGGGTGAGTATAAGATATTCATCTTCTCTAGCACTGATGTATGATGTCCTTTTGTTTTCCACTCATCATCTTTGGTAGTTCATAAAGTGACATTCTTTTTGTGTGAATTGGCAGAGAGCCAAGAGCTGCCACCATTGCTGCTAGAAATACTAAGTAAATTAAATTTGGGAAATAATGCTTCAGATGTTTGTTGTGGTGTTTTTCTGTCATTTTGAGAGAGAAGTAATGAATGATGCTAAACGCTGGAGCAAAAAATGCGTGCTTCTGTTCAGGTCAGCAATTGACATAGTTTTCACATTACCACAGAGATAATGAAATCCTATGTTAGTAAACAAGTTAGTGGAAAATGACTAAGTTGAATAAGCTGAAATGAAAGCAGCATTGTTTGATCTCATATCAGGCCTATCACATTAACAATTGCTGGTGTGGTTAAAATGGGTAGCTTACTTTGCTGCTGTCAGTGTTCAGCTTAAAACACTTCCTCATTTAAACACTTCTGTGCTTAAAATTCTTATGTGTCCTGTGTTCCTACCAGCTTGTATTGCTGAAGGAGCTGCCTCATTTGGAGCATCCAAACTATGTCAAAAGTTTGCATAAGAACTATGCAATGTTCCCTCTCTTGTAGATTTTGATCAGGAAGTGCTGCAGCAGTATTGTTGTTTGGGATCTATTATATAGAAATTTCAACAAAAGTGCTGAAAGGGGCTTTATGAATCTACAAGGACAGAAAAAAAGGGGGAAAAAAGGCTGTTAATGAAGATGGAGGGCTTCAGGCACCTTTAGTGTTGTGTGTAGGGCCCCTAAGGGCTCTGACAGACACACAGTGATGGATTAAAATTGATCAGCTAAAGATTACAGCGCAGCAAGTCATCCGTCAGAAGGGCTGACTGTGTATTATTGCCATCTGAATAGTCCTTGGTTTCAGCTTGCTGGAATAGGCAAGGTCAAAACCAGTGATAGTAGTGAGGGAAACAAGTCTTTCCAAGAGGATGTCTGCCTAGTAATGCTCTGGTCATTCAGCTTTATTCTACTGCAGCGTCTGTCAGAGCCATGACACTGCGCAGGAACGTTTGGTCTATGAACAAATACAGGAAGGGGAGAGGCAACCTGCTGGGGACAATAATGAGAAATATTTCAGTAGAGAGGCGGAAATCATGTCTGAGGCAAGCAGACAAATACATACCAATTAGTCTCCCACAATTAACAAAGGAGGAACAGTGAAGGTCTAAGAATTAAATTACCTATATATCACCAAGTACGGAAAAGGAAGATGCCCATTAGCTTTTAGAGACAATCAACTCTTTTCAAGTTGGCACCTTCTTCCTTTTCCCATAGTAACCAATGGGATTTTAGTCGTGGGCTTTCAGTTACTTGATTTCAGTAGGATTAGGATCTAATAGATTGCTTGAATTATATTAACTAATTTTATCTGTTCAGACTGGACAGTTTGGAGGGACATCTGATTGGCTTTTGAAAACATCCTGCAACACCTTTTTGGGCACTCCCCATTGTGTTCTAATCCAAACCCAAAGTCTGCAAGGAAGGCAGTTTAGTCATCAGGGTCAGATCTGGGCTTGTTTCTGTGACCATGGATTAACATAATGTTTAGATAACCACTTTACACAAATATATATGGCATAGACTTTGGAAACATAGCAGCACTGCTTGACTTTTCTTACAAATGTCTCATTCTGGTTTTTTTAATGTTACCAATCTCTAGTCCCCAGACAAGTTCATCAGTTCCACCTGTTCTAGTTGAATATGTGGATTATGTGCCCTGTTTCAGGAGCAGCTGATTTCTTTGCTAGTCATTAGTTCCTCATCATAGACACTATTAATGTGAGATGTTTCTTGCATTAGGGTATTTGTTAGCAGGTCTATTATTGTATTCAGCTAAATACAGTTCTAATGGGATACTCAAAATACATTCCTGTAAACACACTCAATTTGCAAGATATATATAATACTGTTATTAATAAAAGAAATAGATTCTACTTCAGTCTCTGCAGTTGGGACATATTTCTTAATCACTTGACTTTTGCCTAATTAGTAATAATTTTTATCTATCATACACTGAAACTTAGGTTTTAACTGTCAGTCTCCTTGTGGTCATTTGCTTGCACTCAAAAAATAAAACAAAGGTATTTGAGAGAGTGTAGCTAATTCATGTCTGTTTTTCCTGAGAAAAAATACTATGAAAAACCCTATTGAAAAGCTGGTTCTTCAACTGCCTTCTGCAGGGACCACATGCAATGGTCACAAGAAGAAGAGGAGAATGCCAAGAAAAAAGCAACAGAGAACTCTCTTGTGAAAGTTCAATCAGAAGACCAAGGTAACAAATTTCAAATGGTATAAAAATTCTTATTTTAATGCTCTTTATTAAAACATTTGAAGATGCTGTAGCATTCAGGAGCACTCTTTTTATTTCTACTTTCTCTTGTCTAAATTTTTTAATTTGTTTTTTTTTTTCCCCTTTGTTACCTCAAAAGATTTCAGTGTGTTTTTCTAACAATACAGTTACTTATTTGAACAATTTTGCAATTAGTGTGGCAAGAGACTGTAAAACGAGTACATCAGTATGGTGCAGTTGTTCTGACCCCTTTTGCAGTCCTTTAGAATACAACTCCTGCTACACAAGGCTTTTACAGAATCAAAGGGAATGAATTTGCATTCAGCTAGGGTGCTGGGCATGAACATTCCCATGTACAATATTCAAATGCTTTTTAGTGATTTGTGGACTATTTAGAAAGCTTGTATTTGTACATTGCTCTGTATTTCAGTTAAGTGCCATGAAAGTTGCACTGGTCCCAGCTGGTCCCAGCTTGCTGCCTTTGCCAGGCTGAGCTGGGAGTGCTTCAGGAAAATCAGTGTGTTCACTGTGTGTGGAAGGTGTTCCAATACATCCTGCACAGTCTGCTCTGCAAAGGATTAAGGAGTTTCGTGCCTGTCTTCAGAAGGCAAATTTAATGTGTTCTGGGTTTCTGAAGAGTGACAGCTCTAGGTTCAAACTGGCAAACTAAACCATAGACTAAACTCTAGGATAGTTATGAACTCTAAAACTGGAATATCAACTCAATAGTAAGCATAGAAGGCTGCATTCTTCATTTGTTGTTCTGTTAGAAAGATATTCTGAAAGGAGTTACTTGGATGTCCTGTGCCTCAGTTTACTTAGCATGTAGTGAATCTGTCAGAGAGTGTCATGGTGATCCTATGCCTTGGTCTAACTAAGGCACACGTTGGAGTTTTTTTGAATTACCTGAGAATGTGCCTTGCATTGTGTGACCTTCATCTCCTTAAGTACTCTAGGGTTGTCAACCTGCCTTTCTCTGTTACCTCTCACATTGTTTATCTACACACAGGAGTACAATATTTGCTTTTCAAACATTACATCTAATATCTTAATTTGACTTGTATAAAAAGCTGAAAAAGAGCTCGTAAGTGAAAAGTAAGCTGTGTGATGGTGTGGCTCATGGAACCTTTCATTCTTCATCTGCAATCAATTAGAAGTTAGTTTGTGCTGGTGAGAAATGGAATAATCAGGCATTTGTCTATTGCCAAGAAATACAAGAATCCAAGGGCATTTCCTATGAATGCCCCTCTGTTTGGAACTTGAATAGGTGAGCATTGCTGATAGTGTTCCTTCAGAGAGCTTCAGCTTCATTCTGCAAGTGGAAGTACATTTTGGCCTATTTGTGTAAACAATGAACTAGACCAAGGCTAATGAGCAGGTTATTTTGGGGCCTTGAAAACTACAGTAAGGGGTAAAAAAGACAGATTTCAACAATACTATTATATTACTGAAGTAGAAGAGCTCTGGAGAGCCTTTTTAGAGCAAGAGAAGTTAAACTGAATGAACTCATGATACTACCTTTAGGAATTTGATTTACTTAATTAGCATGTGCAGTTTATTCTCAGGCATGCTTGCTAGCATTGGAAGATTCTGTTATGGAGAAAAATTGATTGACAAAGTAAAGGTTTTTGTTTGTTTTTTTGTCATTTTAGAGGGGAGGGTTGTTTGGGTTTTTTGTTGATGTTTTTTTGGTTTTGTTTTTTTCTTTCTTGGAAGTTCATATGTTTTTCAGTTATGTAATTTTTACATGCTTTGGAAAACTTAGTGGGTAGGCTAATTAAATAGGCAAAATTAAACAAAAAATTTGACAATCCTGCATGTATGTTATTACACAGAGGTGCAGGAATGACCAGTGCAACAATGCAAAGCAAAGTGTTCTTTCACTTGAACCCATGCCATTCCATACTAATACAATTTGAAAGGCTGACTTTAGCTATTGCTTTCCTTCAGTTCTGAAATCTGGAAAACTGGATGTGAATTTAAGTACAAGGGTTCTGAGCAGACTTGTAGGAAAGTGATGACTATAGCAAGGGGCAATAATAATTTAAGAACCTTTTGACTAGAAGGGCTTTTGTTTTTTATGCTGAAGCTGAGCAATCTATAAATGTGCAACTTAAACTATTGAAATCTGAAATATATCTCTGACCTCAATCAACTCTGAACTTCTAATATAAAACAGGCCTGTACAATTACAATTACATGGCTGGGTCTTGCCCTTTAATAAAACAATTGGATGTATTAAATGTTAATTTTAAAACATTATGCAGATTTCTAGGACAAGGCATTCTGCCACCTCCTTACCACTTCCCACTGCCTGTCTGTGCCTCTAATGATAATTCTCAGCCTTGTTTATCTCTGAAAAGCTCTAGCGATTTAAGAAATAATCTGTTGAGATTTAAAGAGGGTAGTAGGAGAAGTGCACCATACATTTACTCTGTACATTTATATTAAAAGAATTAATGTGTTGGTGTGAGCGAGAACAAAATAAGAAAGGCAACATGTTATATGAGGTACACTTTTGCAGCAAGAGATGTCAGGGATAGCAAGACAGTTCTGAAAATGCTTTGGAAATAAGGGGGAAAAACAAGAAAAAAGATTTGGTTTGGTACTTAGGAGGGATAAGGAAGGGAAAACCATCAACAAAAGAGACATTGAAAAGCTGTAATTCTTATCTCTTTATCAGCCTTCCTTTGAAAGGGTTAGCTAGCTCCAGTCCACTGGCTAGCACAATTAGTGCTAGTGAGAAGGAGGAAAGATTTTGTTCTTGAACTGAGAAAGAACAGGTTACAAAGTACATCCATAGAGTACATGGATGACTGGAAAAGCAGAAAAGAGAATATTTGCTTTTTTTAAAAGGGAGGTGGGAAAAAAAAGAAGAGTCAGATAATTAGTTTCAGTTCCTGGAAAAATACTGCAAGAGTACATCCAGAGCTTGCAGACATTGGGTTCAGAAGAACAAAAGAGATGAATACTGGCCAACAAATATTTTTTTCAAGAATAAATCATGTAAAGTCAAGCTAATTTCCTTCTTGGAGAAGGTTACAAGCCCTGGGGATAAGGGAAAAGCAGCAGACGTCCTGAAGTTTATCCTTGGTCAGGCTTCTGACTTGCTTTACTTGACATTTTCATAAGCAAGTTAGGCAAGCGAGAGCTAATGAAACTGCTTTTGGGTGAATGAATGCCTAGAGAGATCCTTTCAAAATGGAAGGCTGTGCTGGGCAAAGGAGGGTTTTATTCTGTGTCCAGTTCTGCTTGGACAGTCACTATTTTCATTAGTGACCTCAGGAAACTGGAGACTTGAAGATGATGTTAAGTGAAGAGATGTTTCAAGTGAGGTGAAGGACAGGATTAAGATTCAGAAAGACCTGGACAAACACTGGAAAAAATACTCTGAAATATATAAATTTGCTAAAACTAAGTGCAGAATTTTTTCCTTCAGACTAATTCCTTGAAAAAAAGCCTAGGTTCTGGAAAAATTGGCTTGGTAGTCATTTTGCAGAAGATCTGAAGTGGTGAATCACTAGCTGAATCAGCAGTGTCATGCTGTTGCAAAATGGCAAGCTGGGAGTTATAAACAGGATTACAACCTGTAAGCCTCATAAAATACTCCTTTTGCTCTGCATTGGTAATGCCTTTGCCAGAATACAGCACCCAAAAGTAGTAAATCAATTGGAGAGAGTCTAGAGATGAAAAATTGCAATCATCAGAAGTCTAAAAATCAAAAAGAAGAGAGTTATGTGTATGGATCTAGAACAATCTAGAAAAGAGTTTGTTTATGGAGGCATAGTAAAATAGTTCAAATATGTAAATAGGTGTTGCAAAGAGAAAAGAGAGTAATCTTAGCTTTGTCTGCTTGGTCCCTAGCTGGGACAAGAATTGCTGGAGCTAATTGCAAGATGGAAGTTTTTAGTTAGGTAGTGGAAAAGGTTTCTAACTGTATAGCAAATCAAGGACTGTAATATATTACTGAAGAAAGTTGTTAGTGAAAGGTGGTATTTTAAGGGTAAGTTGGACAGATCTTTGTGGAGAAGGGGTATGAATTTCCCCACTGTGTGAAATCCCTTCCAGTCCTACTCTTTGACATTCCAACACTCAGTTAGAATATTTGGTGAATTAAAAGGGAACACAAAGGTCTGTTGTAAGATCTGAAGTGTTTTAAAAGTAAGAAAACGAGTATGTTCCTTCTGTATTGTTGGATGGTTAAGTGTGAATTCCTGTCTATTTGTTATGCAGTAGGATGTATCAGTCCAGTTCACAGAACTGGAATTTTTTTAAGAGGTGATGAGGTACCAACAAATTTGCAATTGATTAGAGAATTTCATAAAACATGAAATAGTTTCTATTTAGTATTTCTTAAATAATTGAAAAGGTGCATTGCTTTCATAATTTGAGACATGAATGCTTGTCTAAGAATCTTCAGATTGTGTATTTTGATGGGGCTGTTCTATGATGTCACTACATTTTTTAGAAAATGCAGTAAGCCTGTCTACCCCTTCCTATGTGACATAAAATCTAATTAAACCTTCATAGGAGTTATTTTGAGCACAAGTTAACGTGAGACACAAAACCCATGTGTTTTAATTTAAATGTACAATGTGTGGAACTATGGATTTTTAATCTGTATATTTGAGGTCAAAATTATATGTTGCTTTAGAGTATTTTCTAGCTAAGCTCATATTCACCAAGGTTTTGCTCTGTTTTAATTTCAGATAAATATGAGAAAGAAGCCAGTAAATATTGGAATGAATTTTACAAGACCCACAAAAGTAACTTTTTCAAGGATCGTAATTGGCTGTTTCTGGAGTTTCCAGAAATTCTTCCAGAAAAAAGGAGACAAGAGTCCAAAACAGAAAAAAGATCTTCAGAACACACAAAAATAAATATTGACAACAGTTTTTCATTCAAAAATGGAATGTTTGAAGAAGGAGAAAAATACTGGAAGAAAAATGATGGAGGTGGTTCTACTGCTGTACAAGGATATGTATATAATAAAAATCAAGTAAAAGCTCTTACTGACAAGCCTCAAGGTAAAAATTGTGAAGAAGAACATGGCAAGCTGGAATCCTTCCCTGGTTGTGATGCCACTTACCGAATATTAGAGGTAATGCACTGCAAATGTTCTGCCCATCATGTAGAGCTCCACTTAATTACTCAAAAATCTGATAAAGACCCTTTCTGAGTATTAAGAAAGTAAACCTTTGGAATTTAACATACTACATTCATTTATGGCAGAAACTTTCAGAGAAACTTAGGATCTGGACTTGGTTTTCCCTTTGAAGTTTCTCCCAAATCAGAATAGGGCTAGATTGTTGGATTCCATTTGCGTTGAAAGTCAGGTTTCTAATTTCCTAAGGAAAGGTGTGTGTTTAAGGACTTTGTCTAAAAGTGCCAGTACTTGCCTCATTCTTGCCAAATGGTGAAATTGGACAAGAATATTGCAATTTTCTTATGCAGCTTGAGAGATGGATTCTCTCTTAAGTTTCGAAAGACATTGGGGAGAAACGTGATCATGTAAATGATTTGAGAATTGTGGTATGAGCTGTTTATAGGTTTTCTGTCCAACATACCTTCAAATCTAATGGGTCCTACCTGCCAACTAATTTAAGATGAAAATAACAAAAAAAGGTTTTATTTGCTCATTTATTTTAACTTTATCTTTCTCTGCTGATTTTAGGTTGGTTGTGGAGCTGGAAATAGTGTCTTTCCTATTCTGAAAGTTCTATGGTACGTAGTATTGGATTTCCAAATATGAACATTGTATTCACACCTTCATTTTCACCAAATGTTGGTGCTGAATCAGTGCTGCAGGAAGTGTTGGGTATTGAACCATTTTACAGCCCTAAAATTCTTACTGTGTCAGACCACAAATAGTGGTAGCATCAGTATGGAATACTCCTCATATTGCTCCACCCTCTTTTTGGGGGGGATCATATTTGCTGGCAAAGTTTGTCTTCAGGAGCATTCAGGCTGATTTCTTGTAGTTGATCTCAGGCAGGTGAAATATTCTCTTGTCTTATGTATCACTGTAAATCTACCAGGTGTCTCTTCAAAAGGCCAAAATCAGAGACCATAGACAATGGCATGTGATCTACTGGAAGGAAATTCTGTTGTTTCTGAATTGGCTGGTGTATTTGTCACATTACTTGTGGTTTTAGTGTCAAGGCACAAGTCCTGTGTCACATTACTTAATTAATTGAAACATCTTAATCCACTTAGCTTCCAGTTTTAGAAAAATCTGTTATGACAGCTTGTCCTCCTATCCATGTAGGCAGGAAGGTTTTATTAGAAAGGCTATGTATGTTTCAAGGGTTGAAATTTCTTTTTATTCATGCCTTTAAGAGCTTGAGAACAACACAATTCATTGTTCTATCAATGAGTTCCGATTGCTAGTATCACCACTATGGAAAAATTACTCCATTTTGCAGATATGGAAACACAGCAGGAGGAATTGAGTGATGCACCAGAGTCATACATGAAATTCTGAAGTGTTAGCAATGCATCTTCATCCCACAGCAAATGCTTTGCTTTAGACAGCATGTAGTGAAAGGAGAGCCTGGTTTCATATGAAAACTTTGAAAGGAGCCCTATATAGAAAAAGACATCATGGGACTGTATTGAAAAAGATGAGACAAACTTTTGTGTTTTCCTCACAGGAGGCATTAGTCATAGATTGGCATTTCTGATAATTAAGAATCTACTAGTTAGGTATTTTTCCTGGAGATCTCTATTCTTATGTAAATCCTTCAGTCAATCACACTGGTTGATACATTGGACAACTTGCTTGTTTGTCTTGTATATGACTTAATGGAAAGATCTCTTATCTCTTAGCAGGCTTGGCTTTATAGAACAGTTGGTTTTACTTTGAATTCAATAATATAAAAATTGTCATTTTGGCAATTATAAGCATATAAAATAATATATTTATATGCATATAATTATATGCATATAAAAACAAGCCAGTGTCAAGCAAGTGTACCCTGGCTACAAAAGAAAATTTCACTTAGGTTAGTAATGTAACTTTTGAACATCTTCCCCCTGCCTCCCTTAAAATTTAAATTAGTGCTTTTTAATACAATGTGCCATGAAAACACTATCCAGATCAAGCTGTGTCTTTGTCTTAAGTGGACTTTCTACATAGTTCCTATTCTACTCTAAAAAATATAAAAAACCCCAACATTCTAACAAGTCTATCAGGTAATCAGCTTAACCTTTCCCAAGGGACCGGCTGGGTCCAAAGCCTGGCTACTTGTCCTCATTCACAATATGTAAATTCATCATTTTTTATGGTGGGCACAGAGCTGATAAAAGTTTTGCTCAGCAGCAAGCATGGAGTATATTTTGTTCCAGAAGCATTCTCCTGTTGAGCCCTCAGAAGTCAGTAGCTTAGCTGTGTATTCTGTGAGATCTTACAGGCACTGGCAGAGTTTATTGATTCCCTTCTAAAGAAGCCATCTATCCAAAATCTTAAATGTATTTTTAATTAATTAAATTGATCATGAGGTCATCTCTCAGTGGATTTTGAGCAGCTTTCTCAGTTTATTTTTCAGAGGTGAAAAAACTTCTCCCAAGAATTGCTAGTATCTGATGAATGGTACAAGGAAATTTGCAGCTGGCTTAGTCTTGGATGGGAAGGGAAGGGAAAACAGTGCTACAGGAACTTCTTATCCATCCTTGCTTGAAAACAAAGGAAATAATGGAGTACAATAACAAATAATTCTTAATCAAATCAAAAGAACAGCAAGGTGATAAATAGAAAGCCAAACTTCTACAGAACTGGATGACTTTTGCAACACCCCATCCCTGCCCAAATCATATTGCTAATTAAACTGCATGCATGGGCTGATAATGCAGTGCTCCTGTAAGAAAATGTGACCTATTAATGTGCCTTTATACATTACAGCACCAGGACATTGTCATCAGTTCTGACAGCCCTCTGTGACCCTTTTTCTTTTCTTTTTTGCTTCCTCCCTGACAAGGCTATAATTCTTTTTGTACTAACTGCCTGTTGGTATTCTTATGAATTTGTCTGCCCCATTGGTTCATTACAACCTATGTGGCTTTCCATGTGCTAGACATCAATAAAGCATGCTTGATCAAACCTGTGGAGAACCCCACAGGACTCTCTGAAGTTTCATGAGCACTGATGTAGACTTTCATCTTATACATTAATAATTTTTAACTGATGTTGGTTTTGTTTTCCTAGCAATACACCTGGAACCTTTCTGTACTGTTGTGATTTTGCTTCAGGAGCAGTGGAGCTGGTGAAGGTAATTCATGCACTCGCTTTAGAGTACCTTACAAGCCTGTAATTCAGGAGGCTGCCAGGAAGCCATCTTCATGAAAAAGAATGTGATGGCTTTGACAACTTTTAACTGAAGTTTTCAATATTCCAAAGAACAAAGTCATACTGTATGCAGAGAGGAATGAATACCATCAGTGAGCTTGCTTCTCAGCTTGAGTAAGATACTGGACAGAATAGGCTTTTATATGAGATGTTTTACAATGCAGAATAATTGAAGAAAAAATGTTTCTTGAGTCACAGTAAACGTATTAACTACTACTGTTCTCTCTGTGCCTCTTTTCATCTTTTTCCTGACAGTCACATTCGTCCTACAATTCAGCCTGGTGTTCTGCCTTTGTTCATGATGTGTGTGATGATGCTTTACCCTATCCTTTTCCAGATGAGATCCTGGATGTCATTCTCCTTGTCTTTGTGCTCTCTACTATTCATCCTGACAGGTAAATGAAGACTAAAGGGCAAAGCAAATGGGTTAAATCTTTTTTAACTGGAGGTTTTCAGTAATAGCAAAAGAAGAATCTTTGCAAAAGATTCATCTTAGCAAAGATGAATCTTTGTTATTTAATAAGCCACAATATATATAAACCAAAGTATTTTAATTGCTGTTTACCATTTTCAGGCTTCAAGAGAGAAGCTGGTCAGGCTACTTATAATTAGTCAGTCTCCAGTCTCCATCAAAATACAAGGGGTATATTGTAACTAAGTATATCTCTATTAGAAGTGACAGATTCAAAAAAATTCCAAATTAAAAAGCAGACTAACAGTCTTCTAGAAGGAAGTTATTTTTAGTGATCAAAACCAAACATTCATGATTTAACACCTTGCAATATGTTGATATAGACTTAGATTGCTGATTTAGCCACATTCAAATGCTTCCATGCAGGCCTTTTAAAATAAAATGCACCCAGAATTTTATAACTTGTTTGGATTAAGAACATTTGATCTAATTTTCATATATGGTGTTATGTTGAGTACTGTTAGTCTCTGCTAATGCCTCTTAATGTCTAATGAACCAAATTTTATGACTGTTAAGGTTGGCTGATTGTGAAAATGCCTTTTTTTAACAGGAAAAATGTAAAAGAGCACCATGTAAGTTAAACTCCTTGACTCTAACTAGGTTATATGAAGGGAAATACATGCTGTTTGTGTGATAATATATTTATTACTTCAAGAATGTCATTGAAATGGGCTTGGCATACAGCCTAAGTCTGAGAACTGTTTCCCTGCTATCAGTGATTAACTTTATACAGAAAAACCTTCCCTGTATAGGATATTTCTCCTTTCTCTTTATTCAGAGATGAGCATGAGTCACACAAAGCCAGGGTCCAGGTTTCAAAAACAAATCAATCAGGAGACTTCAGATCTCTGTAACTCCAGTGATGCTGCCAGAAAGAAATTGGACAATAGTGATTCATTCAATCACTTCGCCTGTAAAAGCAGTAATCGGATGTTCTGTTAGAATTTCTGTGGGTCTTTTCCTATTGGTCTTTGAAGAATACATTTGAGGGTTTTTGTGGTTGATTTCTTGTTTTGGTTGTTTTCTTTTTTTTGTTGTTTGTTTATTTGTTGGAGGGGGTTTGTCATTGTTGGTTTTGGTTTGGGTTGGGTTTTTTCCCCCGTGGCTGACGTGAATGCTTTTGTGTGTGTGTGTGTGTATACACACATAGAGATTTTCCTGTAATCATCTGTGTTGTGAGACCCACTTTCCAAAGATATGTTAGCCATTACTGCCATCTCATAGAATTAAAATGACTGCATAAAGGAAAATGTGATCCAGATTCATCTTGCTCAGTACACATTTTTTCAGGAAACTTTGAAAGTGGGAAATGAAAAAGAAAACCAAGGGAATTATGGTGCAGAACTTAGATACTTTGAAGAGATGAAAAATACATGTGAGAGGGACACATTTATATTCAGCAAATCGTTACTTAGTTATTTCTCTCTAGGCTGTTGTGTTTTGTTTTTAGTAATTGCTACTCTTGTAGTCAGTTTTTAACACACTTCAATTCTGCTAGAAGGCACCTCTAAAATTTAGTTGCAGAACTGGAAGTACTAAACTTTCTTCAAGCTGTATAATTAATGTCTTCTAGTCCTGCTGGATGAGATTTCTCAAAGCACCTTCACTTTTTGTGCACATACACTTCTTTCTGTGTGTGCAAAACTTCTGTTTACACAGGCAAGGATGGAATCCTGTGCACAACTCCCTGTCTTGAACAGTCTTCTATTCTAAGGTTGTGCTGCCTTTTTGGTCTGTGGCACTAAACTTGGTTGCTTATGTTTGCAAACTTCACCAACATCTCATCTATTTTCTAAGGATGCAAGGGGTTGTAAATAGGTTGGCTAAGCTACTGAAACCTGGAGGAATGTTGTTATTTCGAGACTATGGAAGACATGATACAGCTCAACTTCGTTTTAAAAAAGGTAATTCCTGAATGGTTTTGTAGTTCTCTGTTCATTTTAGCTCTTTCTGGGAAAAAAAAAGTGACATGTCCTTTTTCATTACTGCTTCAATTTCCTAGGTCATTGCTTGTCAGAAAATTTTTATGTAAGAGGAGATGGAACCAGAGTATATTTCTTTACTAAAGGTATGGAACATTATAGTTTCATAGAAAGGGTTGAGTGTTTCTCTACGTGATTTGGATTATGAAAGCTCATCTTAAAATATAAATTTAAAGAAATTTTTATTGTCTTTTTTCAATTCTCTGCTTTTAAAAAAGCCCAGAGCTAATTGTTGTAAGAAAATAATTTCCTTTTTGTGCACACTTGTTGCATTTGGAGTCCTGCAAGATTGCTTACAGACATCGCTGGAAATTTCTCTTTAAGTATTCGGTGTCTAATTGTATGCTCAAATTTCATTATTTAAACATGCACATGACTTCTCTCTTAAAGTTGTCTTAAATAAACAGGATTGGAAGGAGAGTCTGTAGCTATATATGGCATAAAAGTCTGGGTTGTCATTTGTCAGGTGAAATAGCTTTATCTTTATAATATGTGAACAGTGACCAAATGGCATGCATTTGTTTACTCAACTATGGCATATTGAACCCTGTGAAAAAAGGGTATCTGTGGATGCTGTGAGTAATAACTGATGTGGTTTGGGCTTCAACATAACAATTTTTACTGCAATATAAATCAAGAGCTGTGAAAATGAATTTCTAACAAAAACCTTCTTAGAGGCAGTGTCCTTTATCTTTCAAATTGCAAAATAAATTTACTTCCATCTTGGGTTGAACTAAAGGTTGGTAATTGCTACATTCTAAAAATTACTTTTTTTCTTAATTGCAATAATTCTTCATATGAAAAAATAGATGAGGTATGGAACATGTTCAACTTGGCTGGATTAACTGAAGTACAGAATTTAGTTGATCGGCGATTACAAGTAAACAGAAAGAAAAAAGTGAAAATGCAGCGAGTTTGGATACAAAGCAAGTTCCAGAAGCCATTGCTATCTGCATAATCCTGAAGAAACCACCAAAAGGTGCCTTTGTAAATAACTGTACTCCAGAAATATAGTACAGAATTGAACTTCAGAAGCTGAAGCAAATTTAAGTATGTATATTTTCAGTAAATGTTGTGTTAGCCACTGAAAAGTATAAAAAAAGTTAAATAAATGTATTGAACTGAAAACCTTTCTCTGACTTTCTTTTCTTTATAAATATATTTGTGTGAGAAAAGTCTGGGGGGGGGAAATAGCCATTTTTGACTTCTGCTTTATATCCAAAAATCTTTTCGTAACAGTGACCAGGCAGTATTTTACTCCCTTAAGTATGAATAGTCAATAAGTATAAGAATATATATCATTCCTGCTGAAATTCACAGTATGTAAAAAGTTTTAGTCTGAAGCATAATTGTTTCAGAGATTTAGAGAAACAGAACATCTGATCTCACTATTACTACAGGCTGCACTGTGTTAATTTCTGAGTCACATCCTTTTCAACTACTGTGTCTTACAACTGTATTTCCTCTTTGGAGGGCATTTTCTTGGTGCATAAATAATGAAGACAAAAATCATTTTCTGATTTGCATGTAGCTATCATTTCACAGTAACTACATGTGATATGTATACACATCAGATTACTCAGTGATTTTTGTCCTCCACTGTGACTTACTATTCTGAAGTCTCCACTTTTCATTTGCATGCTCATAAGGAACATGCCAAATTCAAATACAATGCATTATATTTAAAGAGCTCCAGGTTGTAAACTGAACATGCTTCATGTAGAAAAGAATTACCAAAATGCCAAAACAGTGCTGAAACCAAATAGTTAATATTGGATTGCTGTCTGGATAAATACAAACATTATTTTTCCGATATGTTAGATACGCTAGAGGGAGGAGTAAAAACAGTAGTCCAGAGTACATTTTATTAATATTGTTGTGGGGTAATGTAATTACACTAGAATGGTAATCTACCTGGCAGCTGAGATATTTTTGTTGTTAACAAAAATAAGTTGCTTTCTTAGGGATTGAAAGAAATCACAATGTTTTTTATTGACCGGGTGGGGATGAAGTAAAGGACAGGACTACATTAGTACTTCAGATTCTTTTAAGAAGAAAACTGAAATGCAAACACTGTTTTCAAATGTAGAACATGATCCTGAGACTGTTGAGCTAGTATTTAAAGATGTCTCTATGCCACTTTGCTATATAAATGTAATTTCAAATCACTTAGCCACAAGGAGGAGAGAACAAGAAACAGGTGAATGAATAAAGTAGATCTCTTATTTCAACAATGGTAGGGGATACATGTAATCTAGTAGTTTTAAGTGCCATTTACACAGTGACGCTCAAAGTCTCTTTTCTTGCTTTTGTTTTAGTCTGAAGGGTAAACATGTCACAGCTGACAGCCCAGCCCATTGTTCTTTTTGCAAGTTGTTAGTTGCTAAGCTAAGGAGGACTGATGGTCTTCTAGGAAGAAAACCCTAAATTATCTAAATGGGGATGCCAAGTAGCTTCATCCCCTTTAACCTAAATGTGTTTCAAGAATGAGGTACAGTAAGGGGTCTGATCCTGTATTTTTGATATATTTGAAACTCCCATTAGAGGAAGATACTGTTTCATGAATTAAGAGGCTTAGGAAGCTTTTGTTAGCAACAGCATTATTGTAACCTGCAATAAAACTCTTGTGGTATAAATCAAAGGTTAAAACACAGCTGTGTTTCTTAAAGCTGTAAGAGATTGTAAGAGATTGTAGCGTCCTCATGGAAAATATAAATAAATGTCTCCTTATATTTTAAATATGTTGCTACTCTGTTTTATTAGTTGTGACTTCTGAATATGCATAGCTCTTAGCTAGCACAAATAATTTTCACTTGTAGAATTTTCCAGGGGAGTGATGATGATAAGTTCTTGAGCATCGTGCGGTCTTACTCATCTGTGTGACGTAAATTTTCCATATGTAGAGGCTAATGTAATGCTTGCTTTGGCACTCACAAGGTTATATTGATTCTGGCAAGATTTTAATATGCTGTTTTAATATGTTGTTAGTTTAACAAAAGTGTGAGATCACAAAAAACCAAACTCTGAATTTTGACTGGCCTTAAGCAAAATTGGCTGCTTCTCTTCCACAATTTGCAGTGTAAGTATTGGCTGCCTCTTTTGGAATAATGGTGCCTGATTTGGAAGTAATAAGATCAGCTACTATTTTAAGTGTAGAATATCCACTGTCTGAACAGTTGTAAGACTCACAGAAGAGGATATGGAAAAAGACATCATTCCCAATAAGAACTTTTGAATCTGAGTAGCACTTCTTGTAATTTGGGTTTAAGACATTTCAGTTTTCAAAAAGCTTAATCAAAGACGTATTTTTGAAACACTTCCAAATCATCTTTATTAGGCAAGGAGGTCTACTGAAATAAAAGAAGAAAAAGAGATGCAGACATCTGTACAGAAAAGGCAGTTTAAAAATGGCTTTTTAAAAAATAATTTCTGGAGGAAAGAAAAATTAGTTTATTAATATAGAAAAAGGTACTTAAGTTTCACTTTTTGACATATGAAGTTAATTCTTTAATCAGATGTGTACCTAAAATTAATTTGTACTCATTTTATAAATGGTAAACATTATAATTTGTAATTGCAAATTTTCTTTAATTTTTTGTAGAGTTTTTTTTTTCTTCTTTTTTTTTTTTTTTTTGTTGTTTCAGACATAGCTTCCTAATGGCAATTAGAGAAAGGTATTCTTGCTGGAGCTGAGCTGCAGCTTCATTGGCATCGGCTTGCTCTATGAATACTGTGTATTTTTTGCCCTGTTGTACAGGGACATTTGAACATGGTACTTAAGGGTTTAGACCTTACTTAGTTTTTAAGCAAGTGTGAGACAGTTAAAAAGTAAAGAAAGTGACCAACTTTTTTTCCCTACACTAATTTTGAAGTATCTAGTCAATAACAATTAGCTCATATAAAAAAAAAATGTTGTCTCTTTCTCAGCAAAACCAAGGTAGGTGCTTGTGCCATATTCACAAATCCCCCAAAACTGAAGAGGATAGCCCAAATTCAGGCATGATGAGGAGACTCATCATGCTGAGTAGAACTCTAGAAATATTAGGGGAAAGTTTATTGTCTTGGAAAGTGCACAGCTAATCTCCTGATTCTGCTGGTTAATCATGACTAAAACTTTATAACAAACAGCCCCAGAATTTGTGTTGAACAATGGTGGAACTGACTTTACATAAATTTTGCTACTTTATTTTCATTTGTGGTGTGAACTTTACTCACTGTTCCAGTGTGCTCTTTGATCTGTTGACATATGGTTTGCTTCCTCTTTTTTCTATGCATAGCAGACAACTAAGCAGTTTCCCCAGGAGCTAGGTACACAAACATTTGCAGTAAAGTTTGCTGGCTGAGTTATTGTTAGGGTCAAAAAAAGTTTTGTATTTCCTTCTGTACAGATTGCTTTTCTTTTTGTGTGAATGCAATGAATTGTATAGATGCTAAATTATATATAGTGGTATTGGCTGTATTTTTAAATTATTTTAAGTGAAGTATCAGAGAATCATAGAATAGTTTGGGTTGGAAGGAACCTTAAAGATCATCTTGTTCCAGCCCCTCTGCTGCAGGCAGGGACACCTTCCACTAGACCAGGTTGCTCAAAGTCCCATCCAACCTGTCCTTGAATACGGGTGTGATGTCTATGATAAAAGTTCATATATAAATCATTCCTTCTCCACAGAGCATCTTCATAATGGGTGGTTGAACAACCTTGGAAATAAAACATGTATACATATTGCAAAAATATTAAACACTGCTATTGTTAATAATACAGCTCACTTTGCCTTTCAGTGTATGCAAACAACTCTCCACATTTGGAACAAGGATTGGACATGAGGGTTTTTTTACATCAGTTATGTGCCAGTTTCCCCTCTCTTCTGAATAATCCAGAATTTGGACGAGTGTAAATCTCTTATATGCAATCACACTTTGTATGTAGTCAGTAAGAACTGCATGGGTTGCCATGGGTGTCTTAGCAGGTTCTGTGTTCTACCTGTGCCTCCTGGCATAGAGCTCATGCCTGGACTGGGCTTTGAGCTGAGAAGGAAATTCTCTGTTGAGACGCCATCCTTCACCCTTTGCTGGTACCAAGAAACAAAAAGGAGAACTTGCCTGATTTGAAAGCAAGAGCCCTACGTCCAAGAGGGGAGAAAGATGAAGATGCAGCTCAAAGGCAGGCAAGAGAGGGACTGAGTGTTTCCTCTGGGAACTAGGGTGAGAAGGAAGCTTGGATAGACTGACCGAGAAAAATGAGATGCAGAACTGAGGAACAAAACACTGTGGGCATGGTTTATGGAGAAGATTTGTAACAGGATACAGCGTGGCAGGGTGAGGACCTTGGGCCTAGAAATGAATGAAATGAAATAGTGGAAGTGAGAAGAGAAAGGGGACTATTCATCACAAAAATAGGATGAAATCTGGGTAAATAAAGCAATTGGTATAAGGACTGGAAGTAGAAAGACCTATCTTCAAAGCTTTTATTCTCCAAGGAGGTAATGTATTTTCACATCTTAGTGGAATATTACAGATTTTTCTCTTTCATTCGTATGTGCAAAATGCATTTCAATAAATTAAAAAGATGGAATGTTTCCTTTGTTGTAGTTTGTATGTGCTGTGCACATGTTTTCAACAGTGCAGGCAACTGTGTGATACACCTGCTTTTGCTTTCTCCTTAGGGAACAATGTTTTTACCTTCTTTCAAGTAGAACCCTGTAGTGACAGAAGCTACATTCCTAACCTCCTGGGAAGCAAATACCAGAGAATAACAGAAGTGTCTATATCCTGATTGTGTGCAATCAAGGTAGAACAATTAAATTTACTCCATGTGTTCTGATGATGTCCCATTTAAATCAAGGCAGTATCTGCAGATTATCACCATGAAGAGCCTCCCAATATCAGTTTGTGTTATACTTGCATCTGTTCAACAGAACTTAAAATGAATTTGTATAAACTAGAAATAAAACTTAAAGAAAAATAGCCGAGTAGGCTTCATCTGGGATCATAGCAATTTAGAGATGGAATATGTTTTGTTACTTTAAAACACTTATGGTTGCAGAGAAACACTTACCTAAGAGGCTGAAAATTTCCCTTATTTGAGGTATAATGTATGTCAGGAATATTAAATCTAATATCCATGTTCTGTAGCTTTGTATACTTAACATCAGCTAAAGATATCTTGTCAATTGTTGCTGTGAAAAAGTAGTTAGCAACATGATAGTCTCATTTTCAGAGGATAGTTTATTGATCAGGTTGCTACAATTTTGAAGGGAACTCAGAAGATTAAGGAAGCAAGTGAATTAGCTTAATAAGACTAAAACCCACAGATGACATATACAATTTGATAAATAATTCAATTAAGCATAATCTAACCATTCCTGTGTTTTGATACTAAATGAAATTTTAAGTTCATTAAGAAAACAGACTTGGTGAATACTGCTAGTTATAAGAACAGCCAAAATGTTAAAATTTTTAAGTGTGATGTAAAAATAGAATGCTCTATAGCTACTGCATAAATCCAGTGTATAGTCTTCTCTGTAGTGTGTCCTGTTCAGCGAGAAGAAAAAGATGCCGTAAAAATAGATAGTGAAGTTTTTTCATGTCTCTAGCAATTTTCATATGAAGGCAGCTTTGGGAATGGAATGATAGACAATGTGAGAATGGCACATAATGTTATGTTCTAGTATTTAGAAGGTCTCATTTATACCTTTACATTATACAAAAAGCAAGATGAATTAGTCAAGTTGGCAGGCAACAAACCTTCATTCTATATATTTATCACCATCCTCTATAAAAACAAGGAATCACAATGTTCACAAGGCTGAAAGATTAGTGAGTTACCAAAAGCTGGTTGTATTAGATTTGTCCATTTTCATTTCTATATGTGTGAAAGGGAAATTTTGCATATTTACTGTTCAAGTTTTTTAAATGCTTCCAATTTAAAAAACAAAGAAACAAAGAAATAACAATCCTAAAGCCTTTCTCATTACCTTTTGTGAGATCCTAACACTGCTCAACATTCAGCTCAACAGTAGAGCTGAAGAATATGCCTGAATTCAAAATGGGTCTGGTAGACACAGTTACAAATAAAGGATATATAGAGGGGGAAAAGGTAGAAAAATAGAGAACATACTAATTGGCATGACAACATGTAGTCCTGTGGCAGTCCTACAGCACTTAGTATTTTATATAGAATGACAAATTCACTGCAGTTCCTGAGAGAGCAGGAGAGAGACAACAGTCTTGCCACACTTCCCTGCCACTCACGACTGTAAACTGGCACGTGGACAAGCCAAAAGCCAAAGAATGAAAGTAGATGGTTTGCTATAAGAATCACAATTGATTAGTTATGCTTGATTGAGACTGGCTGTTTTGGAGGGTTTCATTGCAAAGCCAACACTAATTTTTTCTTTATTTAGTGTCAGTCACACTCTAGCCTCCATTTCCTCCTGGTATAACAAGTGCTCTTTAAATGGAGGAGTGCATCTTTGAACTTGAATAAAAGGGTTGTTGTGCAGTGTAGGATTTAGCAGATGGGCTTAGAGAATCCAAACCTACCACTAGACTTTTATTTTACACTGGGAAAAGCTTTGCCATTTTAAATGGCTGTTTGCTACATTCCCTACTAAGCACAGTAGTCAGATGTTGTTCTGAGGAATCGGGCAGCTCAGCTTCCAATGACATTGATTACACTCAACAGTGAGAGCATGAGAAAGAGTAGTGGGTGGAGAAGTGAAAAGGGAGCGTGAGGCATTTCGAGGAGGAGATTTGCACTCTAGCACTTGCATGTGGGTGACAATCCCTCAGAGAAGCAATTTTTACTCTGAAGTGGAGCAGAGTTGAATCTTCTGTGCTCACTTCAGGTTTAATTTCCATCCCGGCATACTCCCAGTGCAGCCTGTAGTTAAACGTGCGTTTACTTAAAACGAAAGGAAAATAACAGTAGCGAGAAGCTGCATCTTCAGCATGGAGCTGTGATTTCACAGAGAGACGTTGGCATGTTAATCCCTGGCATAAATGGGTGCAATTCTCAGTGACAATGCTAAGCCTGTTTACACATGGGCTGAGCTAAACCCAAAGATGACACACAATGCTGTTCAAAATAATTCTTTTAATCCTTTTTGAATTTTTGTGATTTAACAACCAGAGATGTTTGTGTTAAGAAAAGATGATATGAAAAAGCTGTCGTTGTCACTGACCATGACTTTTCTCTGACATAAAAATTACAACAAACACAGTCATTACTTTAGATAAAAATTTCATCTTTTTATTCAAGAGTGAATATTAGTGAATTGAATAAATCCTCAGTGATAGTTACCAAACTCTGAAATAAGATCTGCTTTTTAAATCAGAAACAATCTGAGCTAGCTTATAAAAACTTAGAAAAACAAAATCATCCTGGCAATAAGTCTACATTTTATTTTACCAAAGTTTATGAGGAATCAGTATAATCAACAAGAACCTTGACGTTTAGTTTATCTTTCTTTTATATGTAGTTATTTTAATAGCAAAAGAAAGCAGATGGAAAAGGAAGCTGCATGGTACACAGTCTACAAAACATGTAAGTATTATTATACCACTTAAGATATTTAACAAGCTACTAAATCACACTCTTCTTCTTGCATCAATTGCCTTGAGGCAGAGTATCAGAAACAGTAAATATTTATTTTACTTAGAAACAATGTTAGTAAAAGGCCTCAGGGTTTAATGTGAATGAAAAAAAATCTTTGAATCTTTGACCCAAATTTTCACTGTCATTTATGTCAGTTTAAGTCCGGAAGACTCTTAAAGTCTATAGAGCTGCTTCAAGATACTGACTCGTTGCTCACAATTGGAGTCCAAATTAATGGCGCCTGTTTTGGTTTTGGTTGGAGTAGAGTTAATTTTCTTCACAGTGGCTGGTATGGTGCTATGTTTTAGATTTGTGCTAAAAACATAATAGAGAGATGTTTTTGTTATTGCTGAGCTGCGCTTGCACAGTGTCAAGGCCTTTTCTGCTTCTTGTACTGCTTCACTAGTGAGAAGCTGGGGCTGGGGTTGCACAAGGGTTTGGAAGGGGACACAGGACAGCTGACAGCAACTGACCAAAGGGATGTTGCAAACCATGTCGTTCATGCTCAGCAAATAATTTTGGGGAAAACAGGAGGGGGGGACATTTGGAGTTACAGTGTTTGTCTTCCCAAGCCACCATTGCGCGTGGTGGAGCCCTGGCTGTCCTGACGTGGCTGCACACCTGCTGGCCCCTGGGAGGTGGTGAATGGATTTGTTCTCTAGCTTTGCTTGTGTGCACAGCTTTTGCTTTACCTATTGAACTGTCTATATTTCAACCCATGACTTCTCTTGCTTTTACCCTCATGGTTCTCTCCCCCACTCCACCAGAGGGAAGGGAGCAAGCAGCTTGGTGGTGCTGAACTGCTGACTGGGTTCATCCATGACAGGGTCTAATACTGGCTGTAAACATAAAATTGCAAACATTGAAGTACAAAAATACTTTTATCACTACTCTTGCTTTGCTTAAGGGCTGAAATTTGGTTTGCTCACATATGTGCTTATATTTTTGTGTAGGATATTCAGAATTTTTTATCGTACAAAATTCTGTAGTGGGTAATAAGTTTTATGAAACTTAATAACCAACCAGATAAGCATGATGGATTAAGGTAAGTGATTTGTAATAAAATCCTTAGACATGTTCGTATCTGTTGTTTTTCTCTCAAATACTTGAGAAAGTTACTGTGACAAAGTATGCCTATTCTTAAAGTTAAAAGACCTTTGAAGTCCAACATAAAAAAGTTTGTGAAGATAGAAAAAGGAAAACCAATAAGGGAAAAAATGGCACTTTTTAATGCATTGTCAGAAAGTGAAAATGCATATTTATGTTTTCCTATGTTTTTACATTTCACAGACATTGTGTTATTTCATTACCAAAAGACTTTGCACAGTGGTGTGTGATTCTAAGGATATACCAGTAAAGCCATATAATCTAAACTTATGCTTTGGGCTTCCATTTTTTTCCAATTGTTCATTCTCCTTTTTCTAAATTAGTCCATCAGATTAAAAAAGAAAGCCAACATGACACTCCTTGGAAGTCACAGACAGCTGAAGGTAATGCACGCAAATATTAGCTAAGTGTTTTTTCCACTGGACTTTGCTTTCCTGTGTGAGATCAAGAATATGGCAGTCTTATCTGGTGTGTTACCAGCAATTTTGTTTAGTAGAGTTATGCTATATGTGTGCTTGTGATACTTCATATCATTTTAATGTTCTTGTTTCCAGCTGCACTACTTTCTGATTTACCTTAATAAAGCTTTTGGAGATTCTCAAGTGGAGTGTAAGTAAGTATTACTTAGATATTTTAAGTATACATCACGTAAGTACTACCGGTTGTATTCAAAAAGTGAATAAATTAAAAGTTTAACATGAACACGTGTGTGTAACCATGTGTAACTACATGAACAATGACAACTTCAGACCTCTTGGTTTTCATGCCCAGCTTGTTTGGTGAGATCAGCAATGAACATGCAAACTTCCCCATGTAGCCTAGAGCGACCTTTTCTATTTCTCTGAGAGTTTCAGTACTCCCTCTTTCAAAAACAAAACAAAGCAAAACCACAACAAAACAGTTATTGCCAAAGATAAGCCTAAGAGGCTTAGATTATATATACATACATGTACATATGTATATGTGTATGTATAAAAATAAAATGAGAACATAGAGAAGATCAGCAGGCTGGGAGGTAGAGAAATGGAAATTGGCTGGTATCCAAATAAAGAAAGGTCCAGGCAGTAAAAAGAAACTCTTTAAATAGGCATTTAACACAAGGTAAGAGAGAAAGCTTGCTTGCTTGTAAGTTTTTCCTTAAACAAATGGTAGTATGGATTGAGAAGTAAAAGAAAAGTTAATAAGGATCTTTTTATTCTTAATCTGGGAAAATATACAAGCCATAACTTTCATGTTTGGACTTTTAAAGCACTTTTATGCAAGGGGCCTGCTGGGGATCCACATTCTTCTGCAGTCAGTATGGATGCTGAGTCATCAGGAAAGCTGGCCATTTGGTTTTTGGTTTCTAAATATAGAGGTGAACATTTCAAGCCCTAATCTGAGAACACTGGACACTCGGATGCAGCATTTGTGACATGAACAATTTCATTCTTAATAGGTTTGTATCAAAACCAAAGCTGTGCTTGTAGTACACGTACTCCTGAAGAACTGTGGTTTCTGTGACAAAAAAATTAATTAAAATTTTAAAATTATTTAAAGAAATATAGAAGAGCAACAGGTTTCATTCTTTGCTATATGCAGAGGAGATGGAACAAGTAGACTTTGGGGGAGGGAACATAAGAGCGACCTAAATTATGGAAGGAAGCTTAGGTTAAGCTTTAGAAGGGGTGAATTTTGAGTCTTCGACTGGGTTTTAGCTACTCTGTTCAGGGAATAAGGATTCTGAGTTTGTGGGAGTCTGCCTGGAAATTGTGAGTTTGACAATGATATTATTGAATAATATTATCAGAGATTTATACTAACATCACCTTTGCAGCTGGTGTACTATACTAACATTCAGTACATAGGTTGGTGTGGGTTTTTTTTTATTTCTGATGAAGTTCTGCACACTTGGTTTGTTTGGAAACTTTGCTAAAGTAGGTCCTTTGACATTCAAAATGCTGTGACAGAATCAGAATTAAAACAGGCATTTTCCTTTCACTTTAGATAAATTCGTATAATTCAACATTATGTACTAGGAGCTCATTCTTAATAAAGCAAGCTTTTACATTGGTGGTTCAGTGTTTTATGTTGACAGTATTCTGTGCCTTCTGCATAGATCCTAGCTGCAGAGATGCTTGCTGAGGGCTTTGCCACCTGCAAATGTGGGGCAGGGAGGGAGAAATGCTGCCTGGTCAGCAGCAATGTCAGTTTGGCTGAGCATGTCCGCTGTTGGCAGCGGCATCGCGCCTCTGGCAGGGCAGAGCTCAGCCAGGGACTCAGCCCTGGCTCTCTGCACAAATCTGCTGCTGCAGAGTGGGGGCAGCACAGGTGCCATCTTCCCATCCACCTACTGAGGTGTCCCAGGAAAGTGAGCCCTTGAACAAGCAGTGAGGTGCCATGGGTGTTGTTCTGGCAGGCCAGGTATGGCCTGACTCTGCTTTGAGTGAAGCACGTGCTTCATTCTGTAGATTGCTTACAGTCCAAGTGAGCAAAACCCCTTGTAACTCTGAATTAAGGAAAGGCTATCTAGTAAGTGGATGGCAGCAGAGGAAAGACTGTTTTGAGGAAAAATAATTTTTTGCTTTAAACTTTGTGTCCAACTTTCATCCTGAGTATACACAGTATGTTTCAAGAGCTATTTTTTGTAGGTGAAATAGCTGGGAACAGAACTCTTTAACAGGACGTAAAAAACCTATAGCTATGTTAAGTGACAAAGCTCTGGCCATTGCATCCAGCATGCAGTGCTTTTGTACAGTGGCAGTTCACGTGCAGCTGATTCATCAGCCAAAAAAACAGCCGTTACCTTACTATGAGATGTGAGCTTCAAAATGAGGCTGTGGCCTCATTTTCTATGAGATCTTAACAGGCAAAGTTTGAGCTTTTAAAAGTTAGTTGGCCATGCGTGGGTTATTAAGCCACAGCAAATTAGGAACTCATTAAATCTTGAAAATACTTGAATTTTATCAGTTTCCTTCCAGCTGGTGGAAGACTAAGATGATTTTACAACAAAAGGGGCTTCTTGACAATATTATAGCATCATGATGAGAGGAATCTTTTTTTGAATGAACTAAGGCAGAGGACTCTTCTGACACTTGTGCTAAAAGGTCTGGCCCTTGCTATAAACATCTTGTCTGTTGCTTGCATGGAGTTTCTCAGCAGCATGTAGGTGGAGCCAAGGTCTCTGGGCTCCAGAAGATAAATGCCTAATATGTGACCTGCAAGTGTATTTCTGCTGCCTGTGGTATATATAAAGAAAACAAAAAGTCCTGGTTTATTCCACTAGTAGAAAAATCAGTAAATGTTTATTATCCAGACCATTTCCTAACATGTTCTTTGGAGAAGACAGAATCCTTCTTTCAATTATGCTGAAGGTATTCATCTGGGAATTTATTACCAGTTTTTATTATAATTATCTTTATTTTGGGTGCTGTCTTCGCACAGACTGAAAACCATGCTACATCTCTTTTTCTTAATTGAACTTTTTACTGTTGTCTATTTTCTACCTACAACATTCCAAATAGTAGTTATTTCTTGTGTGCTGCCATTAATATATAATGGATGAGGCCTTGATACAATTGAAAAAATACAGAATACAGCTGAGATGAGACGGAGATATGGAATGAATTATTGATTGTCTAAAATATAGCCACAATTCCAGCTTAAACTCTTAACATTATGTGACCAGTTATTATGTCTCGTTTGAACCTTATGTGAAAAAAAACATGGAAAATGCAAAATATTTACTGTATTCACAAAACTGCCAGTGCTTCTTTCTCCAGTTTCACTCCTCAGTGTTAATTCTGACAATGCTGCCATATGACTCGTGGTGAAATTAAATTCACGTAAAATGTGCAAGTTTGGGGTATAAAATATACTTGTGAATTTCTCTAATGAATGAGCCTTGCCACAAAGGGCCCACAGCAGCATTCTGGTCAGTGTCTATCAGTATGCACAAATAAAGTCCCTCTTGTGAGAACACCTCTATTATCACACTTATAGTATAATATGACACGTTTTCTTTTGTGTGACTCCTAGGATGACCTTGTCTCAAATTTGATACAACAAATATTGTTCTGACTCTCAGGAACCAAGTAAAATTTTTGCCACAAACTTCACTTAAGACAAGATCTCATCATAAAGAAATTTCATAGTCAGATCTAGAACTACCATGCATACCTATTCAGGGATCTGTTGACACTTTCATGAGTGCAATATCAAGAGTTGTTGGGTTACATTTTCTGGCACATTCTTCATATTTGTGGTTTTATGCTTCTAGATAAAAATGAAAAGGAAAAAAAATGCTGCAGTTTGAGTATATCTGTACACTGCTGTGTTGTCAGACCTGCTTTTTAAATTAGTTTTTCTAAGAAATGCTTTAATAAAATACTAATATGGAATGTTCTGTTTAGCAGTCACAGAACAGAAGCAGTCCAGAGTCTGTATCTGCTTCACACAGAAAAGGCCTGTAACAGAAGCAGCAGAATGACTTAATATGAAGAATTTTGAAAAAAAGAAATGAAGCTATTCTGCATTCTCATTTATTAGACAGGGAGAGGGAACTGAAGAGTAACCTTTAAGGAACTCAAATTGTACCTGAATAATTTGCATTTAGAAAGGATGTTCCTTTCGTGTTCAATTGGTTTATTGAATCCATGCTAGATTCCTGTAAATGCTACACAGGTTTTGCATCTCCAGTATTTTGCCTAAATGAAAGACTAACCTTTGGAATCTGGCTTGGCTATGTTACATTTATGTTTAGTCTAATAGAGGTGAAGAAAGTCATTGAACTGAACGGCACAAATTCTCTTGGTCCTTTAGAAGCAGCTTTAACAACAATCTCACTTGAATGTTCAGAGTGACAGGAATTAACATCATTCCTATACATAGGAACATCTTTCCACTTGAAACAGCCTTCACAAATTCATGTTTCACTAATCTACAAGGGCAGAATGTGGTGCTGAAGAAGGAAAAGCTGAATATATTTTTCATTCCTGTGAGAAATTAAAAAGAAGGCAAGTGCTTTGAGTGGTGAGCAAGTCTGCCTTCATTTTGATTCTACTGGTCTGCCATAAAGAAACTTGAAACAATGCTTATTTTACTGAACAAAACTATTTTTAACTTATTATCTTAAGGAGGTGTGGGGTTGGTGTGAATGTGGGCAGAGGTAATTTTGTTCCTTTACTGTACACTATATGTTGACAGTAAATTCTTCCTGCAGACAGTGGTTATAAGAAGTTTTGCCTTGAGAGCTACACAAAATACTGTATTAGAAGTAAAAGAGAAATCTTGCTTTGTATGTGGTAGTTCTTAATGATACACCTATTTCAGTCTCCTTCTGTTTCAGCTTCTGTGTGTAGATATCTCAGGTATCTTGTACAGTCTTTATGGACAAGATAGTATTTAACAAGGTGCTTGAGACTTGTAATATTTTGGAGTTTGTTTGTGATTTTTATGCAAAAACAAAATCATATTGAAATCAGACAAGAATCTAATTTGTGAATTACACTCAGGAAGTGCTTTGTGGAAAAATACCCAGATCAGTAACAGGGAATAGGTATTTCATATTCTATTTAATGTACCCAGCATTAGACACATCAGATGGTAAGTGGCATTTTTGAGTTTATTCCTAGCAATAAGTATTTGTTTGTATTAAGGCAGGGTGAGAGTTTGGTTCTGATCCTGAAAAGCAGGAAAAAGTGAATGTCTTTGTGGACTCTGCACTCACATTGTCTTTAGGGGAGCTTAGCAATAACAGTGCAATTGCTCTTTCAGCTGGAGTCTGGGATGTCCTGAGAGATTCTGAATATGTGTTAGCCTCAGTTATTGGCACCCTGCTCCCCAGATGGAATTTTTTCTTCCACTCCTGTGCAGCATTCCCTGTCAAAAGGGCTACTCTTACCCTCTACCACATGGCGGTAGAAGGGTTAGAGTTTGGAATGACAGTAATGAAAAGTAAAAGCTCCTATAAAAAAGGAATCATATCTTTTTCCCCAAAAAAACTCTATGTAACCTTTGCTTTCATATTGCTGAATCCCATGACAAGAAACTATCCAGTAAACAATTTACCACTGCTAAACATCAGGACTGAATAACAAGAGCCATGGATAAGATAACCAACCAATAAAGGTTGGCTAAAGCCATATATAAACAAAGGCTTCTCTGACAACCTGGATATTTTGTACGTGCCCCATCAGCAAAAAAAGGCATGGCATGGCTGCAATCCTCGAGGTCAGTGCAGCTGCTAAACTGTAATTGGTTCTGAACCTGTGTAAGAAGTTGTCCCATCCTGGTGAATAATCATCTCATCTCACTCATTGTTAACTCATTGCTTGCTCATGGTTGGGTTAGAGTGAGGGGGATATGGTAACATGCACAGCAGTAAGTTTGGCACCAGGACTTGCAGCTAAGACAGAAGAATGCTGTGTATTCTCAGAGATGGAGAATACAGCTCATCTGTCTTCTGTTCTTTGCTCTACCTTTTCAAAGAATAATAAATTGGTATCAGTATTCTGCTCTGTTTTCTCTAGGCACTCCAAGAATGAGATTTGAAGTACTTAAGAGATCTACTAAAGCTCAGAAATAAAACACAGTTCATCTAGAACAATGGATCTTTCTGCAGTAAGAGCAAAGCTTGACCATGACAGTTCAGCTCTGTCTCAGAAACTACAGATAAGGACCATAAGTATCTGTATTTGTGTGTAAGTGTGTATAAACCAAAATAAAAATTCCAACTAAAGCAAGTTGGCTTGCTTATTCCCAGCTGCACACAGAATCATAGAACTACACAGACAGCAGTTGTGTTGCTTTACGCATGCCTGAGGTGTGGTCAGGAAACAATATAGAAATACATAAAAAATAGAATGGAAAAAAGACACTAATGTGCAGAAATGTCTTGCTGCTATTTTGTTTGCCTCTAAATGTTGTAAATTAATGAGTATGTGCAATTGACCATGGATTATTCTTTATCCATGAGAATCAAAAAACTCATTTTGGAACAAGTTTTACAGCATACTTCATAACTTCTTTGGATTTTTAAAAACTTTTTAATAACTTGGCATATGAATTTATGAGTGTACTGTGGTACTGCCATCAAAAAGAAGATCAAAATAGTGACTAGAATAAGTGAAAAGGAGATAGAACTGGCACAAAATCTGTATGGAACAAAGAAGTTACCTTTATTATTCAAAGTACAACTCCCGTTGGGAACTTGCGTAGGAATCATATAAATCATGATGGAATAGGCCCTCTAATGAAGGACCATTATAATGGGAAGCAGGCAGTCTCCATTTGAAATAAAAAGCTGGGCACAATAATACTGGTTGTTAGTGTGCAAGCAGCTAAAAGAGCCCTGTGTGTTATTAGGCGCTTACCCTTACTACCTGAAGTGGAATTGTCTGATAGGAAAATTGGGTGGGACTTTCTGTGGCAAAAAAATGCTAATTGTGTACAAAGTTGTCTGTATGAGTCTTATGACTGATTTTTAGTGGTTTAAGGTTAAGTTTTCATGGCAATGAAAGAGGTATTTTGGCTCTTCCTGAGGTCTGTAAGCTTTATTAAGCACATGCATGACAAATAATCTGATTGCAAACTATGTCTTTTTTGCCTCCCTAGACCCTTAAACGTTGACTGAATCCCTTCATCTGAGACGGGCATTGCTTTCTCTCTTATTTCTATGACAGATGAATGTGAATGGTGAATCTGTCTTTGGAAGACAGAAGATGAGATGCATTGTCTTTTAGTGGTCAAGCCTGATAGGCTTCCTTTTTTATGTGTCAGTATTGAGTCTTATAGAAGATTTTTCAAAAGTGAAAATAGGTTTTCCCGGGAGAGAAAAAATAAAGGATTAGTATATCTGCCCATACAATAACTCCTACTGTGAAATTCTAGCCCTATTTCTAATGCTAGGTTAATAACTGGAATTTGTGATCTTAAAGGCCTATGATTCTAATGAGAGATTTGCTCCTGACTTCAGGATGATCACAGTTTTACTCCTATGGTGCAGCTGAGCTTTTCTAGGAGAGCTAATGTATAAAATACAGCCTCTGCCAGCACATCATGACAGCAACATGATGGGAAGAGGATAACACTGAATGACATCCATAGCCAATAATAGCTGCTGTGAGAATCCTGTCAATCAGTGTATTAATGTTAGTCACCAGCTTGATTAGTGACATGGAAACACTTGCTCTTCCTCTGGATGGTGTCTGAGTGCCTCCTGCTACAGCAATGGAGATCACCCTCTGCTGAGGTTATCCATGTATGCAGGACTAGAGCCATTAAGGGTGCTTCAATGCATTGTGAAACAGTCTCTTCCAAATTAAGGGGGCTCTGAGACACCATTCAGTTTATCTCTGCCTGCTTGTTTGCACGCATAAAATCAGCTGACTCTCAGGCCAAGTGGTGCCTTGTAGCTTTAAGCTCAGCAGTGGCTGTAGTCTGTGTCAGGGAATTTTTCTGCCATTATAAAAGAGAAAACAAGACTCACACTAAAGATGGCCCCAGAATTTCTTTGCAATGATCCTACCTGAGAAACTTGAAGTTTCTTGATTGTAAATAGGAAAACCCTTGAAGAAATGCGTGTACATGGTAGAGAGAACTTGAGAAGGCAAGAAAAGGATTTCATTGACTAATTTCCAAAAAATAAAGTGAAAAAGAATTATTTATATCAAACCAGAAGGAAACAGAACAGTCGTGTGAGGGGACAGAGTCCTTTTACTGTCTAAAAGTACTGGAAGTTTTACTCAAGACTGGGCAAAGTTCTGCATTGTGGTATTAGATGTCAACATCCTGAGATACTCAGCTTGGCACAGTGAGACCATTTCATTGCCTCATTTCATGCTGGTTTGTTTCAGGCTATGTGCTGAATATGTCCAGAACTTAGCTTTTTATTCTATGTGCAATAGATTAAATTTTCCTATTTTGACAGGGAATATCTTTAGCAGTATGTTCTGAAATGCCTTAGGGATTCAAGCTGTCCCTTAATCAATGCTGCAGACGATGCAGTTTTGATTTTTTTCTCTCTAATAGATGAACTATGACACTAGATTCATCCTGGCATACATCTGTCAGACCAGACTGAAAGCATTCAGTTAGAGCCACTTCATTACCAGCACAGGGCCAACAAATAGGGGACAATCTAAAAAAGGGGGGTTGAAATATAGCCTAGATGGGAAATAGTTCTCAAAATAAGGTCATAATGGAGGATATAAATTGCACAACTATTCAGACAGCAACAGGATATCCTCAAAATATGCTACAGTATCTGCATACTGATACTGACTTTTACAAATATGCAACAAATATGGATTGTTTGTGAAATGAACAGCTATGGGTCAAGATGTAACATAACAGAAAAAACAACTTTGCAAATATAAATATTTATTATTAGTGGACAGTAACTGCTTTCTACTAAAATTGGCAAGAATTATGAACCCAACCCTCTTAGTACTTACTCGAGAATTAGGAGACTAATGAGAGAGTGCAGCAAAAAAACTCTTCTGCCTTCTAGAAAAATCAGCAGAGCTAGACCATAATGAAGAATACACCCATGTATTGAGAGCTACTGGGCTGCAGATCCACCACTAAAAATCTTCAGTGCTTGATACTGAACCAAGGAAAGAAAAATACAAAATGAAAAATCCTGCACTGGCTGAAGGACATGCAGAATTCTTTCCCATCTGTATTTTTTGTGACTGTTAATACCTGTGTGAAACACTGCTGGGCTGCCATACAGCAAATTACAAGCTAGAGATGAATGTGTCTGGTTTGATCTTCGAGCTTCTTTGATAAGATGCAGGTAAGAGTTAATGTCATCTCCACATATTGTGGCATGTTTAACATCTGCTGTTCCTTTCTGGGTTTGTTTGCAGTTTCAGTCCTTAACTTATGACCTTTTCTTTTTTTAATTTAACCATTGATTACACCCCAAAACATGTGATTCATTTGAACTGCAAAATCCCTGTTTCTTGTGGTACTAATAAGCATTGTGCCTACTGAAAGCTCTAGCAGAAGAGAAAGGGAGGAGGCCTAACAGGCTTGACACTGTCTTTTGTCTGTGTTGCAGCAAGGGGAGAAGGAAAGATGTGTAGGAATTGTCTTATCATCATGCACACATATACATGTACAGAAGTATTTTTATTTGTTTATCTAATCTCTTGGATGCTTTTTCAATGCCTGTCTTAACCCTTTGTTCTTGGAGTAAGCAAGGAAAAACTGTATGACAGGCATTTAATTTTTTTCTTTCTCAAGAACAGCTAGTGTCCCTTGTGCTGAGAAGAAAATGGTACTGTGTGGAAAGCTAAATTTCAATTAACACATCAAAGGGCAGTTTGTGGTGCTTTGCCTATAGCTAGGGTTTAACTGAGTTGCAGGACTCTGGGAATTTTGTGTTTTCCTGTAGGTACACTTATTGCATTCTTACCTTTCCTACTTCTCTGCTCTTCCTCTGCTTCTCTGAAGGGGACAAATGGAAGCAGTACAATCTTGTTGAATATGGTTCTTGCTGATGAATTACATGAACAGCTGCTGGGAACAGTCTAGGAATACAATTTGGTGGAAAAAAGAGATGAGATACAAATTCCCTTATGATGCCATTCATTTTATATGCAGTATTATACCAGATTGGTGGAAAAATGGGAAGGCCTAAAACTCAATTTCACTTTGAGCTGGTTTAAAAAGAAGCAATTCTACATACATTGCAGCCACAAAAACATATATTTATAAGCACAGACTTTTACTTTGTAGGTAGAAACTGCACAGCTGTATACATTTGATTTTTTGCATGCATAAGAACTTACTTTTACAGGCACAACTATTGTACTTTCTTCTCAGTATTTCCTGAACAGTTATGCTAATTCTTACATTATGTAGTTCATCTCTTTTCTTTGTGCTTTAAACCAGGTTGGAAAGGGGGAGAAAACCCTACATTTTGGCATGCAGGACAATAAAAAATCCAGTCCAGAAAATGGAAAAGTCATTGGCGTGTCAGTATTCCTGCAATATCCTCCAGCTCACATTTTTGCATTGTAAAAACCCAGCATGCAATTGTGTGTTAAGACTGGAAATTAAAGCTAATCTCCTCAGTTGCCTTATGAATGTTATACACCAAGAGAAGCAATGGCATTTTGCTTTCTTGTCTTGCTACTTTAGTGAATTATTTCACAGCTCTTTTTCACCTAGCAGAGTCTGGGAAACACACACAGAATTAAACACACCAGTCTAAAGAAATGGGACAGCCAAATGGGAGAGAATGACATTGATCTTCGATCAGTTACCATTTAGTGTAGTTGTATTAATACGCATATTTTGGAAAGGTTGGGGAGCTTTGTAATACAGAACCTGCTAAAGCCTTTGGCCTCACATCCCATATTTTGAACCAGATGTCTGTGGTTTACTGACTTGTTCCCTTTCATCCCACTGAAGGCCAGTAGTAGGAGTTGGATTCTTTTCTTGTTTGGTGAGTTTAAAAAACATGAAAACCTCCTTATGCTATGTACATTTTGTAAACTACAAGCTTGGTCTGAAAACATAACCATTTTAGAGTTTTAGGCAAATAATTTTAAATAAATAATTTAAAATGCTATTCTGGAACAGAATTTTTTTCATGCTTAGAACATTGGAAGAGGTCTTCTTGGTAGTTATGAAAAATGGAAAAATAAATAAGTATTTTTTAAATTAACTCAGGAGTAATCTAAAAGTTTAATAGCAATCATGAAGGTTTCAACATAAAGGATATTTTGGTTTCTTTAAAAGGGATTGCATGAGTTCTTGGAATGGAAGTGTCATCTGATCAACTGTAACTATAGCTTCACACTCTGTGCCTCTGTGCATGTGCATGGCTTGATATTATCTGAGTATCAGTAACAGTGATACCCAAAGCTACCGTGGATAAACACAGGTTTCTGATGACAGCATCTCAAGTACAGGAGAAAAGCTCTTGTGCAGTTTATGTTTATAATACCATCATATCCCTGAGGTGCTGACAGAGCTTCACTCACAGTTTTTCTGTGAGTTGTTTTTCTGTATTTCATGTATCACTTCTCTTTCTTGATGAAAATCATTGATATTTCTTCGTTTTAAATAATGACATTAAGAACTAACATCATAATAACTTTTAGTACCCTGGTTATTTTAAAAGAATTCAAAATCTAAATTTGACTTCTTAATGGTTGTAAAAGGTGTGTTTTGGACAATAGTATTGTATTTTAAGAGATAATGTAATTAATAAAGAATAACTATTTTTGACACATATGTTTAAAAACCACTAAAAATAGTTTCTAATTTTTTAAATTTTCTGAATTATTTTTTAATTTTATGTGGAGGTTAGTTTTATTTTACTAAGGCCTTGGCTCCCCAGTTGTAAAAGTTGTACTGCTTAATCTGTAGGAACCAAGTTAAATGAAACAGGTTCTCCAGTCATGAAATGATTATGTGGAAAAAAAAAAAAAAGAAGGTCCAGTCTATCCCTGTTGTGGCAGGAAATGGGTAACTAGGTCATCTCTGACAGATGTTTGTATAGGCTGCTGTGAAAAACCACAAATGAAGGGGATTCCACAAACTCATAAATCTATTTCATCTGATCTAGACTTTAGGTTGAAAGGATTTTTTTGTGGTTGTACTTTCATTTTTTATATCTAGTCTACTCTTCTTTGATGCAAATTAAGCAGTTACTTGTTATAATTCAGGTGTGTACAAATATCTGTTGACCATGACTTTCTGTATGCAACCTTTCAAGCATTTTCCACTCAGTCTTCTTTTTTCTGAGGAAGCCAAACCTCATTTCTTCAGCCTTTCCTTGTAAGTCATATTCTCAAGATATCATTCTTGTTGATTTCATTTCAACTCCATCCAAATTGTTGAAATTGTTCGTGGAGTGCATTGCCCAAAATTGCACAGAATGCTCCAGCTGAGACCTCAGCAGCACTGAAGATTGCAAAATAATTAGGTCCTGCCTCTCACATACTGCACTCTTCCTAATACATCTTGGAACGTGAAATGCCTTTCTGCAACATCATCATGTTGATTCATATTTCCTTGGAAATCCACTTGAACCTTCCTATCCTTCTTTGCAATCCTGTTGCCTTGTTTAAGCATCATCAGGTTATGTTAATATACTCTGTTTTATTTTTGTGAATTTCACTCTGTCTAGTATGAGCTTATTGCAGTTGTACTGTTTCTCACATTATCTAAATATTTTGGATTCTGATCTGCTTTCCTGTGCTTGCAACCCTCTTCCAGACTTTTGCAAATTTTACAAGTTTACTCCCTTTTCTATTTTCCGAACTGTTCAATGAAAAATTGAATAGAATAGGATGGATGAGAAGTCCCTGAAGGATGTTACTGCAGTGCCATCCTACTCTGTCAGGAAAATACATATTCTTTGGGAGAAATACTTAACTACTTGTGTGTCAACTGCTACTTGACTTTGTCTACACCATATTTTGTATTGCAGTCAAAATTAGAGAGGACCCAACTAAAGGCTTTGTTAAAGTACAGATACCACATCTACTGCTTCCTTCTTATTCAATAGGTCTGCTGCCCTTTCTAGGAAGGAAATTGGAGAGGTTTGACACAATAATGATCCTAAGATTACATTTTAAAGCCTTACAACCTAATTGTTTTCTGTCATATTGTTATCTTCATGCCTATACACTAACTGCCTAATAACCCATGACAGTATCTCTCAGAGATGCAAGGTTATTTATGGAAGTTAGGCCACTGGAATTTTGTTTCCTAAGACAGGCAGTATTTTCATCTTTTCTAGTCTTCTAGGACTCCCTTGCACTTCAGGAATTCTCAAAAAACCCAAACCAAAACAAAAACCCCCTGCACAACACCCTCCTCCTGCTGCCATCCCAGAATCATCATACAGATATTACTCTATTCTTTTAAGAGCTCCAGGGTAATTTTTAGCCCATTTTCCTTTGGAAACACAGTTTATATCATCCCACATATGATCAGTCAGACCACACCATGCCTTTTGAACTTATTGCTTACTCTCCAGCTGAACTGGACCGAGCAGTTGTGGTCACAGAGATACCATGTTTCTACAGATTTTGTGAAAATAAGCAGGTAAATAAAGAGCCTTCCATGGCAACAAGGAATTCAGTGTAAATGCAACCCTGATATCAGGCATTGGAAAACTCACAGAAGAATGTTATGAATATTCCAGCCATAAATTTCAGTCATACTTTTTGCTCTGGGCTAATGCAGTCAGGAGACACAAGGCTACAGGGAGGCCTGCTTTATCCACTGCTTTCTGAACTACATGTTTAAGTCAGCAGGATTGGAAACTGGCATTTCTTAATATTGCTTAACACATTCCTTCCCTTTTCTGGTCCGTGTGTCTTAGACCTTTGTTAAAATTGATTGCTTTGCATGTCTGACACTAAGATATTTTGTAGACACATTAGGCAAATAAGAGCATGGAATATTTCAGTTTTCTTTGTGTCACATTATTTGCTGTCTTTTACTCAGATACTGGGTTTGAACTGTTCTTTGTCTCCCTTACTTTGTGTGTGTGTAACCTTCTGTAGGCTTTTAGGTCCTTTCCTAGATTAACTCATATAGCCTCTTAGCCTTCATCCTGTGTTCCTTGTGTGAGTTCACTATTATTTTAAACTCATTTTTAGTCATCAGTTCTTGTTTGTGTGATTCCTTCCTGTTTTACAGTTAACCAAATAGCTCCTGATGAAGCCTTGCTGCTTTCTTTCAGTGCTTACTTTGTATCAGGGTAGTCTGCTGTTATGCCTTTAATACACTTCTTTCAGTAACTGTTGGCTTTCCTATGCTCTATTTCCTTATGAATTTCTTCCAAAAGATCTACCCACCCATTCATTCCGTAAGCCAAGAAAAATCCGCTTTTGGAAGCCCATACTCTTTCTGTCACTCTCTGCTTTCTTTGGCATCATTAATTTTATTGTTTTGTGTTCAGTTTTGTATTTATATCTTCCACCTTTGTCTCATTAGGAAGCATTAACTGAGGAACTAAATATGCAAAACAGCCTTTCCTCTCTTATCTTCTCAACTGTCTGAAATCTCAGTACCCTGAAAGAAAGGTTGTTCCAAATCTGCTGACTATGGTGCTATTATCTTTTTTTTGGACAGAACAAGAGATAGGACACTGAACTGAGTGGGTGTCAGAACAGCTGGAGCAGAGCAGCTCCCCTATTCCCAGCGCAGGGGGCATTGCAGAATGATGCAGCAGACCTGCTCGCCTGGAGCTGGAAGGGAACGGAGGCAGAGAATCTGTAATTAGAATACTGTTATTTTAGTATCTAATATTTAATAATCTGTCAGGTTTATTGTTGATGTTTTATGGCCAAAATTTGAAGGCCTTATTCAACAATTACATAAAAATCCTAACCAACAACCCTAAACTGGTAAGACTTTTGCCCTAAAAAAGCATCAAGACGTGCCCCATTGCTATTGGAAACCACAGACAGACATGGCTCTCTGCAAACACTGCCTGTCTCTAATGGCTTAAAATCAAAGGCAACAAAATAAGCTCCAGGCAAGACAGATACTTCAGGAAAGAAGATATAAGGTGTAAAGAGTAAGGCAGAGCTATGAAAGATGTGTGGAAAAGCATGAGCTTAAAAAAACATGGAGAGGAAGCCTGACAGATAAGAGGCGCCTGTTTACCTGAGAGCAGCATTGTAAAAGGAACAGTCTGAGTGTAGAAAAAAATTGCAGCGAAGTGCAGACAAGTAGATTGCAAGAGACATTGGAAGAAAAGTAATATAATAAAATGAAAACAGACAGATGGGGAAAAAGGAAGTGAATGTAGCATCTATCAAGATGCTTTTTTTATTATTATGTCTTCACCAGGGAACATTTAAACCAAATTATTTTTTATTAAAATGACATAAACAAGAAGATTGTAAAACTGTCCTTGATTCTGACTGGAATGTAGCTAATAATCAAAGTAGCAAGAGCTGGAGTTAAAAGGAACATTTCTATGGCAAAAACCCCCCCAAATTCCATTTAATTTTTGTGTTTGGTTTGATGGAAAGGTGTTTGCAGGCTTCTTGGAAATTTGGAGAAAAAATCATTATAGCAGAGGTGGATCACTGAATCTGACTAATGGTGATGATATTAAAAGTACAATAAACATAAAAGTTTATGACAATTACATAAGTGATAAAAATAGATCTGTGTTACATAGTGTTTGTGTCTTTCTTAAATGTAGGCTTAATGTGATAACATTGTTTTCATTTTAGCTTCTCTGCATCTTGATATGATGGTAGGGAAGACATTTTTGCTAGTATATTATTTATGTATGTTTTTGTTACCTTGCAACTCAGAGTTGCCAGCAAGTGCATATTAAAAAAATTATAAAGCATGTAGTGCAGTATACGGCTCAAGGAGACAGCTCTAATTCAGCGAGCCTCAAAATTGATTTAATCGAGATCAAAATAACTTTTTCCTATAAAAGTGTTATTGCACTAAACCAGTTTTAGAAAACTTTAACTAAACTTTAAAATTAATGTTAGTACAATTGTAACATTCCTATTTGCTCATAAATAGAAATGCTTTGTGAGAAACAGGTGCAGAAGCTGTTCCAATCTGAGATGGTGTTTATCACAGCAATGCACTTGCTGTCACAGTCACATGGCATTTTACCTTGTAGTTGTGCCAAAACTGCATTCTGAATCTTCTGACCTACAGAGCACAAACTGGAAGATTCCAGTCATTATCCCAACCCAGACTGGCCAGGAGCATGTTGGTCTGATCCAGGGGGGGTCTGTCTGTACATGTGCTCAGCTGTGTTGGGAGAAGGAAGGACAGAGGGTATGAGCTACAAACTTCCAGCATTCACCAAGACAGAAGACAGTATTTTTTTCTGTTATGTTTCTGTAGCATATTACATTACATCTAACCTAGAAATGTCCTAAATACATCATTTTGATGATGAAATAATTTCGGCATTGTCTACACAAGCTGCTATACCAGTGTGTCTATTTAGTTACAAGAATATTTTTCTACTATATTAGTTAAATCAGATTGGCTGCTGGTGTTGGCATGGTTGGATGTGTGAAGGTCTTTCTATATATGGAGTAGGTGAGTGCATGTGTATACATATTTTTATGTATAAAATCCATAAATATTGGCAAATATACAGTGAGGCATACTGTAATAGCTTATGCTTTAAGAAAATACCACTATGGGTCTATTATCCCATGCCAGGCTGACAGGGAACTAACGAAGAATTTGAAACTTCCATTTCACTGGCATTACAAATCATTGAGGGGATATATCAAAGGATACTAAGTCTTGGTTGCTCTAGTGTCTTGCACCAAGTCCAAGAAGATGGAAGAAAGTTACATATAAAATAGAGGCCAAAAGCATCAGAAGTAAAGACCCTAATGATCTCCGACTCCTGACATTTCCCTGATTTGTAGCTGACAGAGACTGATTTAGGTTTGGAAGCATATAGTAGTAAATAGTTTATAGCATATAGTTTACTACTTTTCCCAGGATATTGTCATTTCTCATAACTCTTGACTTTCATTCCTAAAAGGACCAGCCTGCTAAATCAAGTTCCTCTTCTACTTCTACTTCCTCCAATCATCTCATGAATTGGAGGCCTTCTTTCTAATTACTGACATAATTTAAAAATGGTGTTATTTGGAACCTATATGTTATTCATATAATCAGTTAACAACTGGCATGATCAGTTGCTACGCCTTGGTATTGCAGTATTTGCTGCTTGCATGAAACCTAAGCCAGCTAATAGCAAATTGACTTTGGTGGGAAAAAGAGAAGTAAGATATATGCAGTTATTAAGAACATGTATTATTAGATGTTATTAGATACATATCTTTCATGAGGACACCAAAATCATGCCTATGAACAATGAAGGTGAAGGTCTCAGAACAGGGAAAAAACTGACATCTTTCTGTAACTTGTCCCACGGTCATAGCATGTTCTTCCCTAAGAATATGGGGGATAAATTCTGGATTTTATGTGTAATGTTTGAAATTATGTCTCTTTGTTCTCTAAAGGATGTATATGGAAATTTTAATTGACATTTGACTTGAGCGCACAGTAATCTTTACAGATGCAACGTAGATGTCTCCAAAAACTCACTCCTGCTGTAATCTTCCTTATTGTCACTATTCAGACCATTAATTCTTTTCTTTAAGCACCTTCCTTCGCTATCTGCAAGTTAATTTCTCTTACTTCCTAGAGATTGTGAACTTACTGTGATAAAAGTTGCTTGCATAGATAATTCCAGTGACAAAATTGAAGGCTCTTACAATTTCAATGCTTTTCAGGATTTTTGTTGCTTACTTTTATTTATCTTTGGAATAAGGAAAATTCCTAATGCTTTTCTGTGCTTCAGCTGTCCTCAATGAGAGAGTTACTACTGCCATAAACATTGCTAACTTTCATTTGACACATTCTTATGAGAAAAACAGCGCACAGGCTTTTCAGTCCTCTCTGTTCTGATCTGAATTTTGAGGTCCTCTTCCTTAGGAATTAGCAAAACTAAATGAGTTTTCCGGGGCTTCACCTGGAATCAAGTTTTCCCACGTAGGCAGGTGTGTGGCACCTTATTCATTGTTACCCAGAGCAATCCCACTGAAAGTTGATTTCCCTGTATCTACTACCTCAACTTATGCCTGATGTTGATGGTATGCCGTGTTCACATAAGAATCCTTGATAGCAGACTATTCTGTTCCTAAAAACTAGAAGTCAAAGAGAAAGTATTGGTTATATTTTTAAAAAATTAGCAATACTTACTCAGTACTATTTGAGGTGGATTTAGTTTTTTAACATTTTGGGCAGGTGATGCTGACTGACTGCTCACCACTGTGAGAGAAAGGCCATCTCTCTGGCCACAGGATCATAAAATTTTATTGCAGAATAAAGACAGGGCATTCAAGGAAAGCATTATGTACATTTACGATGCTATTTGATAGGGGAAGTCTTTTGAAATTTGAAATTTCTGAAAGGTACCAATGAAGGTGTTCTCTCCTGCCATGATACTATTAAATTGGTAACACTGAAGCAATGTGACTTTACAAATAGAGGGGTTCATTAAAATCAGTGTCAGCTCTAACTCAATAAGAAAGTAGGTTTTCTGTAAACTAAAGAGGGGAATATACACAGCTCCATGCATTCTTGAAGTTATGTATGTTGTTTCATCTGGATATGATCTATATAATTCACACTCTGCTTTCAGTCTCTACATCAACAGACCATGAAACCAAGAGATACAGCTCTGCTGTTACAAAACACAGACTCATCCCATATTTTGCAGCTGCTCTGCTGGAAAGTCCTGCAGTACGTGCCCACTTACGCCTGGACCCTCAATGAGGTGTTGTCTAACACATTATGAGATGGCAAAGATCTGATTATTTTACATAATGTTAATGTTTGAAAATATAAAAGACATTTCAGCGTTTTTATAATATTTAAACTGCATGTCTGATAGAGGAAGTAATGAATGGGATCTTCATAATGTCCTGTTCCCCTAATCAAAGCAAATAATGCTTTATTTAAGCAAGAAGTCTCAACTGTGTCAATGGAATGATTTGTAGCCAACAGTTTGTAAGCAAAACTGGCAGAAAGAATGCTTGCTTATGTATGGTTTTGTAAGGATAGCAGGGGCTTGTATTAAGTGGATGCAAAGGGCTATAAACAAAGAGACAATTTCTTTCACTTACTGCTTTTTACTTGGCAAGTTTTAAAAGCAACATGCTGCAGCAGGATATATTCATCAGGAAACGAGGTGCATGTTCACTTATGCTATCACAGGGATTGTGGGATTGTGAGTATGTTTTAGTTTTAACCTAGCAAGAATATTCCGTACCAGCTGCTAAGTATTAATATTGCAGTCAGAGTGAACTAGCACTGTTTTACTTCATTCCCAAGTACTGGAAATTTCCTGATGTAATTTGCTTAGGTAAAGTCTGAGAAGTCTTTAGGATCAAGTCCTTAAAAGCAAGTCCCTGTTGAATTATCAGATCACTTCTCTCTGGGGAAAAAAAAAAAAAAAAAAAAAAGTATAGCTGTTACTAAATATATGTCCTGGAACAGACTTGTTTAGCAAGTAAATATACTAATTTTTACTTTAAGTTAATACTAAATTGCAAGGAAACTTGCAGCTATGCTGTATACTTGTGGGAGGTGAAGATCTTAGATAATTTGACAGATGTCACTTTAAAAGGAAGAGACAGAATTAGTAATATATGTGTTGTGCAGAGAGCTGCAATCCAACATTAGTGATCTATTCCTGTCATTCTCAAATAGAGGGGAAAGTAGGTTAGTAGATGGCCAGGATGTCTCCACATAGCAACCACACGATAAGCGCCATGCCTGAATGATGAATATAGTCTTCATATATACAAAATGCAATATATCTACAACCCGTGATTTTTTGTAAGTAATCAAAGTCATTGTTATCCCTGCTATGTATAAAATATACATAAAATATATTTACCACTTGCACTGGTAAAATAAAAGGCTTTGTTTCAGAAGTGACTTTCCCTATATCTCACATTCTCAGTCATGACTATGTAAATTTTACGGAAGGAAAAACTGAAAAATTCGGCTAAGTTTGCACTTTAGTCTCTAAACTCAAGGCAGAGAGGGACGTTTTGAAATTTGCCAGGTCGGCATTGGTGCCCAGCTGGGGCTCCCAGCGTGGTGCTTGAAGCGGGTGAGGTGGTGGGCCTGGTATATGGCTCCTGCCCGACTTCCAGTTCATTCGACGGGAGCTCCCGCGCCCCAGCGAAGCGGGCTGCGGCTGGCGGCCAAAGCCTTCTCCTTCGGGACATCAGCTTCTCCCGAGTACCCCCGAGTCTCTGCTGCCACACCGTCCTGTCCGGAAAAAGAACACTGAGAAGCGGCAGGCGCCCGAGAGCCCGCGGAGATGCTGCCTGAAGAACGTGCACCTGGAGCGCGCCGGGAAGAGCCCGCTCAGCCCCGCCGCTGCCGCCCGCACTCCCGCGGCAGCGGGCTGGGCTCGCCCCGCGCGGCCGCACGCCGGGGAGGTGCCGGGCGGCGGGCTGCGGCTCCGGCTCCGGCCCCGGGAGCGGCAGCCGCGCGTACCGGCTCCGTCTCCGCCACTCCCGCCCCCGCCGCCCCGCCCCGACACCACCATGGCCGTGGCGGCGGGGCGCGGGGGAAGGCGCGGCGGTCGGCGCGGGGGCACGGGCGGACCGTGCCGCCGAGGAAACCGAGACGGAGGGCAGCGCCGCGGCCTCAGGGGAGCTAGCTCCGGCTGGGCCGGGGCGGCCAACGGAGAGCCGCCCGCGGCGCGGAAGGTGCGCGCTTGGGCAAGGCAGGGAGGTATCGCCGCGGGACGGGCGTGCACGGGGAGCAGGGTCAGCCGGCGGGCGGCTGCGAGCCGGCCTGGGGCAGGAGGCGAGAGGCGGGAGCAGCCGGCGCGCTCGGGCCGCGCGGCGCGGTGGGGCTGGGGGCAGGTGCGTGCGCTGCTGGCGCCGCTCCCGCCGGCCGCCCCTGGGCGGCTCCGGCTCGGCGGGGCTCGGCTGGGCGCCGGCGGAGCGCGGCGCTCGCTCGGCTCGCGATCGTGTTTGCGCATGACCCCTCCCCGCCTGCGCCCTCCCCTCCCCTCCCCGGCGGCAGCGGCGGCGGCGGCGGGGAAGGTTGGCCTCAGACACAGGCGGCTGCTCGGCGGCGGCGACGCAGTGCAGAGGTGCGGGCAGGTTGCGCTGGCCCCGCGCCCCGTCTCTCCCGCGCCCCGCCTGCCTCCGGAGCTCGCTCCCTGCCGGCGGCCTCCCCGCGCCGGTGTCGGGCCGGCCCCCCGGCCATGAGCGCGGCGCTGGGTGTCCCCCCGCCGCGCCGCCTTCCCCGCCGCCCCCGGCGGCTGCCGGGCTCCAGGAAAGTAGCTTGATGAGTGTCCAAAGTAGCAGTGGAAGTTTGGAGGGGCCGCCATCTTGGTCCCGGCTCTCCACGTCCCCACCGAGCCTGCAGGGCTGCTCCGCGGCGGCGGCGGCCTCCCAGCTGCACGGCGCGCCGCCCGGCAAGCCGCCCAAGGAAGGTAACCAGCGCGCCGCGGGGCTGCGCGGGGGGCCCGGCCCTTGGGGAGGGGCCCAGCCGCCACCGCCGGAGGCCGGTCCCGGGCCGCCGGGAAGGGGCGGCGGGAGAGGCCGGTGCCCCCGGCGGCGGCACGGGGTCAGCGCTGGGCCCGGTGGCGGTGAGCGGAGCCTCGGGCGCTGGGCGAGCGGGGCCCTGCCGCCCCCGCCCGCTCGTCAGCGCGGCGGCGCCTCGTTGTTCCCCCCCGCGCCGGGCCGCGGACGGGGACCCGCCGTGCTCCCTCCGTCCCTGGGCCGTCCGCCTGCCGCAGCCGCTCGCGTCTCCTCGGGCGGCCGCTCGCCGCGTCCTCCCCGAAATAGGCTCCCCTCCGCCAGCGGCTAAGTAGAAGTGCTGCGCTGGAGGATGCAGCCGCTGTTGCTGGAGGGAGTTGGGCACTTTTGGCATCATGGAGGTGGGAAGGAGAGGGGCCGACACCGGAGGTTCGTCCCCATGGGGAAAGCGCCCTCGGGGGCGGCCGGTTTTGCGGCCAGAAGTGACAGGGCGCCTTGCGGCCGCCACGGAATGACTGCAACTTTCTCCTGTCCTCCATCACGCCTTCGATGATAATATTTTTCTCCTCCCTCTCCTGCTCCTCCCCTCTTGTGTTACACCGACAGCAGGGTGTTGTGGGTGTTTGCAGGGAATATCTGTATGAAGGTTATGAGCAAACAAGTCCCTTCGCTGTTCCCTTTCGGGTATTGTCTGCTTTTCCTCCTTGTGTTGAAATGTGTTGCCACAAGATGTAGCAGTTATACAGCTAGTGAGTTGCTCGGCACTTTTAGCTAAAATAACTACTTGCTGAACGCCAGTTAGTGGCAGAGGAGAACTTTTATGCACAGATACTTGCATACCGAGCAGTTGTATAATTTTAATTGATTTGCCCCAGTTTAATGAATACCATGTAGCATTTCATGTAGCATCTGCAAAACGTCATCGCCCAAGCAGGAAACTTGCTAACTTAAAATAGAAATAGTTGCGAAGATGGGGAGTCTGTTTTTTAGGTCTTCCTGTAGTTGCTTGCTTGCTTTTTGGGTTTTCTTGGGGTTTTTTTTGGTTGATAAGCAATGTAGGGACTTGGTAACAGGGATTCGACATCTGAAAACGTATAATGCAGTCTGGGTTCTCCATTTTCCACACCAGTAGTTGTCAGACTTGTATCACTCTGTGTCACTTTTGCACACGCTCCTGCAGGTAGATTGACATGAAATGCTCCAGAAAATACCTGGGAAGGAATTATGGTATATGTTAAAGATGCTGAGTAAAGTGGCAGGCATTTTGTGCTCGTCTTCTCTGGGAAGCCAAAGCTGTTAGAAAAACGACCACCACCAGCCAAATTCATAGTTTTAAGTTTATCGAGAGTAGGTTTCTTCACTGTTGCAACTCTTGTTATGAATATGCATGCATGTAATGTGTATATGTAGGATATTTTTGGATGTCTTTCAAATACCTGCCATACAAGCTTGAAATTATTATTTTAGTATCAATTACGTATCTATTTATTTCAACAAAAAATAGTGGTCCTTGAATACCTCTGTTGAGACAAGAAAAATATTTTTTGTGAAACTCATTTTTAATATGATGATGATGGTGCTATTTACATTTTTCTTTCTTACAACTCATGCTGTTGGATTTTTCTGGGTACTGTAATTTACATCCTCTAATACAGATCATGGGGTTAAAAGTAATCAAAACCTTGCTGTTTGCTTGGTATGGTAATGTGTTGTATTTGCGTGGTGCTCCTGGGTTACAGTTAATTGTGTGTCCTCACTAGGTAGCTCTCTTTGAAAATGAACATAAGCTGCCATGCTTGGGTTTTTGTTTTGCATTCATGCTTGTGGGATGTTATCAACACATCTTACTTTATATATATACATTTTGCAATGAAGTAACTTGTTGGAAATCAATAGGCCCTGAAATATAAATACATTAGTGTGTTCCTAGACATTGGCGCTTATATGTGAAAGATTGATGCCAGATCAAACTAATAAGCATGGAATATTTGCAGTACAGTGTGTTTATGGGAGCCTGTGCCATCATGAATTCTAAACTTGTGATACCTTGTGATGTTAATGGAGCTTGTAAGTTTTGGAGCAGTGCACAAGGCTGCCAGCCCATACTGGATCACAGCTGCATCGCTGCTGGTGCCAGTTTTGAGTGGGTGATATTTACTGATACAGCGCATTTGGCACTTGTGCAGAGCTTCTTTCCCAGCCTGGCCTTCTTGTTTGTGGATTGAAATCCCTTTGGTTGGCTCCTCTGAGAGTTATGTCCCTGTTGTCTTTGGAAGTGCAGGCCTTCTCAGAGTGTACCACGTGTGCTGCGGTTCATCTGACCTCACCTATGAAGGTCTGGTATCAGCTCACATCTCACATGGGCATTTGAAGATTATGGTTTATTAAGAACAGAAACCCTCAACACCTTGATTTAGGAAGTTCTAAAAGTATTTTTGGAATTTCTGATAGGAAAAAGGCAAAAAAGAAAAGCTATATATATATATATAAAAATTGCAGTCATGCATTTTTAAAAAATGGCAATACCTTGTCACTATCAAAAGAGACTACTTGCAAAATATGGGTGAAATTAGAGGAAATAGTATTTTAAAAATATTGTAATCTGTTAAAATGTGCTGCAACATTGCAGCAACATTTTCCATTGGATCTTCTACATCTTGATCTAGAATGGCTTCATGGCTTCACTGTATTGATTTGAATTTATGTTTTGATGTTTTGAAATGAAAAGACTGGGATGGACTTGAATACAGTTGCAGCTGTACACTTCTACTGTATAAGAGCTGTCTCTTGTTTGCATTTTAGTGTAGCTTGTAAATGTCTGTCGTTCTGTCAGTTGTTTTATATACCCATAACTTACGTGTGGTATATGTGGTCACTTAAGAGCCCTGCAGTAGATGCTATCAGGAATTTAGGAGGACTGTTATGCGGTATTATTTTACATACTGTATGTGTGGTTGTCTGACTAAATCTTGTGCCATAGCTCACATAATTGCAGTCACACAATTTCCTGTTTGAAGTTTCTTGACTTTTGTCTGCTTTATGTGTGTAACTAAAAATATTAAAGCACATACCTGCAAAGTGCTGTTTTGTAAATGGAGACTGTTCAGGCCAATGCTGACGAGGCAGAGTCAGATGAGATTCCATAGCTTGCTTTGGGCTGGAAGGGACTTTAAAGATCATCTAGTTACAGTCCCCTGCCATGGGCATGGGCACCTCCCACTAGATCAGGTTGCTCAAAGCCCCATTCAGCTTGGCCTTGAACACTTCCAGGGATGCAGCAGGCACAACTCCACAACTATTGGAGGATCAGCCTGTTCCAGAGACTCACCACCCTCAAATTAAATAATCTATTCCTAATCTCTAATCTAAATCTACTCTGTATGAGTTTAAAGCTGTTGTCCCTTGTCCTGTCCCTCATCCCTTGTAAACAATCTCTGTCCAATTTTCTTATAGGCCCCTTTTAGGTACTGGAAGGTGCTCTATGGTCTCCGTGGAGCCTTCTCCAGGCTGAACGATGCCAACTCTCTTAGCCTGTCTTCATAGCAGAGGTGCTCCAGCCCTCTCATCATCTTCGTGGCCTTTGTTGGTGTTCTTCCTGTAGGTCCATGTCCTTCTTATGTTGAGGCCCCTGAGCTGAACATTGCTCTCCAGGTAGGGTCTCAGCAGAGTGGAGTACAGGGGCAGAATCCCCTCCCTTCATGTTCTGGACATGCTGCTTTTGGTGCAGCCCAGGACATGGTTGGCTCACTGGGCAGTGCTGTAGTGTCTGGTAATTAAGCATAATGCTTTGTAAGTTATTTTTTGTGTGTGCTGTTGGCTTTCAATACTCCACTAAAAGCAAAATAGAATGCCAAATAGAACTTAGAATTAACATGACAGGAATGCAAATTTCAGTTTTCAAATTTGAGCCCAAATTAATATATGATGGCAAAATGGTAAACAAACTTATGCCATGTATTTGACGGTCTTTGAAGAAGGTATGTTGTATGGGTAGCAAATTTTGTTGATAACTTTTTCTTAAAATTTGATAAATATGTATTATTTGTGTTTACTTTTATCTAAAATGTGATGGTAGTTGTGTGTCTGAGCACAAAGGTATAGTTTATTTCCTCCTTAAGTTTCCAGTCTAGAAAATGCTTCTAGATGCCAGGTTGTATGTGTATGCTACATACAATATATTAGTCCATGAACAAGAAACCAAACTGAATCTTATTAAAACTTCCAGAGTTGTTGTTTTCTGTTGTTTGCATGTAGTGTAAAACCTCAGCTACTTTTTTTTGCTTTAACAGGAAGTTCTCAGTAAGTTTGTTGGCTTTTATCATTCAACTGTAGATTAAAGCATTCATGGATTTGGCCTGTTTATATGGTAGCAGAGAAGAACAGGAAGACTTTTTGTATTTAAAAATGATGGCATATTTTTACTCAGAATGAGCACAGCAATCATAAAACGTTATTTAGGCTGACTGTAGCATGAGCAGGTGTTGTCTGAGATTAATGTTGTGCCATGATACACACGAATTCTAGCTTGTGATATTATTGCTGGTTTTGTTGAAGATGTGATTCTCATAGTAAGCTGATGCTTATGCCAAATTCTTAGGAGATCTTGTAGCATGTCCAAATGAGAAATGTGAAAGGAAACCTTTTTTACAGATCCTTGTTTGAATCTGGTTTTCTAAGAGGCAAGTGCTGTAGCAAATAGAGTAAATTAGTCCTTGGCCTACTGTTTTGTTTTAATTCTGTTTTATTCTGCCCAGAATGGAATTTCCCATTAACCTATTCCATTTTAAATTGAGAGGGAATCGATATAAGAACAGGATGTTTTTATTTATTATCTCCATTCAAATAAAAAACTTGTAATTTCTCTCATTCTTTTTTCTCACACTATGTTTTTTTCTTGTTTGCTTCTTTCATCAAGTAATTTTTTTCTCCACCAAGCTTAAGTAAACTTGCTTGTTAGTAATAACTGTGGTCTGCAGTTAGTATTGACATTTCTTTGGATTTTCTTAGAGCCTGATAATCCTAAATGACTGCAAAATATTGTTGTGACTGCTGGGAAACACTACCATATATGCGTAATGATCAAAGTTAGTTCTATAGAATTTTGCTACCTTAAGAATTGAGATGATGGAAATATGACAGACTTAAATAATCCTGTGTGCTTTTTGTGTTCTTGGTATAAGGTTGTGTTTTCAAGTAGTACTTGCTCCCAATCCATTTACTCCCATACTAAATTTTTTGCTTCCATGCTGAGCTTTTTTACACAAGAAAAAATGTTGAAGTTAGTAAATTGTTTTTATGCAGTAGAGTAGTTCCTGAACTGCAGCTAAAAAAGCATAAAAGCACACAAGTGGGAGGAAGAAAAGCTTTGTGAACTTCTTTCTGTTTGCCTTGGTGTGTTTCAGCTATAAAAGAGGAAAAGGGAAATTTGATTTGCCATATTGCTCTGAGTGGATATGGAGGTGGGCAGAGGAAGAAGAGTGGTCAGGGTTTCTGTTGAGAATGCCAGTACTTCAGTTGTGATCGTTGGAGAGCAGTTAAACAGAAGCTGCCCACCATAATATAACCCAGTTTTTCAGGTGTTGCAAGTGGAAAACTTCTAATAGTTGCTGAAAATAACAAGGAACAAGTACTGCACTTCATGTTCAGTACTTAAGGACAAAGTTCACTAGGAGTAGGGAAGCGTTTAGTGAGCATCAGAAGGTATTTTGGATCCTACATTTCCCATCATCTTGACTCCATCCTTATTGAGATGCTTTGGTTGGGATAGGACGTAGGGGTCTGCTTCCTTCCCAGGCACCTTCTCTCTGGAGGGTTTACTCCTTTCTTTCATTTCCTGAGCAGAGCACGGGGATATACCAGCAGAAAAATCTTGGCACCTAGGCTTTCCTTGGGGAGGATGTGGTAGGTGGCAGGAACATGACTGCTTGTAAGCTTTAATCCACCTCAAACTTAGTCCTGGAAGAAGGGAGCAGAAGGTCTTTAGTGAAGTTGGACATGCTGAAGATGCTGGGGGTAGTCTGGGACTGTGTGACCCTTTGGGATGGGTCCATGCTGGAGGGATTGACTGAAATCAGAGTGACTATATTATTAATTTTAATCATGACTTAAATCAGTGAGCAGGAAACCCTGATTAAATAATTGTTTTTAATTTTATTTTGCATTTGTGCTTAATTATTTTTCCTAAAGAAAAGTTGATTCTAATTGGTCTAATTTGATCATACCTCTTGCTAGGCAGGAGGGGACACATCTATATGCATTTATTTAAGGAGTTATGCAGCTTAGATTCTTAATGTTTAAGAAACATAATTCCCCATGCTTTAGACAGCTTTTAGCTAACTTTGTTATTTAAGTAAAATGAATTCTAATTGTGCTACATACATAGTAAGAAACAAATATATCCAAATGTGCTTTGCATTTAAACCAGATAAAGGAGAATTGTCTGTAGTTTGAGAAATGAGTCAATTACTTCTGGTCACTGTGCCTTGTGAAATTTGGAGTTAATAGATCAAATCCATTCACCAGTCCTTCTTGCTCATCATTTAGAAGAGAAAGCCAGGCTTTCCAGCTTTCCAAGTTGTCGGTTGCTCTTTGCAGTTCTGAGTGAACCAACTGCTGAAGGGGTTGAACAATTGAAAATGGCTGAAGCAGTTGCTGGTGAAAGCTGATCAAGTGCTTCAAAACTCCAATTCAGGCAGCTCACTCACAGCTTCCAGTGATGTGATGTTCTGTCTGCCAGCAGAGCATTAAAGTTTATAATGGTTGAATGTATTTTTCTCTTTTATGAATTTATTAGGTCATAAACTTTAAACCTCACCATAGATTCTTATTGTTCCAAGCTTCGATTAAACATTAGGTACTGAAGCTTATTTTTAAAACAAATAAGAAAAATTGCCTGCCTTGTGCTCAGTAGCTTTATCTGGAAAGGCTCTGAAGCTGACAACTGTCCTCCAAGGATTTAGAGGGAAAGCTAGTGTTTGCTGAGTAACTACACAACTGTGACAGGAATCTGGTCACTTTGGAGTGGGAAAGTTAATTTACTGGAGCTTTTATGTGAGACTGGATGTCACAGAGAAGGTTGGTATTCCCTAGGACCACCTCTGCTTGCTGAGAGGTGGCAGCAGGAGCATTAAGCATTGTATCTCACCTCATCGTATCTGCAGTTTTAAGTAGGTGGAAACTTAAGGTTGCTGTGCTTTCTTTATAATTTCCTTAAGAGCAAAGCACTCTGAACTTCATATTTTAAGAGATAGGGATAGTGGTAAGAAACTCCAGAGTACCTTTTACAGGTAATGAAGCCTGACCATAGTTATTTGGGGGATTGAGGAGTAATAGATTCCATTTCTATGGACTTATAATAGATCTATACCTAGAAGAGAAAAATAACAAATTTTTTGCTGAATAGAGGAAATCCTGATGCTTTTAGAAAAACCTGTTGTATGATGTCACACACCCCCAGCTTTTTAGCTATTTAATTTTGTAACTACCTTGAACTGAAAGCATGTAAATGCTTTAAGTACTGTGTCTTACATCTGTAGCTTTTGGTGAATTGCTTTTTTTTTTTTTTTTAATAAGTAAACAAACTTCTGAACTATATGCTGAAGAGCAGGAAATTGGAAATTAATCCTACAAATAAATATACGAGTTTCAAAAATCCTGCAAGTCTGAAACAGTGTAATTTAGATGGTGGTCTTCCCACTGTGGGACTGTGATGCTCTTGGGATCAGGTAGATTGAACAGCAGAGGTGTTTCCCATTTCCGTTCTCCACCATGGAGCTCTTTGGCCTCTTGGTTCTGTGGAGACAAACTCAGATGATGCTACAAGTAGGATTTGTAATACTTCTTTTTTTCATTCCTGTGACTTAGACTAATCCGACCTGTCCACTGCATAGCTGCATTTGGTATATATTGGGGTTTTTTCTAGTTAATGCTATATTCTCATAGATTTTGTCCTAAATTTTGCAACAGTACTTCAGCCAATTTTTTTAGTGTGTGTCCTAATACCCTCTTGCTAACTACTTTACTTCTTAAGGATGTTATAGCCTTTGTTATTTCTTAGTTTATTCTCAGTAAAAATGATGAGGAAAGTAATGTCCTTTAAGAAGTTGGTATTTTCATTATAAAGCAATTGAAAATAAAATCCACACATTATTAATAATAATCACTTTAGCATCAGTAGAATATTCAAGAGTAGTGGTGGCATAGGGGGTGTGGCTACCTTTGTAAAGTAAGTTTTTTATTTTGACTGTGGTAGCAGCAATTATAAAGAGTGGTTTTATTGGTATTACTAGGGTTTTTGTTTGGGTTTTTTCAGGTGTTTTGTTGGCAATTCAGTTATTTCTTGAGCTGGTGGCGGTTTGGGTGTGGTTGCTGTGTCTTTGTTACATGTTTTAGAAACTTCTTGACTATAAATTGATGTCATGGTTTAGTTTCAGTAGTTTCAGTCACAGTACTAAGGTTTGGTAAGAGGCTCTCATAAGCTCTCTACAAGCTTCAACTTTGAATAATGTGGAGTAATTAATGTGTTATTAGTCTTATGAAGGGTCATTATGAGGAGTGGGATTTTCATATTTTAAAGTTACAAGTAGGATTCAAATAGAAGTAATTCCTGAAGATGCAGGTTTAGAATTTTTAAATGAGATTAAAAAAGCATTTTTTGCTGTGAATGTTAAGGCCTCATTATGCGGTTGCTTTTTGAAGTTCATTGCTTGTTTCACATATTGCCTCTTTGTAATTAAATTGTATTATTAAACGACTGTGATACAAATAGTGCTTAAGAGGAGTTACACCAGTATGCAAGCTGAAAACCAAATGTCATGTTGGTCTTTCTTGTTAGGTGGGACTTTGCATTCTGCATCCATACATGATATTTTTTCAGTTCCTTGCTTGATACATGCTGCCATATCCAGAACATGCAAGTGGTTACCATTAAGGAAACAGCATTTTTATATGTCCTTTATATTTTTATATGTTTTATGTTTATATACATTTTTATATGTACACGAATCATTGTCTTAGTGAAATATTTTATCATTAGGAATACTAATGTTGCTGTTAGGACCCTGCATTTCACAAAGCAGTCTCATAAACAAGCTAAACGTACATAAAGATTTCAGCTGCTTTTTAGTAAAAGTGTTCTGAATTCTCATGGTTTAGTATTACATATCTCTTAAAAATTTGTTTCATTTTTTCAAATACATAATTTTGTTAAACTTGATGACGCTTGCAGTTGGTACAAAGTTTGGCAGCTGGATTAATCATGCTAGTTTTGCCATATCATGAATTTTAGTTTTTGGTATTGCTGTTTGCTTTTAAACAGAAGAACAGAAACGTGTAAAGTTCACAACAACCTGGTTGTGTATTAGATGATGCATTACTATTGTATTTCTTGTATTTTCTCCCTATGTGTTATGCTTGCAACATATATCATAATTTGGGTATGAAATACTGAAGCTGTGACAATGAAATAATCTCCAGTAAATTACCCTAATAGTGACAGGGTTGGGTTTTTTCCCCCCATGTTGTGTGATTGCTAGTTGACCTGATTTGTTCTCTTGGCTAAATCACAACATGCTGTTCTCTGAGCCTTTCACTTGTTTTTTTCTTCCAGAGAAGTGCAAACAACAGGCACCAGTCTCTGCCAGCGTCTGACACCACCTTCCTGCTGTTTCCCTTAAATCTTTCTCTTCAAATTTGTTCAAACAAAACAAAACAAAACAAAAAACAAAAAAAAAAGGAAAATTTTATTGCTATTTTTACTTTTTTGTGTGTTGTTCTTGTGGCTTTGAAATCCCATCTTTCTAAGGGAAGCAAGCAATGAGGCAGCAGTACCAGTGACTGTCAGAAGTTGCAGAATTTGGCATTGTGCCACCATCCCTGCTGTCCCTGGGTGGGATGTGTGCTCTCTCCTACATCACCAGGTCACTCAACCTGCCTTCTCCCACTGCCAGTTTCCCTTCCTGACTGGTGCTGGGCTACAAGGGTGACCTCCAGTACCATCCTGCCTCTCTGTGCTTCTCTTAGCAGAGGTCCTTCTGCGCAGTTTTCATTTGTGCATGCTGTTAATACTGCTGTCAGGAGGGCAGTCTTTAGATCCAGGGAGTGGGTCGGTGCGGTAGGAGCAGGAACCTTCTGGATGTTCGACTCCCATGCTCAGCTGGAGGTGTGCTCAGTGACACGGTGGTGCAAGGATGCACCCGGGAGTCTCCTCCCGTGTCCCGCAGCACAGCACATCACCATGCAGGAGCTCTCCTGGCTAGTGCTGGCAGCAAGGGTCAGTGCTTTATGCAGTTAGGATTTTGCAGCCACAGGCACCTGCTTCTAGAAAGACTGGAGAGGAATGCTGGTTTATCTGAGGTGTCAAAGTTCTCACTGACCACCAGTTACCACTTGAGAAAAGATGAAGCCCAGTTTTTATGTTGTTGTGAGTAACAGTTCAAGTGAGAGACTTTTGGGAAATAACAGATGTTGTTAGTATTTTTTCAGTCTTTAATGAAATTGCTCGTGATTTTTTAGGTTTAAGTTAAGACAGGTTGTTACAAATGCTTTTTGTTACATCCATTGAGTCATGGAATTTATTTGGTTTGTTGTCTCAATAAGCCAAAGATAGTGAGTGGAAGATCTTCCTTCTGAAAAATAAGCCATTTTTAGCAGTTTCCTCTTTTGGTAAATAATCTTGTTAGCATGTAGTACTCGCAGAACAGTATTTTGTTGTGTGAAAGCAGTGAATTAGTGCTTCAGGTAACTCCCAAAATAGGTAGCATGACTAGCTATTAGGGATGGAAGGGGTTTCATTAGAGACTAAAGTGATTTTATTTTAACAGTTAGACCCAAACCTGCCTGGTGTACTCAGTTATTCGTGTTGCTGTTTCCTACCTTGTATTTAGAAGTTTTCCCGTGCTTAGACTTTATCACATGTCGATATTTGCTGTGGCACGGCGGGAGCTGAAAGGGAGGTGGCTGCCAGCTCTGGGGGCGTGCGGTGTGTGTTGGTCCTGCCGGCAGTGGTAGCTCCCGCTGGCCACAGGCAGGGCGAGGAGGGCACCTTCCAGCTCAGTCTGTTTGTTCTTCATGGAATTGCTGGTGGTGGAACTTTCTCCTTACTGATGTATTTTTATTCAGTTGCTTTGACTAGTGTTTAAGTTTTTGTCACTGAGATAGCTCGTTGAAGCAGCAGTCTGGGGTGGGGAGTGTGGTGTGTGTGGTGGGTACCCCCATGCAACTGGAGACTTGTCAGGGCCTTTGCCGTGTCTAACTGAAAGGCAGTGGTCTCATTTGGACCGTTTGTGTTTTTTACCTTCTTGATGGAGATAAGTCTGATCTGGTTCTGGGTCCTCTCCTAGGTCCATCATGTTTGGTGATAGATGTATTATTCAGTTTTATAGCATTTTGCACATGGTTAGCTGGTGCTTAGTTACCCCAAAGTGGTTCAGTCATGTTAAATGTGCGCCAGATAAAAGACATCCTGATTTGTCAGACGTTAGTCAGGTGTGCTGCTGCTTCCCAGTAGCATGGTCTGTTCTGTCTCTGTCAAGTCAGCTGCAGGAAGTAGGCTCCACAAAGCTTGCTTTAACCATCCAAGGGGTTTCATGGTACTCCCCTGCCTCTGGTGTGAGCTATTTTAAAGAAAAACCCTGCTTTATCTCCTGTCAAATGGGGAGGGGAGGTTGGATCACATTTGTTTTTGCTAAAATTATGCCTACAGTGGTGCACAGAAGGCAGTGTAACATCCTTGTCCCTTAAAAATAAAAGGGCACTAGTACTGAGTTTTCAGATGCTTCTACATGGTGGATGATGTTAATTAGAATTGAGTACTTTTACTCGTGTCTTGTTTTGAACATATACCTGAAAACATTATTTTGTTTCTCAATTTGTGTTATCGAAGACTTATAACTGTGCTCTTTTCTAATCTCTGGTTGCCCCTAGGGCTTTAACTGCATTTACATTTTGAAGTTTTATTCATGTGATTGCAGGCTGTGTTCCACAAGGTTCGCTTAGCCAGCAAGAGGGGCAGTTCTTAGGAAGGGACTGGGTTGAAAGGAATGAAAATCCCTTCTTTTTTTTTTCTTCTAAAACTTGAATGAAAGTGATAGTATAGCAGAAAAGAAAGCTGGTTTAAAATTAGGCAATGAGCTTTGGATAGGAGAAATGGCTGTAATGCAAATTTCTTTAATGATAATGCTGAGCAACACTAAAACTGAATTTTTGACAGATGATTACATAGGATGTTTCTTTGTGTGTGTGCTGAGTGGGTTTTAAATTTTTAAAAATGTTCAGTTCTCAAAGTTGCAACTGAATTCAGTGTATGCTGTTGGTATCAACAGGCTTTGTAGCTGTGCTGTATGAAGAATGACTAAAAAGCCTGAAATGTTTTCCCCCCATAGCCTTAAACTTAATTTTTTACTGATTCATGTGTCATTTCATATAACTGTCTTTTTTTCTCTATCTGTGGAATGGGAACAATGCTTCAAGGTCCCAGAAAAATGTAGGTGTAGTCATTAACATGTCAGCTCTGTGTATGCATAATTTGTCTAGCCATGTTCTGAGACTCTCCTCCCTACAAGGGGCTTTGAGGAAATGAGTTTCTTTCTGTGTTCAGTGAAACTTGGATTGTTTGAGGTGTAAATTTAAAAAAAAAAACAACCAATGAAGCTTTGGTTCCAACCTGAAGGAACAGTAGCTAGTTGCTGACTTCTCTGAGCACCACCTAGACCAGGTGCCTCCAAGAGAAAACAGTGAGCCATCTCACAGGGAGCATGGCCTGCTCAGGATCCCTGGTGCACGAGCTGTCTGGTGCTGTGGTGGTTTGTGGTGAATCTTGTGATTCTGCAGTCTAAATATCTTATAATAGATGTTATTTTTTTCAGTTTTTTGTGATTTTTATGCTATGTGGGCCATACAGGTATTTTGAAAAAGGAGGAAGTTGGTGGTGTTGCTGGAGGTTAATACCTTTTTCCTAAAGTGCTATAGTACAAAAGCCAAAAGATTTCATGTATATTGTAATTACAATTAGTGATGAACTTACTGTCCTAGTTTATTCTTAGAGGTGTAATGAGCCTTTTTTCATGTTGAATGTTAAAACTGTATGGAGGCTGATGTTCTAGTTGATCACAATGTAATAAGTGCAATAGATGAATATATTTGGAAAGACTTATTTTCTCTTTTTTACTTTCTTACTTATAACATGTTCCTCGTCATGTAACAGCAAAACCAACATAGATAAGAGTTAGGTACTGTGGTCAGCATTTTGTCCCTTGCACTCCAGGGAGCAGAGCACTTGCCTTGAGGGTCAGTGGGCTGGCTGTACTTGGGAGATTTTGAAGATCATGAGGGTAGAAATGGCAGTAGGAGCTACAGAACTAAGGAGATTAGGAAGTTCAGGGAATTAACAACTGAAATACACTTCTATTGACACAAATGCAGCTTACAAATACTAAATGACTGGTATTGTAACTCAGAAAAATAATTTTATTCTACTAAATTGTTGAGGGGTTTTGGCCTGCCTCTCTACCTTATGGGTAACTTCAAGAAAATTTATTTGGGGAAAAGCTGCACATCTTATATTTCTTCCTTCATAGTTTACTTTTTCTGAGGAAGGTGAGCCAAAAGCCCTGTGGGAAGAGATATTGCTTGCTCTGTTCCTGCTCTATAGGTGACCTCTGCTTTTAACTTCCTTTCCACTCCTTCTTCAGATAGCAGAAGCTACTGTTTATTTTTGATATGTGCAAAAGGCCTGTGCCATTTTAAATTCTTGCAGAACAGCCATTTTGTGGACTTGAGTGTTTAGAGCTCTCATTTGCTTCCTTATGACTGAATACTGCAAATAAAATTTGTTGTACTTTCTGGTATTTCTCTAGGTAGATGTTTCTTCTTCAGGACTGCTCCTGGCTTTTAGTCCTTTTCAGCACAGAAATAAACGGAGGGATGGAATGTAGCGAGTCTTTTGTTCAGAGTGGGATGCATTTGAGAGTATCACAAAACTGGTGTTATCTTGTGACCTGTTAGTCTGCATCACCAACAAGTGACCCATGAACTTGCAGTGTGCTTCTTCCTGCTTGCTTCCTCTTCCCCAAGGGGACAGGGAGCGTCTGGTTTTGCAGCAAATGAAGCTGAAATGGGCAAATTCTACTGCTCTCTTTCTGTTTGGATACCTTTTACAGAGTTGCCTGGAAGCAAGAGTAATTGCTGCACATTTCTCTACATAGATGAAGAGGGAGATGTAGAGATAGGCAGGCAGCATGTCACCTGCATATGTGCAGCTCAGGCTGTTAGTTTTTATCTCTCTTGACATAATGTTGTGTTCGAGGCAGATGTTTGCTACGTAGACAGGCAGTCTTTTAGTGTTCTGCCACAGATGTCTTGTATAACTTTGGCCAAGACAATAGGTATTTTCTGTAAAATATAAATAGGTTTTTCATACCTTATAGAGGAATTGTAAGCATAAGCTTGTATTGTATATCTGTTTATTGTAGTGGGAGTAGTACAGTGTAATACATCAATATTGGTACTGCTCTATAGGACACTAGCAAGGACTTGTTTTACTTTTGGTTGACAAAGGCAACCCAAAGGGGTGCCATCATATTTTCTTTTAACTTTTCTTCTAACTTTGTAGCATAGTCATAAAACAATGTATTTAGTGTCATTTTTTTCTTAACCAGAACATTGATTTTAGCTATGGAGAAAGAAAAGTTACTGCTTTTGACCTTACCACTGTGTAGTAAATCTTCCCTTTCCAGGAGAAAGCTACATGGAACCTAAATAGGATTGTTTAAGGCTTCTGGGGAGATTTTAGAGAGGCTAGGATCACATTTATGCATGCATAGACTATAGTGGTCAGAGATTACAGGAAACATGAGGTGGATGTGTTAGCTGGCTATCCAGTTGCTGCCAGAACTGACAGTTGTCTGGAACAAAACTTTATTAAAAGCACTTTGAAAGAGAGCTTTGTATCTCTGATTATTCCGTCACTGTAGCAGATGTTCAAATCAGATGCTGTCATTAAAAATGAGTTTTACTGAAGATGCATTTGTTTTTCAGTATCTATATATTTGTTCTAAATGGACTAAATGCTTAGAGCAGTACTTTAGACAGTGAGAGTTAACTAGTCAATAAACCTGGTGGCTGGTATCACTTTCTTTAGCAATGAAGAGTGCAAAATGTTCAGTGAGGACTGTGTTAACAAACCTATTTCTTTCTGTTTCTTTGTAAGATTCTGGCTCTGGCAGCTTGCTATTAAGTGGTAGAAGTTGGTGTTGTTGGAAAAACACCAAAATCCTGCCAAATCAGAACTCGCTCTTGGTAGTTCAGAATAATATAGAGAACAGTTGCAAGTGAGGAATCCATACCTTTTAAAAAAGCAAGTGAATGTGACACTTAGGATGATGTAGCAACACATTTCAGAGAAATGGATACCATTTCTTGTTACGAACATGTTCAGGATATCATTTGTGTAGTTTGTGTATGTTCATAATGTTGACTTGTCAGGCTTGTTCTGCATGTAGTATTGTAGCCAATAACTTGAAATATCTGGTTTTAGCAATTTTTTATTATTTAAACTCCTAACTGTATGAGTTCAGAATAAGCTTTATAATAGGACATTTCCAGAAGGGATATTATTCACTGTTACTACTTTCCTGTGGTGTATTTTTTGTAGTGGCTTTTCTGTTTTATTGATATGGGAGGGCTTTCATGATGGAGAAAGATATTGCAGACTGGGATTTTGTCACAGGAAGTACACTCTGATCTTTCCTAACTCAATGCTGTTTATAAGAGCCCAGAAGGGATTACTGGACATGGAGAGGTATTTTGGATGTGGGGAATTATTCTACCAAGTGGACTTTTCTGCAGTGGGGCACAGCATGTGTTTCTGTTACAGTGCCCAGGAATTGATCTATTGAATTCAGTAAAGGTGTGCAAAGGAGAGGAGAAAATACAGTGATACCAGTCTTCAAAATACAGCCTCTGAAGTGCCATTGAGGAGTGGCAATTCCAGATATACAGCTTTCGATCTATTAGTAATATAGAAATGTAGAATCATCAAGATCATCCAGTCCAGCCTAGCACTGTCAGTGAATCCATTATATATCATTCAGATCCAGACACCTCTTAAACACCTCCAGGGCTGATGAATCCACCACCTCCCTGGGCAAGTTATTCCAGTGCCTGACTGCCCTAAAAGTGAAAAAAAAAAAAAAAATCTAATATTTAATCTGAATTTCCCTGTCCCTGGCAGCTTAAGGCCATTTCTTTGGGTCCTCTCACTGTAGGCACCGTAGAGGAGACCGGCTCCCACCTCACTACACCCTCCCTTGAGGGAGTTGTGGAGAGCAATGAGGTCCCTCCTGAGCCTCCTTGAGTCTAAACAACTTACTCAGCCATTCACCATAGCTCAGGGTTTCTAGACCTTTCACAAGCCTTGTTGCCTTTTACTGGACACGCTCCAGCACCTCAATGCCCTTTTTAAAGTGAGGGGCCCAGAACTGAACACGGTATTCAAGGTGTGGCCTCACCAATGCTGAGTACAGGGGGAAATACACTGTATGTTCTTTCAATTGTTTTTTGTCCCTTCATTCCCTTCATTCATCACATTAAGCATTATTCAACAGACTCAGGAAGGACCTTGTCGTGGTTCTGTTGCCCATAGCAGTATTTGCTATGCTAACGCTTCCTGTACACAATGCACATGGAGTTATATTGAAAGTCTGGGAAATGGATAGATAGATACTATGTTGAATGTTCTGTGCTAGATCTTATCTTCTCTTTATTACTTATTTCATACTTGCCAACTCCTATCTCTAATACAAAAAGACCCCACACTGCAAAAATAATGGCATCGTAATTTCTGGGACAAGATGAGAAAAGTTTGATTGGTGAAGAATTCTTTCAAGAAAAACTGCCAGAAAGAAAAATCTGGCTAAAAACTGGCCTATTATATGGTTTTACATGCCAAATAAAACTAAATGTTGATTCATTTTCTGAATAATGAATAAAACTGAAATGAGACACAGCATGCCATTGTTTCAATGAGCATTGTGAAAAAAAGTACCACCATCAGCATCATTAATTTAGGCTTCAGTCTTGAAAGCTGTTATAGACATACACATTCTACCTTTTTTTATGCTTGGATGTAATTTTTAAAGGTGCTCAATCAGTTGTGGTGCTTTTTCCCCTTTTCAGGTCTTTCTCTTACATTACTGTTTGTCTTTCTTGGGTACTGAGCTGCACCTCAAACAGGTTGTATTTACACCTGTGCAGTTGTCTGTGGAATCGAAGGAAAGTGCAGTTTCTTGTTTGCAATACATAGGGCAAATACTGTCACTCAGAAATTTCTAGAGTGCTTTATTGCTTCAGGAGGCCCAGGCATTGCACTTGAGCCAGCTGTGGCTTTTAGGCAAGTCAGTTGTACTTCTGGAGGTAGGATTGTAGAGGGACTGGTCAGAGACGAGATGTTGCCTAGGACATGGTTGCATGCCTGGTTTAGCCCCAGTTGCAATAGAATAGATCCTGGGATCTATTGTCCTCTCTGCTGGATGAATCACTTGCTCCCTGAGCTCTGAATGAGCCATTCTGAGCTGCCATCCTTGTGGCATATACCCACGCATGAGTACATGTCGTTGGTCTGTGGCCAAATTAAAGCATTGGTAGGCAACTTGTAAATTCATCTGTGCCTCTGCTGCCTACAGCCATCTGATGAGACACATAATCCTCAAGAGATCCCTAGAATACAGCGTCTAGCTGAAGGCAGGGAGAATTAAACGTTCTTAAATTGCTACCCACAAATGTCTCCTAGCTGGTCTGGAGTTGGCCCAAGTGCTTTATTCATAAGTCTTTCTTCAAGGTGTTGGCAGGGGTTCCCTCAGGAACATATTTCTCTGTAATTCACTTCTCTTTTCCAGGTTGTTGGCCACAAAATTGAAACCCAAAAACTGGCAACACAGACATGAAGTCTAAAGATCATTACGATTTTTTTTAATGTTAAAGAATTGATTTCTGTTGTAGAATGATTTGCAGAAAATTACTTATCCATCCAGCGGCCAAAGTTTTCTTTATTTTAGATCAAATTTCTGGACTGTTGAACTGTTGGGAAAAGTGAAATAAACAACATTTAAGAACTACAGTCATTTTAAGATGATTTCCTAAGGGAAATAGACTGCTGCATCTTGGGGAGAGAAGGGACATAAAATATTTTCCTGTTCCTTGGGCACCAGAAGAATTAATTTTGATTAACCCAGCAATCTATCCAAAATACATTTCCATGTCAACTTTTTAGTCCATGGGAAATTGGTTAGAAATTACTGTGTTTGGGTTTTTTTTTTCCACATCAGAAAAACCTTTAATTCTCTGCTTAGTATTTTAATAAGTTTCCATCCAGCAATTATAAAATTGTAATCAGCAGATATAAATTTATAATATTTGTCAAAAACTGCTGTCTTTTTATGTTCATAGGAAAGACTTTTTTACTTATACTTTTAGATTTACCACAGTTGTGCTTTTTTAGGCCAAAATTTGACAGTTAGATTATTTCCCTCCCACAGGTTTTATGTAGACCGAAGCCTGATCTGCCTGCTAATTATCTGTCTTTTACCCCTCAGTCCCCTTTAGATTAATAAGAAAAGCCTGTTAAGTTCACCTAGGCACCTTAGCAGTGCTAGGGGGTGTCTGCTGTGTTATGTGCTTCACTGTTCTCAGGTGCTGAGAAATAGTGCATTTTCACTGTGCTTTCAAATGGCTCTTGATTAATTAAATGGATTCTGTTTTTTCTTTACCCTGGGCTTAGATATGTCTCTCTGTCATCAGGATTTTCTTATCTTTTATGATCTTTTCAAATGGCTAGTTTCACTTGAACATTAGGATATGTTTTTATCCTTTCCTGTTTCATCTACTGCCACTATTAGCTTCAGATAGAGCTAAGGTTTTCAACTTGAATGTATTACCTTGAACTTTTTCATATTACCTGTTGTTTGGGGGTTATAGTAGCTACATAGTCTTGTAAAAGAAGTTAATCCTGTTCCTTGGGAAGTCAATGATTTTAAGCATTTCTAAACTCCCAGGTTAAACTTCATCATGAGTAATCTGTAGCTGTTGGTTAAGTATTTTGGAAGAGCTGTAACCCTGGGGCATTGGTAGGTAGTGTCCTCTAAGCTTTGGATTGTGTGGACATAAATATAGTTCTGGGGTTTTATTTTATTTGCTTTGCTTTAAATCTCAGAGATTGTCTCTTGCTCTCTGCCCTACTGACTGCCGATTTCGATTGAGTGGGACCTTCTTGACTTCAGGATTGTGATTCACTTGGGATGGTGATGTACTTCAAAGCCTTCTGCTAAGAATGGGCTGTATTTTTCTGTTATCTTGAAATTGAACTAGTCTCAAATTAAAACTGCTTGGCTTTATGCCATTGTACTAGCATCTCAACTTGATTTCTTAGCACATTAGTAATTTTCAAGGCTGTTTCCAGTTCTGTTTTCTGTGATTCCCAAAAGACACAGTGGAAGAGAGACTATTAAAGACCTGGTTTTGCAACACAGGTTGACTTTATGACTTTTTGGTTTTTTGTTTTATTAATTTCTCAACCTCATTGCCAAAATGTTCTATTTTAAATTGAACAGGTATCATTTTCCAACTTAGAAATCAAGATACAGTTTGATGTTGTAGTATATTTTGCTTTGCCATGCTTTTTCACTTGTTCAGACTCGTATTTTAGTGCTCCCTCTATTCCTTGACTGACAGCTTGTTCTGGGTCACTTTATTCTCCATTGCCTTTTATAAGGCACTGAAAAGATAATCTGGAAGAGACCCAGATCAGCATTTACCTAACTATGTAATAGTTTATTACCAAATAATTTGTTTGCTTGGAGGCAGAAATATTAGCTTCATTACCCCATTTTCCTGGAAATGAAAAAGTCTTTTCTGGTTAGTTCTGCAATAAGGAAAGCCCAGAGTTTCAGAAAGATAGGGAAGAAGAATGAAGTTAAGTGCATAGTCTGATTGGTTTGGGGTTTTTTGGGTTGGTTTTTTTTTTCTAAAAGAATCAAGAGAAGAGCTCAATTAAAAGGAAATACATGTGGATGCAGATAGGTATCTTCATGTTGGTGAACGAAGAAAAGTAGTTGTGGCCTCATTTTTAAGAGACTGCTTAAGGGTTTAAAAATCTGGGTTGAGTAATTTTCTGTAGTCTGTTCTGCATTTGATATTTTAAAGCTTTCCTTTTACCTGCTGGTAAATGTGTATTCTAGAATGACAAGAGCTATCATATTTAATTGTTTTGAAGTTAAATTATTGGAGCATCAACATTATGGGATAAATACATATTTAGGATATTCCAAATTGAAATAAACAGTTACTTCAGGACTTCAAGGATTGCATTGCAGTGCTGTTAAACAGTGGTTTCTATACTTGGAATGGTTGCCATGCTTAAAGTCTGGTTTGGTACCTTTAAAGGAATCTTGATGAATAAACAGATAAGGGAGTGAGGGCAAAAAAAACCCTGCTTTCCAGGCTGCTTTTTCTGCTATTGGAAATGTGTACACTGCCCTCCCTGCCTCCTTTTTTGCCCCTTGCCATTTTAGTTGGATATTAGTAAGAATTACTGTTCTAAAGGATGCTACTGCCATTGAGGGAGACTACATGGCACCAATATTATCAATGTTAATGTGAAGTTTTTCTAAAAATATGTTGCACATAACTCTCACACTGTGTGTGTTACCATAAAATCTGAGTGCCTTCTAGGAGCACATCAGGAAATTCAATTTACATTTGGGCTATTGTTGAACTGTCTTTTTCTATTCAACAGATAGGTCTCTATGTTGAAGTATTTTGCTTTGGCATTAAAAGCTATATGCATATAAATGCATTAAAGAAACCAGACCAAACCAGTTTGGCTTTCACTTAAGTGAAAGGTGGTTTGTGCTGGCCTTGAATTCAGAAGGGGGCCTCAATCTAATCTGGAGAGTTGTTCTAAGAAGAATCTGGCTTCTGCATAATGAACTTTATCTTCATTGTAGAAAGCTGACAATGTGTGAAGCTGTTGATCTTTCTTCATTTCAAAGCTGTAATTGATTGCCAGATAACAAGAGTCAATTCAGGGTAATAAGAGAGTCAGAGATAAATAACGGAGTTGTGGAACTTGATTCCATATTTAGTGGAAAAGAAAAATAGTCTGATCTGTCAACCCTTTGTGTTTGGATCTGCAGTGCTGCTCTGTGTAGTCTGCCAGTGTTCAAGATAGAGGTTGTAGTACAAGAGTATCTCAAAAGATGCAGTTTTAGAAGGTGAAGAATATTTGCAGCTGCAACTCTCTGCTAAACTTTTTCTCCTAGAATACGATTTTTAGTGAGGCCTGAGCAAGTATGTGGTTAAATAAGTGATCATTTGCAAGTATTTGTGTATTTGAGGATGTAGAGCCTTGGAGTACAGGTATAGTTGCATTTCATTGTTTTTTGGTCACTGATTCTGAAGTGTTCTAGTGACCATGGAGAATCCTTTGAATCCCTACACGTCTGTTTCGCGAAGGTAGAATATGGTATAATGGATTATAACAAATGCCATGAAAAAGTTTGCAGAATGCTTCTCTGACTTAGAACTTTGACTTTTGACATATGCCATTGCCTAAGGAATTCTCAGAGGAATTTGGAGTTCTTTTCAAAAAAATTCCTGGTAAAAGTGTCCTTTTCAGGACAATATATCTGTGTATTTTATATTGGTTTTTAGAGAAGAGACTCCCTATAGGTCTGATAAATTAATGTGGAGGATACCACTACTCTCCAAAAATATAAAAGTGAGAAAGTGTTGGTACTTAAAAAAAACCCAAAAAACTATCAGAAGCATTCAGAATCTGTAGAAATAAAGAAACATAATTTTTTAGGACTCTTCAGGTAACCTTCCAGGTCTTCTTTGGAAGATAGTAAAAGTTTAAATGGCAGTGGATGGTAGAAATGCTAGTCTTTCCTTTAGCATCATGGTAAATATGCTGTAAGCACTTGTAGTATGTGATCCTGAGTTAGTGAGTTGGCTTTCAGTTGTAGGAATGGCATTAGTTCAAATAAGAAGTCTGGATATATTTTCAGGACTGTAAGTTATGCCAGTCTTGTTGGTAGCAAGGCATTCTGTAAGCAGGAGAATTTGTGAAGTCTAATGTTTAAAAAGAATTACATGTCCTTTATATTTAATACGTAATTTCTATAATTTAAAAAAAAATTGTCCCTCACATGAAATGCCTCAAAACTGCCAGTACCTTTAAAAGTAGGTAACTTGTGCTGAGAACTGAAGGATTGTACAGAGCTGCTTGTTTTCAATAAAACAGCTGTGTGTTTGGATGTGAATGTTGTATTTTAAATTAAAGCATGAATGAGGAAGGCAGTTCTTGGGATCCTTCCTGGGATTTCTCTCTGTTGAAATAAGGTTTGAATCCAGTTTTTCTGTCTTGTCCTTTAAATCACAAAGACAGCAGAGTGCATGTTGCTTTTTGCTTTTGAATATTTAAAAATAACAAAACCCAAACCAAAATAAACCTCCCTAACATAATAGCAAAAAACCACTTCAGCAGTAATAGTGAAGAGAATGCAGTGCCTTTATTAGTGTGTGTAGGCTCCAAAATCTGAGCAGAAAAAGAAAGGGTTGTATTTTATCTGTGCTGTGGATTGCCCCTTTACCTGCTACATCACCATTCTGACCAGTGAATTAACCCAGGGGTACTGATCTTTTTAGTGCATTGGTATCTAGACACAGTACAGGAGACCTGGAGTACTTCAGATGAGCCTTAGCTATCCACAGTGATTATTGCTTTCCCACATTTCATAAAACAGTATAAGGTATGGTAGTATCTATTTCTGTAATGTACACATGGTTTTGTAATTGCTGGATTTACATCAGTTATTTTAAGTGATCACTGAACTTTTGTGGGCAGTGACTATCAAATAGGTTAATAAATCAAAATATTGCTAGACATGCTTCATTAAATGGTTTACTTTGCTAAACTAAAATGCTTTTTTTCAGAGTGGCACGCGCTTAGAAACTTTTACTGTTATAAAGCAAAATAATAATAATTTAAACCTTCCTGACACATGAGTTGTGATAAATTTCTTATCCTTTTTCAGAGCAATACTTTCCCATTAAGGTATAGATTACGTGCATACATACTGGGAAAGATATGCTGAACATATCTGCTTTGAAAAAAACTATGTATCCTTACTACAGAGTCCATACATGTAAAAGATATTTTTTATGCATATGAGAAGTGTTCAGTTTGTTATAGAAAGCCTTGAAAGCAGTAGAAAACCACAATTTAGGAAGCAAGAGTTTAAAGAGGATTCCTGATTGTTTTGCACTCAGCATACATGTTCATACACAAACAGTTTTTAACCCACGGAGTTTACAATCTAAAGGATGTAGAAATTGGAGGAATTTTTACTAGGCAAGTTCAGAAACAGTGTTACAACTGCAGTGAAGCCAGCTGCAGTTTCAAACTCTGTAATTCCCCTGCGTTGTTGAAAAAGAGTCCTCCAGCTTTATGTATGGCTGTGTTTGGGTGTAGTAAGAAAATGTGGTGTCTCCAGCCTGCCACTCGTGGTTTGATTTTTCAAAAGAAAACTCTGCCACAAACACATTTCCTGAATGTTTCCTTACCAGCTGTTTATTCTTGGTGTGGTTTTCTTCCATCGGAGGAGGTCTGTTACCAGTTCCCGTGGTAAAGGAGTGCTGACACCACGCTTGTCATCATCTGCCTTCCTACAGGAGCAAGGGCAGCTTGAGTTAGCTGAATCACAGAACCAGTACTTTTCCTACCACAGGGGTTAGCTCTATGGCCAGGAGTGGCCAAAATGCCAGGAAGATATGTCTAGGGCTTGAATGCTGAAGATTTTGAGATACCCAAGAGTCCTATGAGAAAGTGTCTTTTGACTTACTAATAGTGAGGGAAAAGCTGCATTAGTGCATTGGTTAGAATGTTTAGCTGATGGGTAGAGGTTTATAGCAGCAGTTAAACTTTGAAAAGTAGTTCTCACAGAAACAGAATTGCAAAAGCTTTTTTTCATGGCACCATTCCTTTCTGAATTGCTGTGTTGTCCTATGGGACTGAAAAGCACCAACTTGTGTCTTAGTCAGAAAAAACTGAGGCTGTTTTACTATGTGGTACTTGAAGGATGTGCTGTTACAATAGTGCATAAAGACTTCGACATGAAATATCTTATTTAAAATAAAGCAACTGAAATGTTTCCAATTGAAGATAAACTGAATGTTCAAGTAGTTGAAAAAATAAAAACATAGAATGCAGTTTGTGTAAATACGGAAGACTTATTTGTCTGCATCATCTTTCAGACTCATTAAACAGCCGTAAGTGATTTAAATACAAATTAGGAAGCTGCACATCATGTTGCAGCCTACTCATGTAGGCTGAACTCATCAGAAACTCCTTTTGTTCCTCCATTTCCTTCCACCTTACTTTCCCTGCAGATGCCAGCAGCCCTGCTTTACCCCATTTACAGGGCTCTGTTGAAGCCACCACCTCTACAAGGATCTCTGTTATTCTTGGTTTCTTTCTTGTTGCTGATCCTGCTCCTTCTTTCTCTGACCTTTGGACCTCCATATAACACTGCATTCCTTTGCATGTGTTGAGGACTGCAATCTACCTTTCTGATTTTCCTTTTTTCCCCCTATAATTCCTACTTGCTGGTCTTTGGCATTCATAGTCTAACATTTAAGTAATACAGAAAACAAGAGCATTGCAGAATGCATTGCAGAATTGGGAGGTTTTATGCTGGAAAATACTTGTTCCTGTCAGCTAGTTTTTAATCTATAAATAATTGCCTGGTTGGCGTATTGCATACTGCAGACTCTATGTCTCTTACATGCCTCTAACAGGTTCTAGTTTTCAACCAGAATTGACAAGGCTATTCTGATACGCAGAACTTTCCACAAAATTTTTGTAATTCCTTGAGTGCTTTGGTTATTAGGTAACCGATGGTGAGTCATTGTCAAGTTGAGGGTACAAATCCTTCCTTTGCATAGGCCAGCGGTATGTTTGGCTTGTTTGTAAAATACTCCACAGCAAATATTAGGAAATGTAATGAACTTTACATATATTTTTTAGGAGCAATGGATGAACTTCATAGCCTGGACCCAAGAAGACAAGAATTGTTAGAGGCAAGATTCACAGGAGTAGTAAGTGGCAGCACTGGGAGTACTGGAAGTTGCAGTGTTGGAGCTAAAGTAAGTCCTAAGAGCAGTCATTCAGATCTGCCATCTTTGAAATACTGATTTATCTCACACCATCTCATTTTCATATTGTCCATGTGATTTACTTGTAAAAGCAGTGAGTTGAAAGAGGCTCTCAGAAAACTCCTTGTTCGTCTGTTATTTTGCTTTGAGATAGGATTGTTTATCCTGAACCTTTCTGTGATGTGGACATTGAAATGTTCTTAAAAACATGGAAGAATGAGCTTACACGGGCTCTTTTGTGGTTTTGGTGTAGTGCACATGTGATCAGAGATGGAAGATTTTCCCAGTATTAGGTGGCGTTGTCTCTGCTGCAGATGTCCATCTACTTACAGTTCCGCTTGAAATAGATCCGGGGAGTCTGGTGTGACATCTGCTTTTAAGATTAAACTTTTTTGAAGATCAATACATATAGATAACAAATGATTTCAACATTTTCAGACATTTATATCAATTTCTCTTACTTGTAGACTCCCTGTCCTTTAATATCTGAGCCAGGATGCAACACTTGAGGAAGAACCTTATGAACACTCAATAGTTACCTTCCATGTGTTGTATATTACCCTTCAGTTAATACATCTGCAAAACAAATTTGTCTTTGTTGCATATTCTGTTCAAGTTACTAGCTTCAGCTTCCAAGACTGATTTCTGCAATACTATTGCCTAGCCAGAAGTACTCCATTTTGTATTTATGCATTTGAATGTTCTCCATCAAGTATAGTACTTAATAAACTGATATTAAAAAGCTGCAATACTGATTTTTTAGTCATGTTTCCCTCATGACTAAATTACTTCTGTTTCCAAAGTGTTTGCAGTGTCCTCATATTTGAAGTGTTTTACACAAACTTGTAGTATTTTTAGCTTCCAATGCTATATTTTAGTTACCAGTATAGATTACAGAACAAAATACTGATAGCAGACATTGATGACATTTGTGAAGATGTGTGATGTATTGATGACTATTAACAAACTACACAGAATTGAAATTATTGTATAGTGATCTTGCATCATACCTTAATTTGCTTTAGAGAGTGACATGAAGGTAACTGTCACAAAGCTGTAAAAAGGTGACATACTTGTTACTACTATTAAAAGCAAGAAGTGAGTTGAATAGTCAGGGAAGGAAAGGAAGTTAGATTGACGCAGTGATGTTGATGCACTGTTTAATTGTGTTCTCATTATGATTGCAAAATTGTGTAGTTGCCATATCTTGTGCTTAAAACTAGAAAGAGACAAACACAATAATTCTGGCCCATCTTTCTTTATTTATTCCTTGGGTTCTCTAGTACTGCTTGCTCCCCTAATCAATTGACTAATTTTAATAGCTCAGGTAGTTGCTCATAATTCAAATTACTGTTTATCCTTTTTCATTACTAGATCTGTATTTTTAAATTCATTTAACTTTTAATTTTTAATTACAGCTGTTTTGGCCCCTTGCTGTATTGCAAATTTCCCCTCCTCATAATCTGACTACTGCTCTGTGTGATTACATTTTTTTAAGGTCATTATCAAGTTTCTTGGGGTTCCTCTTCTTTAAACTTTTATCCCCTGTGAGTCACTGCTTACCATTTCCATAAATCTGTTCAAGTCTTTTTCTTGTTGTCTGTTGTTCAGCTGATTTCAGCTGTTAGCCATATTACATTCGACTTTCACATTCTCAGTTTGTTCATCCAAGTTAGCTGGAAAAAAATCTAAAGTAACTAATTTCCTTTTTCACTCTGTCATGGAAAAAAATACATTTCTTGTCCCTGATGCATTCCAGGATCTGTATCTCATCCAGTTGGTTTCCAAATGGATGTCTAGATGAAGTGGGGTTTTTTAATACTATCAAATGCTTTGATAAATGTTTGCAGAAGATACTATTACCACTGTTTTCTGATAGATGCAGATCCCCATCTAAGACACTGTTGTTGTTACCTTCTAGTCCTATGATTTGTTACACCATCAGTAAAATGACAATTATATCAGTTTTGTTTGTATTTCTTTTATGTGTGACCATTCAGTGTATCGATGCAGATAACGTGAAGTGCAGTGGCTGATCTGGGCTGTGTTTGGAAAAAATGCTTTTTTAAAATATTGTCTTTAGTCTTCATGGGGGATGTTCAGACAGGCCTGTCTGATTCTTATTTAAAAAACTGGTAAAACATTTTCGATCTGATGTGCAGTGGTAACTGGGAAAATGTTAGATATAAATATAATATTCGTTGTTCTGCCTTCACGCTGAAGGCCAAAATGAGAGAACTTCTTTTTGTACAAACCCAAGTCCCCACGTACCAGATTCTCATTTTCCTAAACTAGTAAGACCATACAGAGCTTACAACTGCACTTAATGGTTATTTTTTGAAATATTCTAAGTCATTATATTCTTCTAGTAATTAAATTGAAATAGACTCTTATTTATTGGGAATACTCTTTTGAAAGGCTACTCTTATCAACTGTTTTACTGAAGAGTTTTGGAATTTCTGGGGGGAAACAGCCTATCATATTCAAGCTTTTTCAGTAAGCAAGGTTAGAAATACAAATGTAGGTTACTTAGATTATTGTTTTATCTGACTCTGATGGCCAGATACTGCCATAGGACAAGGAAGGACTACATACAGGCATTTCTGTACTGGAGACTGCCCTGGGGGTGAAAATATACATGGAAATTTTGTGTGTTTAATTAACATTTCTCTGGAAATCTAGTTATTCAGATGACACAGATGAGTACTGTCCTGCAAACTGATACAGGGCTGGAATTTAATGCTCAGGAGCAAACTGCCTTAGAACTAGTTTCACTTCAAAGTATTTGTTCTGCCTTCTTATATAGAAGAGACCAGTCCATCAGTATAAGAGTTTTGGTGGGGGGTTTTTTAATAAAAAGACACTCAGCTGATGATGACTCGTTGAAATGTCCTTGTGCCATGCTGTGTTCAAAAGATCTCTGAATAAATCAGCCTTAGTAAATTTCTAAATAAATATTGTAGTTTGGGTCTATATCACTGCTTGGGGGGGGGGGGGGGTTTGTTGTTTTTCTTTCCTTCCTCAGTAATGTTAATTTGTTGTGTTGGGGGAAATAATTTGTTTTAAGAATGTAGAATAATACTGTCAATAGGTTTAAATTTTCTCCAAGACAGACTAGACTATTGTAAAGATTATTTTTTAATCTATTCCATGACAGAAAATTAAAACTTATTTTAATTAAAATCTCTTTTTCTTCAAAAATTGAAAAATGTGAGTAGTCTTCAGCACTTTCTCCAATGGTTTTGAATATGCTATGGTTTTACTTCTCTTAAAAACAATGGAAATTCAGAATTTACTGTACCCTGTCTAAACATCCACCTGTCAAAGTTCTTATCCCCCTTGCAAGTCACAAGTGCTCTGTAGTTAATGAATTTTTCCATGAGAGCATGAAATGACTTTTATGTGTTGTAACTGTGAGTGATAACAATGGATTATGTTTTATAATTCTGTGTGTAATGTTGAGTATTTTATTTGTCTTGGTAGGCCTCAACAAATAACGAGAGTTCAAATCACAGCTTTGGAAGCTTGGGATCTTTAAGTGATAAAGAATCAGAGGTACGTATATGGGGCAGATTCATTATTACCTCAGAGTTCTAATGCTAACAAGTAATTTTTTTTTTATTCTACTTTGATGGCTTATTTTGTATAGAAGCTTTTAAAGTATAATGCAGACTACTCAGATAGATAGAAAAGAGCATAAATTACTGAAGGACACTATCTCTTGGAAGAAGAAACATGACTGGTAGAAGTCAGTTTCTTTGGATTTTTGGTCATGAAACTAGCTGCTTCTCTATTGTCTATTTAGTCGTGGTCTGAGATTACAGAGCTGAAAATGCTTAAATAGTTTGCTGTCTTTTGTTTCATAGGTAATAAGTGTTTCATCAGCACAGATAACTTTGACTGATCTTTGGATGAATCCTTGAAAATACTCTAGAAACTAGTTTACTATGTTTTCTTTTCAAATATGGATTTATGCCAAGGACAGACAGTCGCCATCATTTTTATTTGTAAAAGCTGCAGTTGTCACTGTGTATTTTCTTACCTAAATCCAGTTTGTAATTCAAAAAAAGGATTCATGCTTTTATTAGGTTTTAATGTGCAGAGCTCAGACTGCCCTCGAGCAGAATATTTTCCTCTTGGTGATGAGCATTGCTATAGTTGCACTAATATTGCAGCTCTCAGAATTTACCTATTTTAGGGTTGATGAGTCCCTCTGACAGTTTTGCCTCTGTGTGTCACAGATTGCGTGGATAAGATTCTATCCATTGTAACCAAGAGTGGATTTCTAGTCTAGGCTAGACCCTGTGTGACAGTGTGTCGTGCATGGTTATTTGGAATGTGCTGTTGACGTTATTCTCACATGTCAGAGCTTTACTTTGAGGCCTAGTTGTTCATTTGCTCAGTCACTACAAGATGCTTTTTTGCTGGGCTGCCAGCAAGTGTATTTAATTGGTTCCCAAAGCTGATACCTTACAAATAAAAGTTCTGTGTCTGTGTCTTGTTTTTCTCATTGAAAAAAGCTCTATGTTTTTTTTCCCCTCACCTTTCCCAGCTGGATTATGCATTCAGCTGCATAGACTATTTTCTTAACCAGAAGATTCTGTCTGCCTGTTGTTTTTATTCATGGCTTTTCCTAGAAATACTCTGGGCAGTGATGCAGTTCTGATGTAGGTGTGGGAATGGAAATGTGCTGCAGTAGCCTGAAGGTTATGATGCATTATTGCAACTCCTTGACAGAAAAACATATCTATGAGTAGCTGAGTGATCTCAGAACAATGACTCTATGTGCAATAAGTTTTTGGTATAGGAAAATGTTATTCTACAGTTCTATATGTGAGATACAGAGGCAAAGCTTTTCCAAGGCATGTGAGTTTGAAAGTCTCTGCACAGTGTTTTAACCTCAAGCCATGCTTCTGGGTAGGGATAATATTTTGTCTTTTAAATATTCTAAGACTTGTATTCTAAAATAGAAACAGACTTCTTTTTCGAAAATGTCCTTGCACAGAAGTCCACTGTGCTCCATTGCACAGTGAAAGATGAGTCTTAATGACATTGAGCAGTGAAATACATTTTCTTGACTCTTTTTCAGAAGTTGTTAGTTGTATTCACTTAAATTGTAATTGTAATAGCAAGTATGTTAATAAATTTTTACAGTTCTTAAAATTGCATCTGGTTACTTATATGCTAGAATACCATAAAAAGTAAGCTGTATATCTTAGTAATGCAAACAGGTTGTGAGATTGTTTAGTTGTGTTGGTTTTTGTTTGTTTTAATAGTGTGACGTTGAAGGTTTCATAGTAATAGTGATGGTAGTGTGGAAATAAGAAGACATGCTCATTGGGGAAGCAGTGCCATCAGTTGACATTGATTGAGCACTGTTGTGCCACAGTATGTCTTGGGAGAAAAAAAAAGTAGATAAGCAAATCTCAGAATCATTGAAATTAATTTCTAGCAAGAGTGTCAATTTCTGATCAAACCCTGATGATGCATTCATGTCTTTACTCTGTGCTTTCATCATGAAATGGCACATTAAAAAACTATGAACGTGAAGAGAAGACTCAGGGGAAGCACAGTGAAATTGAGGGGAAAACTAGGATCAAGACCAAGATGTATGAGGCTCTGCTAATTTGCCAAGCTGTGTGTGCCTTTAATATAGCTTTACAATCTAGCATTGGGTAACCTTAAAACTATTTTATCTTACTTACAAAATAGTAAGATTTTAATCTGAATCTTGGCTATATGGAAATACTTTGGCAGCTACAGAAAGTAGCTTCAGTCTTCATTTATCAGGGGGATACTCCCCAGCCCCATTAGTCTTCAGTTTCTTGTAATTCATATGACTCCATTCATTAAGAAGGATTTTGGAGTACATTTTCTAGTGATTGATGTGTGCTGTACATTATCATGTGAATTTTGTGCTTAGAAAAGGGGAACATGACCTTGTTGAGTAACCTCATTAATAACCTCATTAGTGTGCTAGTACTTTCTAGTTTGGAAGGTTAAATTAAACACTGAAAGAAATCAGAAGAGCTTAAGGAAATAGACATTTATGAGTTACTTGAGTTTTAAAACTATAAACCTCTTTAAATGGCTGGTTTTTAAATATGAGCCACAGCAGTTGGAAACTAGTTTTGGTGAGGGAAATCTTACATGTTCTGTCATTAGTTAGCTTTTAAACTTTTTATTGCTTTCTTTTCTTGATATGGTAGGTAAAAATTACTACATTAGAACGTAACTGCAAGATCAAAACTTGGTGAACAAGAAGAACATGAAAATGCTTGGTTAAGTAGTTTCAATTTAGTTTGTGGAAAGGTAGCCTATTTGCTACCTTTTGCCTATTTGCCTAATGTTGCCTATTTGCCTGGCAATAATTCCAAAACATTAAAGTAAAATTTCTAAGCTATGCTTTTTGTTTTTAGAATCAATAGTCTTGAGGTAACTTCATTTCCAGAAGTCTGTGTTGCATAGTTTGCTAATGTATGACAGTGCTGTAAAAGATGCAGGTGTCATTTGGATAAGTTTATTTAAAATAAAATATATTTAATTTAAACTTAATTTATAGCCTGATAATACAACAGTTACAGTTGTAAAATTTCCAAAGATATCTTTTTGAAGCTACACATGGAGTCAAAACACATAAAAAATACGTGGTATAGGTAAGGAAGACCTTTCTTGTCCTACTGGTTCTTTTATAAACTAAGAATCTTCTAGGGATCACAGGTAGCTTAAAGTGGTTCTTGCCAACATAGATACTGTTGGATATTTATAGTAAATCCATATTAGAGCATATCCACACAATGATTTTGGAATTGAAACATCCTTGAAATGGTTTTACTGATGATTGAATTTTGAATGTTGATCTCATTTGCTGACTTAAGAAAGCATACTTGGAGCACCAAATGACAGATATAATAAAATGATAAAATGATGGTATCATGAGAAAATGAAGTATCTTGTCACTGATCTCAAGTTTAGTCTGTGCTATTAGGGGACTTTTGATTTACTGGTAAAATAGTAGTGGTAAAATAGTTCGTATAATGTCTCCTATGCTTTCTGCAGTTATATGTGAGGCACCATGAAGAATACACACACACAGCTGCAATATGCTTTCCTTGAACAAGAACAAGTTTTATTATTTAGTTAAATTGGGAAAACTAACTGGTTTGAATCCTCAGATCAAAGAGGAGCAAATACAATTTAGAGATGCTTCTGATCACAGCCCTTTCTTGTTATCTGTGTTGTACATGCTGATTGTAATTTCCAGGCAACAGTATAGAAGAACTTATTTCAGAAATATTAATAGATCTGTATTTTTTCACTCATCATTGATGCTTTTCTTTTTTTCTGTGAGATAAAAGTATATGAGGAGGATGACACTTTCCAAGTAGATAGATATCAACATTTTGAGCAATTTTTGCTCTCTACTTTTTCCTCTTTTTCTTTCTTTTCAATTCTCAGCAGATTCTAGAAATCGATACAGTTTTTATTAGTTTGGAAATGCCTTTTGCACTTCTGAAAAAGTGTAGCATTATTGGCTTCCTGTTGAAACACTAGAACTTTGTGTTTATGCTACAGCAGTGTGTAGAAAACACCATCGAGAATCAGATTATTTCACATAAGTATTAAGCTTTAAAACGCCCACACTAAAATACAGACATCTTGGTAAAATACAGACATAAATGAAATAAAAATGGGTGTTCATAAACCCTGGAACTGATGAAAAGGAGTAATTGCTTAACAATTAATATGTGGAATTGCCTTTTGGGAAATAATTTAAGAATTGCTTCTCACTTTCTTAAATACCTCTTCTAGCTTGTACCCAATTGACCAAAGATCATATTGTCTAGTTTAACTATGATCTGAAATTGCATCCCTGCTGAATTGTGAAACAGTGTTTTATGGATGAGGATTTAAATTTATTTCACAATAATACAGCAATAATATAAATAAATAGAGCTTATGTTGCATCATGTTCTTTTTGTTGTTTGTAGACTCCAGAGAAGAAACAGTCAGAACCTTCCAGAGGAAGAAAAAGAAAAGCAGACACTCAGAGTGAAAGCAGCCAAGGTAAATTAAAATGTAAATTGACTAGGTAGTGATTGCAACACGGTTTTGACTGTTAGCCTTAAAATTCTGTATTTTCGCTTACTTAAGATGGGTGTTATGTTTTGGATGATAAGTTATGTATTCTTCTCACCCTCCCATTTGTCACTGGAAGGGATGGGCAAGTAAAATGTGAACTGGACTGGCAATTACCCAGAAGAATCATGAGCTACTGCAGGTGTAACTCGCAGCTATGATACAACTCTGTAATCTTTTTAAGAATTACAGCAATTCTTCTCATGCAGAACACCTTGTGGTTTGAATTTATTTTCAGCAGATGAGGGGGAAAAGGGATTACTGATTACAATATCTGATGCTTCTTTTACAGGTATATATAAAAATTGAATTTTATTCTTCCTTTTCTATGGAAGATTGTGGTAGTCTAGAGGAATGGGGAAATCATGATGAGACTGATTTCTAATTTAATATTTACAAAGTTTAGTTTTTGTCATTCCTCTCTTTAATGTGACTTTTGGGCAAGGACTAGTGGAAATTTAACCTCAAGACAAAAATTCATCAGAAGGGGAGCGGAAATAGTTCTGATAACATCTGTATCAGCTTTATTTTTCATTCTAACAGAGCTAGAAAATGTCACTTCAGATATACAGCAATGGGCTCCATATCTGGAAGTCTTTGTGATGCAGCATACTATTAGTAGAAGAATCATGTATTTTGATTAAAATTAATTTCTTCCTAAGTGTTACTTCATAGACACCTGCTTTGTTCAAAGAGCCTGAATGAAATTTCCTATTTTCATTGTTCTAGTAGCTTATCCTTCCTGTTATTAATGAGTGTTGAAATTAGAGGTGATGGAAATTTTCAGAACTTTTTAATACAGAAAACATTTTTATAACGTCTTGTAGTTACTGTTTTACTGGCAGCAGCAGTGAAACTGAGTAGTCTGCAGTGCAATATTCTCAAGGAGCTGGCATAAGAAACTGCAGCCTCTTGAAGTGGTACAGTACAGTTGAAGCACAGCAAATAACTGCTATTGTATTGGAAAAAAGAAACAAGAAATCAATCTCTTGTATATTGCATACCCAGGATATTGACTTTGTAATATGTAAATTAATCCATAAATGTTGAAGAAAAGGGTTGTTTAGAACACAGAAGTAATGGGAACGTGGTATATATCAGTGTAAATCTATTCATAATTGGCTGTGCCAAAATAATTTGATGTATTTCTTCAGTGCAGAGTTCTGTAACATGACATCAAATAGATTTTTCTTTACTGAAAAGAAATTCAGTCTTTCTCATTTATCTGCAGAAAAGCAAATTTTAATTTGATAAAGTGATATATGAGAATTAAGCATGAGGACAGAAATCACTAGCAGGATTACAGGGTAGGTAAAGAACTGGCTGGAGGGAAGTAGCAGCCATCCGTACACTGACTGGGTAACTACTGAGGAAGTTGCCTGCGTGCTGTTCTAGATCTTGGAACTATTTTATCTAAATTTTTCTGTAAAAGGTCTTGACACAAAAAAGGCTGCCAAATGTTTCTGGTTTTGTGTGTTATATCTTAGTGACACAGCATTATGCAGCAGTGTCAGTACAGAGATATATTAGACTAGGGAGAATTTATCAGGGCTGAAGCAATAGAAAAGCTTGAAAATCTTTGCTAAAAAGTGGAAATTGAATTTATGAATCTATGGGTAATGATCTCCTAATGTATTGCAAAAATTTCTTTCTGTAAAGTAAAAAGCTCTGAACAATAGTCCATTTCCAAGATGTCTCCTAACAGCTTGTCTGACTTACACAGGGGAAAAACACAGTCTTATCTTATCAACCATCTTAGGGCCAAACAGAAGAAAACATTTGTGCATTGGATAAGGTATAGGTGCAATCTCTGAAATGTCACATATGGGTCAGGTCCTCATGTTGAAGAAATACAATTCACGTTAGTTCTCCTGAAGTCTCAATCCATTTAAGATAAATTCTGATCTCATTCTGTGGTGTTTTATTTCCCTAGTTAACACTGTGAGTTACCCAATTCATAATCAGGTTAAGAGGACTGGAAATACTTGTCATTCTCTATGCCCTCACTGTTACTAGCACTTAACAAAATCCTTGGGCAGAATATTTGGGCATAATAACTTACCTGGAGTATATAATGTTAGTAGGCATGGTTAATTTGGTACTTTGAGATAGTGCTTGAAAAGGGGAGGGACTTACAGCTAAAGGTTTGATCTGTAGGATGAGAGATGAGTTTCCTATTATCTAGAAGAGGTCTGGGGTTTCTGTGAAGTCTGCTCTAAAGTGGTTTAGGAATTGAGGGTGACTTAGTTGATGGAATGGAATGAATGGAATATGCAAATCCCTTTGTTTTGGCTGATCCCTTAATTACCTACATAGGGACATCCCATATTACCACATCAAAGAAAAGCAATTAACAAGTGGTGAGATTTTGCTATAATTACTTTATAGGTAAAAATGTAAGACACTTCCACAAGTAATTTATATTAACTAATTCTAATGTATTACTGTATTTCTTGCAGGAAAGAATATTGGGGGACGTGGTCACAAGATTAGTGACTATTTTGAGGTAAGAATTTTGTAAAATTTACTTTGATTTTAAATTTTCTTTTAAAATATCCTTTTAGCTTCTTTTGGATGCTACAGCATTTTTGGTTGTAATGGACTGGCCTCTTGAGGGGTTACTTCTTTTTTCTTTATGTAAGGTTCCAAGTATTAAACCTTGAAGTAGAGATGCAGTCATCTCTTGGTGGAACCTGAACTAAAATACAAAAACCATTATCATTCACGCTTTTCTTTAAACACCTAAAGGCTGCTAATAAATGTAATACAATATGATTTACAAATTGTGTGTACAGATGAGCTGTATCATTCAGTAGATGTATAATGTATTTTGAGAAGATTGACTAATTGGAGGGCCATTCTGCTCTACAGTACCAAGGTGGGAACGGCTCGAGTCCCGTGCGAGGCGTACCTCCTGCAATCCGCTCTCCTCAGAATTCACATTCCGCTCCTTCTTCTGTAAGTCTGGGAACTTCATAACTGCTGGAGAGAATTTTATAGTCTAAAAATGCAAAATGAAAAATAATCTGTATTCAAGGGGAGTGTTTTCAAAGGAATGAGTCCTGGGAAAGAGTTCATTCTTCCAACAGGAAAAGAAAAATAAATTCAATATTAAAACTAAATTTTTATATTAACACTGGATCATTTTTTCTTAAACATCTTTTTAAATACAAAGTAGTTACGTAAAATGTTGAATAAATGTTAAAATGTTATAATAACATCTGTTCACAGGCCTCACACAAAAAAGGGAGGTTTTTTGTTACTTACAAGGAAACCTGGACCCCTAACTTGGGACTTTAAAAGCTCAGTTTTTGACATATCATAATTTTTTAAAATAATTGACGCCTAATCTGCCTTTAAAATTTTCTTTGTTGATCATGCTAATTCATTTTTTTTTCTTCTCATAAGCACAGTTTCAGTGCTCAGCATACCAACTTGTTATTCTAAATGGCCAAATAAATTTTGCCAGTTATAGAAAAGATTTGTTTTCTCTCATGGTAGACCTCAGCTTTTATTCCATGTGCTTTCAACTTCAGGCATCCTCTTGGTCTTGCCAACAATATGAAATGTAAGACAGATCGTGAAATTTGGCTTGAAAAAGGTCTCATTCACACAAACTACGTTCATGAACAGGATTTGTGTTCTGATCGGCACCAGCTTCCCCTCTCTGGTTCTCCCATGAGAACTAAACACTCCAAAAATAACTCACATTATTCTTGAGTTGTGAAAGCTCAGAATCAGAAAAATAAGTCTTTGTAAGACTGACATCACCTTATGTCAGTCTTGTATTGTCTTAAATATTTCAGTCTGTTTCCCAAAAGCGACAGTCTTAGTTTTCTCAGAGAATACATTGCATCCTTCCTGAATTGCAAGTGGTATGTAATGCCATACTAATAGTTCTCAATGCAGTGCTCCAAGTAGTAACCTGTGTAAAAAAAAATACCTTGTTTCTCTGTTTTTTGAGATGTTCCTGCTAAGAGTTGTACCAAGGCTATGCTCATAATTAAACTTTACAGCTATATCTAAAATACTTTGCTTTCATGTCTTTCAGGTTCGACAGAATAGTCCTTCTCCTACTTCATTAGCTTTTGGGGACCACCCTCTCACGCAACCAAAGCAGTTATCTATTAAAATTACTCAGGTAACTTTTTGACTAGATCACTTTAGTCTGCAGAAAAAAAAACATGTTTATTTCTTTGTCTTTCAACAACTTCTAAACTCTTAAAGACTTTCAAAAGCTTTGCTATTTGAAATTGCCAAAGCATTTTTCTTTTGAGTTCAGCAGCTCATGATTTAAATATCTCTGGTAAGTGTTGCATTCTGCACTTGCTTGGCTCCCAGCACTGCACTTCATGATTACATAGATGACCATATCATTAGTAGGTTTTTGCTCAAGATTTTAGCTGTTGTGTGATTTTAGAAGTAGAGGCTGCTCTTTCAGGCAGTATTTGGATTGACAGCTGCAATTGTCATACTGCATTTAAAATCCGACATTGAAGAAGAAAAAATGAGATGGCAATCAAAATGATCAACACACAATTCTGACATGACTTTTAAAAGCTGAAATCAACTGTTTCATTCTCCCTGCCATTTCTGATGTGATCTGTTCTGTCTTTCACATTAGTCAGAAAAAGGTTGCTTCACCTGCTGACCAATACAGAGAAATTAATTAGTTGACATTTACATTCTTGCCCTGTTTTTTATGCTTTTTTATGAACAATAACTTCTCAGTTGGCGATGAAATCTTTTACTACTGTTAATGGTTTGCCCCAACTGTTCCCCTTTGTCTTCATGAAGAGGGAAAGTAGTTTTGAATAAGAACCTTCATGACACTTCCAAAACACCTGAAAATAAGACTTGCTGGTCTTGTTGAATGTTTTAAAGTAGTTTATTTCTCTGCCTAACAAACATAAGAAGAATAATGCTGTAGTTGTTAAAGGAAAGGATAAATATTTCAAAATGTTCTTTCTAGACTGATCTCACAATGCTGAAATTAGCTGCACTAGAGAGTAATAAAAATCAAGACTTGGAAAAGAAAGAAGGTCGCATAGATGACTTACTCAGGGTAAGTGTTGGACATGGGGTAAAGGTATTTATTCACAACAACAGACTGAATATAAGGACAGTTTTTTAGATTTTTAGAAGATTATGTAAATTAAAAGGTATAACAAGTTTTTAATTTTTGTAATTTCTTTCTGAAATCTAAGAGGTCTGTGTAATGAAATGTATAAGATTTTTTTTCAGCGTCTTTGTTGTAACCTGTTAATGATTAAATATGTTTATAGACTTCTGAAGGTGCGAAGAAAGCCAATGCAGTTTGCAGGCAGTTGATTAATTCACCTAATGGATGGTTTTGGGGTTTTTTTGGTTCTAATTATGAATAGCCATTATCAGTTTAACAACTGATAAAGTATTTTCAGAATGGAGGTGGTTGGGACAGAAATAATTACAGGCAATGAATAACTATTTTCAGTAAGAAAACTATGCTTTACTGTGCTCTAAGACCTGTTGTCAGAAAAAAAAATCTTAATGTTTATGCTCCTGAAGGAAGCACTGGAGAGGGGATATACAGAAATACGAAATATGAAACAAACTGCATTCACAAGTTGTAGTCTGTTCAGTGTTTGTATGTGTACATACATGTGTACAATACATAAAAATATTAACTCCTGCAATCATATAGTAAGAAATTGTATGTATAGATTGTTTTAACACGTGTTCAACAGTGCGCAATAGAAAACCCTAAACTTCTTAAAAAAAAGTCATTTTAATCAAAATAATATTGTTGTGGTATTTTTTAAGTAGTTAGTTAAATATAGTTGGAACACAAGGAATTCGTTAAACTTCCTACTCATAATTGAAACTCCTATCATTGTGAAATTTTTGCATTCTTTTAAATTGAAGATGTTAGGATTCACGTGACTTCAGAAATCATAGGTAAAGATCTGATGCTATAATGTAAACTTCCAGTTTAAATGAAGGTGGGGCCCTCAGTGGAGAGCTGAACATGAGATTGGTACAGAGCTTTTATATGTTCTCTATGTGCTGAATGCTCTGTAATACAGAATGCAGGGCAATGTAAAGGAAATAAAAAAGAACCAAGGCATACTTCTATAGATATGGATAGATCTGTGAAATGAATTTTTTGTTTAGATAAATAGATGTGTTTATACATGTTCCTTACTTTAGTCATGTGGAAGTAGATATATTTCTTTTCTGTGACTGTTGATTTAAAAAACAGTGTTTCAATGCATCTCTTCATATTTTGTATATCTTTATTAGGCTAATTGTGATCTTAGAAGACAAATAGATGAACAACAAAAACTACTTGAAAAATACAAAGAAAGATTAAACAAATGTATTTCAATGAGCAAGAAGCTTTTAATTGAAAAGGTAAGTTTACTGCTCTTAAAATCTTTGTAAAGAAGCTGGGAGATTGCAATAAAACTCCATTATGATTCCTTCATTTTCACTCCAACTTTTTCACATTAGTTGCTTGAGATTGAAACTTTGTATCCATGGTCTCTATCTGGCAGTAGTTTTGTAACCTGAATAAACTAAATAAAATGTTTAGCCTTTTTCAGATTGTGGAAAATGTGCCTTTTTTAATTTAAGTATTTACCCATCAAAAATAATTCAAGATATAGCAAAGCATAAAAGTTAAGAATTTAGTATATGGCATATTTTTTGGACAAATTGTAAGATCACAGTGAATAAAAGAATTTTTGAACATAATCTGTTGTGTAGAGGAGATTGGTAATAACTCTTTGTGAGATACTTAAGTGGCTAAGGTAATTTTTGATGTAAAATGATAAAATACTATGTTCAGAATTAATGGAAAAAAGGAAATGAAGATGACTGCCTTCATACCACTACTAATGAAAGAATTATTTTCTTGAAATTCCATGCCAGCTCTATTTAAACTTATTTAGTAGCAATTTATTAGAAGACAAGGATACCCTGTTTCTTTCCCGCTTCTTTAAAATAGCCTCATTTAAAAAAAGTCTCAAAAAGTTAATAGCAAGTCATGTTATTAGAAATTAGGGTACAAAAAAGTTTAAGACAAACAGCCCAAGTGCCTTCCCTAGTGCTGGCTGCTGGATCCTGCTGTCATACACAATGGCACAAAGTGAGCCTTTGGAGGATTTGGGAGAATTTTCTCACTAGCATGTCATAAATAAATTATTGCAGGTCTTTTTAAGTTCCAGCATGAGGGGAATGCAGGGAAAAGATGCATCAGATCTCTTTGGCATTGATAGTAGGTGGGTACCTTCAGACTGAGAATAATACAAGGGATGTTTCATGTGAAAGGCCCTTCCTCAGTGTAGAAGTCTGTTCACAAAAAGATCCTTAATTCTGACAACTTCTCGCTGTTTGTGTATCTGTGATTTTGGGCCATAGACATTTCTTATGAAGCAAGTATTTGTAACAATTCCTTGCATTAGGTGTTCCTAGTGCTCTTTCTTCTCTGAAGGAGACTAGGCAGACTCGGTTGTCACACCCCAAGGATGCTTGTGGTAGCAGTGCTGGTTCTAAGGAGGGCACCTGCTTCTGTCACTGCAAGTGAATATCTGATTGCAGTTAAGCTTGCCCACAGTGTGTTCCACACAGAACTCCCTGCCCCAAGTCACTTTGCTACAAGCAGTAACATGGATGCTCTGTCGAGGAAGTTTCCAGGCTGAGAATAGTAGGTGCTTTCTTTATGATACCTGAGTTGGCTCATTTGTTGTAGTAGACAGATAGAATCTTAATTGTATCCTCTATGATACTTCAAATAAAGTAGTTCTTTAATGATGAAGAGCAGCAAACTTTGTAGGAAAACTGGGCCAAGCTCAGGTTATTTTTTTTTTTTTTTTGCATAAACTGTCCTCTAGTACTGATTCTGACAACTGCAGATACTAGAATAAATGGGATAAATACTACAACATATTTTCGTTTACTCTCCTCTTATCCCTGCCTGAAAATGCTGTTGGAGGAAAAAAATACCCTGAGTGTTTTATTGACTATTTGAATACTTTAGTGTTACTAAATATGAATTATTTTTGTTGTTTCCTTAGAGCACACAGGAGAAGCTGGCAAGCAGAGAGAAGAGCATGCAAGACAGATTACGCCTGGGGCATTTTACAACAGTTCGTCATGGTGCTTCATTTACTGAACAGTGGACAGATGGCTTTGCATTTCAAAACCTTGTGAAGTTAGTTAATGCTGTGTTCTTAAAATTCTCACTAATTGTTACTTCCCTCTAGTGGACTTTTTTATTACTAATGTTCTAGGATTGAAGCAGCTTTTCATATGCTGTATGTTGCTTTGCCTTTTGAAGACTGAGACTAGAGCTCCATTAATCAGCTGAGGGAATGCTGAAGTTTTGTGTCTTTAAAAAACAGATTGGTTTCACTTTCTTTTAACTATCTTCAGAAAAGCATGAATGTATAGTTATTTAACTCAGCTGATAGAAAGAGTTATAGAGTTAAATCAGTGATTTTTCAGAAAGCTAACCGTGTATCACTGGTGGTCATTGGGACAATGAGGTCTGTGAAGCTACCTGCACATCCTCATGGCAGCAGCTTTTTCCCATATCCTGCTCCTTAGTGCTGTGAAGGAGCATTGACAAATCTGGCAGCCTCAGATAGGGTCTAGTGCAAGTGGATGGGGGAGAGCAAGCACCTGGAAAAGAGCTGCTGTAGCAGGTTTTTCAGCAGAGATGGCGCCAACGAAAAGGACCCTGCAAAACTGTTAGAGATGGTGGTAAAATAATTATGCAGTGCTTCCAAAGGTCTTCTTTGGTAATGAGTCCAATTCACTGGAGATACAGATAGATATATAGATAGAAGAATACATACATTTTAAAAACTAATTCACCAAGATTTTAGTTTTTGAAGGGCAGCACTTAGTCTTAGCATTATGGGATTGCCTAGGGCACTGTTTTTCTAAATGGAATCCTAAGAACAGTCTGTAGATGTGTTTTGCAAAAAGCTGTAATCATTTGCCATACAATCAAACCGATGATTTATTTGGGAACGATCAGATCAAATTCAGTATTTGGCCCATAAAAATCAGGTACTCTATATTGATGCTGTCAGGTGTTTTTCATGGTCTAAAAGAAGGTATTCACCAGCTCAGATAGATTTATTTTTTTTCTTTTTTTAGTGCAGAAGTAATGCATAATGATTTCGAAAACAAAACAAATAAAAAAAAGAAACCCAAAAAAATCCTCCCCACAAAACCCAAGAAATTCCAGCCAAACAAAAAACCCTGAAACCACCATGTATTTAAAAAGTAAATTGTACCATAACTTTAGCAAAATTTTTCTACCTCATGGAGAACACTGGTGTTCTTTCTCCTAGGAAACATTTTCACATGTACAGTAAGTTTTCTAAAACTTCTAAATGCCTTATCAGTTAAAAAGATACTTCTTTAAAAAATGCAAATTGATGAAACTTTAATAAAGCTTTTTTGGGGTTTACAGGCAGCAAGAGTGGGTGAATCAACAAAGGGAAGACATTGAAAGGCAAAGAAAGCTCCTGGCCAAGCGAAAGCCTCCAACTACAAATAATTCTCAGGCACCATCTGCCAATTCTGAACCCAAGCAGAGGAAAAATAAAGCTGTGAATGGGGCAGAAAACGATCCCTTTGTTAGACCCAATTTACCACAGCTGTAAGTTTAACATTTCAATCAGTCTTTTACATAAATTCTCAGATATTGTCTGTGTGTGTTCTATTCAAATAACAGCATAAAAAGCCACTCGGTATATTCAGCAGCTATATTCTCACTAAGGACTTGCTGATGTTAGGGAAATTTGCACCACTGTCTGTGAAGTTGCTGTACAATTGCGCAATTTATTTTCGGTAGAGTCACCAGAGAAGGGCCCATTCTGGAGTTAGGCAATGTTACTTGTGTTATCCTGATCTAGAAGTGTCCTTATCCTGCCTTCTTAGTCTTGTAATGTTCCTGATACTGATAGAACATTTCTTTATCCACGTTGGTTTAAGAGCTTTTCCTTTAGTTAGAGGTTTTTTTTCCATATAACAGTATTTAGTTGATTAAAAAAAGCTTTTTTCAGCCCTTAGTATTTGAAGACATGTCTTAAAGCAAATGGAAATTATATCTTTTCCCCCTTCTGAATGCCATGTCCTGAGACCAACTGTCAGAAGTTACTGATTCTATTTAATGTATTGATAGTGTTGAGATTTTTTTGTCATTGAAACATAAAAATTGAGAGTTACTAAAGACCTCTCTTTTGTTTGGGGACATGTTTTTCCTGCAGACAGAAAGGTTATAATTCAAGGCACATGAAGATGTGTTCTTGACATTTAATTTGAATATTTTATGAAATTGCTGCTCCAATATGCTAGTTACTGCCCTTGATGCTAAGAGACTGCAGCTGATAGTGTATCTGTTCCTAGTTGATTTTTAAGTAAAAAGTAAACAATTAAGGTTAAAAAGATCAGTAAATTAATCTGTGTTACTGTGCAGAAGTAAGCTACCTGTCTTGAGCATGGTCACCTGTCACCTCTCACATGTGGAGGCAGTAATTTGTACCTCTGGGGATGGAGGGTATATAAATTGCACTGGTTAGATCTGCAAAATACATACATTTGGACCATCCCTTTGAAGGCAGCTGCATATGTTTTGCATAATGCATCATTCTTAAAATTCACATTGTGAAGTTGTTTTACTGTGACAAAAACATCGTGAAAATACAGCAGTGAGGCTGGCAATGGAAGCCAGTCTTGGTTAGCATTACTTGTATTTTGGTAGAGAACTGAAGAGTCATTGATCATTGGGACTCATAATGCTTAGTGCCTGTGTTTCTTATTAGACCATAATTAATACTTCAGAATAGTACAGTAAATATTGCTGTTTTGTTAAAAATATTATAGCTATAAATATTATAAAAATATTATAAAAATATTATAGTGTGTTTGAATGTAATCCCTCCTGTTATTAAAAGTAACATTTAAGTAATTGAAAATACCTGAAAATTTACAGAATTTGTTATTTGCTAACTTTTGGCTGGTTGTACTCCCATAATCTTATTGCTGCTATGAAAGATGATAAAATATAAATTTGGGGAAAAATATAGACAATATATTCTAATTTTTAAGTAGGACACGATGAATTCCTGGTAATAAACTTCAGAATATTTTGTGGTGCTACATGGTGTTAAATAATTTCCAATTTACTGAAGATTTTGCAAATTTTCATTTCGTCTGGCTTAACCAGTTACATGTTAAATGACACATGAAAATGCTTGCTTATTATGGAATTGCTGGGAGAACAGTCGAAATTGTCCTTTTGTATCTAATGCTAGCATAAATGTAAGCAATTACTGAATCAAAACTATTTTCCCTTTAAGTATTGTAGTTTGATCATTATATAATCTAGAAACGAGATTTCTTGCCTATATTCCAAGCTTATAAATTTTGTTTCAGATCTTTGAGGAGATCTGTGATGCATCCTGAGATCACAGAATCATTTGGCCACATTTATGCTCTTAGGCCTTTACTGGAAAGGGTTTTTTTGTATGTAGGATTTGTTATAATTTTGTATAGTAGTATTATGCGTTGACTCCTTTCTGCTTCTCAGTATGGAATTAATTGTTTTGTGTATCTTGGTAAAACATGAATTGTGCACTTCCATTTTAGAGTAAATTTGTAGGGTGCTGTATGTGATTGTCTCCTTTTACATTGTTTATCCCTGTTTCTGCGTTACTTCAAGAGTAATGCTCTAATTAGTATAGTCAAATGGAAAACGTTCTGTTTGTATGAGGCATGAGGAAATGCAGAGCTGCTGAGATTAATGAGCTACACTAGTAGTGAATTAGTACAACATACATGCGAGTGATAAAGCAGGTCTATTTTAAACATACAAACAACCTGCCAGGGATTGTTACCAACAGGTGTCTTTACCACTGCATTGTTTGGTTACAAAATATCTCCAGCTTCTGATATCAACAAGACAAAATGATCCATAGCTTTGTAACAATCAGTAGTAATGCAGTTTTTTCTGCAAACAGGTGTCAGCTATTTTGGAACAGACTGAAGATGTTGCCTGAGGCATTCTTAATAAGGGCATTGTTTCAGTTTAGCTGAATATACGCTGGTCCCTGATAGGAATGTAAAAGCAGAATTTTTGCTCTGAAGTTATTGGTATAGAAGTGGCCAGCTTGCCAGTGTCTTATGAGTGAATTGTGGCTTAGTGTTTGAAGTAACATGGAACAGATGAGTCTAAACACTGTCCTGGTTTTCCATCATTCTTCCCCTTTTTTGTGGCCTAAGCCAAAACTAAAAGGTAGTTTCAATTTTGAGAGTTCTCTTTTCTACTGAGCAAAGTAATTTTATTAGTCTTATATGAAAGGAATAAATTTAAATGTATTTAAAGAAAAAATATTTATTTGAAGTAGAGGTTCCCTTCTTAGCCCTGGAAAAAAACCTGTTTGAAAATTCTATTCCTAATTCTTTGGAGACATGAGAGAATTCTGTAAGATTATAATGCTAATCCCCACTTTTTGGAAGCAGCTCTTATTTCATGAGACAATTGCTTCTAGGAGCAATGTTTTATTCGGTTTAGATGGTGGAATCCTTCCTCTGCAGCTTCAGCCATTTCAGTTGTATTCACTTCCCAGTCACCTCTTCAGGTGCTTCCCATGTCTTCCATGATAGCCTGTACGTGTCCTTGTCCCTGCATGCAATTGGGACTGGGGGAGCAGAGAGAGCTGGCAGGGTTTGTTACTGTGACTGAATAAATGCATCATTTAGCAGGAGCATTCTGTTCTGTATGCAACAAATAAAAATAATTTCAGGAACTTTTTCAGCCTGAAGTGCCAACAATGGACAAGTAAAGACAGCTCCTTTCCTGAGGCAGTCTCTTTCTAAGGCAAACATGGAAACAATGGTGAAAAGACGTCATGAAAAGTTTTGACTTGGTTGAAGTTTGTTCATCCTTGTAGAAATTTGGGGAACTGGAGTGAGAATAAGCTTGGACCAAAAGAGAACAGCTTCAGAAACTGTAGCCGGAAACTTGTATTGGATGTGTGTATGCCTGTTTGGGAGCATGGCTGCATTCTGCTGTGTATCCAGGATGGTTTTCCAGGAGGAGAGAGGTGGGAAGAGAAATGCTTGTAACCAGGCTTGATCATGGTGAAAACCAAGGAATTCATGGCTAGTTTGAGTTTTTTGTCTTGTCTGTACCCACTAGTAAGAGAATTTTGATTGTAGAAGGTGGTTTTATCGGCACTTGTGAGGATGAAGGGAAAAGAAGACTGGTTATGTCTACATGTGTATGTTGTGTCAAAACCTTTGAAATTTTCTTGTGAAAACATAAGCATCTGAAAGGCCTACTTTTGCTAATAAAAAAAAGGAATTGAATTGGTGGTAATCAACCCTTTCAGGTCAGGAAAGCTATCCGCTTTCTTTCAGCAACAAGTAAGAATGGCGCATCGTGGCCCTATGTGTCACAGGAGAATTATGCTACATACACAGAATATGTCCAGTGCATTTTGGGGAATTTCAGGAATTTATTGCATGCGTTTCAGAGTTTATTTGGCTGCAGACAGTTAAAATACAGCATTTATTGTACAGTAACTTTGTGCAGAAAAGATCATGATCAGGACCAGACTGTTGCCACATTAATTCATGCAACCTGTTCCCATCTGCCCTTCTTCCCCAGTGCTCTGCCGATTAGCCCTAGGCCTGACTATCCAGCTTAAGATGGCAGCAGCTTTGTTTCTGGTTGACATCCCTACCATGTGCTCCTCAACCTTTTTCCCTCCACATCTGATGAGACCTGTGTGTCTCAGGTGATGGAGAAGCAACCCCTACTGCAGGGAAACGTGGTGTCTTGTAGGTGCCTTGGTGCTCTGAGCAGGTGGGTCTAGTAGGTGGCACCCCTGCCTGTGACAGGGGTGTTGGAACTAGATGATCTGTAAGGTCACCTCCAACCCAGACATTGCATGATTCTGTAACTGTTTTCAAAAGGTGCCTCCAGAGTGCCACTACCCTGCAAAAGATGTGGTGAGTGGATGCAGGTAGAAAGTGGGGGGCTGATGGGGAGCAGTCTCCAGGCTGGTAGGATGCTTTCAGACTGTGCAGTGGGCTTGTGGCCTACAGCCAGAAACCGGACAGTTACTGGCCTACTGCTGGTTGTTGTATGCTATTTTAATACAAAGCACACTGTATTTTTAGATAAAAACTAATAAACTCCTAAAAAAAAGTGTTTCCGAGTATGAGAGAAAAAGGTTTTGTTTTTCAGAAGTAAATGAACAAAACCCAAAGTGGCTATATCTGTGTACAGCTCTGTTCTATATGCCTTTCTCTGAAATGTGATGGTCAGTAATGACGGTTTTAGATTGCTGTGAAACATGCTGTGCTTCTAATAGAGTTAGATTTGTAAGGAAATAGAAAAATGGAAAGCAATCATTTATTGGGTTATAGCATAGAAACATGGAAAGAGTGACTTTGAATCTTAATGTTTTCAATATGACGTCCAAGTTATGCTCTGTGCTCGAGAGGGCTATTCCAGGACTTTTTGGAAGGCAATACTTGCTAGAGCTGTCTAGGCACTTTGTTACAGCTCTGTGTGGACATCTCAGGTTTTATAAAAAGGATCAGATTTTCTATATTATGTTAGTTTTTAGGAGGATCTGTGGTTTTAGGGCTCTCAGTGTTCACTGAAAGTTCTGGTAGGTCATGTCATAAACTTCGTATTTTGAGTGTGTTTTACTGGTAGTTCAGCTTTGCAAAACCACCTAAAATACTGACTCTTCTTCCTGAGAAAGACAGACTTTACTATCTGAATTTCTGGAAATATACAAACCTGTAATTTATACTGTAGAGAAGAATCTGGAAACAACAATATTCAACCTTGTACACATTGGCATTGGTCTTTTTTAACTGAGAATTTAATGCACGTTAGAATAGTTCACTATTTTAATAGAAGTATTGAAAAAGTGTCAGGGTTATTGTTGTAAGTCATCCAGCATGGTCTCGATCTCTTTGATAGTGCTAGCAGATGTATTACAGCAGGAATTACAGCATTTGTTTCTTATGTTTCTTGCTGTTGCTGGGACTGTACAAAGTCCAAGTGCATTGCCAGCTTTCCTAGCTGTGGAGACAGCCCATTTCATATTCACTTTAATGCAAACAAACTTTAATGCCTCTTCTTTTAGGATGTAACATACATCGTCTAAATCCGGAGAAGATTCTGGTAGGAAAAGAATATAAATGTTAGGTCCCAAAATCTGGTAGTAAAAGACCTTTTACCTTTCTTGGAGAGGCAAATTTCCTCCCTCCATTGCCTTCAGAGTGTTTGGGGATTTCTTTTGACTTTAATACAAGACTGCTCTCAATTCCAGTAAGAAAAAAAGATTCAGGGTAACTTTGTATGACATGTCTTAAAAGAAACCATCGCTTCCCTCTCAGATTCTGACAGGATGTGATGATGGGTGCTTTTGTCACCTGATCTGAATGTTTTCTATGTTACAGACCCAGAAGGCTGATGAAATAACTGCAGTCTTGTGCAGCTGTGTCCAATTTATTGAAAATTTAGAATCTGAGGTCAAAAAAACCTGTAGTAATTTCACTGAGATTTGGTTGAATCAGTTTTCTGTCCTGGTCAAATCAGAAAATGGACAGCAAAATTCAGTATTTTTAATAACAGGAATGGAAAGGGTTCCATGAAAGGTTTAGAACCACCAGACTTCATCTGAAAAAGATGCATTTCTTTATCAACAACTTTTCAGACACAATAAAAATACCAGTGTTAGAATTCTGAAAACTGTGGTGAACTTGAAGTTTAAAGGGGAGGAAGAAGTCTTATAGTCTATTAGATTTCTGCAAATTTTATTGAAATTGGTTGGCATTTGCTGTAAGAAAAATCTGAATTAGTGTCCCACACCTCCAGGAAAACTACTGGTGGTTCTCAAGGCATTCTAGTCCTCAGACATGCAATATAAACAGCATATGTGGCCTTCTAACCACCTTGGGTAACAACCTTCCCAGCTGATAGTTGAACCCACAGAAATATGGACTTTGTGAGAATGTGTTACACTATGAGTTTTAGCTTTGTATCATACAAGAAGTATTAGGTTTAGGCAAAACAATAAAAAGTGTAATTTTAATTTCTTTTGTAGGGATTTGTGTGAGCCCTTTCAAGGAGGCCATACCTCTTTCTCCATCCCCATTCTCTTCCTCATATGTGCCTGCTTTCTTATCTGGAACTTAAGTCTCTCAGGTTTATTTTTTGGGTGGTTTGTCTTTTTTGTTCATCAGATGGATACTGCATGCAGTCAGTTCACAGATTTCTTAGTTACTAATCTGTGCAAACAGTCTGGATTCTCTGCATGATAACTGACTTGATGTCTAAGCAAGTCTATAGACAGTGAGGGACCACTGAATTATTTGTTGCCAGAAATTGTTGAGAAAAGGAAGATGCAAAGACAACAAGAAAGAGAATCACATGCGAATTCAAAGCTGAATTTGTGGTTTCATGCAAAATGTAGTGCTAATGAACTTGAAATGTATGGTTTGCACTACCTTCAGTAAATTACAGCTCAGAAATCCAGTGTTACCACCTGTCTAATTTCTGAATGCGTTACTGTTGGGAGCCAAGCAGTGGAGTAGCATCAGCTAAAATCTGGGATGGTGATATGATTCAAGATGCACCTAGGTAATTAACAGGCTGTCTGGAAGAATCAGAATGATTCAGTGGAAGAGGCAGTTAATATTGCAGAATACCAGACATAGGCATTCTGTAAGTGTGTTTTGACCCTGAAATGACAAATCCAGGATGTTCAGATGGTTCAAAAATGTATTTCTAGTACTTCTAGTGGCACTAAGTAACAAGATACTGGATAATCTGTAGTTTTTAAGTAAAATGCTATTATTTTGTTTGCCACCATATAAAAGCCATAATTACATGATTGTTTCATTTTTCAGTTTGACTCTAGCAGAGTACCATGAGCAGGAAGAAATTTTCAAGCTTCGATTAGGACATCTCAAAAAGGTATGTTTTTTTAATCACAGCCAAACCCAGAAAACATAGTACCATCAAAATTAAGAGATAGGTTGTTGAGAGCTGTCTGATTAAAAAACCTCAAACTAAAATTGCTGTATTACTTTATGCCTAATCGTAGCCTTCCTTTTGTTTCTTTTTGTGCAACTTTTCATAAACACTGGGATTACAGGGGAGCAGTAATGAGTTCATCCAGTGTAACACTGTACTGATTCCTTAAATCCTTCTAAGAGTGCTAACAGTGATGATGCCACCAATCCTGCTCTTCCTACTTTCTGAGCTCTTGTTTCAAATCTCAGTGAACCAGCCAAGTTTGATGTATGGGCTTTTAATGTTTGTTTTTTGGCCTTTAAAAAGGTCCAATACACAAGCATTGTATTTCTGAATTAATATAACATTCTCATCACCTGCAGTATTCACTTCAGTTGTTATCAGTTAGCATATTACCTATCACAACAGAATATAATTTTCCTACTTTTATGGAAAATCTTTTCTCTATGTCTTAAATTATTTTTGCAGTCAGATATTTTACTCTAGTCTTTTACTTCTGAAAAAACCTTTACCTTGAATCCCATCATTCTAATAAATCTGTCGAGAGAGAGATAATTATATGAAGAAACTACTGCTCATTCAAGCACAGATTTTGAGGAATAACCTGTAAAATGGAATGGCAGTTGATGCAGACAGAAATACTGCAACAAGAGTGAAAGAATAGAACTTGTATGTGCTGAGTAGTAGTTCCTGAATAGTTGAGTCAAAACAGGTCGTAGTGTTTTTCCCCTTGAAGTGTTGCAAGAGTCTGTTTCAGGCCTGTTCTCTTCAAATGTACAAGCCACCTGTTATAAATCCTACTATTAAAAACTGAACTGGGCCCCTTGAGAAAGCTGCAGCTGTTTCTAAAAAATATGACAGGAAAGTACTTGAATCTGTAGTAGGAAATCTGCATATAATTTGCTGGCACCAGTGAAGTAGGCTGCCCACATTGTTCTTCATTGTTAATGGTTTAGAAGTCCCAGCTTCACATGAAATTCTGTTAGGAAATTTTGTAGGGTTTTTTCCATGCTTGAACTTTATGGAAGTCTATGGGAATTTCAAATAATAGATGAAAAAAGCTGTTACGTGGTTATTTGATACCAGAATTTTGGTTTCACCTTGAGCATCAGTGCTGGAGTACTTTGCAAAAGATGGAAGTTCCTTGTCTAAATGCCAGGGGGAAAACAAATGTTATTCTTAGCAAATCATATTTGAGTATATCTGAAGAAAATAATAAAAATCCATTATTACATTATAAGTCTCACGTATTATACAGATTTTTGTCATTAACTAAGAAAACCAATTTTGTTACCTTCATTTACATTTCCCCATTCTTCTTTGCTGTTTACTTTTTTTTTCTTCTTCCTTCAGCATATGCTGTTTTGGTGACTGCTCCTCTTCCTTTTCACTCTTGAGATGCTTTCCTGGTGCTCTTGTTTTTGGTGCCCTGTACATGCTGCCACCACCAGTTTTCTTTTCCTGCTGCTACCCAGGAAATTCTTTTCCAGCTAGTTGCTTTGGTCCTGGAGAGAGGCTCTTGTTTTCTCACTTCCTTTTATATAGCAGTGACCTGAGGCAGCTAAGCTGGTTCATTCTTGCTTAAAGGTATTCACAGCCTGAGTGTCCTAAATAACAGCTGGAAACAATGCAACCAGCCAGTTCTCTTTGGACTAGCATTGGCCTATGAACCACATTTTGAGAACCACTGAATTGCATAATGTATGAACAAAAAGGTCCAAAAGAGGCATAACTGATGGATGTTTTTTTTGTTAGCCTTTGGGAAGAACACAGACAATTGTGTGTATAAGTGTGTGGCCTTTTGTGAGGGGAGGACTAAAATTCTGTATAAAGGACTACTGGCTTATGAGGAACTGCCTATCATTTCAGGGTATTTAACAGAGAACTGCAGGGCTGTGTCTAAATATAGAAAAAAGAGTTTAACATTATATAAACAGGAAAAAACCCAACTCTTGACATAGTATCTTAGGCAGAATAAATGGTCTGCCCAGATCTGCTAGTGGATTAGTGCTACTTAGTCCAGCTTTTAAATTATTAGGCATTTGATTTTCATTTCCTCCATGGAGGTTGATCTCATGTCTTGTGTTGGGATGAGAAGTTTTTTCCATCGCTTATGGGGATGGTTTCAGGATTTTCACTGAAATCATCTGGTCCAGACTCCTCAGTTCATCAGATATGTGGTCATTTAATATGTGTTTTAGATCATACAAATACAGTTATTGCTTCAGGATACAAGTTTATGAAAATACTATAGCTTTATGGCATTTTCCCTCTACCTTTCTGACTTGTGCCACCATCCCCTTGTGCCACACCTTGTTGCCCTGTTGCTTTTACCAGCACCACCAGGTTGTACAGTCAGAGAATAAATTGGATTGGAGAACTGACCTGGCTTCTTTCAAAAAACAAATATGGGGGTTTTTTTGTGATGCTAGTTTCTTTTTTTCTTTTCTTTCTTCTGTTTGTTTTTTTTTTTCTCCCTTAAAAAGAAGATTGATCAGTGTTCCAGTTTGATATACCATGTGGCTGTGCAAAAGGCTGTGCCAAACAAGAGGTGATGAGGGGTGCTGCTGTTAAAAAAATATGTATCAGATGCCTGGCCTTCTTTTTCCTTTTCAGCTAAAATAATTCCATAATTATGAGCTTTCTGATACGGATTAATTTTGTCTCCCCTTTCTTCAAATTTTCAAGTTCTAGAGGCACTAACTGAAATCAATATAATCTTGTCTACAGTATCTTTCAATGAGTCTGTTTCTCAGTTTGAGTATAGATACATAGGTTTCCACAAATCAGGCATCATGAAATCTTTATGATTTTAGAGGACCTGAATAAATAATTACTTCATTGTTTCCTAATGCATAGTATAAAGATGAGATAAAATTAATTGCTGAAATTTGTTAAGGAATATGCTCCTGCCTGACATTTTGTTTTGAAATTGCACTTAAAATCTTACGTAGTACACATTCTTAATTTGTAATTTTAATAAGATACAAATGGAAAAATCTTTTCAAGTTAGATTGGTTTTGGTGTCTTGTATCAGCACCTTAAGAATGTTTCTGCTGTAATGATGTGCTGTTTTATTCTTTTACTTGATTTGCACTTCAGCCTTAAAATACTTAAAATCTTAATCTTTTGGTTTGTACAGAATCTATAATCACCCATATCTCAGTTTTTTCTTTTTTTGTACATCAATTTCAGACCACTTCCCAGATAATTTATCTCCTTGGCTGAAGTACAAAACCCAGCTGCCTCTCATTTCAAATAGCATCCCTACAGTGCAGAACAAAACCATGAACATCCCATTACCTGTGGGCTCATGTACAGGAAAATTTCTTGAAACAGGCTTTTGCCTTATCATTCTGAATTTTTCTGGCTTTAGAGAAAAGCAGTGCTTTCTTCCAGTTCAGCAGGGTTTTGTAATGTAATGTTCCTCCATCACCACTAGTATTGATGCAGGGGTAAAAATACCCTTTTCAAATGGGAAGTAAATGAGCTTTTATATTTCCTTCTTTTCATTTGCAGGAGGAAGCTGAAATACAAGCAGAACTTGAACGTTTGGAAAGAGTTAGGAATCTTCACATAAGAGAACTGAAAAGAATAAATAATGAAGATAATTCACAGTAAGAGTCTTTACTGTCTTAATTTTGCATGTCTGTTTTTAAAGTCATTCTCTAATATCACATTTTACCTATAGAAGAGAAACTTGTTAATAATTTTTTTTTTATTCTTTATATTTATATATGTATTTTAAACACCAATTTATTTAAACTTAACCAGAATTTCTTATAATTTGGTAAATTTATTAATGTTTTTGTTGAATATGCAAGAAATAACATACCTACACAGCTTATAGTGAAGAGCTGAAATTTGCTAGACCATATTACTAAGCTAAAAATAATACTTGTGAGATAACAATGCAATTAACTTAGTTGATAATAATGCAAGAAAAAGGCAGGGAGGTTTGATGCACCAGCAGCAATTTTGTGCTGCACTTAAAATTAGTTCTGTGTTTATGGCACTGTGATTGCATTCCCACTAGGTATAGGTACCTAGCAGGCAAAAGCCATATGATGTTTTTACTTTGTATTTCACCTTGAATGGCAGTGTATCACAATGTGAAATTGCTATATAATATGAACTGTTACTGTGTAGTTTTGAAAGTAATAATTGCATAACTGAAAGAATTAAGTATGTTTCCCATGATGAAAATACAGACACTACAGTTTCACCAACACTTTCAGCTGGCACTGCTGCTTGGAAAGGAGCTGGTTCTGCCTCTCCCTGGCTACTTAGCCCTGTTTTCTTTCACATGCTTGCAATGGCATTTCTGTACTGGAGCGATGCTGGAAATTGATCCAAATTAAAACCAGCTCCTGGGGTTTATTTTCCTGGATTAATTTTAACCCAGGATCAATTTCCTGGTCTAGTTCTTTGCTCCAGTTGCAAAAATGTTTATGCTGCCATGTGAAGAGAGGGCAGTGCAAGGGTGGAATGAGCCAGGGGGAAGGACATGGTGGGACTGGACTTCTTGCTTTCTGCACTAGGAAATGTTTATGAAACAGTAGCCTTAAGCTTTCAGGATTTTATTTTACTTTTTACTTTTTAGGCACAATAGAATTATTCATACACTAAGGCTTTTAAACATTAAAGAAAAAGATGTGAAATTGTGTTTAACTGTTCTGATGGTACTTACCATGCAGTAATACAGAAATTTTTTGTTACCATGTGGCTTTAGTGCTAATTGATAGCTAAATTGGTGTTGTGTATTGGATATGAAGAACGATGGGTGTTGATACTTAAATACTGATGGCAGAGTATTTTCTTTTTAAAAATACTTAATATATTTTAGAATAAAAGTGTATATTATTTTAAAATAAATGTCCTACTACAAATAAACAAGCAGGTTAAATGACAGCCCTTTTTAATCTTCAGTATTTACATTAGAACAGGTTTAGGTTTTTTAAAAAAAGGATCCTTCAAAAATAAGGAATAAATGGCACAGAAAAATGACAGGCTTAGACTGTGAAAATACAGCATATGTGGGGCAAAGAATGTCCAAATTGCAGTCACAGCTGAAAACAGTTACAGGACATGGACCAGCAGAATAATGCAGCTTCGCTACTCCTTGTCTGCAGTCAATGCTAACACATTTCATGGTACAGAATGAAAAGCTTTAAACTGTGTGTTCATGTTTTTGTGGGAGTTTAGACAAGTATTTACCCACTGGCCAAGCCACAGCTTATAGTCATGGTGTAGAAGAGAGAAGCAATGGAGAAGTGATTTAGGTCTGTAGCCCCTGCTGTCCTTCCTAACATGTCTCAGCAATGTGGCTGTTTGGTAAGGCAGAGGGTTCTGAGGCAAAGCAGCTGCTGGATTCTGACTCAGATCCTGCTGGGATTTCTACTTCCAGCTATGGTGTAAAGCTAAGCCCATTTTCTTGTTCTGGCAACAAGTCCATCTATCCAGAGGTAAACTTGTATGTCTGCAACTGCACTGGAATAATGGGACAAGTTGGGAGTGCAGGTTAGGGCTTCCCTGTCTGGCTTTGGAGCCCACGTGATGTGGGGGTGCAGGTTCTGAGCCATGGAGAGCCACACAGAGAGGCCACAGCAGTGGAGAGAGAGTGGGTAAGAGTGACAAGATTGGCCTACGAGAGGTACACATGTAATAGAAGGACCATAAAAAAAGAATTGGGCTACTGGTCACATGACATCAAGTTCCTAATGATGCTGCCTCTAAATTAGTTTTTGTTCTACACTGAATGCATTAATTACTGTTTATAGTTTATTTTTTAAAAAATTAGCATTGCTTCATAGCGGGTGAAAATGAAAGTTCTATTTCTAAAAGGGGCACAGTAAGCAAGAATATGCATCTTCTCTCAAATACTTGACTACCTATGACCATACTTCCAAAACTGTAGAGAATATGGAAGGATGAGCTGTAGGCAGACTGGCCCTAAACTCTTCTTTAAAGTTTTCTATGGAATATAACTGGCTGCTTGCCTTAGATTTTTGAGTATAGTTGTCTCATCATTGTACCAAAAATGTGATGACTGTTCAGATCCCTTCCCTGTGATTGGATGGAAGAGTGTGTTTTGTCTTCTGTATATTTCAGGAGAGAGAGTATGATCCTTTTTCTTGGTCTGGCAGCATCATTTTGTATTTGGAAGAAGTGTTTTCTTTTTGGTTTTGCTTAGAGTATGAGCAGATAGTCAGTTCTTCCCATGTGTTTTCCCTGTATTGCTGATTCTGATTTAAGTTCTTAGTGTTATATAAAATCCATTTTGTTAAAAAGAGGCAGTAATATATAGCATATCTGATCATGTTTTGTGCGAAATCGGAAGAATGTCCTTGTTGTCTGTTCCAGAAAGATGAAGTGTGAGATTTCTCTAAAATTTGGCACAACAAAGAGAGACCCATGTATCACATACTTAAATTCAGGCACGCTTTTCTTATCCTCAAAAAAAAAAATAGAGAAAAATAACAAAATGTTTGCCAGGATTGACTGTTTTGATGACAGTGTTGTGATAGTATTTGTAAACTAAATAGTCAAAAGGTACTGAAATTGGTCATGTTGTACATTTGTGCCATAAGATTTCTTGTGGTATAATGTCGCTCGGCATATTATATGTTGTTTCTAAAAACAAAACTTCATTTGATGAGTAATACTAAGAAATTTACATTTTAGATGCTACTTGTATACCTTAAACAGAATAAATAATTTTTTTTCTTTCAAGATTTAAAGATCACCCCACATTGAATGAGCGGTATTTGTTACTCCATTTACTTGGCCGAGGTGGCTTCAGTGAAGTATACAAGGTAGAGTATGTTGAATCTAACAAATCTAATTTTTGAGCCATGTACATTTAATTTGGGGGGGGCAAAACAGGATCTTATTAAGTAGAAGAATTGTAATGGGCTGACCAGACTTCAGTTAACCTGTGGAGGGGAGGTAGCATGACAGTAGCCTTGTCAATGGGCTTGTGAATTACATGCCAACTTTTTCCCTCACTTTATTGGGTGTTATTTTTATCACCTTTGGTTATAACTTTCCCATATTCATGCATTTCTTTTTCAGGCTTTTGATCTTTATGAACAAAGATATGCTGCTGTGAAGATTCACCAGCTTAACAAAAGCTGGAGGGATGAAAAGAAAGAAAACTACCACAAGTAAATATTAATGATTTACGCTTCATATGTTAAGCTTAATAGCATTTCGTTGATTGTAGAAGGTTAATGTATCCATCTTCTTTTAGACATGCCTGCAGAGAGTATAGGATACACAAAGAACTGGATCACCCCCGAATAGTTAAACTGTATGACTACTTCTCCCTGGATACAGATACGTAAGTAGAACTTGGCAGGGATTGTAGTGCTGTATATTAGATAAACAGAAATGAAGAGTATTTGAACAGAAATAACCTATGTTCTTGCTTTCAGCCAAAACATTTTTAAAAACCCCACACTAGCTGCAGAATTTTGTCTGCTAAATATTACAAGCCTTCTATAAGGTGATGAAGAGAGTGTTTTGCAACACCTAACTTCAGAAGGCTGCCATACCTGCAAGACTAAATGACATCAGGAGGCTTACTAGCCTAGGTGACTGGCTAGTAGCCCCTGGTGACTGGGCTGCACCTGTTTGCATGAAATTGTGTCACATCTTAAGGGGTAGTTAAGGTATTTTGATTTTGAGAAATGTGTCTACTATAAATAAAGAGGCTTTTTAAAATTTCTCATCCATATGGATGCATTCTCTCTTTTTGAGAGTATGAATGTTCTGATTTACATCAGTTTTCATAAGCCAATAGTTACACCATGTGTTCTAGGAACAATTTCATTCATATAATATTAAAAAATATTCAGGCAGCCATTCTTAAACGTGTCAGAATGAAACTAGGTTATCATGTCTGTTTCTGATTGTGCAGTATGATACATTCTTTCATTTTGTCTCTAAATTCTACCCTAGGTTTTGCACGGTGTTAGAATACTGTGAAGGCAATGACTTGGATTTCTATCTCAAGCAACATAAATTGATGTCAGAGAAAGAAGCTAGGTCCATTGTAATGCAAATAGTAAATGCACTACGGTATCTCAATGAGATCAAGCCCCCTATTATACACTATGATCTTAAACCAGGTAAGTGAGAAATGTTATGATTGAAAATGTGATTTATTTTATTTTTTTATCCGTTATTTTGTTTGTAATTCATGCCTGAAGATACCAAAGTTACCTTCTGTGTGTCACAGTTGTTGTAAACAACTGGAAAAAGTACGTGCTTTCCTTTGGAATTTCATCGCCAGAATCATCTGCCTTTTCTGTGGAAAATGTTTCTTACAACTGTTCTATGTTGCATTATTTTGATTTGAATTTTCAGGAAAAAATCCTATGGCTGATACATGCATTGGTAGTTAACAGTATAAACAGATATGATCATTAGTGGGCTCAGTCCTGTCTGGTAATAGTGGAATGCTGATCTGTAAATAATTTTTCCCATATGTTTTTTTAAACCTGTGAATATATCATCAATAACTTTCAGCAACCCAGCTTAAGCACTCCAAAACGGGACTTCACAGATAGCTTTCTTTACAAGGAATAATAAATATTTTTATAAAAAATACTTGTCTTGATTCCATGGCCTTTGTTTTACCATCTTGCATGAATGTTGCTTATATTCTTCATATGCTTTAATCTGCTACACTTCCAAGAGTGGGGTTTGTAAAGTGCCAGGCTGTTTGCTTTCTGCTCTGTAATAAACTGTTCATAGAGGTTTCTCTTGTCTTATGAAAATATACAGAATATATTCTGTATATTCTCGCTAGTTTTTGCTCTCAGAGGCAATCAAATAATTTTTCTATCAAGAAATTATTGTACAACTTTAACACATGAAGTAAGATTCGTAGGATTGCAGCAATTTCTTGGCGCAATTTTGTGGCGTATGCAAACCCTGAAAATTGTAGTGTAGGGTTTGTTAATAATGAAACTCAATTGTAACTAATATCCTGCTGCATGCTGGTGTTTCCTCACTACATTTTGGTGTTTCTTTGCTGACCAGCCACCTCCCAGCTGAGAGAGCCATTTCAGATCATGATGTTAACCCAGAGAGTTGCTGAAAATGCACAGAAACTTGTCATAGCCCAGTTACTCTAGACTGGAGGATGTAAAGATGATGTAAACGTATCTCAGCTGGTTCAAGCATGGTGCTAGTAACACCAAGGTTGTGGGTTCAGTCATGGGTCCCTTTTAACCCAGACTACTTTGTGATTCTTTGATTTTGTAAAATTGTCACTTACCCTTCATGACGTTCGATGTTCTTGAAAATTGAACCTGGATTTAAAAATAAAGCATTCTGTTAGCTTTTTTGAAGTAATTTTTTTTTTCCACCTGAATAGGTAATATCCTTCTTGTAGATGGAACAGCATGTGGAGAAATAAAAATTACTGATTTTGGCCTGTCCAAAATAATGGATGATGATAGCTATGGGGTGGATGGAATGGATTTAACTTCACAGGGAGCAGGAACTTACTGGTAAGGCCTGGTTTGATTTGGCTGTTTAGACTTTGAATCATTGTTCAGATTTTATAAATGCTGTCTTGTAAAGCCAATTTGGAGGGACGCTAGGACTAAAAATATTAACATGGGTGACAAACAAAGGTTTTTGTGCAGTACTGTGATGTTGATGTACCCAAATGTTAGAAGAATAACATAACAAAATAAGAGAGAGTGTGTGTATGTTATTTATTTATTTGTTTATAAAAATATATGTATAAATAAATGTGGAGATATCACTGTGATTTAGAAACATGGTTTCCTCTGAAAAACCAGGTATTTAATCTTTGGCTGCTGGTGGTTGAAGTCATTTGACAGAGCTATGATGATTAAGTGTGGGTCCTTAGTACTTGGAAACTGTAGGACAGGAATTACCAGCAGGTATTGTCCTTAGGACAAAAGAGTGTTCACTCTTCCTTCCTAAAGGTTAATGACAGCTCAGCAGCTGGGATTTCTTTTTTGTGTACTTGCATGCTCATCTAAAACACCGAGAGCTGCCAAAGCATAGGAATGACAAGAAATATTTCATTGCTTACTGAAAATCAGTTTTTAGAATTTGGTCTCTAAAGATGCAGATTCTTCATGGCACAGTAGCTCTTTGAGCCTGAGTATGTGCTGGCTGTGTCAGGGTACTGGCCAGGCAGTTACAAGTCATTTGCTCTGCAGAGAAGCCAATGTCATTCCCATTTGCTTTGAACCTCTTCCCATATTCAGGAGTTGTGTGTAATAAAGTTTTTGCCTTTTCCTTCAGAGTTTTTAGAAAAGGAAACACATGTTTCCACAAATGCCACTGTGCACATACTGTGAAAAAATGATTACTCAAATTGAAGCATTTTAGAAGTGTTAGGCTTTTGGGCTTTTGCTACTCTTTTTAATGCTTTACCTATTTAAACACCAGTTTAAATGTTTTATTTTAGGAATATATATCAGAAAAATTTTGGCCTTTGGATTTCATCTAGAATGCCTCAGGCACTAGCGGTGCTGCAAACTTAAGAGTAAAAAAAGATCTGTAATCATTATAGATTCATGATGAATCTCTACATTTCTAGTTCGTGCTTTCCCTGACCCCAGAATCTTCATTAGGGTGGGAAACAGAGTGTGTTGGAGGTTGGGAATGAGTCTGTTCAGAGTACATTGCACAGAGTGTCAGCAGCATAGCCGTGGAAGATTTCCTCAGTCACTGGAACCTGTTACCTGCCTCCCCAGGCAGTTAGGTTATATAATCTCTTTGGTAAACTTCTAGATGTTTATATTAAATTTAGTTAGGGTTTTGGCCCCTGTAACATGGAGTGTCTTCTGTAACCTCAGTTCTCTGATCATTAGAAACCTAATCCTCTAATTTACGGACTGTATATTTGTGGCCAGTTTATACTTGTTTGTTCCTGTGCCAACATTGTCCTCCCTCAGGCAGGTTGTGGCCCCTTCCTAGTACTTGCTTCTTGCTGGTTTTGTAGCCTTCACTTTTTGTTCCCCCTTAACTGTAGGCTATCCATTCTTCAGATCAGTTTAGTAACCTCCTTTGCATTTGTATCACTTTAAGATCACTTGTCTTGATTGTTGCAATCAGAATTGTAGACAAGTATTCCAGAAGGGTTTGAGATACTGTTTAAAATTGTTGCATTTTCATCTCATTTTTCTGCCTATTTCCATTTATAGAAATATTTCTTCAAAGTTTCTATTTATGTCTTATAGGCTGTTGACGAAATAGTGCCTGTTCTATAGTTGCCCTAGTAGTTTTTTTGCCTTTTTCAATTTTAAGTATTACAGTAAATAATACCTAACTGCACTTAAATTAATACATTTGGAAGGCTTTGCTTGCTTTGTAAAGAAAATTCCATTTCATCAGTTATTCTGTGATTCAGGAATGGCATGGGAACTTCCACAACTTCTATTAACTGAAGTTCTCTTTCTGCAGACTATAGGGATGGTAATAACTATCACCTTTGTCTATCACACACCCATCTGGGTAATGTTACCATTTTTACTAAAAGCTTGGGTAAAGGGTATCTAAGTCATATCTGCATTTTCTTTGATTCCTAACCAAGCTTTGTTGTAAAATACCCTGTTCAGCTTTTATCTTTTCTTGCCTTGATGGATGGCTTCATATTTAACCTGGGATCCCAAATTTAAAAAAATTATACTGGATGGTTAAATTTAAAAATGTTTGTAGACCCCTTTATTTGAATACTTGTACAAAACCCGTAATATTCGTTTTGGTGGATTGCAAGGTGTTGGAATGCAGATGGTAGGGCAAATGTGCAGTTGTCAAAGCTCAGAGATGTGTAGGTGAGGTGTTTGTACAGTTTAATAATTGAGCACATTCTAGTGATGCCATACTTACAGACTGAAATGCATGTTTTGTTTTCCAGGTACTTGCCTCCAGAGTGTTTTGTAGTTGGCAAAGAGCCACCAAAGATTTCTAATAAGGTTGACGTGTGGTCAGTTGGAGTAATCTTTTTCCAATGCCTTTATGGTAGAAAGGTAAGGAAAACATTTGAACAGCTGAAGAGTTTTAGTGTAGATGCTTGTTCTCAGTAGACTGTGAATTGCATTCATAAAGACATGACTCTACATGCAAAATCACTTGTGTTACTTTTTGGTGCTGTACATTGATTTCGCAAAAAATTAGAAAGTCTTGCCTGTAACATTTTTATTTGCAGAATAGTTGGCAGTTTGTATTAACACTGCAGCAACTCACTATAGCATAAATATTTATGAAATCAAAGTAGTTGGATAATCTCCTGAAAAAAATCATGTGCTTGTTTTGCAGCCATTTGGCCACAATCAATCACAGCAAGATATCTTACAAGAAAATACAATATTGAAAGCCACAGAAGTTCAATTCCCTGTCAAACCTGTTGTAAGCAATGAAGCCAAGGTAACTTTTATATAATCTCTGAGTAAAACATTCATCTTAAAGGATTCAGCTCTAAAATTGTTATTAACCCAAGAATGCTGTGGGACATAATAACTAAGTATGTAGAAAAACGCCTTTGAGAACTTGTATTCGGATGTTTTTATTTAAGCAACTGTATTCTGGGACTTCTGAAGATCAAGTACTTCAAAGCAAAATTATATATCTATATTCCAGAAATTTGCAAGTGGTTTTAAAGTAGGCCACCTCAAAAATTGTCTGCTTTGCTTTTTCCCAGAGGACCTTATGTGTCTCATTTAGGCTGTGTCACTAGAAGTTCTTGTGAAATGCTGCTGCTAACAGTAGCAAGCTCTTTCTGAAAATAGTGAGTGTTACTCTCTGCAGCCTTACTGGATAGAAGATCTATTTGACTACCAGGTACCTGGAGGATATGACCTCTAATACTCTTCCTCTTGAAAGATCATAGTATATGTGTATTAACTTAAATCTGAGTTTAGAAACATGAATTTTTAAGATTAAGAATCTAGAAGATATTTTAATGCTGATTCAGGAAATAAAACTGCCAAAATAGTTGATCTGCCACAAAGGTGTTGATTTCCTCTACAGAGACTGGCTATTCAGAAACAGATTAAGGTGATTTCCCAAATTATTACGACTGTGAGCATCTGTAACACAAATCCAGTTCTGTGAAAGTGGAAGAAAATGTTACATGTTACTTGCTTGTAAAAACTCTCCCAATTTTTGAAAGATATTTTCGTGACCAGATGCAATAGATGTGCTCTTTGAAAAAAATGCCAGGATTGTAGAAGGCTTATTTAAGTTTCAGCAACTAATTAAACATACTTAGATTAAGGACACAAGATGCCAAAAATTTAGGAATGTTGAGATTCAGCTTCTAAAGATTAAAAGGAAAGGAAACATATTTCTAGAGGCAGTAACTTCCCAAGAAAATAAGTCTTTTGGGTACATAAACCTGCTGTTACAAGTGGTGGTATATTTCTGTTCATTATGTTTTCTAAAAGTAGTGTTAGTGAGAGAGTTGCAGTTAAGGTTATGAAAAACTGGTTGAAGAATTGTAGTTAGTATTGAGGGGCTTTTTTGGTTGAGGTTTTTGTTTGCTGTTGTTTTTTTCACTGGCATTTGCAAAAACTATCCCTTGAATGCAGTTGACAAATACGCATCATGTAACTGATAACATTACATCCTAAGAGTTTATATCTGTGTCTTTCAACTTTGCATTTCTTTGGCATTATTAGTTTTTATACAGAGGATGTTAGGAATGAGTAGACAGTTCAGCATGGAGAATTGGCAGCTTCTTGCATTCTCTGTGCATTTGCATGCTCTGTTTGTTTGAAAGGCTAAAATAAACTTTCAGTATTATCCACTCATATTAACCATTGTCATGATAGCTGTAAGGGAGAGGGAGAAATTATTCTCTGGTGGAAATGCTGTAAACCAATTTCAGACTAACTTCTTAATGCAGACCATTTACAATGACTGTGTAGAATCCAAATTGTTTTTCAGATTTATAGGCCTGGCAGTTGGAAAAGAACAGCTTGTTAACTGAAATTCTGATTTGGAAAACACGGAGATTAAATAATATGGAACCTCAAATGACATTGTTAGTTAGTTTTCAGACTGTAACTGTCCTTTGATCCTCACTGTTTCCTATTTCGTGCAGTGGTCTCTTTTGCTTCACACTGCAAAACAGTGCTGCAAAACTGTGAAGTATTTTAAAACCATTTTAGACACAAACTGTTACTCTGAGGATCTTGCAAATAACTGTTTACAGTTCATTTGTTTTGAAGTATTTACTGTGAAGAATTTGATTAAAACCTGTAATATCCAAGAACATGTGAATAAATACTAACAGATGTGCATGGTTTTTATATTGTACCTTGTTCATGCTGGATATGCAAATGATAGAAGTAAATTCTAGCATGATTCTTCCAAACTTGTATTACAGATTTTCTCCTTTAATCTCCAGTTTTTAATTGGAGCAAAGAACAAACAGCTGAACAGATTTATCAAAGATATATGTAATTCTTTTAAATTAAGTTCTAAATTAAGTAATGATGTGCTAATCAGTTCTGTAGCAATAATAAGGATTTTCTATCATTAAATGTTGAAGCCCAGACTCTCAGGAGACCAAATGTTCTGTGTGTGCTAGACGTAAGACTTGACAGAAACTTCCAGCATAAAATGATTGGCATACACCTTATGGACCTATATGTAGGGATGACATAGTGAATTAGTGAATTTAGCTACAGAGTTTTTCAATTGGTTAGATAATTTTAAGCTGGTGTGATTGAGTATTTCATGGGAAGAGAGTTTCAGCACGGTAGTGGTTTCCTAAATATTCTTTATGTGATGCCTATTGAGAATGGAAATCATCATTGTCAGTTTCATGTTTTGCTGCACCCTTTCATGGCACATGTGGAAATGCCTGTTTTCAAAAGTCAGCTAAAGCATTGAAATTCTGTCCCTGCATCAGCCTTTTATTCTTCCTCTCTCAATAGTTTTAGAAGCTCATTGGAGAAAGTAGAAAAGTTTCTTTTTCCAATCCTCTGACACTTGCTCCTGGTTTTTATTAGTCTGTTCAGGCATGAAACATGCAGGAATCTAATTGGGTGAGGTGCTTATGTTTTACTTGTAAATATAGCTCCTAAACATGGAAATACTTATTCGAAGTGTGATTATTTGATGCCAATTAATTTGTTGATTTTTTCTTTCTGCCATGACGTTGCATTTCTTCAGTGGGCTCAGCAGTACAATTTTACCTTGTCATTAGAATTGAATTATTTAAGAATAAGAATTTGTTTAGAAGCTCATTTATCCAGGAGGACTTGCCTATTTGCCTGAAAGCACATGTAAGTATTTGGAATGTTACTGTAACATTCTACATTTCTTTCCTAGGCCTTTATCAGACGCTGTTTAGCATACCGAAAAGAGGATAGATTTGATGTCCACCAGCTGGCTAATGATCCTTATCTTCTCCCTCATATGAGGAGATCAAATTCTTCAGGAAACTTGCATATGACTGGCCTAGCAGCATCCCCTACACCACCTACTTCAAGCATTATTTCGTACTGAAATTTCTCCAGCTGGGGAGTGGAATGATACCTTTGTTTAGTTTTCAGATGCAGACTTGAGCTTGAAAGCATTTGAGTGTTTTTACAAAGGACAAGTTTGATAACTGTGTTTTCAGACTGAAGTCCTCCTACATAGTGTCATTTGTATGATTGGAATGGATCATGGACTGTGAGTAAATGTACCCTTCTGAGAAACACCATTACACATTGAAGGATGAAGGATGACACTTCCTGTTACAAACTAACAGGTATATTGTGTTTAAGACTGAAGAAAAGGTTTTTAGTTTTTTTCTGGGGAACATTGTAAATAATCTTTTTAATACCTTAAAGTACATTTGGTGGATACTGGAAAGTTCTAACATGAAGGGTAGTTTTTCATTATTTAAATAAAAAAGGGTAGTGAGCAAATTTGAAAACACAGGAAAAATTTTGTGCCTGGTTATAAACTAAATGAACTGCCATCTTTCCAAGACATTGATCTTTCGAAACCAAAGTGTAAGGAGTGTGAGATGGTGAAAGATAATGTTCAGCATCAGATTTCTCAAATAAAATTGGAGTATTTTATTTGGCTACTCAGGCTTGTACCTCCAAAAATGTGGTGGTATTTCACTGAATTTAGATTGGAAGGGTGATACGGAATTCCTGGTACTTATTTCTCAAATAGATTGCTAATTTTGAAATCCATTCAATTTTTTAAAAATACTATACTTGCTGTGGTATTGAAACTTGTGAAACCTTCCAGGCTTCTAATAAAAGTAAGCAACAGTATGAAACCAAATGCAAACAGGTCATGTATAATGTTCTATGCAGGAATAATGATAAATTCCCTTCTAGCTCTATTGTAAATTGTTGTACAGATGTCACATTTTCAGTTAAATTTCAGCAACTTATTCCTGTACAAATGTTTAAAGTATGGCTTTTTCTAATTGGATATTGTATTTTTTTTAAGTCTCCCACAAGGCGCTTTTAATTGCTGCTAAATGATGTTGCTTTTACTTTTACAAGAGTCAAATGACCTCCTTAAGGTGTGAGTGAGCTGTCTGAGAGATTGAGGATATTGAGAACAGGCAATCCGTTAACAATCAAGGCATGTAAAGCAGATCTGTATTGGCAAAATACAATACAGTTCTTTGAGTCAGTTTCTTGCGTTCTCGTCCTGCAGGGCGCATTGATAATAGATGTAGAAGTTGCTCATGGTTATTCTCTATTTCTGGAACTTCTTATCAACAAGGAAATGTTTCTTGTGGCTTGTACAGATATTTTAAAATGTGAAACATTTTCTAACTGCCTTGTATGGTAGAAACTTATTTTTCAGAACAGTGTATCTCTCTCCTGTTCACTATTCTTTTTACTATCCCATTCTTGATGCTGAATACCTATATGTAATTTTGTCCATGTTGCAGAAAGAGGAGGCTGTATTACCACAGGTTTTCATTTAGTATTGTACAGTTAAACTGTTGCTCTTGTTTCTGATGTTGCAAGCCATTTTGTTTTCATTGTATATAAAGAAATGTTAACTGTCTCTTTAAGATGCTGCTGAAATTGTAGAGAATGTAGCCAAAACAGTAATAAACAACGGCAGTTGAAATTTCAAGGTTTTCATTGTGTGTTTTTACATTTCACCTAAGGGCAAATCACATAACCATATCAGTGAACAACACAAAAATATTAAAGTAAACTCTTCTTTACAGACTAAAGCCCAGTAATACAATAATTAATTTAAGTAACATTGGAGGTGAAAGGGGGAGATTCCATGAAACTTAAAACATCTGTCATGATTATGTAACCAAAACTTCGTTTCATTGAGTAGACCATACAGAAACAATTTGTCAGTATTTCTGTGGTGCTTCTTTAAATACTGAGCTGTGGAATAAGATTAGCTCATAGAATTATTAGAAAATTAGACTCAAACAGAATATGGGACTTCCACTCTACCGCGCAAGACTGAGTGCAGAGTTCAAGGAGAATGTGCTATAGCTGTAAGTTCACATTAGATTTCATTCCTTCTTTGCCTGCATGTTGATAATGGAAGCTATGTTTTTATTTATTTGGAATGTGTTATGGTTACCCTTAGTAAAGGTAAGTTAGGCAGTATATCAGAGAACTGCCTAAGTACCTGAGAAATTTACAGCTCCCTAAAAAAGGAGGTTTGTGTACAGACTTGTTTTTCCTATGGTTAGGATCTGGGAATAGGCTGTTGCGGCTGAATGCATGACATTTACTTCAGCTTTACAAGTATATCTTTCTGGAACTTAAACGCTCACTTGAAAAGTGCTTCATACAGGAATACTTGAAGAAACAAAGAGTTACCATCTCATCTTTTGAATCAAAGTTGTAAGATTTTTACCTGCAATAGCACAGTTGTGTTTGTGTTAACATCTTGCAGTACTGTTAATGAAAACTTTGTTGTCCCCACGTGGACGAATTCCATGGTCACAAGAAGACTTCTGAGTTGTGTGTTTGGTGCCTGCTACTCAGCAATTTGTGCTTGGGATAGAAGTACCTTTGAGGCTGAGTTTAGGACCCCGAATTATGCTGCTGGTGGAGTGCTGATCCATTTCTAGGAATATCATGTGTCAGGTGTTCAGTCTGTATTTCATGCCCATTTTACTAACTTTAGCATGTGTCATCACTAGGTCTCCTAAGCTTTCTCCGAATTCAAGAGCAGGTAAACAAAAGAAATTAAGCTAAACATCATCATGCAGTTCTTAATGAATCTTGGAAATAAAAGGCTTCCTTTAAATTCATAAACACTTTAAATGTCTGCACTGGAAGATTATAAGATACTACATTACAGTACAAGGAAAAAAAAAGTAAAAACCCTTAACATATGAAACGTGACTGCAAGAGAAGTTATGCACTTTTAACTGAATGGTGTGCTACATCCTTGCAGCCAGAGTCAACATTGGTTGGCTTGTTCCTGCAAAACAACCGTGTTTTGGCACTATTTTTTGCTTATTAGCACCGAATTTGTTCAGATTTCACTGCAGAGCATTAGATACTTTGAACTTGGTGTCCGGTGGTTCAGTGTTTTGACTTTCCGAGCAGCGCCTTCGCCGCTCGCGGGAAGCCGGGAATGCATGGTGGCAGTGCGGGCACCGCAACGAGCGCGGCCCGGGGGCTCCGCGCTGCTGCCACCCGCCTGGCAGCCTCAGCAGGGCACTGCGTGTTTTAAAATCGGCAACCCCGAAAAGGAAAGCATGTTTCTGAATTTAAAGCGTTCTGCGCGTTCCTGCTCCAGCTTCCTTCCCGAACCACAGGTCTGAGGCGGGGCCGCCGGCCCGACCGGGCCTCTCTTCCCCGTCCCAGAGCCCCCGCGGCCAGGCGGGGCACGGCACACTCAGCCTGGGGAGGGGATGCAGGTTCCCCACAGCACTACTGCTTCAGCCGTGCTCTGAATCCCGGCCCTGCCGGGGCTGGAGCCGCTGCTGTAGGGGCAGAGGAGCTGCGGCCCGCGGGGCCTGGGTCGGGCAGGGGCTGCACCGCCCCGCAGCCATGGTGTGTGACGGGGTGGTTCGGCGAGGGACAGGGGCCGCGGGCCAGGTGAGAAGTGTCTCTGGGTCATTTTTTACATTTATTTACATTATTACATTTATTACTCTTCAGAGAGCCCTCAGGACTTGGTGCGCTTCTCCAGAAGTGGCATATTGCATTGGGAAAGGAGACTGGAGGGACCTGGACAATGAATCAGAACGGGGAAGCATCAAAATTTGGAGACACTCTCTAACCACAGTGTCCTGATACCGATGTCTGAAATACTTGAGTTTCACTTTTGCCTTTTTAAAAACATTTTTTTTTCTCCGTATCAGCTACAGCCAGTGTGAGGACTCTGGTTTCATAGCTGAGGGTGCCAGGCAGCACAGACTGAGGGTGTTTCCCCAGCCAGCCCAGCCCAGCGTGCCCGTCTGTCACCACACCACGGGGAACAGGGCACTGTTGGGTCCCAGCGTGAGCCTGCCATGGGCCTCAGGCTCTAAATAACCTTCCTGAGGCCTGGAGCATACCGGGCTCCAGGCAGCCATGGATGCTGCAGTTGAGGACTCTTGCCTTTGTAGGAAAGGTAAGACTGCACATTTTCCAGAGAAATAATGAATGATCCAGAAATCTCATGTCTTTGTGATCACAGATTGGTGAAAGGAGCCGAATGAGATACACAGAGCTCCCCGAGTCACCATCCTGGAGATCTGGCATGACATACCTGCCACCTGAGGCCACTGTGTTTCCAAACACCCCTTCCATAAACAAAACAGGTTTTACTCAGTCCTCAATGCTTCCTAGGCAAGAATCCCTGAAAAACTCTCTAACCTTTTCCAATACCTAAGTTTGGCTCAAGTTTACTTCTATCATGACAGATGTAATCACCCTAACTGCCACACAAATTGTTCATTTCAGGCTTGCAGCTGTGGTTCATTGGCTGCTGGCAGAGCTCTCGTCACTGATTTGAGCACCTCAATACCCTTCCCTGCATGCCCTTCTACTGCAAAGAGAGGTAAGTAACCTAGCAGTTGGCAAACTACACTTGCCCATAGTGGATTTGGAGCATCTTGTTCCACTGGTTAAATGTCAATTCATATACATGTATATGATACCACGAGACCCTTGTGCTGCTTGTAGGGTTACATAAGGATGGATCAGGTGCTGAGCTGATCTCAAAAGATGTCTTCTGAGAGCTGTCAGGATAGTTTTATTACTGAGCCCAAACACATTCCAGTCTAATAAATTAGGATATCCTAAAGGCTATCGTCCTATCACCCAGGGAACAAAACCTTTACACAGAAAATAGAAGAATTACTCATCTGTCATCCTTTATCATCTGTCAGGATTCCTGTCTTTTTAATGACCCTCATCCTTTTCCACTTATATTAATACTTTAATACATTGCTAAAATGAAAATCTTAAAATGTAGGTAGTACATTCAACAAAACATGGTCCTAATGGTGAAAACTGTAAAGATTGGTGTTTTTTGTCCTTATCTCAGAGACCACTTGAGAGGAGTTCAGCTAAATTACTTTGAGACAGCTCTTTCTATCTGGGGGCATGCTTTGATGGGCTCTGTTAACATAAGGCAGCAATGTGAAGGCCTCTTTCCCTTTTTTCTTTTTTTTTTCTCCTTTCAGGTTTTGCAAAAGATTACTTAGGTTGCAAAGAATTTTGCTAGTTTTGTGCTAAGGAGCAGCACAGATGAGCACAGAGATCATGGGGAAAAGCCAGTACGAGCCATTCCTATTTGAAACTGGGGAAAAGCATCCAGGAGTCAGCTGGACAAGGCTCCAGATGGAAGGTGTGACTGAAATAACACTTCAGCTGTACTCATTTACATAACTTCATGTGTGTCCAGAGCACTTTCAGACCCTGCCACTATGCACTGAGGGGATAGAAGGTGAACTGCTATAATGGCTACTGGCAAAGTTTTATGTTGTGTTTCATATTTAGAGATAGAGAAAGCAAACCCAGGACATAGGGGGGAAAGTAGTACTGTCTGAACCATCACAGCTTTATTTGCAGCACTTTGGTGCTTGTAGATCAGCCTCTGTCTAAAATCAGGGAGGTACATCAAAACTCACTTCCCACTGGAGATGTGCATCAGACACAAGTGTCAGCAGCCCAGGAAAGGAGGCTCCTGCTTTCCTGGTGCCCACTAGATGGCAAAGCAAGGTGCTCTATTCAGACTGCTGAACATCTGATTTGCTTGTCTGCACCTCACACTGGCATGACACAGAGCATGGGGGTGGCAATACCAGAGCAGCAGATGCCTGTAACTGAACAGTCAAGACTGCCTGTCCCTCTGGGATATTGGACCAAGGCTCCTCTGTCTTCAGCAGGCAGAGGATTTAAATACTACTGACACTAATTTTCCTAGGGACTGGCATGGGGCACTGGAATTCGGTAGCATTTGGCTGTATTTGGATAGCGATTGACTCAACAAATACTACAAGAAACATGTTTCTCTCATAGGTTATGTAAAACAGGAAGGAATAGCTTGTAACAAATAGTGAAGGAAAACTTACTGCTTTATAGAATCCATCTGACTTGAAGCAAGAGTCCTGAAATAAAAATCAAAGCTTCTGGAGTGAAGCTTTACTTCTACTTGGAGTTCACAGAAGTATTGAGATGTAGTGTGTAGGAAAAGGATCTGTGAAAGAACTTAACTCCAACAATGCTAAATTTTGTCTTCTCAACTTCTGTGTTAAGCCCTACTCCCTTATTGGGACATTTTGGACTTTTAAGTTCTCAAATACTAAAATGATGAATCTATGAAATGCATTGATTGATGTCAATAGTTGGAAGTGCGATTGATGAAATATAATTGCTGGAAATACTGTAATTCAGCTCTTCTCTCTGCTTTGGACTTTATTCTTATTACTGCCATTCTTGTAATTTGAAATGACACAATCCAAACTCAGAAGCCTTTTAAAGTATTATTTTGTAATATTCAAGTCACACACTTCCTTGTGATGGTTGCTGCTTAAGATTTCTAACATGTTATTTATAGGACATTGTGCTGATAAAGGTGAATTAAGGATAGGAAGTAGATCTAAATTAATTTCTAATTTGGTGAAAGTAATAGAGATAGCTGCTACAATATAGAATCTGCAAGGGCATTTTTCATATAAGAAATTATAATGCAGTAGTTACTAATCCACATACTATGGCTCTTCTGTTCTAGGGCAATTAAATATCATTTTACATTAAAGATTTTGTTGTATTTTTGACCTGAGACAAATATGTAGTGTAAAGATTATCTGAGTGCTTCACATAAATTGATTCCATTAGGGTGTAGTTGTGCATTAGAAGTTTCTTTCTTAATAAGTGAAAATATTGTTTTGCATTTGTGTATGTATCTGGACAGAAAAATGCTATTTCATGGCTACTAAAGTCAAGTCACAAGTGATGTGAGAGCTTTGGTGCAGGGTTGAACACCACTGAGTTTAACTGGAGCTAACGAGCTGGCAATATGGATTGTGCAGTCAGTGTAAGCAAACCCAGGGCTCACCCCTGAGCCCTTCACATGGCCTAGGAGTAGGCTTCTTCTCAGCGAGCAGAGACCTGTCTCTGGGGGCATTTTCTTCAGGGAGTAAGGGAGTGGGTCTCCTCTCTTTCTCAGCTGAACCCCTGGGTAGAAGTCACAGATTTAGGGTGGCTTTCTAGAATCTTGCTGAAATCTGCTAGTAACTGGACTGAGCCAAGTAGTTAGAAGTAATATTTGTTACCAGGTTAGTAGTAATAAACTGGTAAAGACATTAAAGTTAATCCCAGAGAGATATGGATTGAGTCAAGTGCTTGACCATGACTGGGAAGATAAGATTCACATTTCTGCAAACTTTGATGGTTTACATTTGAAGAGACAGATAGAACATACACTCATCAATGCATACACAAAAGTGTAGAGGAGCAGACCTAAGCATGATGGGTCCTGACAACAAGCATATGGAAAATAAACTGCCTCTGCTTTGTTAGGAGTATAGAAACCTATAGCAGGCACTCTCTCCACGTGTACACACAGACCCAGCACAGGAAGCTGAGAAGTCATCTGAGACCTCTGGAGTTGCACAGCAGTGCAAAACTCAAACATAAGCCATTGCTTAACCAACATTTTTCACTTATAAGGGGTGAAGTGTCAGCATCTTTTCAATTTATGACTCAAGCAGACAGGTCCTTAAAACTTGATCTCATAGGAGAGAGGAGTATTAGATGTGAAGAGGATTACAACAGGGGAAGCAAACACTTGCCCTTGTGAATTTGTATGAACTATATTTAGATTTTAAATCCAAGCATAATTAAACAGTGCTAATGAGACAGAGGGACTTATCTTCATTTGGTGTATAATTGGTATCACTGATTTCCTCATTCATTTTTTCCAAGTTTTAAAGCCTTCTTGTTCCAGTGAGATTAAATGGTAAAAGCTACCTTGCAGAGAAAGAGTAAGTGGCCTGGAGCTAAAATTCAGTTGGAAACCTTTTAAGGGATGCTGCTTTCTTGATAGCATTGATAACTGACATCAAAGACACCTGTGAACATGTAGCCAACAGTCAAGCAAGGCAATCTTTGTGCAATGTACCCTTGAAAAAACGCACACAGTTTTACAAAGGCCAAAATGGAGAAGAAAAGTTCAACCTTTCCAGTGAGGGAAACAAAACACAGTAAGAGTTTTAATAGTTGTATGTATATAATCCACCACTATGAGCTGAAGTTTGAATTCTTTCTCAAGAATATGCTCCCACTCATCCAGGAATGTGAAGCTTGCATAGGAACTTTTGGTGACATTTTATGTTGCGGTGGTTCGGAACCAGAGGACTTCCGGACAGGTTCCACGGACAGAGGGTTTCCCCCCGGAGCTCCCAGGGGTAGCAGTTGGACAACCAATCCACGGACCCAAGCTCCTGCTGTTGGTTACTGGACTTGTCTGTTATGTTTCCCCGCTCTGGGAAATTCCCTGTCACTCCATAGTTCATTCGTTGTTCTCTCTGTTCCCCTCCCCTCCCTAAACCCAATTTGACCATGTACCCCAGCCCCTCCCCTGTATTGTCCCCTGCCCTCATCCTATTGGGTGTTGCTCCTCCCTTAAATACCGATGTAATAAGCTGCTCTTGGCTCTTGGTTCATGTGCTCCCTTTGGAGGCAATAAACCTACCGAAATCACATACCAAGAGACCTCCTTCTCTGGTAGTTCTTTGCTGTTTCACCACGCTCCGGGGGCAACATCTCCCCGGACCGAACGCGGGCCAGCTGTGCTCATAGTCAGCACTCCGAGGGTGCCTTCCCGAGGGCGAACGGCATCCTAGGATAGGGCTAGGACTCCGCTGCCGGTACCAGGGTGGGACTGAAGCAGGGAACGCAACAATTTTGTGCTGGGCACACTGCAAGAGGTCTGGGTGGGAGATGGTAATGGTCTTGCCCAACTCAAGTAGCTCTGAGCCCATAACCAGAACAGCAGCCTCTGTTACAGTTCTGTGTCAATAGCTGATTATATTGCTGAGCAAAGGACAACAGCTACCTGGAGCTGCAGGGGCTGGACATTTTTTTTTTACCTAGTCAAAGCCAGTAAAGAAGTGCAATAGGCAAAGTGAAGTTACCGAACTCCCATTTTTGATTTTCAGTTTTTTCTTTTGTTGGATTCAGGCTCCTTTTAATTATGTCTCAAATGGATACAATATTTTTTTGAGGGTTTAATCCACATCTGTTGTGCCAAAATGCAGCAAAATCAGCTGTTTCCTAAGGGGTAGCACTACAATGGTTATGCCTGTACATTTCAGCATTGCCATGTGTGCCAGGGTGCTCGTGCTCATCGGCTGACAGGGGTGCTCAGGAGCAAGAGGCTTTACTGTGCATCACATCCCAGTGGGAGTGCTTGCAGCCAGCTGGAATCTCTTCTAGTGACTGCCTGTAAAGATTCTTCAGGCCCTCCTCCCTCCAAAGTGACCACCACTAACCAAATGCTTGTCCACCCACTGAGCCAAACCAGTTCAAAGAGGAGCACTACAGTGTCTGTGAGTAAGCTCTGCTGGATAGGAAGAGGATAGAGTGAGATGAATCGCACAAAAACAACGAATGGTTTTCATCATAGTCCAGTAATTCAGCACAGACTTACCCTTTGGGTTGCTGAACCCAAGACTTTGTTTTGTCCTTTTCTGGAAGGGGATTTGAACACTTCCCTGCTAAGACTGCTATGCAGATTAATCTGAGACATAGGAATTGTTATGAACATTTGGTCTCAATTTCCCTTTGCTCAGTTTCACTGGACCACTCTGACTATGTCACCCTCTGTAAATACCCCTCTCTCTTTTGGAGGCTGTCTCCTTTGACTGCTCAGGGCCCTGTTTGCTATTCCATAAGGTGAGATTTGCAACTGTACTTCCTGTTAATCATTGCCTAGCTAGGCTATTCAGTCAGCCCTCTGGCTACTTTCTGATAGTCAATAATACTGGGTATAACTTTCCAGGGGAACAGATCATTTTAGAAGTTGTTCTGAACCCCAAAAATACCTTCATTTGCTTATGTATAATATAATTTTCAATTATATTCCATTCATACCATCTTAGCTTAACTGCTGGGGAGTCCCACTGTCAGGATGAAACAGATGTTTTATTTCCTGCTAAAGGTGGGTGAAATAATAATCACCAGCTCTGTCTCATTGGCTGCCATGTGGTCAGGAAAGGTGCCATATGCCCAGCACTCAGACTGCTGCAGACAGGAGGCTGGGGGCATTATATATTATTTGCTAATCAATTTAAATACTGTCTTTCTTTCAGAAAGCACATTTCTAGTCTTTATAAGGAGATATGTACAGGATTCATCAAACAACCTCCTCTAGTGAAGTGCATCTTCTGTTTAAACAGCCAGTATTCTGCTTGCACAGTACATGGGGCTAGAAGCAAAGACCTTGCACTTTTAGCTGCACTGTGCTCATGAGCTGCACTCAGCATCACAATCACTTGTAGAGGTTGTTCAAGTTCAACTCCAATAACAACAGTTTTCTTTTATTACTTTTGAAGAGTTCTCCTTGAAGGGAGTATGGTGCCTCTCCTCCAGCATGCAAACAGTGTGGGTGGAGCAAGCTGCTTGTTGCTGACATGCCTCTGGAAAACTGCTGCTGCACCTTTACAGTCACAGCATGTGGTGTCTCAGGTGGCAGGCGTGGGGCAGTGTCTCTCTTACACCGACTGACTTGTGATCCTCTCTTAGGCCAGCCCACATCTTCCACAGAACCTACAGGGCTCTGAGGTGAGCACAGGCTGGAGCTGGATGGGTGGTGACCGAAGTGGGCAGAGCATGCCAGGCATTGGATGTGAGTGGTGACTTTGCTCCTTTCTTGGGAGGTCCAAGGAGAAGCAGTTGAAAATGCATGGGCACTCCTCGCATGAGGATGGTAAATGAGGAATCCTTAGCAAAGGTGACAGTAGGACTCTGCTCCATGGAGTAGCCAAGCAGAGTGCCAAATGCCGTGATTAGTGAGAAGACAGCTATCTGGCTTCTGTCCTTTAACAGCTCTCTTTCACCATCTCTCTTCCTATACATCACAAGAAACTTCCCTGTGTTTTTCGCAATCCATTGTAGCCTTTCTGAGTCATACTACAAGGTTGAATCTACAAATCTACAGGTAGAGTAAGGTGAAGAGAGAAAAAGGGGAGGAAGACGATAAAGTGGATAAGAATCTGAGAGGCCTTATCTTGAAATATTACCTTGGAACCGCTGGTTATGGCAGCAACCACCAAGGCAGCAAATCCTTTATGGCAGGAGCTAGTAATGTATTTATTGAGGGAGGGTGTTGAGTTGTCTGAGGCAGAAGTTTGTAGACTGACAAGTAGGCATTGCAAAGACAGGAATAAAGGCTGACACAAGTACTTCTGCAAATTGATGAGGGCCTGGGGAGCAGCCTGTACTGAACTCCAGCAGTGCATATCTGCAGGTAAGGATGCACGAGAATGTGTGAGTGGCATATGGCAGTTTTCAAGGAGTGTTTGAAAAATATTTGGTTCGGTTTCTCACAATTCTTAACATTTTACCCTGAATTTCTCCAAGTCTTTCTATTCCTTTATGATGCATACTTTTAGGCTAAAAATATTCAGAAGCACAATGCAATCCTTAAGTAAATTGTTTTTGTTACTTTTAGCAGTTAGGAATGAAAACAGTCAGGAACTGGGTTAGGAACAGTAAGTTCCTTTTCATTATTAAACAGTTAGTGCCCAGACTGCAAGTGTGGTTTTGGGTTGTGGGGCTTTTTTGTCCTCTCTCTAAAGAGGTGTTACTGGTAAGATGGGTAAGAAACCTGTTTCAAATAAAAAAGCAGCTTTGAAACAAAGGTAATTGTTTCACAAATTCAGTCATTTCTAGTGCGTGGCTGTTACTGGCAATGCAAAGACTTCCAGTTGTTTTCTTTTTTTTCCAAGTTGTAGTTGCTCCCTTAAAGGATTCACCCAAGTACTGTTTATATCTACAAAAACATTTTCTATTGTCATACTTCTGAGCCTTAGTAAAGCAGTGTCACTGCCTGGGACCACACTTTTACTGTTCCCTGTTTCATGTGAACACATTTTTACCTGAGGGCATAAGCAGTATTGTGAAATTGCTTTTCATATCTTTTCTTAAAGTTCTAGCTTTTAGCATCATAGTTGATAATACTTGACTGATGCCTAGTAACTCAGTTAATACTGAGCTGCTGTTTGCAAAAATCACAACTTTTGTTTACAAGTTCTGATGTTTCTTAAAGAAGTCGCACTATTCCTCTGAACCAGCCACAATTCCCTGATCCTTTCTTTCATGTGTGTAAGCACTGCTTGATGGTATGTGCACAGCTTCAAGCCCATGCAATGCATAGGTACTTAGAAATGCCTGGATGGGAGGTTTAAAATCTTCAGTTTGTTTTTAAACAGTATTTTGAAAACTCACTTAACAGACTTTCAGGGGAAATCATCTGGAAAGATAAGGGTGGGATGGCAGAAAAATGGTCACTGTTAAGTCTTAGCTATTGAAGTGTCTGTCTGCTCTCTCTGTGCAGTACCAAGAATTGGAAGCTATTTCTGTTATGCCAACTGAGAATGTAGTGGACTTTGCTGAAGATTGGCTATTTGGCTTGATCATTCATTTAGAAGCAAGATCACTGAAATGAACTGTTTGTTCTTGAAAGCTGCCAGCAGAGGATGTTGGCAGATGAACTCTGAGGGCTGAGAAAAGATGTGTTCAGGAAGCAGGACCTGGGCAGCACTATAATGTCCAGTCTGCACATCAGAAGGTCCAGATGAGTCGACCCTCAGTGAGTCCCATTACCTCCAGTGCCCCTCATCAAACACAAAGCTCACAGCTCTGCGTTGCTTTTGCTAATACTGTAATCACCCACTGCAGGCTTTTCTTACATAACTAGTAAGCCTGTGTTGACCACAGCTTTTGCAGCTTGAGTTCACTCATGTTGCCTATGTTTTCAGCTTCTGTTGGGGTTTTATAGCTCACCTAACCTGCAAGAGCCATGAACAAAGTATGTGAATATGCAACCACTTGCTGGCAGAGCAAGCAGCTCTCAGACAAGAGGATTGTTATTAAAACATTGTTTTGTTGGCAGAATGGGCTTTCCTAGTTGCCCAATGTAGTGGTTTTAATTCGCCTATTTGAGTTTCTGGTTAAACACCAGCACACTTACTAAAAATTATTTAATTTTGTTATAAGGATTAGAAGTAGGCAACCCAGGTTTAGACTTAAGGGAATATAAAGGGAATTTATTAACAGACTTAAAAAATAAAAAATAACAATCAGGAATCAGAACAAAACCTTTAGAACACCCTTCTTCCCCCCCTCCCCCCCATTTCCTTCCCACTGACCATACAAAAAGACAACACTTCGACTTTTAGTTAGTTTACCACCTCTGGAACAGTCCTTTTCTCAGTTCATGTAGGGAGAGTTTTCTCTTGCTTTATCATGTTGATTCCCATAGGAAATACAGTTTTTATGGTCTTCAGCCCCAATACAAACAGCTGCCCGGAGGAAAAGATCTGCTTGTTCTGGAAAACCCCTCCCACTTCAGTAGCTTTCCCAGGACTACCACAGTGGACATATGATGGTCTCTCAGGTACTCTTTTGAGGATGAACGTTTCTATTACAGCGGCAACAAAATCCCCTTTTCTCATTATTGGCAACACAAGTCTTCTTCTATTATTCCCGGGGCAAGGAATCTTTACACAGGAGTCTTAGTCCACTGGCTGTAACTAGAACATTACATCCCCCCTTTTTCACTCTTTTAGACCATTGTTCATGTATTACAGGGTGTATTATAGCCGAGTTTATCAACATGTCTTTACAAGAGAATTTTCAGCCTCAAGGCACTCCTCATCTCCTCCCTCTCTGGATATAGGCTTTGCTACATTCATTAACTTAGAGTCCTTATGTTGTACCTTTTGTAGGTGTCTTCATCCTTTCTTTTTCTGTGTAGGGGAAAATGGATGTTTTCAAGTCCCATCCTGATATTGAAAAAAAGTTAATTTGTCTCTCGGCCAGGTGATGGTCACATGGCCTCTGCCCGCGTTGTTCGAGTGTAGCATTCTCAGCGTTTGAGCTGAGGGAGAGCAGTTCGTCTGCGCCATTCTCCATCTAAGCTGCACCTCAGCTGCAGGCGGCTGGTGGGGCTGCGTTTGAGCTACAAGGGGCCCAGCCTGAACCCTCTCCCACACCGGGCTGCGTCTGAGCTACAAGGGGCCCAGCCTGAACCCTCTCCCACACCGGGCTGCGTCTGAGCTGCAAGGGGCTGGCCCGAGCTCCGTCCGGCGCTGGGTTGCGCAGAGCCAGCCGGACCCGGGCCAGGCGGGGCGGAGTCAGCAAGGCTGAGTCACCTCGGCCTGGGCCAGCGAAATGAAGCCCCTCTCGGCTGGGCCGTAGCCGAGCGAAGCAGACCTGGCTCCCCTGCCCGTAGCTGCTGTGAGGGGTCAAGGAGCAGCCCGGGACCCCCATTCCCCCTCCCCCTCCGCACCATCTCGGCTGACAGCTGAGCCGCATGCCTTGGCTGGACATCACCAGACGCCGTGGAGGGGAGAGAGCGATGTCTTTCCTCAGTGAGCCAGAAGTCTAAAACAGGACTTCTTCATATCCCCTCCTGGTTTTATGAGTTCTGGAGGTGGAAGCTGTAATACCTCCTTTTGGGTATGTCATCTCCGGGTTGACCTACTTCCTTCTGTACCGGGAACCCGACTAAGGTTACCCCACGACACCCAAGGTGAGCCTGACCTCTGTGGTTGCTGAAGCTCTCTCTTGCAGGTGAGCTGAGCAATGCTGGAATGCGGCTTTTAAGATGGATTAACTGTGAACCTAACGAAGCAGTTCAGACAGTAAAAATTTTACATTGCACAACTGAGGATGAAACATAACTTTTGATCCTATAGGACAAAAGTTCCAAGGCTGAGAATGTGATTATTTGATAGGGTCACAGTCATCTTGGCAGTGCAGTGTGATGTTTGCAGCCTCCTCCGAGGGCACAATTCTTCCTTTCCAGGTGCAAGAAGGGCAGCGGAGAGGTCGGCGTGTGGCCAGAGACTGCACTCTCCTGCTGTGAGTAAAGAAACAAAACCCTGTACACCACCTCACCCCTTCCACCCAGAGCAGGTCTCCACATGCCACATTCTGGCCTTTGAACTCTTAGGTCTTGATGCAGTTTCACATGCACAAACCCAGAACTTTGTTACTAAACTTCAGCTGAAATCATATGCACAGGCTGTTCCTAAGAAATACGAGTCATCCACCCAAGTAAAATTCTGAATTGCTAACTGCATGCTGGCCTAAGGATTAACATGAGGTTTCAGGAAAAGGAGGTGTTTGTTCCTGGCTCAGCTCTCTAGCCACCATCTGCAAATCTCTTCGATATTCCATAAAATGGAAGATTACTATCCTTTAACTCTTTTGTGAGGGCTGCAGGGCAGAAGTGCTGGAGATTCACTTGAGCTAAATGAAGTTTTCTGTTTGATTGAGGCCATGGATTTGGTTTTGGTTTATTTTGAGATTAGTTCTTGCACTTTAGGTGTTTAACTTTAAAGCTGTGCTGTGGCAGGTGTTGACTCTGTTACACCGCAGCTAAAAAAACCCAGTTTCTCCTCAGATATTACAGGGAAATCAGTTTGCAGATTTTAGTTTTCTGACCTACACAGGCTTTTACTAGGAGGTGCAGCACAATGCAAGACACTGTGCTGGACTGCACAAATATATATTAAGCCTTGGTACTACCATGAAGAATTTACAGAGGAGGATTACAAGAATGAGTCATGAACTACAGACACTTAAAAATGAAGAAACACTTCTGCAGTCTGATTCTTGCCTAACACAACAGGATTCAAATCTAAAATGAAAGAGATTCTAGGTGTCTAAGTCTAAATGAAGAATCAAAAAATCTGAGCTTGGTACCAGCTAGGCCTGCATGTTACAGAGTGATTGTGAACACTTATTTGACTAGTACAGACAAAGCCTGTTTATAATCAAGGAAGACATGGTGCCACAAACATCCCTGATCCTCATCTTGCCCCCTTTGACTTAATTCCATAATCAGTGCTTAGATCACAGTAAGGTTGGAACTATTATCCCGGCCTTTCCTTCAGCATTATAGTATCTCAAACAAGTCTGTGCCTGTAAGGATCTTCTTTCTTCAAAACTTTCACCCAGTCCCATGGTTAGCTTGATTTAAGTCAGCAAACTGCCAACAAAACTTAGAAATAACTTAAGCTCAGCCCATTTCTGCCTTCAGATCAGTTGGTTTTACAGTTCCCAAGCACCATCATTCTGCATCCAGCTGGCATCCATTTGACTACAGTTGCTGCTGTTGGGGGGGCAGGAACCAACCACACTCGTTGCTGAGTCGTACCCTGTAAATTCAGCCAAAAGAAACCAGTGCACGCCATCTTGTGGCCCTGCACAGCCATTTCCCGGGAACGAATGGAGCTCCAACTGCAACAAGGAGGTTTGATGTGGACAGGATTTAAAAGATGGCTGTCAGAGGCGCAGTCAGCACCATCATCTGACCTCCCCTAGCCATGAAACGTTCACCATCAGTGCTTTGGCCACACTCCTGCCTTAACCTTGCAGCCTGAGCAGCTGTTTCCTTGGAGCAGCAGCAGAGCATCAAACTGCAAAAGGCACCTCTTCAGCGCATGCTCACCTGGCTGTTGAGGCAACCCTGCCCTCACAACAAATCCAGGGTGCCAGTGAACACAGCCCCCACACCAGCCTTTGGTGGAGCAGGAAATTACTGTATTCATTTCAGAGTAGGTCATACACATGTAAATAATTTTTAATTACATGCAAGTTTGGGGATGTTCATGGTACATCTATCATCATCTGCTGTCAGGACTGGTTAAAGAACTCCATGTGTCAATGCTTTAAATGATGCTAATGTCCCTGTTCATAACTGTTCATTAACAGCTGAATATATGAATTCATGAAAACAAGGTTACATCAGCTGTCAGTCCTTTGGTGTATCTTAAGTTCCTATTCCTCCTTACTCTCTTTGGTGGGAAAATGAAGTCATTAAGAGACCCTTGCTAGAAGTGATTAAGGTACAATTTCATCACATCGAGCTGAGGGAATCAAAAAAGAGGGACAGAGTACAATAGTATGACTTCAAGGCCTGTGTTTTCATTTTAAGTAGTAAGTTCAACTTTGCAATGTTTATGACTTTTTAGCTGAGAGGTTACAGCTTAAACCTGCACCACTGGATCATCTCCAAGTCTGAAGTCGCATTATCTTCAGCAGAATTGCTGATGGTAACACTGCCTTACTTCCACTGCTCTCATAGCTATCAAAAGGCTGGATATATAGTCAGCAACAAGGGACTTAAAATAGCTAACAGAAGTGCAAAACTTCAGACTAAGCATTTTCTTTTGTCTGCTACTAGAGACAAGTGCACAAGACCTATGAAAGTTTGCAGCTTGCTGGTGGAAAGCATAGAATCATGCCAGAGAACATTGTGCCATACTGCAAGAACAAAAACATCTACTCAAACAAAAACATCTGATTACAATCAGCAATTGCTCTAAATTTGGTTTGTGACGAACATATTTTTACTCTTCTTGCGCTGGAACTGTGTAACAAAGTTGCAGGAAAGGCTGTTAGACCTGTGAGGCTCAGTGAAGCTTGATATCAATGTACTTTCTGTTAGAGGAAAGAAAAGAGGAACATCCTTCTTCTCATGTCAAGGTTTAATTCCGAGGTATACGACACTGGATTTACAAAGGTAAATAAAAATACATTCTGAGAAACAGCAAGTGCCCTACTTAGCAAGGCAGAGGGATTTCACACTCCCAAGCAGCTGAGAAAAGAAACCACTCACAGTATGAAAAAGTATTTGGGGTCTGTCTTTGACATGGGCTTTTGCCATAACAAATGACGAGAAATGTGCAGCAGTGGGGCAGAGGAAAGACAAATACTTAGGTGATAAAGATGAGACAGGACAACAGGTATTAGATAAGGCTTCCACTTGAATGAATTATTTGAGACATTATTATTATGATCAGAAGTCAGATGCAACTACTGTTCCAAACACTGCTCAGGCAAACTACTTTGCCAAAATAAATTACACAGCTGTTGAGACAGACTTCAGCTCGAGCCTGCTGACGATATGGGTAAGTTTGAATATGCTTGTAGCAACCACATATAAATGAAATCTCAGTAATACAGAAGGACTGGAGTGGTACAGAAGAGTTTTCCACGTCAACTGTACCTGATAACAAAAGCAATGGCTTTCACCTGGAGTACAGTGCACATAGTTTCTACAAATGTATTATCTACAGTTAATCCACATTTTTCATTCTATATATGAATTTAAAAAGCCAAGTATGAATCATATGCAGGCAGATTTAATGACTCACTGCTGCAATGGATTTTACCACAAGTGCTGATCCTGCCTGCCATTAAGATGTCTGGCATTCCCTCTTGGACCCATTCCTCTGGAAGGGGGCCCTTTCACAGATCTGTGCTAGAGAGAGCTAAGCTAAAATGTTAAATGAGACTTAAAAGAAAGTGCTATTTTGTCACACAAAGAATAAAATTCCAGGAATTTATTGCTGTATGTATGCTTAATCCATTAATTTGTCTTACAGTAGTCATGAAGTGCCAAATTGTGTGCTACATTTAACATTCCATGTATTCCCTTCCAAATGCCGTTTTACAGTGGGCATATGAAACAATGCAGCAGGGGTCACGAAACATGGCTCGAGCACCTCTCAAGAGCTTAAAGACAAAGATTTGTGTACAAGCTGAATAACAACATGTCAGTTAACAGGTCACTCAGCAATTTTAACAGAAATATCTTTAGGTGGAAGTTTTGGAGCGTTAAAATTCACAACTCAGACTACACATTCTCATCCCCACTGTAGAAACAAGATACTTGCAAAGAACAAGAACGATGGTACGTAAATGTCACACGCAAGACCCGCTTCATTTCTGTCAGAAGCAAAAATTGCTGATTATAAGCAAGGACAAGCCTAGCAGGGTAAGGCTGTCAGCCTATATTAAAAACATATACCTCAGAGTTTGGCAGTGGAACTCTATTTACCACCTTGACTTTTTTTGGTAACATACAAGTTCTTCCTCCCCGCCCCCCACTTTATAAATCCCCTTTTATTTTTATTATACCTCCTTATTATTTACAGCACTTCTAAAGATTAAGTACAAACTAGTATGAAATTAATGATAGCTTGCTTTTCAAATATGTATCCCATGGCTAAATAAATACCAAGCCAATCCAACAGAGTGATCTGGAGTTATGATTCAGAAGGTTGTGTATCTGTGATCCCTGTTGTTTTCTCATTAGCTGTGGAGGACTCATTTGACCTGTCAACAATAACTGCCCTGGAAGTTGGAGTAGCACTATCCAAGGTGAGTGTAGAGGTCTCCTCTACATTTTCAGTAGTGCCAGGGTTGACGGAGAAGCTTCCAGCTTGAGTAATAGAGGGAAGCAGATCTGTAGGCACTGTGGATGCCTCTGTGACCAAAGGAAGCACAGGAACACACTTGGGTGGCATTGGTAGAGGTGTTATTCCCATCAGATGCAGAGGCGGCAAGGGGGGAAGGGGTTGCAAGCCTAAAGAGAAAAAGGGGGAAAAAAAGGCAGTGAGCTACTGCACACCATAGACAGCTCAAATGGTATTTGTGCAGCACTGACTCAGCAGGCTCATTTCAAGCCTGATACTTTTCAGATTTCAGAACTGAAGAAGCACAGTAAATTCAAGGTTGCTTGTACCTCCCCAGAGGACTAGGTATTTAATGCATGAACACTGATGATTAGGTTTTTCTGGCCTTCACTGAAACTGCCAGAAACAAGAAGTTAACAAAAACCATGTTCCATTTAAGCTTCCAATATCTTTTTGCTTGCTCCATGTGCACCTTCAGCAGTTTTGTTGAATTCAAAACTGTAAATCCAATATCAGTTCATAATTCTGGCATTCAGTTCAGGGAGCTTCGATCTCATCTGGGTTACAAGGAAACGCTTCCCATATTTTCTTTTACCCATAAATAATATACTTTCACTTTTGGCACAATCTCTTCTGAGATATAAATCAGGTAATAGAAAATGAAATATCTAAATACAGACACAGGTTTAGAATTAGTTTATCTGAAGACATATTCCTTCTCTACCTGATCTGGGCACTAACATCCACTTTCATCTCATGCAAACATTTAAGTGATTCCCTTCAGGACTCCCCCAGATGGGTCTAAATTAGAGTGTCAAGGATAACTCTAATTACAGAGTTTCAGTTTGCAGAAGCACATACCAGGCTGTATGATTTCTGGAACAATCTGTGGCGCAGGTAAATTAAGTTTGGACAGATCAGTCAGGTTAGGAAGCCCTGCTGGTAATGGCACCAGACCTAAGAGAAGAGTGGAAAAGTTACAGCAGAAAAGTTAAAATTGTCTTTTTCTGTTTCTTAGATCTTGTTGATAATTTAAAACATGCTTTATATCTTGATTATAATTTTTACATGGAAGAATGCAAATTCATGTGAATTTCATTTTTTTTAAGTTGCACATTGAGAACAGATACCTACTGCAGGAAGTCTGAACTAGCAAATACATAATCCCAAAGCTTTCAGATTTTTCTGAGGAAAGTGGAGTCTTATTTCAGAATAAGGTTTGCATTCCAAGTTCAGTTTTCAACAAAGGCAGTTGTTTCACCACAGCACTATACTAGAAGTTCTCCATTCCCAATTTTAGTGGCAAACAACTATAATATGATTAAATAGACAGTATTCCCTGATCCCTAATATTGATTATTATTTGTCTTTTCTGCTTAGTTCATGACTAGAGTTAATCACAAAAATACATATCAAAAGGCAGGACAAAGGAACTTTCAAAGTCAGAAAGGACTGAAAGTAGAAGAGAAACATATGATGAATGCAACACATGCCCTTCCAACATTGTGTTTGCTATGGAACATCTTTCTGCTCCTGAATTTTCCACTTTACAAGAGCTTCATTTCTGGGACAAGAAATTCGTACTTTGTGTTTAGTTCAGAAAAGACTAATTCAGAAATAAACTATTGATACTACAGTATTAAGATAGAGAGGAGAAAGGTCTTAAAGCAAGGCCACTGTATAGAGATTTTGATTAAAACTCAGCCATCTTTACCTACCCATGAATTCATTAGCCATGAAGGCTGACATAATCTGACTCAAAGAGCTTTCAGGTCAGCTATATGCAAATTTGGTTTGAATTTTTTTTTAAACCTGAAAAAAGCTGAACTTCATACAAATTCACTCAAATTTTAAACCTCCAGTGTATTTAGTAAGAACAATTTCACTAGTACATCCATGCAAATTGCAAGAAATACTCTCATTTGCTTTCAAAAAAGCAATGATACTATTCAGAGAAAAAGGTGAATGGAAAACTTGTATTTGCAGAGTTTAGGGAAGGGGTGGATTAGGTGGCTGGGGAAGAAAAGAACAATAATCTTTTTCTGTCTAGAGAAAACAGAAAACTACTAACAAGTTCAGCTTCTGTGAGAATTCTCTGCCCTTGTGTGCATGCACTGAGCTCTACTGCACATCTTTTCTGTGTTAGAGGCTGTACCTCCAAGCATTACGTAATGGACACATCTTTATCTACTTGTCTCGTAACAAGCAAAACATAAAATACAACTCCTTCAGTGTTTTGGAAGGCACAGTTGAGTCCTGTACCAGCACACCAATGCCACAGCAAAATCCTATACAATCCTTATTTTACCCCCCGTGAATACTTCTGGAATGCTAGTGTTTGAAATGTTCATTATTATCAGGAAACAACCACGCTGTAGGAAGACTCTTACTTGTATTATACCAGTTTAAGTTCCTATATAATTCAGAAACAATAACTGCAACATAAATTCTATATTGTTAGCCCTGTATTTATACTGGGAATAGTGATCAAGCTGAGTATTTACAAATAGGTTTCCTAAAATGTTGCAAATAGCAAGGCAAAACCTTCCTGAGAAATCCTGAATACTGCATCCGCTGTGGGGGGACCCCTAAAAGGTAACCTTGTAACTGTGTTGCCACCTCACTCCTCTGTGCTACAGACATGCTGTGAACATACTCCAAGAAAAATAATTCTTCACATTGTTGAGGTGGTATGGAGAGAGATCTTACATGAAATGCATAGGTTGTAGGAAGCTGTACCTTCCCCAAAAACCTCTTTTCCCTTGCTCTTGTAAGATTTCTGTTTCAGAAATGTTTTATGACATTTTACCTACTCACCTGGTAATGTAGTTGCTGGGTTAACTGGTGGCACAGAGGGAAGGGATTGACTGACTTGTGGCGGTAATAATGGAACCGTTGGAACACCTGGCGGGGTACACAGGGAAACAACATTGATTTTAATTGTACAACACTTCATCCTCTTTCCCTAAGGAGTACAAACAAACAATTGCTTACAGAAGAATTACTATTTGCCTTAACTATAAAATGCTGATAAGAAAAATATTCTAAGTAATACACATGGTATTTTTAACAGAAGTTGTCTGCAACTGTCTTGTGAGCAAGCAAGGCACAAATCCAGTACATTAGCTGTTGTTGACAAAAATTTAAGAGAAAGTTTTATTCTCTCTTCTGCTTTCTATTCAATTAATTAGAAACATCTGTAAGAACAAAAAAGTCAGAAAAGCCATGCATTTCAGGTGAGTTCCTTCAATACCAACCTGTGCTGAGAACATTACTGACAGTAGTTGAAGGTGAGCTAATAGAAAGTCCTGAAAGACTCTGCTCAAGGCCTGCTGACCCAGGAGGGAGGGGAGCTGAGGGATTAACTGATGATAGCTGAACCTGATTGGAAGAGAAGAGAAAGTTGCATCATTAGGGTTTGTTTCTATATGAACCAAGAGAAGCAGAAAAGCAATATAACATCATCATCCATTTCTACCAAGCCAAAGGAGGGACCACAACTTACCTCTGTGAAACCATCTTTGAGGGGACTGAGAGATGCACTAGGCAACTGTCCTGGGAGAGAAATTTTCTTTCCCTCTTCAAACGGGCGAGTAGGTATCCTATGCAAATATCCATAACCAATGCCACATCCTAGGCTTTTAAAATACGAAGGTTTTTAGGTCAGGTAAGTGACTTCACAACCACAGTCTATAGCAAGCAACACATGAACAACTCAAGACACCAAGTTTCAAGGTAAATGCTGTACAACCTTCCCCTCCTGCCCCCACGTTGCCTCATTTCCTGTGGAGAAATAATCAATACAAAACAACTGAAAGGAAATTCTATGGATTTAGCAATAAATGTTCAGCACAAAATAAAATCCATTATTATTTAAACCAAGCAGCTGTACCAGGTATACAGCTTGGAATTCAACTCATAGTTGTTACTCGCAGTGCTGAGTTCTGGCTACTCACAATACTTCAAGGATATACCACAAGCTAATGACTATTTGGAATTTAATGCAGAAAGCAACCATTGCACTTTATGAACTTCTGCACTAGCTAATTAACTGATTTACACCCCTCTCGTTAGTAAGTGCATCTGAATTTCAAGTAAAATATATAATTTATTAGAGCAAAAACACTTCTGATATAACAACACTCTTTCCCTGTCTTTGTAGAAAATTTAAACCCAGTAGTTTTCAGGCTGGTGCTATAAGAAAGTTGCCCCATCCCTCTGTAACACATTGTCTCCTTACCTGCCTTCTCCACCCCAGGCAGAATTTGGAGTAATCACCACTTCCCGACAGTTATCTGTGTCTGTGTTGTACACATAAAGTTTTAATGGCTTTGCTTCATGTGTTTCAATAAGGGAAAAGAGATCTTCAGACTGCAAAAAGATAAAAATGAGTAAGGCCTTTCTTGTCCTTGTTTTATCATTTGGCATTAGATAGATCATCCTAGTCCTGATTGTCTGTAATGGACTCTGGTAACAGCCACGTGTTGCAGTTGTTGCAGTGCTGCTGTTTTATCACAAGGACAACTTTAAAATGTGTTTTGCTAGCACAACTCAGAAGACATGTGGCACAACCCAGATTTCAAATCTGCTATTCAAAATATTAATTTTAGAGTACCGTCCTGGGTTAGGCCAGAGGGGTCAAAATCTAGGAAGTGATCTGGGCTGCAGGAATGCAGGAAGAAATACAACTTCCTTCCTGCGAGAGAGAGAGCCAATAATCAGGTAGTTTTAAGAATTGATAGGTAGGTAAACCAATTAAAAAGTTGGTCCGCCTTCAAGGAAAAAACCATATATAAGCAGAGACTTTCTGACGCTCTTCTCTTTGGACCTGCTGCTGCTGTGTAGAGAGGAGCAGCTCCTGCTTCTCTCACGCTGGTAAGGCCCAAGCGCTTCCCCCCCCCCCCTTCCAAAGGAGGGATGGGGGGGGGGGGGAAGGGAGGTTTTACGGCAGCCGTGCCGCTGCAGCTGGGCAGGCATGGGGGAGGAAACGATTGGAATTTTCAGCAAATCCAGCTCAGCCGGTGTGTCAGCTACACAGAGGGAGAGCCGGGCCAGGCAAGGACCGGGCCGGACTCCATCCAGCTCGGGCCAGGCCCTGCCCTGTCACCCCGGGCCCAGATGGCCCCAGCAGGCCGAGCCAGCTCCGCAGAGCCGGGCACAGAGACTCTGAGAGCTTCTGCCATCCAGCTGGGACCTGTTCAAACAGCCCGGCAGAGAGCACGGGATCTTCACACTGCCGGAGAGAGAGAGACAGAGATTAACTCTCTCCATGCCTGGACTAAACTCACGGACATCCATCCTTCCTCGCAGAGAGAGGAACGAGTGAGGACATCTACATAGTGCAGTGCAGAGACTTTACAGTCAGTGAGGAAAGCAGAACTGATACCTACAGGGAGGTGCATGAGAAGTTGCTTCAAAAATGAAGCTGAAAACTCTTTTGGAGAACCATGGTTGGGGACTGAGCTAATAAATTCTCTGTAATATATGAAGATATAGTCCAAAGGGGATGTGAGGTTCTTATTGCAGCCAATGAACTGAAATACCTAAGTACAGACAAGTAAGTGTTGAAAAAGTACAGCCTGATGAGAAACTAGAACCAAGAGAGAAGGAGGCTGTGACTCAGAGCCCTGGTCCCGGGGAGAATGCTAGAGAACCTGAGTTGTCAGGAGAACCTGTGTTGCTAAGCACAGAAGAAGAGAATTTTCTTTGTTGCTGCAATTGAACTGAGCATCCTTAAAACAGGTACCCTGTAGACTGTTCATAACCCACCATAGTGGCTGTGGGAAGGCTACTGGTGTGGGAGAGATCCACCATTAAGCTGGACTTTACTCCGGGCGGCGGTTAATGGTGAGGCAGAAGACCCATAAAAACTGTATTTTTCTTACAGAAGCAAAAGAAACTTCTCTCCCTAAATGAACTGGAACAAGAGCTGTTTCTGAGGCGGTAAACTGACTGGAGGTCAAAGTGTTGTCTTTTGTATGTTGTCAGGGAGAATGAAATGGAGAGGTGGGGAAGGAGGGGTGGTCTGGGGAGTTTGTTCTGGTTTTTTTCTTGAGTTTTTTTCTTTTTTCCCTTTGTCTTAGATATATTAATAAAACTTCTTTGTACTTTATAAAGTTTGAGCCTGCTTTGCCTACTCCTAATCCTTATCTCACAACAAGCAATCAAGTAAATTTAGGTAAGTGTGCTGGCATTTAGCCACAAACCTGAATAGGCAAACTAAAACCACGACAAGTACAAAAAAGTTTGTATCTGACTTCATTAAGACATTTAAGAGCAGTTCTTATTTTCAGGATTGCCTTTAAGAAGAGGAACCATGCCAGAGCTCCTTCCTCTTTACATCTGATTTTCATTCACACTGAACAGAGACAGAGCCAGGGATGTTTCAAACTGCCCTAGTACTATTGAGTTTTTAGTTTTTAAAAAATAAAAACCTTATTTTTATATACTTACCTCATTCATGACAGTATCTGCTCCAATGATGTAGTCACTGTGAGGTCTAAGTCCAGCTAATGCAGCAGGAGAATTTGGCTCCACTTCCTAGTTTTAAGATGGAAAGTTGCAAAACACTGTAACTGTCAGAGTGTGGCAGAACAGACAGAACTGCACTTCACACAAGCTCCAAGTCAGATAAACTGGTCAAGTTTTCAACACAGTAATGAACTAATGAAACAGTGGCTCTATGGCAGTCCCTTTCCATCTAGTTCTGGTGTTGTACCAAATACAGTATCTCTGAGTACTGTACAGACCCATTCATTTAAATACAAGACTTGACAGTATACTCACAAATACACATTGCTAGTTCAAAAGTCTTCCCAAATCCAAAATCAGTCAAAGCCAGCTTGATCAATGATCTCATGAGCTGTCACCTACAATGCTGTGCAAGTTACTTTTACAACAATCTCAGGAGTCTGATCTCATGAGTTGTCAGCTACATCCTGTGCAAGTTACTTTTCAACAGGACAAGAGAAACAGTGAGCAATAATGAGAATACTTCCAGGTCCATACGTACCAGGACATGCCAGACGTTTTCATTAGCCCCATCAAAGCTGCAGAAGCGAATGCTCACTCCCAGCAGGCCCTGCCCACCCCACATGTTACTGGGGGTTACTGATGTTTCTCTCAGTTCCAGTGTTTTGCTGCTGTACACAAGCATTTTTACAGGTTTTTCAACATTTGCTTTCAGCAGGTCCTTGAGGGTGTCATTGTCTTTATTCTGTGAATGTTTGAGCAAGAGCTTGGGTTAGTGTTTGACAGAACAAGCATTCACTTCTACAGCAACACTTGTATTTCAAGGTGCTACAAACACTGTGCATTACCAGAACATGTATTAACAGCTGCTTTGTAACAAGTTTCCAGTCCCTTCACAATTCTAGAATACAACTCTGGCAAAACTCACAGCAACAGGTCACACTCTCCAAAAATGCACACACTTGGAATTGGTTACGAGGCCTTCTCGAATCCAGGCATGCTGGTGCAGAGCTTCCCACAGCTGGTTTTTTCCACTGCTATGATGGGCTGTTGTTTGACTTCAGCTCTACTTGAAAGCTCCCCCCAATGTCTCCTGCCCAGCTAACAGCTCTGCCAGCAGCTTTTCACTCAACTGAATGAAGTTTGTGAGTTCTCATGGAAGCAGACAGGACTAGGAAGGCACCAGCATGAGCCATGAGGGGTGGTAGAGCAGGCAATTCTGTCTTGGTGCAAATGTCAGCAGAGAGCATGTCTGTCTGCATCCTTATTCTCCAGCTAAACTCGACAGAACTGTTCTTACAGCATGAAGGAAATCAATTCCTGATGCAGTTTGCCTTCCTCATTTTAAAGTAAGAAGAAATACTTTATATACATTAAAATAAAACAAATCCATTGGTTTACCTATAAACATCAGATTATCAACACATTGTTTATAGTAAAAGTTATAAAACAGCAACACACTTACCAATCTTGAACCATTAATGGACACGATAAAATCGAAGAATGGCTCCAATCCAGCTCTATGCCCCGGTGAATTTTCTTGTACCTAACAAAGTTAAACAAGAATTTAGTAAGTGTTCCAAAGCTGATTCATAGATTAGAATTATATTTCTACTTTTGCCAGCTGTAGTTCTAGAAGCTATTAATGTTTGTATGTATAATTTTAAAATATTAAAATATATTCATATAATCTTTAGAACCAAAAAATTCCTCCCTTAAAAAAGTAAAATAGATTTCAAAAGAATTAGTAATTTAAAAATTGAGGAATGACACAGCAGTAGCCACTCCCTGGGAAAAGCACTGCTTAACAGCTGTATCAGATACACTGTAAGTATTTGTTCCAAGAACAGAGATTATGGTGAAAGGACAAGGTTAATGAATTCTGAAAAGGTTGGTTTAGAGGTACTATCTTTCCACAGTAGTACCAACATTGGACCTTGCTTTTTATCTTAGGCTTACTAAAGGAATAGAGTCACATCTGTAAGCACAGGTTGTTATCTCATGATTAAACATCACCTGGTGACATTCTTGAGACACAGAGGGCATCTGTACAACCAGTGATTTCATTAACAGACCTTCCTTCAAGTTGCAAGAAAAAGAGACCAAGAGACATGTAATTTTGCAGCCACGGCAGCTCAAATAATTCAACCACTCCACTAAGACAAGGCCTAAATTGTAGATACACACTGCTCCCAGAAGCTAAAAGTATGCTTTTAATTCCAAATGGAGTAACTGAGAGACATTTTGCAAATGTTGTTTTTTCACTATTGCCTGTATTGCTGACAAAGAAAAGTAACTCCAATATGGCTGTCAGATTTTTCCTACAGCTTTTTTAGCAAAGACTATCTTTTTCTGAGTGGAAGCTACTTAATTTTACCCACTGGCTTTTTCTTTTATGTACCACAGTCACCTTCCAAAAAGATCTAAAAAATATTACCCTTTACAGTGTGGTTTCCACCTGACAGAAGTGGTACAAATGTATTTGATTGTTCAATACTCGCCTGATTCTGCAGGAACTGAGTTTTCTTAATATGACTTATCTAGAACAAAATATTTTAATATGGAGTTTAAAAAGTGCTTGATTAAGTTCTTTTTAAATTTTATTTATCTCTGCCCAGCATGTTCACAAAATCAGAGCTTGGAAAAAACTCAGATTACTTGTGGGTAACAGATGCCCAAAGCTTAGAATATTAGTCACATAACCTAAATCTGGAATTAGTAATTCCAGAGTCACATCACACACACATTGATCGTTGTCCAAGATTTGTAAAGCAGCAAGAAAATATGAAACAAACAATATCTCAAAGTAATAAGAATCACTGAGGCAACAATAACATCCCCGAAGTCCACATTTATAATTTCTAGCTAGAACCTGAAATATGTCTGTAAAAGTGTCACTTCGAGATGCCTGGATGCTCCTTGGAAATCATTTCCTACAGCTGGGGTACAGATATTCTCCCTCTTGGCCAAGTATTAAGTGTATAGAATCACATCTCCCAATCACCAAATATCCTGCAGTCCCTCAAACTAGATCCAAACTACTGCCTCCATGTTACTTAGTCTCTGTTCAAGATGCCTCTCACTGAGAACCTCCAGAGATCAGACACCAAACTGTGCACCAGGTAACAAGGTGTAAGTACAAGCTAAGCTGCATGGGGCAGACACCCTGACTGCAGCTGCACAGAAGCTCCCAGGCACACTGTGGATGAGACTTTGGCATTTGTGGGACTGCTTCTAGAGCTCATTTAACTGTAGATATTAAAACTCGCAATAATGTAGGACTACCTGAGAACAGCCTCCACAAACAAATTTTAGCTTAGGAGAAAATCCACAGAGAGGCTAAAATTCACTATATGAATTATTCTTCCCAAATGTAGAAAGCATTTACTTACTACACTGAATACTCAAGACCTCCTTGCCAAAGAGAAGTTAAACAGTTTTGTGAAAGGAGAATTTAAAAACTCTGCTTTCCTATGGACATGATCCATACTGGTATTCTCAGACTTGCAGTTTCTCTTGTAAGCAAGTCATTCAAAACATCCTCTCATGGTTTTTTGAGTAGCAAATGTAGGATGAACTTATGCTGCTTGTTGTTTTTCCTTCAGTTTAGAGAAGTGACATGAAAACACACAATAGCCTCTCTCTCTCTCTCTTATTCCACCACCTATTGCATAGGTCATATAGGAACTTACAGTTTGCGTTTTTAATGAACCTGACATACAGGCTTTATACCAAAATTAAAGCAGCAGACGGTTTCAGAACTTACTGGGAAAGCAGTTTTAAAGATGTGTTAGTTAAACCTCAGCATTAAAAATCAGCACATCCAGCAAAACACATCAGATTTTTGGGACTGGATGTATGTCATGGCCTTGAAATTATGAAAGGCCAGACTTCATCTCTTTTAGAGATTTTCCTCCATTTCTAAATGAACTTCTTTGAAATAAAAAACCAAACCATACCAAAATCACAACAACCCCCCTGCATCCTGACACTATATCCCTCCCCAGTGACCTCCAAGAGATTATATCCTGAACGCTGTGAGTCAAGAGTGGCCACTATTCAACACAACTTTCTGAAATAAGACGGACTACATACAATAAAAGAGAATTACATATGTTCCACATCCATCAATGTCGAACTCACTGACACCTGGGATGTATAAATAATTTACTTAGAATACCAAATCTGTGTTCTGCCCCAAACTGAGGAAGGGACTGAGAGAGTTTCCAAGTTCCAAATGATTAGTTTGCAGAAAGTATCTTCAGATGTTGAACTCCTTGCCCCAAACCCACCACAATCCTGAACATCTCTGCACGGTTTGTTTCTAAGTGGGCATGTAAAAAACTACTGGGAAGCTGCATCTAAAAGAAATCAAGCCCTTATAGTTGCATCAATCATACAAGCACCTCAGAAGCAGGTATCTGCATCCCTTCTGCCATCCTGCCACGCACAGGTTGTTGCAAAGTTTCCTATTTCCCTGGCCTACCTTCACTGACAGAAAACGATGTTTATACCTGGCAGTCCCAGAAATGCCAACCAGAAGTTCCGAGTCCGTTCCACATAAAAAGTCTCCTCCTTAAAGAAGCGAAATACTCAGTCCCGCACAGCAATCGCACTGACCCCGTACAGGTTTTGTCACACCACTGCCTGCCCAATTCATCACCACACAGTGCCAAATGCACAGTGCAGCTCTCTGCTCCAAGCTCTGTGGCCATGGTTCTCTTCCAGGAGCTACAGCAACAAAGGATAACCAGGAACCTTAGAAAATACAAGGACACAAATTATTCCATCTGTATTAAGGATGGAAATTATATAGATTCCACGGATATGTACGTAAACTCTGGGCGTCCTGAGCAATTCGGCTTTATGCAGCTTTGCTGGGTGCCCCAAGTAGACATTTAGTAACTTGCTTTTGTAATTCAACAATTGCAGAGAAATAATCAAGTAATATTATTTACAACAGATGCTACTGCAGGCAAGATACCATCCCCAGCAGCTTGGGAAGCCTGATTCTCTCAAAGCCAGCTGTTATTCACACTTACAAGTCACAGACCCCCATGGGTAAATGCCATGACTTTGTAACAATAGAGACAAACAGTGGGACAGAAAATGCAAAGAAGCTGTGGAAATACAACGCCAGAGCTTTTTAAGAGCAAATGAAGAAAAACCTCTATCAAATGCTGAATATCAGAGGGCAGAAAAGGGCCTCACACAGTGCTGCAGGGTTTCAGTGTCTCACCAAGATGACAGCAGGGCTGCTGAGTACATAGATCACACATGGATTTCACTCTTAATTCACTGTCAAGAATTAAACATGAAAAGGGTTTTAAGGCCAATACACCAATTTTAATTTGCAGTACTGAAAAGATTTTCCTGGTAAATAAATGAAGTTTTTCTTTGCTGAACACTGTTGCCAACACCATCATTCCATGCCTACACAGTATACATTGTACATTACACATTTTAAGAAGTCTGCTCAGCAGCACAGTGGTCACAAATCAAAGCCCCAAGAGAGCAGTGCAACTGCAAACGAAATTAGGCACTGAAACATGGATTTTCCAGAGGCACATGAAGCCTCTGACCACTTCTGAAAGTCAGCTACTTTATACTCATTTTTAAACTTTCAGAAGCTTAGCTTCAAGCATTAAATACACAACTTCCAAGGCTTTCTTTTTTCCCCACGTAAGAAATGCTTCCCAGTATTCTACTTTATTAGCAAAGAAATATTGAAAGGTTTTTTCGTCATTCTTCCACCCACTCCATAACTGGCAATAAAACTTCATTACGTATCATATATAAGCAATTCCTGTTAGATCTGACAGAATCTCTTTGATTTCCAGCAGCTATTTTAACACATTACTTTGTATAACTGAATTGAATTTCTTGATGAAACACAGTTTTCAAGTGAAAAAGCTTTGTAAGTTTTTGGTAAGAAAACAGATTCTATCTATGTAGATAATCTTTTATTTTAGCACAGAGAATCTAACTCAAGCTTTTAAAATGTGAATCTCCCTTAAAAAATAAGTCATCACTTCATGCAACCCATCTGTATCATTATTATAACAAACCAAAGCACCCAAATGAGAGTGAGAAATCTAAACATTGGGCACTGCTGCTCAGTATCTTTTAGGGAGAACACCACTTAAGATGGCAGCATACAAATTTCTCACAGATAAGAATTCTTACATAGAATCTTACAACAATTTAGTCAAGTTCACCATTAAATCTAATCCAAAGGCCACATCTACATGTGTTCTGAAGGCTGTCAGGGGTGGTGATTAAACTACTTCCCTGGGTAGCCTATTCCCATCCTTTTGATAAAGGAAGTTTTCCTAAAATCCAATCTCTAAATCTCTCCTGGTGCAACTTGAGGCTCTTTCCTCTTGTTCTGTCCCTTGCTACTTGGGAGAAGAGGCCAACCCCCACCTGGCTACAACCTCCTCTCAGGGAGTTGTAGAGAGTGGTGAGGTTCCCCTGAGCTCCTCCAGGCTAAACATCCCCAACTCCCTCAGCTGCTCCTCACGGGAGCTGTGCTCCAGAGCTTCTCTGGACACACTCTCAGCACCTCAATGTCTGTCTTGTACTGTGGGGTCCAGAACTGGACACAGCACTCGAGGTGTGACTTCACCAGTGCCGACTGCAGGCGAGCAATCATTGTCCTGGCCCTGCTGGCCACACCATTCCTGATACAGGCCAGGATGCCATTGGCTTTCCTGGCAACCTGGGCACGCTGGCTCGTGTTCAGCTGCTGTCAACCAGCACCCCCAGGACCTTTTCCACTGGGCCACTTTCCAGTCACTCTGCCCCAGCCATGGGGATGTTGTGACAACATCTATTAGCTGAAGAAACTGTCAGGTCATTACAGCAGCCTGGGCAAACTACAGTCGTTTCACACTGCTGAGCAAGAAAATTGCTCAAAACTTTCCTTCATTCTGTTGTGAAGAGTAGAAACAAGCACATACTGAGCAGTACACAGTCAGCCACTTGGTCTAATCAGCCACATGCCCTATGTTAAAGGAAATTTATGGAGGAGAATTGTTTCAAACAAATGACTCATTACTAGGTCTACTTATGAAGAGACTTGGGCAACAGAACACTTGGCAACTTTTTTTCCCCTCTTACCAAAAAGAAAAAGCTACATTTTAATGTCTAGAACTCCAACAATCCAACCCACAGAAACTTCTGCTGTCAAGTATGCATATGATGAAATTCTTTTCCTTTGACAGCACTTCAGTCTTGGAGTGTTCCCATTTCCTGTTACAACTGCACTGCTGATAAAGTTCACAATGAAAGCAATACTGCACTGAATATCAGCAGAAGCAGCCAAAAGAATTAATTATTCTGCAAATCTTACATTGAAAATTAATGATTGTAGTGTTCACCTGCTGCATATATTTCTGTTCCTGTTTGAAGTAAGCAGAGAGACTTCTTACTAGTTTTGTGGGGAGGCAGCATGTACAGTCTAAAAGTCTCACTGTAAAAAACCTGTAACTTGCAACAGTCTCAGTCTGCTCATCCCTCTGGCAACTTGTGCTTGGCTCCTACAGTCACACTGAACAATGTAAACTCTTTGTTTCACGGCCATTTAGCAGATATTTTTCATTTATCTGCCTTACCCAAACAAATTCTTCCAATAATTGAAAAATTTTTCTGACATTTCTCTAATCTTCCTTCACGTAATGAAATCTTTAAAGCAACTACTTTACATTATTTACAGAAGTTTGCTGTTATCAAAGAAATCTGATCTCACTTGAATTAGATCTGTAACACAGGAAGACTACTACTGTTTTCCTTCTATCATTCTCATTCACCTTATTGAAGTACTGAGCTCAGAAAGAAAAGGTACTTGGGAGTAGATCAGAACAAAACAGCAGTACTGCCTGACCCCAAGTTCTACGAAAGGTCAGTCCATGCAGACAGAGCCCCTGCGCAGAGCTCCTCTAACAGCGCAAGCCCAATGTTGTCTGTAACAAACTTACTAGAGAATGGCAACTGGAAAGTTCAACTTGGAAAAACTGCAGAGGGAAATTCTAGTCACATTCATGCATGCCACGTGCATTTCAATAGAAACATCCCAAACTGTAACCGTTAGGCTGGGATCATGATGCAGTTTAAGATGCCTGTCCACAGACAATTATTGTGGCATCTCAAGATACCAGTAAGAAGAGAAGGCAGTGAAAAACAGGTATATCAGTCTGTTTAAGACAGCAGGCAAGTCCTTTCTGGCATTTAATATAAATAAGGATGTCCTCTCGGAAATCAACTTCTTTAATGTGCACCTCTCAATTACATTTGCAAAGACTGGCAATCAAACACTGCCACTTTGGGTCATAGCAAAACATTACAACAAAAAAGTGCCTAAATGAAAACAAAAGGCACCAGATCCAAGCAAGATTACAGAAAAAATGAGTAGATTCTTCTTCATTAAAGAGATGAATCTCAATTTATTAACATGCTTTAATCAAACAGTATGAACTCATAAATCTGATGTATCTGATATTCTAACTGCAAAGTACATACTGGTTTTACAAGTCTCCAAAGTAAAAAGTTAATGAAATTCACATTGTACTATGCTAAAAAAAGAAAAAAGTCTGCCAGTTTTACCAACCTGCAGAATAGTTTTTGTGGGGGAAAAGAAGACAAAGTGGACTGACATAAAGTAGTAACACTGGACTCTTAAATATCATTAATATCAAAAGAGAGGAAAAAACCCCACTGTGACTTTAGTCTATATATAAATTTTAACAGAATGTTTGATCAGAACATCAGTATTTGCTTCTGAAAAGCAGAGAACTGATCCAAAAGGCTCCGATTCCAGCCAACAGCCCAGCCCAGCACGGTACCACTCCAGCTGCAGAGGCAGAGGCACCGTGGGCAGGGCTGTGAGTGACTCCAGCCGAGTCCCTGCACCCCCGTGCCTCGGATTCCGCAGCACAACCAGGAACCATTCTGTTCACTGAAAGCAAAACTCACACTGAAGAAAGGGCTTCAAAAGGCTGCTCACAAAACCTCAAGAATGCAGCCTAATAAGGTATTTTGTATTTCACATACAAAATCAAAGTTTTGTGGCCACAACGTGAACAAAACCAACGCAACTATGAAAAATAGTACTTTCAGTGGAGTTGCAGCCCTCGGGTGTGCTGCCTGTCATGTGGACACCTTGATCCGACACCCGTGAAGTGCTGCGGAGGGGCAGCAGCTGCCGTCCGGTCCATGATGCAGCGAGCAAGGCAAGCCTGACGCGTTATCCGGGAGCACCGCGCGGGCCGGGCTAGAACAGTGGCTGCTGGAGGCGAGGCCGCCTCGCCCTCACGGGCTGCCCAAACCCAGCATCGCCTCCCGTGCGCCAGCCCGCCGGCCTGCTCACACGGCGGCACAGCCTGGCGGCACCGCCCGGCCCGGCCCGGACAATTGTTTATTCCGGACCAACTCTTCCTCCAGACTTCCCGAATCCGGGAGCGGCAGCGCGGGGCCGGCGCACCTCACCGCTCCCGCGAGCCGCGGCGGAGCCCCGGCAGCGCCGCTGCTCGAGAGCGTCCCCGGGGCCGGGCGGAGAGCGCGGCGGGGCCGCCCCGGGAGCTCCCGGGCCGCTCCAGCGCGGCCCCACGGAGAGACGGCCCCGGGCCCACGGGCCGCCGCCGGGCCGAGTACCCCCCAGCCGGGCCGCGCCGCCCTTACCCGCAGGACGTGGTAGCCCTCGGTGCCGCCGCCGGGGATGTCGATGCTCTGCGAGGCGCCCATGGCCGCGATCGCGCCGCGACGGGGACGTGGCACCGCGCTGCCCCCGCCCGGCGCCAGGCGGGGCCCTACGGCGGCCGCGAGGGGCCCCACGGCGGCCGCGCTCTCGCGTCTGGGGCCGTGTCGCCCTCTGGCGGCCGAGGGCGGCGGTGCCATGTGCGGGGCGGAGGCACCCGACGGTGCCAGACAGGAAGAGTTAGTTAATTAATTAATTAACTATTGTTAGCTACGAATGAGGTACAGTAAGTGTATGCACAGAACATAAAGGGGGCAGGTCACACCTTATGCTGCCTTCTCTACTCCCACAGCTCTCTGGAGCTCCGAGCGCCGCTCCCCCTGCGAGGCCGAGCCGGTCGGGGCTGCGGGGCGGCGCCGGGGCCCGTCTGGGAGCGGGAGCTGGAGCGGGAGGAGTCGGGCACCGCTACAGAACGGATCGGGCCAGAAATGCTGCCCAGGGGCCGAATTTTGAGTTAACCCGTTTCAGGGCACGCACCGCCCGCACACTCCAGCGCGATAACGGGGCCGATCCTCGCTGCCGACATTGTCGCGACTCGCGGCGGCAGAGACCGGCTCGCCCAGCAATGGAACCCTGCCGGAGCCAGCGCCGTGCCTCGGTGCAGCTGCAGGAGCGGACGGTGGGTTATCAGGGAGCACCACGGATCTCTGCCAGATCGTCCCTCTCCGCGTTCTTTGTTCCTGGAAGGCTTTTTCACATCCTGCCCATGCAGACCAGAGCTGGTTCCGATCCCGCAGGCCTCCAGAGAGGTGACCTCTGTAAGGAATGCTGCTGTCAGCGGTCTTTTAGTGATGCAGGAGCACTATTTATTAGTGAACTGCAACACAGCGTTAAAGATTCTTAATAGAGCACGGAAAGGATATTCAGATTAGCATACTTCACTTCTTTTGGACTCATTTCCGTCTGTATTATCACAGTGCTTCACTGCTTAGTATTAAAAGCCTCTATGCACTGTGCTTGGGATTTACACCAGTGCTGCCTGCAGAGATGACCAACCCCAGTCCACCCTTGCCCACCAGCTCCCTGTGCTCAGCTGTTTCCCCTGGAGCAGTGTTTCTCCAGGCACTCTCGTCAGGCATGGCCAGTTCTGGACTCCATCTGCACACCAGTTCAGGCCTGTTTACCTCCCTACACAGTGTCTGTCCTCATCAGTACGAGAAGAAATCAACTCTAGGATATCCAGAGGTTGGAATTCAAAGTAAGAAGGCAAAAGGAATAACACATTAAAAAATTCAAGAATTTCTGTGCTCTTAATACAGTATGAAAAATTTGTTACTATGAGCTGATAACGTAAGTCAAAAAACGATATCATTATATCTATTCTGACTGCAATTCTGAGAGTGAAGTGTTATCAAAGGAGGAATGCCCTTCACATTTCCTAAAGGTGCTAGTGGTGAAACAAGGCAACAGATTTTGCAGCTTTTTGAATCTGCTCAGACATTACACCCTCTGAGAGCCAGTCAGTACCATTGCACCAGGAGTCAGTTGTCTTATTTTCACAGCAACAAAGAAATTCCATTTCCCTCTTCCTCAAGAGATCTGTAACAGCTTCATGCCTGCGTGTGATGAACTCAAAAATAGGCAGCCATGTTTTGTTCTAACCATCCACTAAGAAAAATATTAACTCTATCCAGACAAACCAGGGCAATCGCTCAAGTCAGCCCTTCACAGAAATGTGAACCTGGCCCCTCACTGGAGACATAAACTACACACATCACTGCAAGACCTGAAATCCTTTTCCTTAAGGACTTTTGCCTTACCACAGCATCTCAGCTTTTTATCAAAGTGCTGTCACCCTTTCTGGGCTAGTTCTCAGCAAAGAAAGAGGCTATCTGCAGTTGTCCATCAATTCCCATTATGGGCTGAACTGAAACACACAGGTTTATTTGGAGAAATATCTTTAAATTTGGTCCAATGTCCTATGGCAAAAGACTAGTCTGTACAGAACACCAAATAAACTTTAGAATCCCCTTAGATAAAAAAGACAAATCTTACCTAAGAAATAGGGAACAAGATTGCCTGAAAGTATCACTTAAGCTCTAATGACAACAAACCCCATTTGCAGAAATTAACTAACAGATATAACCTACCTGTTCTTTTACATTTGTATCTCAGCAGCTGCATTTCAAAAGTAATTAAAGTTAATGAGCTGTGCTTTATGGTGGAATCATGAAAACTTAATTGGAATAATTAGTTGTGAGATAGCAAGTGCATCTTCCTGGCTAACAACATGTCATCATTCGATAAGAATAGTAATGAATTTAATAAATAAAGCAGAGCCCTTCTAATATGTTAATAAAATAACAAAGTAGAAGGCACACATGTGCAAATGATGAATTATTAGCTTGGAGACTGCACACAGTTGTCTGAGGAAGATGGATGGGGAAGTGGCCTTCTTGAAACTGTCAGCTACAGCTGCTGGCTAAAATCCAGCTTGCAATAGATGAAGCAGCCACGCTGACCTTTGCAGAGGATGTGCTGCAAATGCTTCCAGCAGGGCCAGCATCCTTCTGCAGAGCAGGATGTGCAGTGGATCAAGAAAAGCAACTGTGCTTTCTTTTCCCTCCTTTAACACTTCTGTATTGTTGGTGCTGGACAAACAGGAATGAAAATGGACAGAAACCCAGGCATGTGTGGCAGGAAGGGAGCTGCAGTGAACAAATCAGTCTATTTGACCCAAATCACTTAGAGGCTAAGACAAGCAGAAAATTATGATTTATTGCAGAAACAGTCATAAGCTCAAACATAGACATGCACACCACAACAGAAGCTTCTGAGGCATTATTAAGAATCAGTAAATAGAATAATTTTAATTAATGGGTGCCTTTAAAATTAAATTGTGTAAATACTGTGAGTTATGGGAGGGCCTAAAGTAATAAAAGAGATTGTCCCAGTAAGCAAACACTGAAGGAAGGCTATAGTTTCAGGTGGAAATAGAGCAGCAGTGTGCAGTGATTAAGAAGAAGGGTCATAAGATAGCCCTTAGTTCTGTCCCCTAATCAATGTATGACCTTTTTCATTTCTGCTCTAAATGTATTGCCTGACATGAGGAACTGCAGTTCAGAATATCTGCTAGTTGACTTCAGTCCCAGCAGAGCAGGACTGGGCTTGGTAGGAGCCATAAAGAGTCTGATGTATGTCTAAGATCAGCTCATATGTTAGCAGTGCCCAAGATTTTACCTCCTTTGCAAGCACACAGGGAACAACCTGCTGCTACTTGGAAGACATCCACCTGGCTGTGCACCCACAACACTTAGAACTTCACATTAACAGAAGGCCTAAAGCACAGACCCTTCAGCTCTACAAAAACAAAAATGTAGCTCTAGCTTGCACAAGTGGCTGGTAGAAGCCTGCTGACACAGAGAAGCCATACACCCATCCATTGGCTGCAGTTCTCACCCCATGGTGTTAGACTTTGGAGATTAGGAGCAGTAGGTGCTTTGGAACTGAGGCGATCTGAGAAGAAATAAGTGAGGTAGCAATGCTCAGCACGCGTCAGGGGGTGTGGGACTGAACCTGTTCTTGACCTGCTGCTGGGAACAGCTGTGAAAGGATCAGACCATGTGTAAATGCAAAGAGAAATTAACAGTGAAACACTTTGAATGGAAGCCAAGCATTAGTGAACCTCTGACCAAACAAGCCCCTGAAACTCTGCAGGTTATGGTTAAATACTGTGGTCTGATGCTCTGGAAGTTAATTAAGTACAGAAGTAATGTGGGGCTTTTGTAAAGCTGGTTTCATGGTCATAGTTGCTATGCAGCAAAACAGGAAATGAAATGCAGGGGAGGAAGGCACTAGCTGGACAAATTGCTCTTAGGCATAGTTTTCCCAGTGAGAATGCTGCAGGGCTGGTTCTCCCCTGGTTCTCCACAAGGCACAAAAGATCATGCCAAACTCAAAAAGCCTCGTCTTGACCACTTGGCATTTTTTACCACTATAAATATCTATCAATTTCCATTGCATTATGGCTGATTTACACTAATGCATAAAGGAGGGGAAGCAGTTTCACTGAGACCACTAGGAGTGACTTGTATCCAGCAAGGAAGGAGCTGGAGCTCATAAGCCTTCAGTTGAAAACTCCAAATTGGTGCTACTGCAATCTTCTTCTGAAGTGGGAGGGAAGGGCCACAGTGTCTCAGGATCAGCCCTGGCACACTGCATCTCTGCAAGGGGAGTGCTCTGTGGCAGATACCTGCCAGAAGTGCTCTCTGCTTTCTCCCCAGAGCTCCCAGCATGGGCACGTGTTGGAGCTGTGGTCGGTGTTGTCATGCTCTGGTTATTATCAGGAACAGTTCCTCTTGCTGCTGTAATTTGCACCAAGGATTGCAGATGCCATCGACAGATCAGAGAATTGTAAAGGTAATCTACAGCTCTCTTCCCGAAGTCAGTTGAGACCAGAATCAAGGCTTTTGTTTCAGAAACCAGAAACTCAGCAAAACTAATTTGTGGAGGTTCTATTAATAGGACACAGGAAATTAACTAAAGCCTTCATTACTTTAACTCGTAAAAGTGATTGACTTGGCTGTAACACAGTTAAACTCTGCCTGTCTTCCCAAAGCTGCTGAAGACCCAGTAACTCTGAGAGACACTGGTAAGTAGTTTTCACACAGATCTGAGGCACAGCTTTGACTATTAAAGATATTGTAGCCATAGGTTTCTGAATGGCTTCTTATACAATTTTATTTGCTACAGGGGTTTCATCTGAGACTTTAAGACTGATTAAGCTCAAAAACAGACACTTTCTGCTCCTATAAAGCTTTGAAAATGTGTGGCTGAATATTGTAATGGGCTTAGTAAAATCAATGTCCTTGCTTCCCTGCCTCCATAATGACTTTAAACTTGCAATCCTAACTCTAGCTTGTTGTCTCATTTCATATAGACATCAGCCCCCAAATTCTGGCCTGAAGCATAGTGTTAAGAATTTTTACAGAGTGTATGATGAAAAGGAGGCATAATGGAGGAGAATAACCTTTAAATAGAGGTATTCACAGTAAAAGATGCACTGCTGAATGGTTAAGAGAGGGCAAGAGTTTATGACAAATGTCAGAATGTTTCAAAGATTCACTTGATTATTAACCAGGAAATAACACAATGTACGTGAAATCACTGCTCAAAAAGAAAAGGAGTCTCTTTAAACTATATTGAGCTGAAAACAGGGTTCATTATAGAAACACAGATAGAATCTTAATTATAGAAGCAATTTCACAGACTAAGGTTCTGGCCACCCAATTTAGGAATTACAATGCAAGTATTTAAGAGGCTTAATATGCCTGCTACTATTCAGCTGCAGATAGCAGCTGGCTTTGGGAGTACTGCAGCTAGGGATGTTGCGAAAAAGGTTCATAATGAAGGATTAATTAAGTAATTTCCAACCAATTCATTACATGATTCTTACATGCGTTGTCAATCATTTTTGACCCAAGTGGTTAGCCTAAAATCTGGAGTCTCAGAAACTGCTTATTCTAAGAGACTTTTTTGATAGTCAAGCATTTGCTGCTGCACTCTTATTTACCAAGGATGTGTTAAATCCTGTTTTCTTAAATACAACAAATCAAATGAGAAATTTTTTCCCTCACAGAATCCATTCTGCAGTGTCTTGGGTGTTCAGTACTTTGTGTAGTGATGTGTAGTATTTCAGCTTTAGTTCTAAAAAGCACTTTAAATTCTTTTATCTTGAATTAAAAAGTCAGCTCTACATTTTGCTTCATCTACAATTTCTCTAGGGCCCTTTATCTAAAGTTCAGAATGAAACATTAATGACAGATGTTGGTCTATGTAAAAACCCCCAAAACAAAACAAAACATTTACTTTGGAGTTTCCCAACTCTAATTTTGTGGTTTAAGATAAAAAAGCAGTAAGACAGGAAAGCAAATGTACACCTTGACAGTACTATCAAACTGCCAGAGTCTACTGAGGGATGTGCAGAACAGCTGTTGATGAAGACTCTTCTAGAAGAAATCAGTGCTGGAGAAAGTCTTACACTAAAAACCCCCTGTATTTAAAAATGGGTCATATATTAAATTCTTTAGTGTCCTGTCCTGAGCAGGGTCCCATGTATTGAAGCTGTCACAAAGGTCCTTCCTGGAAAAAATCCAGATCTTTTCTATAGGCTTTACAGAGTTATTGCTAACATGTTGAACATTAAAAAGAGAAATTACACTTGGCTTGACAGATTTGACCAGGCAGAAATGCCAAATATAATTCTTGAATATCATGGATAAAAGAAATCCCTGTGATGGCTTCATCCACAGTATTTGATTTTATGGCTTTGGCCTTCATAGATTTGGTTGTCAGAGTACAGGAACTGTTCTAAAAGCTGTAAGAAACAGAAACTGCCCTCGTACCAAGCTCAGTTACCAGAGAGCTGCCTCTCTCAGAAGCTCTGTCATTTTCTTGTATATCCCTAAATCCAGAACAGGGACCTTCTGAAACCAGGCAGTCTATGGACACTGCCTTGTGCTTCACATGTGCTATTCCTGGGCTACTCCTCTTTTGGCTCACCTGCAACATGTGCAGAGGGTGAAAGAAGAAGAAATACAAAGGTCTTAGAAGGTCCTTCTTTAGAGAAAGAAGGAATAAAACAAACATTATCACAGGGAATTTGATATAAACAGGACAAATACTGCACTCAGCCTCTGACACAGGGATGATCTGACCCCATAGGCTGTACACATTCACAATACTCCTCTTTCCTGCCCATAGAGCTGCAGCTCCCTGCCAGCCCTCCTAAGTGCATTCATTAGTCACAGAAGGGCACATTCCTCCATCTTACAGACAGCTACAAACTAAGCACCATTAGCCTCTTTCCAGCCATGCTCAAAGCAATACATTGCTGGCTCAGAGAAAGCTCAATCTGCTTTAGCCTCAGGAAAAAGCCCTTTTAGTCTTTGTTATATTTCTGAATTGTTTTCATCCTGACATGTAATATGAAAGGTTCCACAATTATGCATTTCTCAAGTTATTTTTAATCCCTTCTTCAGAAAAAAACCCCAACAAAACCCCCCAACAAAACCAACATTCAATTCCCTGTCCTTTATCTTTTCTTGCCCTGCAAAGTCTTTTGTGATTAATTTTCTTCTGCCTCAATAGCAGATAACTTCTTTTCCTGCAAGTCTTAAGGAGAAGGATTCTGTCTTCCACAACAAGGAAATGTATTTTTTGAGCTTCTGCTGCTATTTATCACATCCCTGAGAAAGCAGGAGGTCTCTCTTGGGTCCTTGTGAACATTTTTTATTTTGAGATTAGGCTTGGGAGCTTGACTACAAGAAAATAAACTGGTGATGTAATACATGCCATGGGAGTGGCATGTATTATAATAATGGCCTTAAAATCCTAGGAAGAATACTACTGGGTAGAATTATTCTGTAGGTGGAGTTTGTTAAAGCCAGATGACCGTTCTCTTAATGACCTCTTGCTGGAGGGAGCAAATAAAATTAAGAGAAAAATCCTAGGATATAATCAGATCCTATAAGCCTAGCCAGAAAGCAGTGTCAACCCAATGCAGCACCCTACCTTTCTCCAAAAAAAAATTGCAGTTTCTGTCCTCTCACATGTACTAATGAGAGCAGCAAGAAGCTGGTGTTTAGGTTAATCCTTCCTTTGCTGGCTATATGAGTGTTCTTGGCACCACTTCCAAAGAGGAAATGCTAAAGGACTTCCTGGATGAATTTGCAAAACCAACGAATTTCAGCAAGAGACAAAGTGCCAGTAATCATTTTCACAGTTACCTTGATATGCTAAACTAGGTTAAAAAAGAACAGTTAAAGAACAGTTTCTGATGAGAATCACTGTCCCTGGACAAGCATCTGTTTGATGTGGTTTCCATTTCACTGCAGGCAGATGGAGCTCTCCCTGCTTTCTGCAGTGTCCCGAAGGCAGGAGCTGAGGGTGTCACCCATGTGTTGAGCTTAAGCATCAAACGAGCGGTTTGTCATCTGAAATCACTGCACTGAAAGCCAAATGACACAGAACAACAATGCTTTTCCATGCTGCTGACAAGAATGATTCAATGGTCCTTGCTAATGCCACCTGATCAGATTCATTTCTCAGCAAGCACAAAGTTTGGGAAACAAGAGCTGGTGAGCCCAGCTGGATGTGCTGGAATATCTTTTATTTATTTTGAGATGGGATTTGCAGGTGTCAGTGCAAGGTGATATAGTAGCACTTGGAAAGACCCAGCCAATTTCTGGAGCTGCCCCTTTATTCCTGCTGGCACTGACTCCTCCTCTGGCTGTTCTGGGTTGATCACAACTAGAGCCAAGGGGTTTGAGTCCTGCAATATCTCCATGAGTGCTTAGACCAGTGATTATGCTATAACACACTGCAAGAGTGTGGTGTTATTCACAAAAATGATTGAACCTTAACCAGGAGGCCGGCCTTCCTTCCTTCCTTCCTTCCTTCCTTCCTTCCTTCCTTCCTTCCTTCCTTCCTTCCTTCCTTCCTTCCTTTCTTCCTTTCTTCCTTCCAGATAGCATGGGAGTGGGACATTAGAGAGAAGTGATATACAAAGCATTAGCAAGGACTTTTCAGAGATGTTTCTGGAAGATGCTTTATTTGTTTTCAGGGACAGACATCACCTACCAAGTGTATTTCTTTGAGTGTCTCTTCTTGTTATGGTGTCAGACTCAGTGAACTGTGGAATGTTGCATGGGGCTTTTAACTCCCAACACAAACTTGGATGTTGTCCTAAGCCCAGACACTGCTGGAGCAGGGATTTGGGCCAAGAAGCTGCTAAGCAAAGCAACATCAAGGATGGAAAGAGTTAAATGGCTGAAGAAAATTGAGAACAGATGATCATTTGAAATTTTTCCTACTTAAGTCAGCATGGAGGGGGAAAATTGCGGTCACCATAAAGAGACCAACAAACAGAAGCACAGAGGAAATTGCTGCGGCCAAGAAACGAGCAGAGGAAAGGCAGTTTACCCACTGGTTTTGGTGGAAGCCACAGAACTGCTTAGAAAAGGAACATAGGAGTGCTGCAAGAGCCAGAAATTGCAGGCTGAGACCCAGATCCAGCAGGAGCTGAAAGAGGCACAGGCTGACAGGTACAGGCTGTCACCTACAGGAAATTCTCAGAGGAAAGTCTTGAGGTGAGATCTGTCCTCACCTACACACCTGTGTGTCAGTTTTGCTGCCCTGGCCTTCTCTCCAACTGCTGCTTCTCTTCAAAGACCACTGAAAGCCCAGTGGGAAACAGGAAATCTACTGAATGGGAGCTATTGACACAAGCTTTAGAGTTGTATTTTTATATTAGAACATCAAAGTCAGCAGGTCTATTTCCAATATGTCTCCATTTTGTGCAAGCCCATTTTGTCTTTTAAAATATACAATGTAATATTTGTAGGGGGTTTATAGCTCATTTCAGTTTAACCTTGTTTTATCTCCTTATACCCTCCTTGGTAAAACTGGCTACTCCCTTTTGCTCAATCTTTAAAATGTCCCTTACAGAGAGACTAAGCTGGGAAAATGTGAACTGGAAAATAGCAATTTTTAAGTCTGACCAGTGCGAAATGCAGCCAGCATGCAAAATTTCATAGACATCTTGGAACAGTGACTCTTATTTGTTACAGTTGTTTCTTTTATTTTTTTTAATACGCAACTCATGACCTAACTTTATCATAATGAGAAACAGATATCAAAGAGCTTCTAAATTAATTACTGTAATATGGGTAACAGTTTAGATAATCCCACTCAGTTAAAAAGCAAACAAACAAAAGGAAAACACAAGTTAGTTTCTAGTTGCCTTAAAAAGCTATGATTGCAAATTGTTTAGTGCAAAGTGTCAGCAAAGCTGTTGAAACGGATCAAAACACAACTACTTTAAGAACACTGGCACAATTTTAGAAGACTGTCTCAGTCAATACGAGTCATTCATGAAGAAGGCCAAGCACATCAGGCACAGAGGACCCCATTTCCTACCTCTTCAGTATTTTCTCTGTTCTTAGGGAAACCTCTGACTCTGTAAGAGTTTTCTAATGGTTAACCCTCATAAAAATATTAAGATGATTATGGTGAATGATTTTATTTCTCCACTGTAAATACACAATACAGTTCTTTATCACCTGTGAGATATTTCCAGCATGTTTAGTATTATATTTGTTCAGGCCATATAAATATACAAGATGAATAGATCTAAGTCTTGAAATTTGATTCTTCTGATGTCTGAAAAGGAGATGAAAATATTTGGTCTCCTTTTACACTGGATCTCTGCTTGTTTGGTTAGGATTGGGAGATTTTTGTTTGTTTGTTTGGGGGGGGGGGATTGTTTTGTTTTGTTTTGTTTTTTGTAAGTCTCTAGATTTTGAGGTAGTTTAGATTTTATGACTTTACTAGTCAGGTCTCCCTCCTAACTGCAAGTGGAATAACCTACTCTCACTTCCAGGTATGTGCTTAGGCTTCACCATCACATACAGAAGGAAAATAGGAGACACCAGATATCAGATTCATCCTCATTCTTCATCCTTAGAGATATTAAAAAGAAATCTGGACATGATCCTGAATAGGGAACTTGGACAATATAATCAGAGTATTCACAGAGGAATTACAGTGCCCACCATTCTTATACCATTATGTGCAGCTGTACCACAGCAGCAAAGTCTGGCAGGTTAGACTTGTTGGATGTTCAACCATGAAATATGACCCTGGAACTGTAGCTGGAAACCAAGGTGCAGGCTGACAGAAGGATGCAGAGCATCTTTTGTGATCACCCTGACCTTATTTTTCCCTAAATTACTTTTTTCTTCTACTATGGTCACATCCCTTTTAGAACCAGGGCAGTACACCTGGTTCTAGTTCATTCAGTTCCACCTTAATTTTGCTTTGTGTAACTGCACTAAAATTCAGTGGTGAAGTCACTTTTTTTTATGTTAAGATCTAAATCACCTCCTTATTTATGCTGTTAGGTCCTGATCTGTTAGAGAGCCATCAACAGATTGCAACGCAGCTGCATAAATTAGGAATGTAATTTGTTAAGAGTTTCCTGTTTTGTTGTTGTTTTCAAATAGCAAACCAACTCAATCCCAGGAATTACAGTCAACTGCAAAACAATTGCAACCATTACTGAACCAGCTAAAAGCAGTTCAACAGCTGCATCTTATAAAATGTCACCAAGTCCAGAGACTTACAAATAATACAGGCTCATAAAACTAACTACAATTACAATGTGGCATATAGAGCATGAAGAAATACAAAAGAAATTATAAAGATCTAAAATTTATAAGGTAGTTTAAAAGCTATTTGTAGGATGTAGAGTAAAACAAAAGAAAGAAAAACCTAAATATGCTGGGTAAAATATTTCTAACATTTTACATTTTTTATATTTATGTTTTAGATCTATTATTCTGTATTTTTTCTTTGTTTCTTATATAATAACTGATCAGGATGTTTGGTCTGATGCAGAGATATACCTCCAGTTCTCCATGAGAAGATTCTGCATAACTTGCTACATAAAAGCTTTTCAAACAGTAATTGATTTCTTAAAAAGATAGCCAAAGTCTGAATGTGACTTGGTTTTAGTGGACAAGAACCTACCAAATCACATCTCTTATTCACAACTAGACATAAAAGCCTGATTTTACAGTGTAATAGGGAAATGGGCCTCAATTTTTCTAAATCCATGATATTCTTTGTTGTAACTGCTGAACAGCTGCTCAAATTGCTGAATCTGCATTTCAGAGAGCACATCAGACTCAAAGCACATAGAGTAATCTGTTAGCTCAAATGACTTGCTTCTACAAGTCTGTTTCTATGCAGTCTATTTCTCACTGCTTAACTTTGCCCTTTGCCATTTCAATTTATTTTAGTAATGAGACTTGTGTTTTTTAGCCTAGGAAACCAATACATAATTTGACAGACATCAAGACAGAAGAACAACATTAGAAAATTAACCTGATTTAACACAGATTAACAAAAGTAAACAAAGTGGGTAGAAGAAAGTTTTACCTCTCTACACAATTTCTCTTAGTACCCTTTGCTGAGTGATGTAGATGGTAAAAAAGTTTTCTAGTGCCTGTGGATGTAATGAAAAAATATTACCACCAGAAGAACCTTATGCATCTAAAATGATATAATTAAGCAATTAGGACTGGTAGATATTCATCTACATTTCTATGTATTCCTACAAAATAACATACTCTATGTTGGTGTCTATTTCAAACCCTATGCCATGAGCATCACTTAAGTGGTATCAAATTATTTCTTGGCTTCTTCTGATGTTTTACCACTTTGTAAATTATTCAGCCAGAAGTGTGCTGTACATTTCCTTTTTGCCTGCTGGACAATTTTACTATTTTGAAATCAGCCCTGTATGACTGTTCTTTGGTGTTCCAGTTCTCTTTCCCTTTTCATTTGTGCCCAAGAAACCCTGGTGCTTTGTTTTCTCATGTTAGAACAACCTCACAATCTGGTCTTCCACTCAAAGATCGGCATAAGAGGCTGGTTTGGTAGCCTGGCACAGAAGCTTTCCTTGTACACTCTCTCTCCCCTAAGCACACATTTGAAAGGATCTATTGATCCATTCATTGGAAGGATGAGAAATATGGAATGCTAGGAAGACAGATGATATATAAAACATTATTTACTTCTCAAAATTTTGCAGATGTCCTGTATTTGCAGAATAATTTGCTGTTGCAAGCCTAAAGGTACACACTTGTATATGAATGGTGCCTTTTTAGAAATTACCGAGGTAGATAGATGAATTAGTAGCTCACTACATAAACCCTAAACTGAGGACATGGTCCCAAGTAAGGGCCCTATGTTTGTTGAAGCTCTTTTAACTAAATGTATTTGCTAAAAGATGAGAGGGGAAGAGGCATTCCTGTTGCAAATTCAAGCCAGGTACATTTTCCTGAGAATCCAACCAAGTCTCTATAGTGTAATCCAGTGATTTCAGTTCCATCTTTTGACCACTTTGCCAGCTTAATGGAGACAGCTCTAGTCTGAGCTATGGAATAAATGAGAGAGCCTTCAAACCCCCCTGAGAACCTCTATTCCACCTCTGGCCTGCTTCCAGTACAGCAGTAATTGTACAATTATAGCAGCATTATATATAGAAAATTAACATGAGTTCTTAAGTCGTTCAACAATAGCTAAGCATAATTATTTACACTCTAGTCACAGGATTTCTGAGAGGGAAAAAAAACCCTAGGCTTTTAGGGAAGGAAAATTGTAGCAATTACTGGCCTAGTAGCTCTTTTTAAAGTACTGTTGATGTATTTGAAAAGCAGAAATTTTTTTAACTCCTTTAACCTGCAACACGAGCTCTGACGCTGCCATCAGTCTGCACACACTCACTTCAGGAAGCAGAGGGAGCTGTCTGATGGCAATTACAGTTCTCACTGCCAGGGAGCCAGGTCACAATTAGCAATCTGGGACTTCACGTCATAGCTTGCAAAAAGACAGGCCTTGTATGCTTGGGAAGACAAAAGAAGACGCATTGCATTGTACTGTAAGATAAAGCTGGTATTTAATTTACACCTACAGAATAATTACATTTGCTATGACTGAGTAAAAACAGCAACAACTACTCACTGATATGGGGTATTTACAGCAGGGAAACTAAACTTGATTCTTTTGTAGTGGGAAAAACCCCCCACACCTCTTCCTGAAAAACTGTAGACTAATGGTGATCAAAACGGGATGAAGAAATATAGCATCCCTGAAACATAAGAGTCAGGTACAAGTAATAAACTTCTAAAATGCAACCAAGATGAGTGAACACAGTGAATTATTGTAGCAGCACACCTACTGGCAAATTAAAACAGTGAGTTATTAAGAGTCGCGGTTACAACGAATTTGCAAAAGTCATTTTTTTCCACAAGTAGGAAATCCTGCTGTAATCAAAACAACTGTGGTCCTTTGGTTCAGCACTGTTAAACCCAGCAGATGGAGATCTCATCCCGCTGCCCAGTGAAGCTGTACGCCTTGAGATAATGGAGAGCTGTGCCAGTGTGTTTAGTGATGGCCAGTGCTGTGTGTGTGGCAGGAGAGTGAATCACCTGAGAGAGACAGGCAATAAGGGCCTTGTCTTCAGAGGGGGCTCACAGCCAGAAAATGCAGCAAGGAACCATAAAAAGCCTCGAACTAATGGAAATAAAGACTTTATCTAGTGGCAAGGCTGGCTGTATACCCACAAGAACAAATGTCAGTCTTACCCTGTGGGCAACCTTCCCAAAAGTAAAGGAAGAAGCTTAATTGAGATTAATGGCCTTTTATCTGAGGCCCATGGGAAGTCCTAATAAGGCAATGTGTTAAACAGTGAATGTGATTTATAATACATGCAAACTTTAGAAGATATAAATAGCTTATGACACTGAATGAGAAATGTCTTACGCCTTTCTCACTTTGCTTTTTAGAGACACTTTCACCTGTTGAGTTTAAATTAGCATTCAAGTTTCTATTTTTTGGAAGGCCAACATGCCTGCTTTGTGCACCAGCAAAACTGGAACTCTTCATGATGTCACACTGAGCAGACACTGCTTCAAACCAGCTTACACTGTAGTCACACATTATAGACTTCTATAATCTAAGCTAAAGTAATTCCACTTACATGTCTTGATTTTGCTTGTAGTGACATTCTTTCTAGGTTTTCTTGAATGTTAAAATTAGTTTTCTTCCACTTCCTATCATCTGCATTGATCTTTCATATTTGTGCTCACACAGTCCTGACACAGCAGCTTTCCACAAACAACAAGGCCAAAAATTTTCATACAGTAATTCCTGCACCTAAGCAGCTGTTCTTAGATAAACCAGACTGGTATCCTGTTAAAAGGTGTGTAATTTGAGAATTTCACATTATAGAGATTTAATAATTTATATAAATATCTAAAACACACACATACTTTCAAAGGTAAGGGAAAATAATTTACTGTTTCCTTCACTATATACTTAATATTACACTTCAACTGTCCTAAAAAGTACTACACAAAACAGTCATCATCGTGCAAAACTTAATTTTTCTGATACACACTGAGTATGTAAAGGCTTGTACATGTTCTTCTCATTTATACCAAGAAATATAAATACAATCACAAGTGCACATATCAAGTATACTTATCCAATCTGAAATAATTACATTCAGGTTCTGAACAGAGTTATAAATAGCAGAAGTAACCCAAGGGCTGTAATATTTTATCTTCAGCTTTTTCTGTTATTACCATTAATAAACAATGTTCCATTTTTCCTCAGTAGATAGATCTGTGAGAGCAGAGAACCAGAACTTTTCTCTGTCTTTACCAGGTCTACTTAAAATCATCTTACCTTTTCTTCTAATCAAAATTTTAAGTTTGCTTTGTCCAAAAAGTCTGATTCTTTCAAATGCTCTAATGAAACACAAATCCTTCTGTGTTTTGCAGCCGTCCTTCCTTTTATGCTTTACTTGCAGCAGTGCTTGCATCTTCTCATCTCCACTTTGCTGCTCTTGAGTGAACAGTATTCCCAATTCATGTATCATCACCCTCAGCATAACTGTCTCAACTTGCAAATGATAAAACATTACAGAAGAAATTCAGGCAGGTGTAATTGTGTTGACCACAGAGAGCTGTATCAACTACAAACAGACTTGTTGTGGTCCTAACATTTTACTGAACCGTCTGTGTGTCAGCTGAACATTCCTTAATACTCACACCATACAATCATCTTCCATAATTTTTGGTACTTTATGGCATTTGTATGCTACAGTAATGGATTTTGTATGTATTTTTCTCATTACTAGTTTGCTTCATAAAATATTTAACTTGGAAATAAAACTTTTCTTAAGAAAACTCATCCTACTTGAAGGATGCTCATCCTACTCTAACGCAATCAAAATCAAATTTCCTTTATACTGTTAAAATCAATGACAGTTCTGTGGATAATGCATAGAGCAGCAATTAATCAGAATTTATCTATACCATGAAAAAGAGAATTTTATACTTCATGAATTCAAAATGTACTCTTATTTTTCAATATATTTGGTACAAAAAAAAAACCCTAAAATGATTTTATCTCCTACAAGAGAATGGTGGGTTACCCCAAAATATGGTCTAGAATCCAAGACTTTAAAGCACATTTTTCATATTATACACAGCAGTAAGATCTCAACAATCCTGTCCAAACTGACCAAGGTTCTGTGCTTGTGGTTCTTCCTCAGTCTCTGTTGGTACAAGCTCACATTCAATCCACAATTAAAATTAAATAGTTGCCTTAGCATTTGCCTTAGTATTTTTAAGGTGAGGGATAATGTTGCATGGCTTTTGTCTCATATTCTTAAGGAAACAAAAGATCTCACAAAAATTATATGAGACAAATCAGTCATTTTCAAGATAAAGTTTTATTGAAAAATTAAAACTGCATTGCATAACTTCTTTATAACTTCAACATTTCTTAACCACAAAACAGAGATTCTGTTTAAAAAATCTCTTTATATTTGTTACCATTCAAAAAACAGATTGAGCTTACTCCATGATAATTTTAAAATTCTGGATTATTTCCAAGGCCCCTGGTTCTGGCTGTCTGCTGTGAATGGTATAATCTCTCTTCTCTAAAAATTACTTTTAATAATACAATCAGAATTTTTCTCATTCAAAATCAACAGCTACTCTTGATTTTTATCCAGTGGTCAGTCTTTTCCAAATAAGTTGTATCAGTTAATAAGCACTGCAGCTACCTGTTCAGCTAAGATTTTGCCTATTGTTTAATTGATTTGAATTCAGCCATGCAAAGTTACAGTGATTGTCCATGTGATTTTAAAGGCAAAATTGCTACCTTAGAGTAAATTTTAAACCTCAGAAAAACAGAGTTGCTCACCTGGAATTGGAATGCTTTGCATTAGTCAATACTTCAGTATATCCATACATCCTAATGTGTCACAGTCAATAGTATATGGATTAAAAAGAAGGAAAATTCCAGGTAGGCATTAGTCTGAGAAGCTGTGGCATATTACTCAGATGGAAATGACCTAATAAGAAAACAGATGAGTTTTCTCACTAATGACTGTAACTGCTCTGTTAAAATCAGCTAACCAAGCCAGAAATTAATATGAGCACAGCGCCTGTTGAACACAATATAGGTAATAGGAAAACACCCCAGAATCTGATATTAGAATTAAAGCTTTGCAAAAATCTAATTGCGGTCATCTGTGTCAAGACACAGCACTGCAGAAAAGCAAGATAAATGCAGAGGGCAGGAAGAGAAATATAAGCCCTCTGTCTTTAGAAACAACACCTATGCATTAACTGTCTCATTTCCAAAGCAAGCAGGAGGAGCTTCATTATTCCCACCTAGCTGCAAACCATCAATGGCAATAGGAAGATACTTTGATACTTTTGACCTTCAAAACACAAGACACTCCATTAAATGAAGAAGCAGAAATTTTAGTGTGCAAAACATTATATATGCATTGCAGAGCTCTAGATCTGTTTCTGACTACATCACAGAACTGTCAGGGGCTTGCTGGATGAATGCCAGCCAGCTGTATTATGGTCAGTCCTACAGCTTCAGGATCAGGATGAAGATGATTCTCTGATGATAAACCTGGTTTAAATGCTTGAAGAGGATTTAATATCTCAGATACATTAAATTATTACTAGAATATTGAGATGGTGGTCTGCATACAAGGCTCATGAGGTTAAAATATTAAGGTTAGAGGACTGAGAGTTAGAGCTTTAGTAATACTGTTATTGACAAGGGAGGTGGAGGAAATCTGAAATTCCCACCTAAGAATTGGTGGAAATCATAAGAACCGTGGTGCTTGTGTGGAAGACATAAAATCCTCTAGTGTAGCTAAGTCACCAGTTGCATGTCTTTGGATTAATTATATTAGTTCATATTGTTTCTCTTAAACAAGAAGGACTGAAAGAAATTTTTCAATCTTCTGTAGCTGCCCTTTGAATAAAGTAAAACTGACTGAGACTAGATTTCAGACAGAAGTCTGAAATAAAAATGTGACATGTGCTTCTTCAAAAGAAACTTCTTTCTGTGCTCTAAGAACAGCTATCAATGAGAGGTCCTCTAGTTTTGATGAATAGCTGGTGTCTATAAAGAATGGCATTTAATATTATGGAAGTTAGTACTGAAGTCAATGTTCATGCCAGCTACTTCTGTACTGCAGGCCTCAGGCCATACAGCATGGATGTTTACATCAGGAAATGTCAACTACTGAATACACAGTAATACAGTAGGGTTATCATTGAGGAAGATTGAGGTTTAAGATCAAGAAGGCAAGAAACCAGCTACACTGTCTTGAAAAAAATCTACTGAAAGAAATACTGTAATTGGTAAGAATACTAGGGGGTTTAATGACATAAAGTAACAATGCACATCTATTTTGAAAGTCATACTCATAAATCTAAAGGTCAGTGACAAACTTACAATAATTTTTAGATTCAGCTCAATTTGAAGAAAATATTTTACAGAATGTTATGAAAGAGGAACAAGCAAAAGCCCCATGAAAAGCTGGCAAGGCTGTTCTCTACGATTCAGTAATGTAAATGTAACAGCTTCTTTCTTCTCCCTGCTAACACAGCCACAAATGGGACACACCATCCTCAAAGACAGCCAGTGGGACCTGCAGGATGGAAATCTCTCTGGCTGTGGTGTCCTTCAGCATGGCTGACAGGGGCCAAAGGGACTGCAAAGACTGCCCAGCATGACTGTATTTCACTGGAAGTTTCTAAAATAATTCAGTTTTATTACTGAGGTGGAGGGGAGGGAGAAAAAGCAATTAATTACTGACTTGCACAGAACCATGTATGAAAACACTTGAAATTAGCATATTCAATTTATCACCATGACACTAACTCAGTGAACAGAGGATTATTGAATCTCCATTTTGTTCCACTACTCTGTTTCCAGTATGGACTTTTCCACTCAGTAATATTGATTATCTAATGATTAAAATTGATCAAGCTGCAGATGAATCTGGTGTCTATACTTTGAAAAGCCTAAGCAGTTGAAATTATTGGGACAAGCTAGCTGTATTGAAAGATAGTGAGATTACTTTTGGTTTTATTTTGTAAGCTCCAGACAGTAGATTCCATTTCACTAAAAGAATGATGCTGGTTAAAACTCCCACAGAATTTAGTTAAAATGCTCACAGAGGTCAGTCCTGAAATAAAACTCAAAAACAGGGGCCTTGGTTAGCAATCAATATTCACTAGAAAAACATTCAGAACACTGAACAGTCTGACATTACAATTAATAGAACTGAAATTTCTAATAATTCTAATAGATTAAAGGGATTCCATAATTTGATAGTCTATACACAATGTTAGAATTCCTTATCTTCAGTAAAATTATCTGTAGGTTATTACTTTAAGGGCACTAGGATTTAAAGGAAAGTGTCGACTAATATTTTTGTATTTTTTCTTTGGCTCACAAAGACACTGAAATACCATAAACATTATTTAGAACTTCAATAATATATAAATAGGTTACATTACAAACGGAAGAAAATACAAGACAACTCTTCAGCATGGTAAATCTCTGCATATAAATAAGCAAATATTTCAGATACCTACAATTAAACAGTTATCTTGCTGTAAAACTATTACATTTAAATCCTTTTACACAAAGTCATTTAACAATAATATACACAATCTACACAAATTAACCTCTAAAAATACAGCAATAATATACCTGTTACAATGACTCTGCTACTGCCATCCCCTGATTTGACACTAAAGGGCAAGTACAACTATTTTACTCAAAGGTGCTCTCAGAGATTGCTGTTTTGTATGTGAGAAAAGCACCAACAATAAGTTCTAATACTGTTATACATTTTCTTTAGCTCCTAAGAATCTACATTTTAGAAATGTTTCTATATGTCTATTTCTGTCTGGCAGAAAAACTTGTAGCACATTATCCACATCAAAGTTGTTGAAGGAAAAGTTAATTTTCTTAAAGTGGAAAACATGCTGTGGCTTAGATCTAAGTTTATAACCACTTTATATATATATATGTATGTATATATAATTATATATATATATTTATTTATACTGTACATATATACTGTGCAGAATTCTTAATTTGCTATTTTAATACTTATTAATTTTCCGCTGTCTACAATAAACAAGACCAATGTAAGAGTCAATAGTACTTCAACTTCAAGATAACACATTTTCCCTCAATAATATGATCTACCAACACATACATATTTCAGAGCCTATAGTTGTTTTGTTTAAGGATGTCTTAGGAGATTGGAACTTACAGAGAGAGAATTTCCTTAAAACATGTTCTGCAGAACTAGGTTAAAAAAATAGCCAGTGCTGGAAAACAGTGAATTAGAGAAATTAGTAATTCAACCATTACAGCTCCTGGCCCAGTCTCTCAATTTCCTCAATGAGGAAGTCAATGTCAGACTTGGTTGCTGCTGGGTTGGAGATGACCATTCGGAAGAAGTTGACTTTATCACCCTGAGGCTGATATCCAACCATGGTGGTACCTGACTCCATCATCAATGCCTTGATTTTTGGTGCCACCTTTAGCATTAAAAAAAAAAAAGAGAAAGAGACAGAAAGAGAAAGAGAGAAGAAAAAATTATTCTTTCCTTGTACGTCACAGTATTTCTTAATTTGGAAAAAATAAATTGACAGGGTCTTCTTTTAATAAAAATTGTCTGAAACAAGAAAAAGCTTGAAAAACTAAATATGTAGGATTGGCTATTTAAAGGAAAATTGAGAACAATAATATCCATCTTTTTGATTTACAGATTAATAACATCCCAGAGTATTCACTATGTAATAATTTTATACATTAAATGTATATCTCATTTTTTGTGCTGAAGATTTTGTCACAATGAAACATTTTCTGTTTCTGTGTGAAAGTCCACTCCAGACCTTTTTTGGGGTAATAGATGTTTTCCATGAGAATATTAAGTATTCTCAAAGCATTTTGTATGTGGTGAAAACAGTGGAAATTTTTCAACAAGATCTATGTCATTAAGAATATTTTTTGTTAGCATAAGCCATGGAAACCTTCCAGTAGTTTTGCAGTACTGTGCATTTACCACAATCTCACTTCCTTGGTTTAATTTACAAGGAGTAATGTTCTGACAGTCTTAATATTTGCTATTGACTAAGCCCAGTTTTTTCATCCAGACCTTCATTCTCCTGCTCTACTCTCTGCCAGGCAAGGTCAGATGTCTGGGTCTTTTACTGTTTTGTGGAATGCTTTATGATGTCCTCTAACATTTAACAGGGTCAAATCAAATATTTCATCCCTCTTGCTGTTTCTTACCTCTTACCTCTATCTTCCTCTGTTTTCTCTTTTTTTGACAATTTCTTAATCTAACATGGGACTGGCTTGACCCAGGATTTTCACCCAAGAATTTCTATTCTTTTCTATTCTCTTTCCCCATTGTGACGCAGTCACAAAATCCTCTACAAAATCTCCCAATTTGCCCATTCTTCTCCCTTCCCTAACACACACACACACACACACACACACACACACACACGGACACAAAAGAGCAACTACTTTTGACACCTGTGATATCATTCTCTTGTCTCCCGAATGTATTTCATTCCACTTCTGTCTAAAACACTACTACAAAATTAATGTATTTTGCTCCCCTCAAGTCCTAAGTAACATGATATCTTTTCTGGTGGTGCTTCTATGATGCCTTCACTTCCCCCTACAACTTCAAATAAATTTATCCCAAAGTCCTCCAAAGGGTATTCATTTTCACTGAAATGCATTGGCATTTAAAATCAAAATAAATACCTGAGAAGGAACTTACAGGTCTTCATGTCCTTTACCTGTCCAAGTATTTTCAAATAATTACCCTTCTGTTTCTCTTGCTGTTAAGCTGTCCTATCCAAAGAAGACTGCGATGTCTGTAGGCCTAGCTACTCTTTGAAGGCTTGTAACACTTGTGAGCACAGAAGTGATCCAAACCAAAGGATAACTGAATGTGTTCTGAATCTGGTTCTATAGGGAAAACATGACTTCAGCAACAATATAAACAGAAGACAAAAGTGAACAAATATCAAGGTCATAACAAGCAATGGAGAACTAACATCACAGAATTTGGAATATGTGTCAACACACAGGTATATTATTTTTAATAAATAACAAACTTTGGGTTAAAATAGTAGACTATCTTTTTACACTTAACCAAACATACTTACCCTGTGTAACTTTTCTCTTCTCTCATCAGAGTCTGGCATGCCCCTGAGACTTGGAGGAATATACCAAAAACATACATTTGTATGCTCTGGCTGCAAAAAGAACCAAACATATACATCAATTAAAAAAATTACACAGATCAGTGCCACACTAAAGGCTAGTCAGTAGCATATTTTATCACAGACATAAAGACAAAATATAGTATTAATTTTTCTAGTCCTGCATGTTAAACAGAAAGCAATGGATTGCAGTACTGCTGCTTGCATCTGCTGCCTTAGATTCCCTATACATTGTCCCATTTATAATATTTAGGTTGCTAATGAAGTGCAAATGCTTTTCACCTCTGTGCAGTTTTATGAGTAACTGTTTTTCAGGATCACAGCAAGGGCAATCCAATTTTCCTCTTCTTAGTAAATGGAGAAATTAAGTTTATACTGTCACCTGAAGGTTTATGCAGTGGCCCTAGCAACAGAATATACAGCAAAAATAGCAGATTCTCAGTTATGTTCGTAATAATCATAGTATGAATAGGTTGAATTAAGGTAATCTTCATGCCCTAAACTGAGAAGGCCTCTGCGGCAGAGGAAGAGATAAATCTGACGTTTATGGTACAAAAGCACATGTATTTGACAAAAAACTGCCCAGATACCAATAGTCATGTATTTCTTTAGAAAATAAGAGCAGTTTCACATAGCTGTCTTGAAGAACTGGGAGAAGCATGAAGACTGATTTGGCTCATACATTTGTGAGAGCAAACTTACCTCCCCTTCAAAAACCATCTCAAATTCTTCTCTGTTTTTGATTTTAGTGTAGAGATACTCTGCCAGCTCCAGGCATTTATTGATCTGATTTTCAAATCCTACTGTACCCTGTTTTAATAAGAAAGTAGGTATGAATTATATGGTCTTTTTTTCTGCTCCGATGCAATCACCCTTTCAGATATGTTTCGCTCTTAAATATTTTCAGGCAGAAAACATTAAGCAGTATTATTTCTTGTAACTTAAATGTAGCATTAATGAATGCTTAAGAAGTGGCTAAAGGTGGCCCAATTGTAAGTCACTATTTGGTTTATCTCATTTTAAGAGAATTTATTATGAAAATAACGAAGACTTTCACTATTTTTAGTAGATTATTTTGGGTCTTTTTAGTTTCCAAAAGTATTATGGATATTAAGTCCTGGCTTCACAGCTGCTGCTGAAAGACAGAAACTTGGAATGGAAACTCAGTTGAAAGGGTAAGAATTGGGAAGTAATTTATTTCCTCTGAGCAGTTTGCTAGAAATGTGCATTTAAGTCAGCAAGCAAAAGTCTGCAATAGGTTTACTAGAAGTCACTTGCCTACCCACTAATATCTTGTCAAGATCATAATCCCAGATAAAGTACATGAATGTTGATAATAAATAGCTGGAGTTTTTTAAAGTACATTTTGTACATGAATGAAGAAGCAAGCATTTTCTCCCAAAGTGAAAGTTGTTATATGATTTTAGAGTTTATCGTAAGATTTAATATCAATTTTATTTTAAAAATAAGACTCTGGACAAGTTACCCAACTGAATTCCCATTTTGCCAGCAGAAGAGCAAGAATAACAATAATGAGATGAGTGCAGATAAAGCAATAAAAATGGAATGTGTTTTCTTGACTACAAGAGCCCTCATCTTGTGAACATGTAAGCCTGGACATAAACCCATGCTTAAATTCAGCCACACAGGCACACCACAGTAGTACCAGGTAATCAACTGTAGAATCATCACTTGGGCAAAGCTTCCTCTGAAAAAGGCTTTGTTTTCCAAGTTGCTTATAAAATCTATGCATTGAAATGTCGTGTTCAAAGGACCCTTGTAAGCCATCAAGGCTACTCTGCTGTTACTACAAGTAATCTGTCATAAAATACGTATGCAAGTGTAGAGCATCACAACAAGAGATCATTGTGGTGCCCTGCCCTCAATGGTTTTTCTGCAGGAGTCATCCAGTGACTTAAACCTTTCTTCTAATTGCCATCTGAATGTACTGATAGTTTGCATTGTTCAACAGCTCACATAGTTCTTTTCTGACTTTATACTTGGATACTTGTGTGTTTAAAGGTTGTAATGATACAAACATTTATGTTAAAATTAAGTATTCCTTTACATGACACTTAGAAATTAAATAAACACATTTCTGGTTTTTGAGCTAAACTCTTGTTATTTACCTTCGCTTTCCACATCAACCAGAATTTGAAAATGTCCACATGTCGACCACACTGTATTGCCTTATCTCCAGTGTCATAGGAGACATCATACTGCTTGTCTGGCTGGAAGAGATAGCCTGCACACATTTGATTGCAGCCTTGAAGGATACCCTACAATGAAAAACATGTACACTTATATGACTTACCTGGCATATGTGCATGAGAAAATGTACGCATTAATAATGTATAAAAATGGATTTCAAACATGTACAGGAGGATTGTTCTTTGATGGGACATATTATAACATACTGACCTTGTCTTGTAAACCTTAGCCACAAAATTAATTTCATAACCTAAGGTGGTTCTCTTAGAGATCTCTGAGTAGTCATATGGTTTTACACACACAAACACCCCCCTTGAGAAAACATTCTCAGATTAATTTGGATACTTTGTGATATTAGCTTTACCCACTTTGATATATTTAAACTGAAATTTCTGGTTTGTTAAATTACACACTAGAATAAAGCTGGGGTCTCTCAGTTCAACAGACTGCTACACAAAATGAAGTGAAAAAACTTAATTGAAGGTTTAAACTTTGTATGTTGTTCAGCTTGATGACACTTAACACTAGTGATAAGTCTAAGCAAAAATGACATAGATCAGACATTTTTTGCATATAAACAAATATGGTTCACAGACCAATAGAAATCTATGGACTACTGGTAAAATTGTCTGGTGGAAACACCGAGGAGCAATTCCTGTATATTACACAGAACTCTTACATGTGACATTTCTAAAATGGTTTGCATCTCCTTTAGAGTTTATTAGTGTTTTTTGCAAGAAACTTGAAGACACCAGTATGTCTGATAAATACAAAACCACCTATCAAAGTTCTCATATAGAGAACAAAAACTCTTACAAAATCCTGCAATAGCTGGCACAATAAGCATGCATACCCCTAAACAAAGGCTGTGCTTCCCTTCCATAGATGTGTTCTACAGAGGGAAATAAATGCTTCAGTGCTCAGTTTAGAGATGGATCAGCTGCAAGGACAATGGCAGACCAAGGGCTGCAATTTACAGCCCTTCCATCCCAGTTCTATACACAGGCATCACTTCTTCAGCTAAGTGCTTCTAGTAGCAATTGGCATGCAAGAGGTTGGTAGACAACATAATTAGTCCTATCCACATGTGATATGGTTTTCTTTTTTATAATTTAATAATGATACGTAGTGCTTAAAAGAAACAAGACACTGGTTCTGCTTTCATTGATGACAACAAAGAATCTAGATGCCAGCCCTAAAAATACAGTCATAATAAAAACAGCATGTTTTCTTTTCAACAGAACTGAGAAACTTCTAAACCACTGTGTAAGGTAAAAACTTGCATCCTACTTAAGCAGTTTAGACTTAGACTGAGTACTAAGACTGAGGCTCTATGCTCAATATATCATAGAAACAACAGGGCAGGTCTCAGATGAAGTACATTAGCATGGCTCTATTGTTGCTATTAGAATATGCAAAGATCCAACAGGTGAGTATCTGACCCATGTTATCCATAATTTTAACAAAAAAAGCTAAAAACCCCAGGACAGATAAAACAACTTCCAAAACACAGTGTAAATCCACACAATTATTCCTTCCAAAAGAAGTTTTGAAATTAAACAGATTTTGCAGTACCCTCTTAGAAAGTAGGGCTTGATATCTACTTTTTTTTTTTTTAATGTTTAGTTATTAAATGTAAGGCAGACCTTCTCCCGGACAAGAATGGCAGAACATTGTAACAACACTCCCATCATCTTGTGTGGATTCCAAGTGACTGAGTTGGCTCTGCAAAAAAATTACACATTCAGATAGGACTGGAAAACAAAAACTTAATCTGAAGCAGTCACTTTTGTTTTCTGCTTTCAGCTGGAAATATATGGAGTTTTGACCATGATGATATCACTATGGATATTATTACTGTCTTAAGTCTTTTCTTTCCCAGCTATGCTGTCCAGAAAAGGAATTTTTTTCGTGTTTCATCAGATTTGTGATTCGTTTATATTATTACTCATACCACTGAGACTGATTAGCTGATACAGCTACATCATCCCCAGAAGTGTTCTCTTCTAGAAATAGCACCAATAAAAATAACCAAACCAGTTTGACATGTTCTGTCGATTTGAGGTACTGACTGGGAAAGCAGTGGTGTCAGAGAGTTAAGGGACTAATATGAATTGTGGGAGAATACAGTTCTTTATTAAACAGCTGCTGGAAAAATAGAAAGGAAATAAAAAGACATTCTGCATGCATACCTGCTTTCCCAGTTAGAGCCACAGCCCTTGCTTGTCAAGCCCATGAACTGTTACAGGCTCTAAAACTTTACATCCTATCCTATCATTCTGTATGAAAAACTTAAAATTTCTTACATGTAAACACAAGTGAATGCACAAGACCACCTAATTCACAAGTCAAACAGATGTTCTGTATTTTAACATACTAGACATAACAATCCTAGACAGTTTAATGGTGACACTGAAATAAATTTGCCAACATTGCACATCCATTGACCTTTTCACCCCAAGTAATTAATTACCAAGTGTCCCCTTGATTCACTGCATGTTCCAGAGAAGCAAAGTGCATAATTATATTTCACAGACTATGTATCTGTTTTTACAGTGTGGTTGAAAGAAAATTAAAAGATATTTCCTTCTCTTCTACACCCTGCTCTCAGAGGACACAGACACAGTTTCTCACCCCAGTCTGAGGACCACTGATTTCTAGATACAATACCAACCCATGCATGTGGTAGGTTAGACTGCAGCACCCCTCAGCTGAAAGGACAGTGAGCCTGTGCTGTGCCTGGGGAGCTCACCATCCATCTAAAATCAGCTGCTTAGACGGTGCAAACCAGCAGATAAATGGCTCAGACTTAGGATGCAATTATCTTTTAGAAAGACTTCACTAACAGTTCAGATGGAGCAGTCAGGAAAATGGAATTTATATAACAACTTATTTCCTTTTTAAAACACCATGCCTTCAGTTTAGCACATTCATTTAACTTTCAGGGTTTCAAACAAAGGCAATTTTAAGTCACTCCTCACAAGGAGCATTAGGTTTAACATGAAGCTGTCACTCTCTCCTCAGTGCAGCCCCCCAGGCAGAGGCTGTCCTGCCACAGGCAATCCCAGCCCTGTGCCATGGCAGAATGCCAGTGCTCCATGCCAGTCCTCCATGCCAGTGTCTCCGGGCTGGCCAAGTACAACCTGAGTGTTAGCAACAGACCCCAGCTGGGGCCTGTGACAGGCAATTACCCTGTACACGTGGGCCTCATCCCATGTTTGAAGATCTCTAAAGCTGACTAGGAAAGAAATAATTTCACGCTTCGTGGCCTGCTGCTTTCTGTATTTGCCTAAAATTATGGCCTTAATTAGCACCTCAGGGTTGACCTCAGGCCAAAAGGGGTGTGCCAAACTCCTGTGACCAAACCTCTGTGTCTTAAGAAAATTATTTTGCAATGCTGACTTAACATTAGTCACGTTGCCATGAGTCACAACAAATTGGACTGGGCAAAGGTTGAAAGGGTTCTGCTATTTCAGAGTACTCCATGCCACACACTGCTGTCCTTGCAACAGAAGGGTCCACATGGTTTTGCTGCCAGTCCTTCCATACACTATCCTTGATGTTGTACTTATTCTTCACTTACTGTATGAGATGCCCAAAACTAGGATAGTTTATTTTCCCTAAGGAAGAGCATTGCTCACTGTACTCATTTTACAATTTTACACAGTGCTCATATTCAGTACAGCCAACTCAAGGAAGCAATTTGGTGCTAATTTAAAAGTATATGGATAGAGCTTGCCTTAGATATTTTTTGCTTCCCTGAAGGCTGATGTCTGCAATATGGAAAAGATCTAAAATTTCTGATTCATCTTTGCTTTTCTGATTTTTTCAGGTGGGCACCATTTTGGAGGAAATCTAGAAGCAAACACACTCATGGGATTATAAACAGAGCGTCTTCCACAGACTTGCCATCATTGGATATAGGAACAACTGTGTCAAAGACTATGCCTGGCATGACTCCTGAGTCCAAATTATAAGGACCAATGGGAGGTCACACTCTCTGCTGTCACTACCAACACAAATGCTTTGCCTCTTTAAATTAGATTAAATCAAAGGCTGGCTTCTGGTCTCAGTGGGCACCTTGGTAAGCTGGGTTATGTACCTGGGGGTACACTCGTGCTCCTTTCTGCAGACTTCACTCTGATCTCTTCAAGAGCTTTCTGCTTGTTTCATGTAACTCCCACATGGCACCAATGCACAGGTCCCTGTGCCCTGAGATAGGTGAGCATCTGTGACCCTTTCTGGCCCCTCTGTAAATGACCACAGTCTTCTCCCTGGTACAGCAGAAGTGCAGCAGCTCTGTCTATCAGTCCTTTCAAGCCTTAAAGGTACTGAAACTTGCCCCTGAAAATTGCTGCTAATTCAGTGTCTACATCCTCTCTTTGTTTGTATGCACCTATCTAATTGTGTGTCTGTGTGTGTGTATATGAGTGATATAAGGCTAAGCATATATATATATATATATATATATATATTTATGTTCCATTTACAGAACAGTCATGAACATATTCTCTGTATTTTCTGGAAAAACTGCAAACACCTTTCAGGAGAGAACCTCTACAAATTCCCACTGTGAGTATTCATGCCCAAACACCTTCCCTGGATCCCTCATTTATCACTGCTATTCTCAAAGCCCTACATTTCAGAGATTGTGTAGCTCTCACACTTGATTTTTTTCTTCAAATACTTCTCCATCCATTCGCAGACTTACAATCCCTTCAAAGCTATGCATTGAACAATTTCCCTTCCTTTTTGCTGAGTAATATCCTTGTCTTCCTTCAAATCTGCTGAAAACCTACCTTTCATATCACGGATTTCTTCTGTAGTATTGTTTCAGTCTCCCTAGTCTGAACTTTTCCCTTCTGTCTCGTTATTGTTTAATTTAGTGTTTAAACTCCTTACTGTAGCAAAGTAATATTTTCATTAATTTTTTAAGTGTCATGTACCTTATGAAAGTACTTTAACAACAGTATTACAAATAAGCTCTGTGTGTACCTTTCTATGCCATTCAGTTTATGACGGTGCTTTCGGGACATTAGGAGTCCACCTCCCCAGGCAGCCTGGAACAGACAGAAAAAACAGAAGATTCTTCTTTTTGATAAAGCTCAAAACGTCTTGCTTTACTCAGGGGCTAGTAACAAATAATTTAATTCAAGAAAAACATGTGTATACAAAGATCCTCTTTTGCCTGAATAGCAGCACTTTTTTAGTTACTTACATCTACATGGAGCCAGAGGTTGTATTTTTCACAGATATCTGCAATCTCCTGTATTGGATCAAAGGCTCCAAATACTGTTGTGCCTGCAGTTGCATTTACAAAAAGAGGAACATATCCCTGCAATAAAAATAAAAATATTAAATATGAATTGAAAACACTTTCAGGGAAAAAAAAAAGAAAAAAAAAGAAAATAATTCCAGAAACTTTATGTCATTTTGTAACCTAAAAATGTTTTTCTTCCCATGTGAAAGGCACAACACAAGCAACAGCAGGAACTAAGTAATCATATACATGGTCAGAACAAACTGTTTTTATTTTCTTTATTTTCTTGTAACTTCACAAAATTAGCTAGTTAGAAGATAAAGATTATTATTTTGTCTAATTTCTGTCAGTGAAGAGATTCAAACAATTTAGTAGAAGATAAGTAATATTCAAGTAAATTTGGGACTTTTAGAGCAGAGTAAACAAAAATGAATTAAATGTGATTTTTAAGTTGCGATTTGAAGGCTTGAAATTGTTTCTTTAGTCTTTATCTACTAATAAACAGAACAAAGACGTCTAAAACAAAAGCAATAAATGAGAAACTATCAGATCAAAGAGAGACAATTTTGAATTAGATTAAATAAATATGAACTGCTATTTCATAGTGTCCAAATGTAAAGAAGTTAAGAAATAAAAAAAAATAATAATCTTGATTGCTCTTTGATTGTCTTATACCAAATTAATGGGTTTTTCCATCACATTGATTAAAGAAATAGCAATTAATGCCTAAAAATTAAGCTGACTGTCTATATTTAACAAATATACCTGCTACTTGCATGAAATCTATAGGATTTTTACAGTGTTCTATAGAATATTTTATGAGTTTGACTAAACTTGAAAGTTTAGATAAAAGTAGCTTTGATTTTATGTTTTCATGCTTTTTTCCACATATTTCCAAACAGGAAATTATTTTTAAAAGTCATGAACTACGGTTGTGGTTTAAGAGTTTAAAATATTTTGGTTTTAAACAGAAAATGGAAGCCTTACCAATACATTTAGATAATTCTGTAAACAATACATGAATGTATAATTAAGCATGTAAAAATACTGCTGTTATATTTATATCATTATAATGTTATCTTTAATGTCAACACTCAGGCTTCAAAGGAAGAAACAATTTTACTAAGCCAAGTGTTTAAGCACTAGTTTTTAAAAACACAAACCTTTTCTTTTGCTTCCAGAATTTTTGCCTCCAAATCAGCTGGTATTATTTTGCCTCTGTAATTATCACAGAAACAGAAAAACAAAGAACATTAAAGAATGTATATGGAAATAAGAGCTACAGTTGAAATAATTTAATAGGATTTTCTCAACAGGCCATTAGCAACTTGACACACTGTACTGAATCAGTCCTTAAACACAATAAAACAAATTTAACAGATGAACACATTTAATCTGTCAAAATCTTAGTATTCAGCCTACCTTTCATTGCATTTTATCAAAATAACATTGTCTGTTCCAAATCCAAGTGCAGCTCCAGCTTTCTTTATTGAGTAGTGGCTCTGCAGCAGACATATGAACATGAAATGGAGTGGCTGTTTAATGCTGAAGCATTTTCACAACACATGGCAATAAATTAAGAATTAGCAGTGTATTAAGCTCACATGCTCTGAGGTAAAGAGAACCAGTTTAGGGACTGCAGCCATGCCTTTGGTTTTAACTTCAGGGAAATACTTGTAGCGTGCAGCCATTATGCTGTACATGTTGGAGATCGCTCCTCCTGTGAATGAATAAATAAATGAATAATAAAATAGTGAAAATGAAAAAAAATGTATATTATACCAAAGACATTCAAGTCTCATTTGCATAATGCAGTGAAAGTGGCAGTGAACTATGAAAAAATATTTGTCTGAAATGCACAGGCATCTGTCTAAATAGCATAGGACAGACTCTCGAGAAAGCCAGAGTGATAATCAGAATTTCCTAAATACCATCTCTTTCAATTGCTATCATTCTGGAACACATTCCTAAAAAGTTCAGCTTTCATTGTGCTGCTTTTGCATGATAACTTCTTGTTAGCAAGAACAACAGGAACTTACTAACTTGTCTGAGACTGAAAAGATATCACATATTGGATGGATTTGTCCCATCTTGCTGTAGACATAGAAGTAGATGCTTAGAGGTAGATTTCTACAGCTGAGCTACTTCTTCTAAACTCCCTCACAATCAATTATGGGAAGGAGGCACTTCACAGGCTATGATTCAGCTAATCTATTTTCACACTTACTTTTGAAGGATTTGAATACGGGGAAAGCACCTATTGCTCTCGGTTTGCTGCTAAAAAGAGCCCTGAACAATTAGCTCTGTTTTTTGGTGCAGACCTCAATCAGTCTCACTCCTAAGCCTGGGACAACTCTAAATTTTTTTATTGATGAGAACACAGAAAGATCTGTATTTTTCTAGCAGATAGGACTGGAGAGTGTGCAGTTTATGTGGGCTGTTCCAAAAGGAGGTGGTTTTGTCCTTTATGCTCTGTAAAAGGACAGTGTTTCCTCATACCAAACCCAGAAGAGATCTGCTGGACACCCACATTGTCCACATATTGGCCCAGGACCCTCACATGGTTCATCATCAGTCATTTCTGGCACTGCTCACTGCCTTTACTTGCATGGGAAGACACTTTGTCTTGGTGCTTATACTGGAATCATACTTGTGAATCCAATCAGATTATATCCCAGATAATGTGTCCCAGAAAGTGACAGACAATCACAACCTTTTCCTGACTGTGAGCCCAAATCCTAACTGACCACCACAGAATTCAGTACATGATTTTCAAGAACTTCTAGTCAACAGGAGCTGTGGTTGCTCAGCACCTCCAGAAATGAAGCTCATAGAAGGGGTGTTTAAATGCCTAACTGCACCAGAGCTTGCAGCCAAGTTTTAAATGCTGACCAGCCATAGTACACAGCCATACACAAAAATAATATTTCACCGCAACTTTTCTGTGGGATGTTTAAACAAAGCATTCCTGCTTCTAAATATCTGACTCATTGCTTTGTGTTGCAGATAGTGTGACTATTCAGACACAGCCTATGTTTATTTTAACTTTTGAAGGTTTAGTCAAACCACCAAAACAAAGAAGAAAAACTCACCAGGTGAGAATATTCCATCACCATCTTTATTTGACCATCCAATAATCTCCCTCATCTTTCGAAGTGTTATTTGTTCCATGAGGACAAAAACAGGGGCAATTTCATAGGTAAACCTGCATGGATAAAGCAAAACAAACAAACAAAATCAGATTCTAAAAACACATAATAAATTTCCGGTCTGTGATTCTTTGTTAAAATGCTCCAGGTTTCTAAAAGTTTTCCTGTAACTTGAGGTTCTGATCCTGAACCTTTACCCAAGCAAAAATCCTCAGGAAGACAATACTGGAAACACTGATGAATAAAAACTGCAGTATTAGTGATTTTGCAGCTTTCTGTATAATGAAGGTAAGACCTAATGTTCATCATCATAGCACTGCTGACTTCTGTACAAGGTTGTCTTGTAAAACAACAGTTTCCCAAAGTGCCAATTCCACATTTGTGGAATAACACACTTCTAAATCCTTATGAAAACAGTGAACTTCACTGAGCTAAACAAAACCATAATTAAAAGTATTGAGCTAGGGTTTCAAAGTCTAAATATAATTAATTATGTGGATTTATTCTGTTGATGATCTCCAAGGACAACTTACTTCTACAATACGTGATCAATAACTGTCAAGAGTAATTACAAATGATGATTTTCTAATTACCAATTACCAAAACCAAGTCAGCAGTCAACTATTGTATCCACTTAATGAGGGCAAAAAACATTACATATCCTGGCATGCCCTGATGTCAGAGCCAGATACGTGGATGCAAATTGACAACCATACAACTATTTTTGGTGATCAAGGTACGCAGATAAATTACTACTGCTGTAAACAAATTCTGCTTGTTGTGCATGGGGAAAAAAATAAGTAAGGGGAAAAAGGAAGCAGGGAGAAATGAAAAAATCAACCTCTGATTTCCAAAGGAATCTGTAGGAGTGTGACACCCTGACAGTTCAGATTTGACTGATATCCTCTGTTTGAATAATTTCGTCCAAATGTATGTGTTGTCTCTAATAATAAAATGATATTTTGAGAATAGGTACAGCAAAATTGAACGAGACATGATATTAAGAAGGGAACAAGTGTCCAAAAAAACTTGTCTTTTATTTACAGCTACACTGGTTACTTACACTGTTAATATTTTCTTCAACCTTTGTATATCCTTAGTCCATCAGAGAAACACCGCCACCATTTTTAAAACATTCCCTTAAGAATAAAAATTTGCAGTTTGTTTAATTATTATGATTGCTATTTTCAGAAGCCAAAATACTACTTATTTTGTTTTTATTATCATTAGAACTGGCAGAAACAATTAAACACTGATCTGAAGTTTGGGTGCTGCCAGTATCTACAAATAGACAAATTAACAGTGTCTGCTAACAGTGGTTGGGGATTGTTATGTTTTTAAGCACTGCAAGTCTAGAATACATTCCAATATTTATTTTGGCAGAATGATAAACTGAAGTCAACATGAACTGAGTACTGTATAGATCACTGTAGCTCGATATGATACTCTTTCAAAGCAATGTGATAATTTTTTTCCCACCAGTTTAAACACATTTCGAGTTTTGTCCTGAGACCTTGTACACTGAATTTTGAATATATTTTAACACAAAGAAAGTAGCATTTATATATTCTAATCTGTAGTTATTTTCTGAGTCTCCAAAAACTGACAAGAAATAAAAGACAGCAGATATTTATAAATTACAAGGCCAGTGCAGCTGTATAAGATGTAATAAGATACAAATCATATCTTGCTAAAGTTCACCTGACCTTACTTGTTTTAAACTTACATTATTTTGAAAAATTCAGTAAAACCCCAAAAATGTGTTTGGCTTAAAAGGAACCATCCAGCTTTAGAATCAATCTCCTAAGAAAATGCTGATTAGATTTTTCCTACAGTTCCAACCTTTACAGGCATTTCTGTGAATTAACTAGAACAGTCATGAGTATCAGCTCTTTACTAACAGAATGTACTAACAGGTTTTTTGGTAGAAGCCAGTGCTGGCTGAATTCTGCTCTCACCTAAAGGATAAACCACTTTATCAGACCAAATCATTATGGCTACCATTCTCTTGTTGGCCAGTATGTAAAAAGCAGTATGAGAATAAACACAGAGCATTTTACACCAATTTTCTATTCATAAGCATATCTGCATAATACTGAAAACACCAATATATTCCTTTGTCTCAGCTAACAACAGGCATAAACTGAACTTCCAGATAATATTTCTTTTTAACCTCAGTTGGCTGCTCCATGGTGAGAGAATGCCCTGTGCTACAGATCTCTAGAACTAGATGAATAATGAAATTCTGAAATTTCCATGCTGAAGGTCTCATGACTAGTGATTGAGCTATGAATAGCACATTGATACATTATTTCCAAGTCAATGTGGGAAGCTTATTAGGTTTAATTTTATATATTATCTTCAGAGTGACATTTAAGTAATATTTCCCAATGATAATTTAAAATTTTAAAAGACTACAGATGTTTTGATTACTCAAAACTCATCTGCAAAAGAAAACACTTATTTTTAATTGTTCATAAATACTTTAAGTATTGTTTATCTGTAGAAAAGAAAAAATGGCAAATGGAAAACATTCCCAACCATAATTCAATGTTACTGTTGCTCGTGTGTTACATGCTCATGTAGCTGTAATAGGTTAGAACAGTTTCTAGGTAAAGGTCAAAACCTGTTCTTGTGTGCTGGAACACTGCTCAAAACAAATAGTATGTACTCCAGAACTCACAGAAGTGATTTGATTATTTTTAATAACATTCTCTGTCAATCCTTTGAATGATATTTTACAAACACCTTGCTTTAACCTTACTTGCAATTACTGTGTTACATGAAAGCACACCATGCTGACTTTGGTTTGCTGAAAAAAGAACTAACAAATAGATACTAAATTGTCATGTTCACAGAGAAATATTTCCAAGATATGTTCTTGTTTAAAGCACAAATGGATGAGAAACTAGTTATTTAACAACTTACTTTGAAAAAAATCAATGGAAAACATCAATTAAAAAGAGTTACTCTTTAGGAAGTGACTAAATGAGTGCTGTGTTATTAATAATGATGGCAATATTTCTTAATCCTGTCACAGTCTGCCACAGAGCTGAATTCTCTTATGTCCTATCAGATTTGTGTAATTTCACTGATTACAAAAGGGTAGTACACTGGGATAACTAAGTCAAAGGGGCTTGGAAAAAGTGGCACTGAAATATTTGTCACAGAGACACAACCTTTAAGCAAAGATTTTTTTAGAGATGTGATCAGAACTGTTTTCACTTTTATTTGTGCTGCTAAAAAGGCACTTTAAAGCACTTCAAAGCACTTCACAATATTTGTTTAACAATTAAAATATATATTGCTGCGTTTTCTTCCCAATCAGCTTTTAAATCTGAACGTCTCGTACCAATTTTTAGCAGAGAACTAATTGAGATGATTATTACAAAGAGAAGGCTGGTTTTGGCTGGAGCACCTTAGGTTTTTATTTTATTTTATTGCTAATGTCACAAAACAGGCACAGCTCCTAATCTACATAGAGCTGCTAGTAATCAGCTGTATTTAATGAACCATGTACTCACAGATAGGCCAGTGAAAATATTGTTCATTTTTCCAATCTGCAGATACGTTTCCTATGTTTTGACAATTAGCAACAAACTACCCAAAACAGAGGTCACTTTACACTTTCAGTACAGGACTAAAAGGGGACAGTCTTACCTGCTGAACATTTGGACTTCCATCACGTTTTTGAACATATAGAAATCAAAATATAAATAAAAACTGACTAGAAGGCTTGATGGGTTTTTGGTAGTTTGGGAGGGTTTTTTTTATTTTGTGGGTATTTTTGTTCAGTGTTGTTGTTTTGGGTTTTATTCATTAATCGCACTCTGTTGCAAAAATTCATCATAATACCTCACACTGACATTTAGCTTTCATTAACTTAGAGGTCAAGAAGGATTAGGAAAAGTTTCTTATTTGATGCATTCAGATGCTAAATTTTACTTTTTTTATACTTCCATTTATTAATTTACACATAACTTTATTAATCTTAGACTAATTTCTCCCATTAGCATAAAATTATTTTTCAGTGTTATGTTTTTAATCATTTTGTAGCTACCCAGAAGCCACTTTTTTACTTGCACATGAACAGAAGGTATTGCCTCAAGCCTGCTCTCTCTCAAGAGAACAGGAGAGAAGACAATAAATTTTTCCATATCTTGTGTTCTAGTATTAACATGTGGATAGCTGTAGAATTGTTCAGTCTAGAGACAAAGCTTTAAGAAAACAAAAAATATAAAGAAGATTGGTGCAAAATAAGAAAAATAATTTCATGTTATTATATTAGAATAATCATGTTTTACTTACCATGTGCTCTCAGATATTTGCATTTCTATTTATAAGAAAGGTAAAACCATTCAGTTTTATATAACTATTTTCATTGTATTACTGACACATTAGGAAAAACATGAGACACTTTTATGGAAGATGCAACATTCATCATTTAAAAATGAAAATTATTCATATCTGTGACATTATCTATCTGCCATGATACATGGCAGCCCGTGTAAGCACCAGTCAGATACTGGTGACAAGACACTGCTTACATGTTTGTATTAGCAGTAGATGTCAGCCACTCCCCAGCCAAGCCAATAATGTCCAGCCCTGTGGACAGCTGATTGAAAAAGCGAGGGTGACCTGAAAAGAGAATTGAGAGCAACTCAGAACAAACTCTACCAGTGTCTCTCAGGTTTCAAATTTAAACTGTTCACCTTTTCTGGCTCAAACGACAGGTTTGCACTCAACAGTGGCAGCAACGTTTTCAAAGCAAGTCCTACTTATGGGGAGACCCATAGCTAACATTCATGGATGTCTTATCACAAATTTGGAAAAATACTTCAGTTGGAAGCTTCTGTATGGAATCATTTGCGTTTAAAAGAGAACCTCAGAGTCGACTGAGCCTGTAAACACCTCAGGGACCTGGTCAAGGGCTTGGAGGGCTTGCCCATTTCCAGAGCCTTCTTCCGACTGTGAGCTCGGTCGAGGAGTACACGGTGGGGAACACACCCTCGGCAGTCACAACCTCCAGGGACTGGGGGCATTTGCATTTGAATGGAGAAAGAGAGGAAGGCTCAGGCGCTTGAACTGGGGCTGCAGGAGTGAGGAAGGCGTGCGGAGGAGCCAGTCTCTTCTCGAGCTACAAGGGCACGGGAGAGACATCTCTCGGGGGTCTCGGCGGGAATGTCCCAGCGCTACAGCGAGGGGAGAGGGCCCCCCAGGCGCTCCTCGGCTCAGGCCCTTTCCCCACATGGTTTATAAGCTAGGATTCACCTCCTTAAACAGAGGTTGCTATTGAACCGAAGTAAATAATTCCTGTATTTCCGCCGAAGTTGCTTTAACGATTTTTATAAGAGATAATCCCGACTGTTGGGGGTCTGCTTTGCTAGCATGAAGAGAAGAAATTCCTAACAACTGATAAGGGGCTAGGGGAGGTGGGAGGTGTCATGATATAGATCTCTCTGCTCTCTGGGAAAGGACACGCAGATAGCACACTGGGGACAGCCCAGCCCTAGAAGGGAGGTCAGCTCTCGACGCCTGGAGGGACCCTGTCACGTCGGATTCAGTTCAACACTGGGAACATCAGCATCTTTTGACGTGAAGAAATAAATGCGATTCTGCCCCGAGCGATGTCAGCAGAAATCTTTCGGAGGCGTGCGCCTGCCGGCGCTGCCACATCGCGACACTTCCTGAAGAGGATGCGCCGCACCCGGGCTGCTCCCCCCGGGGAATCTGCGGCTCGGGGCTACAGCCCAGAAATACCCCCATGGCTTAGCTGTTTGCTTAACAAATCAGCACTTGTCTCCACTGGGAAGTTATCTTAAGCGACATTTCGCTGATCTCCCACAGCTATTAATGAGCCCGCTGTCTCCTAAGTCTGGGCTGCAGATTCAGACCCGGTGGGTTTGAAGGGAGCTTCGCCTTGAGACAGGACGTGAGCCCCAGGAGCCCTCAGCAGAATGCGTGTCCTGGGCAGTCAGGGGATCCCAGCAGCACTTTAAAAGCTGCACCAGACACCGCTTTGAACAGAGCTCGTGTCTGGTCGGATACCGGCCCCTAAGGTCCCGGGGACCGGTCCTGCTGGTCCCACAGAAGCTTCAGGGGAGGCCAGGTGAGGGGAGGAGGTTGCTCGACATGCCGACACCATGAACAGCGGAAAAATGGTGCGAGCACACAGAGCGCAGCCACTCTGACTTAGCTTCTGGCCACCTGTCCAACAGCCCACGCGTTTGGGAGTGAAACGCTCCCCTTTGATTAAGAGTACAAAAACCAAAGTATTCTCCTGACTCCCGTGAATCAATCAGACCACCATGTAAACAGGAAAAAGGACAGAACGCTACCCGCCACATCTGTTGGTAAGATTTTGCTCCCTGAATGCTCTGCGTTGGGTCTTCACGGCTGCAAAACTAACCCCAGCAGAAAGCTGCGGCCCGTCCTTCAGGAGCCGTGGCTCGCAGCTGCCCAGCCGGGACACAGCCTCCGGTCTGAGTTGCCGCCGGGAGCACCCAGCTCCGCGGGGACACCGCCGCCCGCTGCAGCCAAGCCGAGCCGTGCCGAGCCGAGCCTTACAGGGCAGCCGGCCGGGCAGAGCTCAGCAGCCCTGAAACGCTGGAGCAAGGCTGGGGAGGAGAGACTCGGCGCGCTCCGTTAGCGCTCCAGTTCCTGACCCGCTTGGGTATGTACGGGGGTCAGGGCTTGGTGCCAGCCGAGATTTCTGTGCAGACAATGTAAAACATCTCAGGCGAGACAACCTGAAAGAGCACTGACTTTGCTCTAGAGCCTGGCTACAGCTCACCCAGTGAAAGAAGTGATTACAAACCGGGATTTTTGTCTGATTCAGAAGGACCTGGACAGGCAGGGCTCCTGGGTAATAGACTGAAATCCACAGGGTTCCTTTATTGATGATTCCTAGGGTTTCAGTCTCTTTTTCATTAAACGTTTGATGAACATAAAAAAGAAAAATTGCAAATTCTGTGTCATTTATGCCCTCATTTACCTAATGATATTGCTCCCCGGAGATACAGACAGCTCGCATTTCATCAAGTGAAAGAGCTTACGTCTTAAAAACTTGTGTCTGTGCTCTAAAAACAGCACCGAGCCCTAGCCGGCGGGGACGGATGCTCATCAATAACTGAAGTTTCTGAGCAAAGACATTTCCAGCGCCCACAGCCAGCACACGAGCCGAGTCTGCAGGGAGGCACAGTCACGGGTGTAGACAGGGTGTGGGCTTATCTCCGAGAGCTCAATCACGCTCTCTTCACAGTGAGCCTGAGAAAAGTCCCAGCAAGGACTCGCCACAGAGTAGTGGGCAAAAACCTACCTGTCCTCACTCCGTATTTCAGTGTGTCCCGACAATCCACCAGAATCTGCTCCAGGGACTCAGGGTTGTCCGAAAGCTCCAGGTTGAAGCCCTCCATGCCCTCCAGGAGCTGGTGCGGGTGGTGGAAGTCCAGCACTTTGGTGGATCTGTCAAAAGTCTTCCTCACGTAGTTGAGGAGGATGTCCACAACCTCCAGCAGGAACTGCATGGTCTGCTCCTCACCATTCTTGGAAGGCAACAAATCTGTGGGGCAAACCAGTGTCAGCGCTTGCTTTGGGAAAGAGAAGCAGAGATGAACAAGCCTCGACTGCCCGCAGCGCTTCAAGGACCTAGAAGTCGCGGCCCCAGCGCTGCCCGGTTGCAGCGGGGCTCCCGGTCCCTCTCGCCCCGTGGGAAAGGGCGAGCCTAGGTCGCCCACGGCAACAGCAGAGGTACCTGCAAGGTACCTTGCCCCGGCCCAAGAGCACGCCCTGCAACGCTAAGGCTGCGCAGTGCGAGGCACTCACCTCCTGTAGGCCAAAAGTACCCGAAATTCACACCTGTAACATCCCCACCTCCGCCCCGCAAAGCGATCGATTTCTCTTCCCTACTCTTCTTGCGTGGCCCCGTACCAGCAACCACAGGTTGCTTCATTACTATTTTACTAAGGAAGACAAAACCATAAAATTACTCTCCTCCCGGATGCTGGATCTGGAGCAGTCCCTGGAACCGCTGAAGCTGAGCTGCAGATGATCAGCCCAAAGTACATAAAACTGCATTTCAGGCAGCTTGCATACACCGCCACTGCAGCTCTCAAAAAACACAGACACGGAGCTTCCCTCAAAACAGCCAAGGAAAAGCACGGTCTGAACGTGGCTGCACTTCCAGGGGAGATGAGGGCAAGACTACTAAGGGACATGTCTGAGCTGGAGCAAGGAGAAACTGTAAAGTGTTTACCTCTGGCATACAGATTGGAAAAGTCTGTCTCGGTGCGCCGGAACCTGGATTCCTTCTCGCTGTTTTCGCATGCTAGCAGGCTCTTGGAGGACTGCTTTTCCTTCAGAGAGCTGACGATCCGGCTCTTGTCTTCCAGGCTGTTGGTCCTTTGCAGGAACCCTACATTATTATTGCAAGGTGCACAGGTCAGAGTTTTCTCACTTCCCAACATGTTTAGAAGTATCTAAAGCAGCTCTCTAGACTACACTTAAAAGCAGTGTTGGCTCTAGATCTGACTAATGAGGTCAGGAATAAGGGTATTTATGGGGATTATTTGCCTCCAGGAGGGAGAGTTCAAAATGCCATCAACTGCAAAAACGCAGCCATGCAAAAAACAAAATTTCGTCATTTAGTGCAGTGGTAAATTCTTATTAAGTCGATCAGACAGATTCCACTTCAGTAATCAGCCACTGGAAGAGAGTTCAGGATGAGTCAATGCTATTTCAGCCTGCAGGCGAAGTTTATGGACCTAGCAGACAGGGGCAATGATGTATGATTAAAATCAGGGCCATTTTCAGTTCTCCTCGTGGTGCTCTCACGCACAAAAGGCATTAGAACAAGCAGCCATTCTGGAGCAGCCGTCCTGCGAGTGCTAGAGCTCTGAGGACACCAGTAGCACTCGTATAACCCCACCTTCCTATTATCAGTAAGTACTGATGCGGATTTTCCACCTGATAAGATGCTTTGTTGCTAACAGTAAGCATCCCCGGAGGTTTTAAGAGCTCCGCTCTCACTGGAAACGCATCTTTGGCGCCCAGAACCCGAACACAACTGCCGCTGTTTTATGCCACGGCAATAATAAATCCACTCACCCCAAGAATTATGGGGGCGGGAGCCACGCAGAGTCCGCTGCGAGTAATGAGATCTGTCTACTTTAACAAGGCAGGAAGAACAATTAATTTTCTGGATCTGATCTATTAAATCTATGATGCCCACTAAAACACGCATAGTGTCGGGCTTTTCGTCATTAAGGAGAGCATAGGATTTTGACCTTCTAGGTTGCAGCGAGCGTGCCTGTATGTTTGGAAGAGGCACTACGGCGGCGCCGGTCTCCTTTATTCTTTCTTTTATTTTAAAACAAGCAACAACCGAAACCAAGACTCGTCGCGGCGGGGGATATCCGCCAGAGAGGAGGGCCAGCAGGGAGGAAAAACAACGTCCTGAGTGAGCTCACCCACGTCCCCCGACGCCGCTTCTCCTCACCGCCCTCCGCTTTCCGGCCATGTGTCCCTGCTCTCCGGAGCCGTGACGGCGGACCGGGGCTGTGGGCACCTCCCATCGGGCGCCCTTTGCCGGCCCATACAGGACCCCTGCATCTTGGGCAGGCATAGGGGCTGAACCTCGGGGGAGAAAAGGGAGCGACAGGGAGCCGCTAGCCCAGTGGCTCCCGGCGTGGTACCTGTGCTTCGGACCCTGCTGCGAGCCAGGCAGTCACGAAAGGGCCATCGAAAACGGAGCTCTCGGCTGGCAGCCCCTTCTGCATCAGTCGGGAACCCACATGAGTCTCCGGGAGGGTCGCTCGCAGGTAAGTTTGTCAGAGCCATACTTTCAGTGAACACCTCACGTTTTGCCTTTTAATTTTGATCTTCTACTGATTAGTCTTCTTCTGTGATGCCTTTACGAATGAGACAAAGACTACTTTAAGGAAAAGTCGCTTCGTGCATAAGTTAAGAGTAGTCCATATATTATATATATATATATATATTTTATATATTATTACTTCAATGGCTTCAGCGATCCAGCTCCGCAATTCAGCACTGCCTGCTCATTAGGAAGAGCAGCTGATATCGAAGCAGGTGCAGTCTAAACTGAATTATGGATCGTCTTTTACCAGTTCCTGGGGCTTCATTTTGCTCCCCCCCCCCCCCCCTCTTCTTTTTAGACTCTCAGTGGCCATGCTCAAGTGGGACGATTTCAATGAGAAGAGATGTCCGCAGGAACGGCGGTTCTCCGCTTCCCTCGAGAGCCGTGCTCCTCGCACACCTGGCACTCCCCTCGGCGTGCAGACACGCATTCCTCAGAGGTTGGGAAAGGAGGGAGCACCGCTTCAGTAACAGAAAAAGGCCGCAGTTGCCTCCAGTTCAACTCGGCCCACCGAGGCCGTGGCTCCGCTGAAGGGTCTGACCTAACTAGACGCTGTGGGCAGGGAGTTCAGCCCTTGTCCGAAGGGCTCTGCGGCCGTTCCTCCCCGCGGAGGCTGCCCGGCCCCGCTCTGTCCCGCAGCCGGCGGCGGGGATCAGCTGGGGCTCGCACGGGGGCGCACGGGGCCTGTCAGCCTGCGCCGCGTGGGGCCCGCGGGGCTGCGCGGCCGCGCTCGGGAGGCTCGAGGGCGGAGATTAGAGGACGAAAAAAGGCTGAAGGCAGGATCGCGCTGTCGCCCGACATCAGCCCATTCGGCTGTAGGTAACGCGCTGTTCGCTCAAGTTCCTCGGCCACGGCAGCGTCTCGTGGGCCTGGAGACTCGGTATAAGGGGGAGGCCGGGGGGCAGGGACACTCCCCGCTCTGGAGCCGCCGGACCATCTCGTTTCCCGAGCTCCTCCCTGGGAGGGTGTGGGACGCTCCCCAGCGCCGTCCCGGGCTGCAGAGAAAAGTAATAGCCGGCCCTCGAAGGCTCCTTCCGCTCCTGGGGAGAAGCGCGTGGCTGTAGCTGACCTTTCATCTGTATCCTGCGTGAAAAGAGAGGCCGGTGCAGAAGAGTTCCAGCAAGGAGCAGAATATGAAATAGTGTCCATGCTGCCTGTCCTGGAGCAGCGGAGAGCGCAGCCTTTCTCAGCAGCAGATCCATCCCGCAGGTGCATTTTCATCCACGCGCTTTAAGAGACCGAGTTTTCAAAAGCCGAGTGACACCAGACAGCACGAGGGAGTCCCTCGGTGCGCAACGTGACCACAAATTCAGCGTGATTTCACATCAGGCCTCTCACAAGGCAGGTGTGTGAGCCCTGCTCGGCCTCGCAGCCCTGGGGGGACTATCATGTTCCGAGTTGGGGACAGACCTGCCGGGTCCCGGCACCGCAGCCGTCGGGGGGTGCACGTCGGTGGCGGCCGCAGGAGATCCTGGTCCCCCGCCGCGGACGGGGTGTTTAGCACCACCTACGTGACTTGGCAGCATAAATCCCACGGACTCCAGAGACGAGCCCAGTTTCTAACATGCATGGCTGCTTTGGAAGCCCCACTCTCCCGCGCTGCTCATTGGGCTTGGAATCATCAGCTGGCCGCGGCCAAACAGAAGACGCGCTGGAGCAATTTTACTACTAGCACTTCCACTGATGCCAAGCAAATGTTAGCAGGATCAGTCCCAGCAATAACAATTGCCAGGGTGGGAGTGTAGAATACAAATTCAGACACGGGAAAATCTGCCCGTATTTTGCCCGCCGTGACAGTTCATTAAACAGCTTTAAAATAGGGTTTGGGGGGGAGGGTTGTTTGGTGGGGTTTTTTTAAGTGGATATGTGCAAAGACGAAGAGCAGCGGGGGAAGGGGTCGGGAGGGGGTGGTGGTGGTGGCAGCGGCAGCGCTCTTTTCAGACGGTGGCTTTCAACCAGAAAAGGAAAAAAACCTAATCCTTAAATCGGTCAGTTATTTGAGAAGAAATGACATACATCTTGGATACGTAATTACTGAAAATGTCAAACAGATAATATACAACCCAGATGGAAGAACAAACTCATTGTTCAAGACCTGCCTTTTCTCTGAGGTCAACCCTTATTTAAAGTTTGCATTCAAAATTCATCGATTTCAGTGTGATACACACAGAAGGAACAATTCCAAGGCGCCTTTGTGACTGTACAATATTTAGGATCTGGAATGATGTCTTGTGAAAGGTAAGGACAAGGAGAGATCATCTGCAACAGTCAAACGTCAACTCGTTTAGCATGTTTAATTAGGATTCTTGGCAACCTTAACACTTCACTCTGTTTACCATAGGCAGCCTATGCCTATGTCTTTATGAAGGTGTTCGATTCAAATGAGAGGGCTCATACGAGCAAAAAACAGTGGTCGTGATCAAATCCAAGTATTCCAAACCGGTGTCACTCACTATTCAGAGCGTATTTTTCATGCGAAAAAAAAAAAAGAGCCAGTAAAGGAAAACTGAGCACCAAACCACAACCAAAATTACAGCTTGTCTTGAACTCCCTTCACAAAGCCTCCACTGCGCTCTCTTATGCCTTTTTCAAATCCAAAATGGTGGGATATTTCATTTTCAGTGTATTTGTTCTCATTGAGAGAAGCTGCGCTGTCCCTCTCTAACCCCCGTAGTCTAGCAACACGGAGCAAGCCTAACAGCGCGTTACTTTATCAGTTCTGCTTGCCGGGCTAAATTAAAATGATAGTGAAAATGCCCATCGCTCCAGCCACTGAGGGGACTGGTAGGGAAATGGTCCATTAAACCCAGATCAGGGGCTATTTATAGAACTAAGCGACTACTCGTTAATGTCGCCAGCGGCTACCAGTGAAATCTCTCACAGACACGGGGCTAAACATTTGCACCCTGATTCTCCTCCCGTTCAAACTTCCAGATAACAAAACGTTTAATGAATGAACTTCGACTCGAGTAAGCAGGGAAAAGAGGTTTAAGTTTCCCTTTGCATCGAAAAAAGGGTTAGTTTCTCCCACGACATATTTCCCATCCCCCAGAAGAGACAGAGGGGAAAAGGGGAAATAATTTCTATGCGTAAGGGGTATGGGCTAAAGGGAATGATTCTCCCCATCAGAATATGAAGAATTGACTGTTAGTCTCTGAAAGCGAAGGCGCCACTGATATATAGAGAAGGAAGACAGCTTGTTATCTGCAAATGAATCTCTTGCTATAACGTTGCGATCTGATTGTGCATTTGTTTCCCTTCTGCATTTCATGTGCCTGCGCGCTGACTGGCTGCCAGCGCTATCTTACCAGCACAGCAAGCTGACGAATTGCTCTTTAATAAGGCTCTCGTTAATCTTTTTTCCCCAGGAGATCCCTATTTTCTAGTCAGATAAGGTTGAAAAATTTCAGACAGTGAGAGGCAGCGAACCGGCCCCCCTGCCCCGTTCTTCCTGCCCGCCGGTCTGCCCGGCGGGTCCTGCACTTTCTTCGCCGTGAGCGCCCGGCGCCTGCACCCCCGTGTGTGGCAGGAGGGGCAGCGGGGCCGCCTCCGTGCCTGCCCGGCGGACCAAGCCTCGGCCACCGCCGGCCCAAGGGAGGGCACAACGGCGGGGCCGGGGCCGCCGAGCCGCGCTGCGGCCGGTAGGGGGCGCCCCAGGCGGGGCCGGGCTGGGGGCACTGGGCCGGTGCTGCCCCCACGGGGGGTGTGGGGGGTGTCGTGCGGGGAGGCACGGCCGCACTTACCGCATATCTTCAGCCCGATCTTCCTGGTGCACCCGTGAGCCACGCCGCACCACGAGTCGTAAGCTGGAAGAGAGAGCAGAGTTGTTCCCCTGGGGCGGCGGGGCTGTCCGGCCGCCGCGCCCCACCGGGTCCCCCGCAAGGCTGCATCGCCGTGAGAAAGCGCTGATTCCGAGCCCGGCGGCGCTGGCCAGCTGAGGCTCGGATGACAGCGAGGTGACATGCTGGCCTGCCCAGAGGAGAGGAGAAGGCACCCGGGACCCGACATCTCATCATTTATTGGCGGGGCTCCAGGGAAGTAGCAGCTTAAAATAAAGTGGCGTGAAATGGGGTCACAAAAGAGTTCAGGAATTAATTGGGTGAAAAATAGTATTTGACTAGATGATCGGACTCGCATCATTGAGCCCCGGACGGACTGACGGGCCACCGACGGCCCTACTAGGACCGCACCCCCAGCGGGAACAGGCTGCTTCCCAGCCCCTCGAGTCGTGGCTCGGACACGCCCCGGTTGGCCCCAGCTGAGCCCACGGGAAGCGGGGAACGAAGCCCAGGACCGAGATGGAGGATGCGCCAGCCGCGGCCCCGGGCACGGCCGAGTCTCTCCGGTCCGTCGCCCGCGGCACGGGGCAGCCACAAGTCTGGCAGCGATCGACCCTAGAGGGCGACCGGGGGGTGGGAGGCGCTGACCTGGCGTTGGGGCGCGAAGGGAGAAGGTTTCAGAGGAATCGGGACGAGGACGGCTCGCCCAAGCACGGAGAGCAGCGGCCCGACTCTCGGGGAGGGGGAAGCGCCATGGCGCTCCCGACCGGCCGGAGGAGCCCTCTCGGCAGGGGCGCTGCCGGTGCCCGGGGGACACGGGCCGGGCGGGATGCCGCTGCCAGCGGTTATCTCAGTTTTAGCCGTGTTGCCAATTAATTCGATTTCTGCGTGTGACACCTCAGTAGAAGGCAGCAGTGCCTGTCACGCGCGCCTGAAACAAGACCCAGTCCTGCCGTTCACCCCCTCCCCCGTTTTTTCCAGTTTCAGAATAATGACAATAATGATTCCGATGCTCGTGCCTCGTAGCTCTCTTAGGGTAAAAGGTATTCCCCACTCTGCTGTCCCTGACAACCTTTCATTTCTCGCTGTTGCCCGCTCTTTGTCTCTGATGCTTTATAGCATCGAGCCTTTTTTTCTTTTTATTTAATTTTTTTTTTCTGTAGACGACGGTCTGAACTGCCTGGCAGGGCTATAAACATTCTCTATCCACCTGCAGCAGCCTTTGCTTCCCACTCACACCTCAATAACTCAAGCCGAATTCAGAGCAATTAGGAATATAACGCTTTGAAAAGCTGCAATTAGCATTCAAATTTCGCTTGATTACAGGCTTCAGCGTAGGCTGAAAAGAAGCTGCAGCATTAGCATTTATAAAATGTAGTGGGGAGACACCCGCTCTGATACCCTGGTGTAACTTCGCCCTTTAACGGATTCGTTTTCTCCACACCCCTTCCAACATCCGGATTTTTTTGTCCATCTGGTAGGTCATTTTATTGTCTATATCTCTCAAACGTGGCTGTAAGATATAGACAACGTTGGCCACTAAGGTGGGCTTTTCCTCACAGCGTTTTATTCGCCACGGACCGACCTCTCCTGTTCCCAGCAGGAAGATGGTTTCTTTGTGTAGAGCACTTTCCGCACCTTGTTTAATGGCGCGGAACAGGGCTTCACAGATGTTTCATTTCGTTTCGAAACTGATCTTCCTGAGCCTAAGTAGAGAAAGCCTCCAAAACACTTAAAACGAGGAAATTATTAAAACCTACTTGTGGGTCGCAAATTAGGTGGGGTGGGGTCCGGAGCATCGTTGGAGGACGAGGGAGCGGAGGAAGCCATCCCTTCAGAAAAGCCCCAGTCCTCGGAGCTCGTATTTCCTCGATAATCCTCTGAGGGGTGGGCAGCAAGGAATTTGCTGGAAGGAAGAACAGGCGGGTTTAGTAGTCTGGTCTCCTGGAGCACAGCACCGGAGTCCCGTCCAGACGCGAGCGGGCGGCAGCCGCGCAGGTCCCGAGGCGGCGGCAGGACAGGCAGGCGCCGGCCGAACCGGGCAAATGCCTCGACAGACTGAAGAGCGAAGTCTTCCCTTCGCTAGATTCCAGGGCGCTACCCCCGCGCCTGAATGACGGATTTAGCAGAGCATGAAGTCTATAGCAATCATATCGGTGGCCACTGAGCAGGGCAGTTATATGGCTCGCATCAAATGGAGACCAACGTGCAAAGCGGGCTTCGAGATCACCAGCCCAAATGACCTACAATCCCAAACAGAGCCCGCTTGTCGGCTGTACCAAACACACGTCAGGCTAAGCACTCAGCAAAGACTGACAGATAAAACCCCGGCACCACAAAGGTGCGTTTTGCCCAGGTCCAATGACAGGCGTCACATACATGTGTATTTGCACACATATGTTTCAGCAGATCGGGGCCAGTATGTGCTCCAGCACTAACCAGCGATCTCCCGTGCCCGTGCTCGCTTTCGTGGCACAAATGGCAGGAGAGGCATGTCTGTCTGGGGAAAGGAAGGTGTAGGACCAGCTCTCGCTCCTCGCCAGATGTTCAGCTCTTTCCTGGCGGACACGGCGTTCCGATAAACCAATACAGGGTCGCTGATCGAGAATTGCCGGGTCAGTGCCCAGCTCGTCTCTTTGTCCCCACGGCTACCTGCGATTTATTTTCTTCCCCTTGTAAAGAAAATGAAGGTCGCGGTAACGAAAGAACGCTTTCTTTGTTAGCGGCTTTTTTCAAATCGGTAGCTACCGATTCATTTCCACTGCTGGGTGGATTTACACCCTCGTGTAAATGCAACGGATCAACGATTTCAATGGAAAATAGCTATTTAATTTTTTTAAGACGAGAAAGAAAACAGCCATAAGCAGAAGAGATTTTCTAGACAATGCCTGGAAGTGAAGTAACAGGTTAACACTATGTCTAGGGCGCTAGCTATATCAAAAAAGCCGTTATTCCTCTATTCATACGACAGCGACCAAAACCTATTTTAGGGGGAAAAAAATGCTCCAGAGGTTCCCAAAGGCTTGAAAAAATAGGATGCTGTTTAGAGGACACTTACCGAAGGGGCGACCGGACACTCTTATTGCCGTAGTCCAGGCAGGCAGGGCGACTCTAGCCTGGGAGCGACCCGCCGCTTATAAACTCTGCCAGAAACGACGTCGGAATACCAATCGCGCCGCGGAATTTAATGCGAGATGACCTTTTTTTCCAGAAGTGCTCGGATTTGCTTTTTTAAAAGCGTGAATCGCCGGTTGATCTGCTTCGACGCAGGCATGAGTCACAGGACTGCCGCCGCCCCCTCCGCGCCGCTCCGCACGGGGGCTGGGGACCGCTGGGGCGGCCGACTGGGGCGGGGAAGGGCGGCCCACCGGCCCTGGCTGCTGCCGCTGCTCTGCTTCGCCCCGGGGCGGCGGGGCTGACTCCCGCGGCAGGTGGGGCTGTCCAGCCGCGGCAGGGGCGGCACCCCAGGCAGGCGGTTCTGCCGTGCGAGCCCCTCGTTGAGCCCCTCGTGCGGACGGAGCCAGAGGCTTTCCCTAGACAGCAGCGGCTTGACCCGAGGTCGCCAGCTGTGCTAACAGGCACCGCACACATCGGCGCACGGGGCCGAACTCCCGCCCCGGCCGTCCCTGCGGCCCCGGCCCTCCCCAGAGCACAGTGTGAAACTCGGATGAGCCAGGCGGGGTCCGTGTGAATTGTAGCTTAGCAGCACCCCCTGTCCCCCCTTCGCCGTGCCGAGGGTCTGATGTGACCCGCTGGCTCAGCCCTCGGTTCCCGCCGCTCGCCCCGCTCCTCCCCGCCAGAGGGTGGCAGAGGCACGGGTACCGCTGCAGGGGAACACCTGGATGCCTGTGACTTGCCCTCAGTGTTGCCATTAGATTTTATATCAGACATCCCTTTGCTAAAAACAGAAACATTAAGACAACAAGTTTTTTGTACCCCTGACAACCCCATGTCTGCGTTGCTCCATCCCACACCCCGAATATGCTTAGCCAACATTTTGTGGTGGCGACCGCGGTGCTGTGTTTCAGCATGCCACGGTAGCTACGCAGATGCCTAAACCAAACCCTTCTCAAAAAGATGCCACATAAGGGGCTGGTAGGAATCCGCAGTGAGACAAGAGGACGGGAAACAGTCCGATGGAGCCGGAGAATTTCATCTTGTGCAGGAGATACTGGGCAGTGCAACGAGCAGTGCAAGGGCTTTGTCCTTTCTGAAGGACTCGAGGGAAAAGCAAAAACTTACAAGCCCGTTTTGTAAAGGAAATCACCCGACTGACAGCATTAAGTAGCCAAGATGATTGCTTTGTCGAGAACACTTACTCTCTAGGAACTGGACGTGTAACGAAAACACTGACAGCAAAAGGCTAGTTTTAAACATAGCTTTACAGATAATAATGTCTTTAGCTGACACGAACTTTTCTCATATCTAGACTATAATTTTAAAGATGGTTTCAACCAATGGAACAAAACATTTGCAGAGTGTGAGAAATAATACTATAACTGTAACTAATTGTCTTTATAAACGTAAACAAACGTTCAAAGGAAGTCATGGCAGGATTACAATACAAAGAGTCATCGAAAGACCACGCAAAGAACCCCTAAGCCATCAGTCAGTGTGAGGCGTGACCCGGCCAAGGCGTATGCCCAACACGCTTATTCCTTCCCTTCTGGCTTTCCAGAAGTGCTTGTGTCTGAAGCAAACAGACATGGTTTAAGAAATATTTACATCCTTGTCGAACCTGAGGCCCGCGAGGGGAAGGAGCCGGACAATGAAGGCCAGCGAGCCTTCCGCGGCACGCTGGAAATACGACTCTTTCCAGCACCTCGAAGGGCCCGTCGGCGCGGCGCTCCCGGCTCCGCACTCCGCTCAGCACCGCGGACAGCGCCGCTCCACCCGGCCGCGCAGCCCCAGCAGGGCGAGCAGCACGGTAGGAGGCTCGGGCAGCAGCCTCGCACCGCCCGGGCGGGTGTGCGGAGCCCTCGCTCCCTGCCGGCCGTGCAGGATGCCGAGAGCGAACCCCCCCGAGCCCGGCCCCGCTCCCCGCCTCACGGGCCCTCTGGGTGGCGCTGCATCTCAAGCCCAGACGCTCCGCAAAGCCCTGCGCAGAGCCCGCCCGGCCGCGGCTGCGGCTGCTCCGAGCCCGCGCTCACCACGATCTATTCGTCCTGGCCCCGGCGGCGACAAAGGGAAAGCAGCAAATCCTGGGGCTCCGCGGGTCCCTCCCTTGCTCATCTACAGCGGGGCTGTACAGCACGCCTGGAAACGCTTGCTAACTCTCATTTGCAACGGACCCGCTTGAAAATCCGACCTAAACCCGAACCACTCCAGCTCAGCGACTTCATTCAGAACTCGCCACACCAACTGAAACCTTTGAAACACCCTTGCCAGGTGCACACGCCCAGGCGAGGGCACTCAGAGAAGTGCCGCTTTCAACGACAGTTCAGTCTTCCCCTGCAGCTGTGCTGCTCAACCAGTCTACTATTTTCTCCTTGCATGTGACTGTCCCTTTCCTGAGGCTACTGCTCGAGTGCACAGGTTACAGAGAATCTCTTTGCAGCTGGGGACCCAGAAGACCTGTGTTTTGCTTTTAATCCAGATGTTTACTGAGGATGTGAAACACTCAGGAAAAACTACTGATGCACAGTATCAGCAAGGCAGTAAGATGAAGCTTGTAAGCAGCACATCAGTTAGAAACTCACTTTAAAAGCCAGGCCATGGGGTATTTCTTGAATTCACCTCCGTCCACAAACTGGACATGCTAAAACATGAATCTTGAATACCCTGAGTGGGCAAAAGAATGAAAGTGATGCAATAAACACCTTTAGCAAGAGAGACTACTCAATAATTAATTTATTAGTTTATAATTAGTTTTTATAGCTGTGGACACATAAACAACAACTGTCAAGCAAAAAAAAAATATTGCTATTTGTATTGCAACCTGTAGGTTTGAAAAGTCACTGTGTTTGGAGCTGCACACAATAGTTTTAGAGAGATGAGTGCCTCCTGCCTACACTGTAAGGAGGTCACAAGGTAACTACATGACAGTGGTAAGGCAAATAGAGAAAATTCCCCATGCCGTAACATTTTTTGTTTCTTCATATTCTGAATTATAGTCACATTATATATGCATTTGTCTGCAGGCAGGGCAGTAAATTTGACTTCTGGAGACTGTAATTATTATTGTGGGGGGTTCCCTCCATGAATGCTCTCTGTTGCATTTTAATTGCCATTTTGTGTAGATTATGAATATTTTAGCAAAAAAGGCAAACTCCTTGAAACTGTGTACAATGCTAAGTACACATAACAACTGTGATGTTTCTGAATTTGCGGGTTTGTATTTTTGTCTTTACAGCCTGTGATTTTTTTTTTAGTAACAAAGCCATAATAATTTGTAATCCAGTACATTATTACAAAATACATTTATTGCATCCGGTATCTCTTTTCCTACCATTTCTGGTATATAAATATGTCTACTTTACCTGTATCTTAGATAGAAGGGAATAATTTAAATAGCAAATTTCCTTAACTCCTGACACCAAAAAATGGAAAATTGTTCAAAACTACGTATTTCAGAACTTTTCTGGCTATCATCTTCACTACTTAAAAATATAGATAATAAATTCCTGTATATCTGTAACCAAAAAAATGAACATGCTGAGAGAAAAAAATAGCAAATTAGGACTTTGCTTATCTGGCCCAGTCCAGAAAATTCTACAAATGGAAATTTGGTGAAGACTGTGGATTTATACTCCTGCTCTACAGATAACTTTTGCTGTGTTCTGTCACTTGACAAAAATTAATTGAAGATGAATGATATGTTTGCTTTGGGTTTTATGAACAGTCAATAACTGATGTACCCAACTGGCCCATATTTAAGGATCATGTACATCACTCAGATTTCAAAGACATCTCAAGATGAACTGCCAGACAGAACATTCAGCACTGCTGTGATGAAGGGCATTTAGAAAAGTCTAATCTGAAGCACATTGTTTTACATATTTTGTGGCTTCTTGTTTCAGGATGTCCCCTTCTTGATCCATGCTGGCATGTCTTGTTGTCCATTTTGATGTGCTTCATCTGCAAAACATCCCAAAGAACAACCCACATCCTGAAACAATAGCAGTGGGAAATCCCAACTCTCAATAACCCCAAGCAAACATGGAAAGAAGCAAAATTCCCTTACTTCCGAACTGTAATGAATCAAAATCTTTTAAATCTAGATGGATCAAACAAAATTACTTAAGTTAGGTAACTGTGATTGTAGCTTGAAAAAAATAACAGAAGTGTTCATACAATCAGTAAGTCCACTCTCTATCAGTTTTAGGAGATTGCAGTTTTACCCTGCGTCTGAAAGAAAATTAATTTCCCACCTCCTCCAAGAACCCTGTAGAGCCAAGACAGCTAATGCTTGGATATATTTCCCCTTATGACATGGTTATTATAATTGTTGCATCTCACTGAGTTATATCTTTTTATCCCATAGGAAGGCATCAGTTTACAATGAGAACATTCAGCAATTTCAGGAATGCTGTTGCAGGAGATCATGCAGTTTGATTCTCCAATCTCAGAATAAATATGGAGAACCGAACTCCAGGTTTTTTTAACACATGGTTGTTTAAATCAAGCATATTTCATAAATAACCCTCAGGAAACAAGAAGCATGGGCTTCTCTGCTACTTTTAAAAAACACTTCTCAAATCATAACTCAAAATCAGGTATGGGTTTTTAAAGTCTCAAAAGTTTTTGGGATCACTAGACTTATGAGCTTAGCTAGGCTTTTTTTGTTTTGGTTGGTTGATGTTTGGTCTTTTTGTTAATTTGGGTTTTTTTTGTTTTTTTGTTGTTGTATGGGGCTTTTTGTTTTGTTTTTGTTTTGTTTTTTCCCCTTTCCCCCCTCTTTCCTCCGTGGTGGATAAGTCAGTTTTTGCCCTGACAAGTTTGTTAGTTCTCCCTGGACAGCCATCAGTACTAGTGAAATAGCAGACTTTCTGCAGCATCAGATTTGAAACCCTTCCTTCTTCTGGTTTTTTGTTTAGCTACAATACTACAGAAATGGAAATAAAAATTATTACCAAAATGGAAGGTTAAGTGCACCTGATTGAAATACAAGGGGTTTAAGCAAAACACCAATACGTACATTTTTAAACACAGTGCAATCAAAGCGCAGAAGCACACACAGGATGGTATGAACAGCTACAAAGATGGACAACTGGCACACTGTACTCTGAAAAGTACAGTGATAGGTGCTTGTCTACCAAGATACGAGTTTCTCCACTAGAGAAAACAGGTAAGAAAACAGGGCAGGTAAGAAAAAAATTCCCTTCTCTCTGTTAGACTGAGTAGTTCATATTCCCTGTTCTGAGTGGATTTCATTAGCATTCTTACAACTAAAAGATTCCTATTTGGATGTAATAGAAGAGTGTATGAGCTTTAAGCAAAGCCATCAGCTTTTACATAGGCTTCTCTACTCAGTACAAATACAGAAGATTATGAAAACATTGAGGGGCATTTTTAAGGAAAAAACCACTTTTCCCAGATCAAGAGAGAAGTGATTCAAATTGAAGACATCTCCCAGACAGAAAAATCAGATTAGAGTTGACTTGTTACAGACACATATTCCAATCTATTTATGTAATAAAATCTTTTCTACTTCGGCCCTTCAAAACTTCTCTACAAGCACACACTTAGCTAATGCTCTTGGCTCCTCTTGACGGTATTGTGATAGTTGCACTTGAAGAAGACAACCACAGGAAAAAACAGAGCTGCTGTCATCTGGGACAGCATTAGCAACTCAGCACTGGAACAAGAGGCAGAACTTAGTCATGCTATCTTTAACAGTTTAGCCACAACAAAGTTTTTTAAAGCTAATACACATGAGATAAAGAGCAGCACTGCTCTGAGCAGTGAATCAAGCATAACCTCTCTCTTCATAATCTTAAGGGATACTTAACATCTGCTAGAGTTTAAAGGAACTGTCTGGGAAGGGATTCAAGAGAGTACAATGGATAATGCTCTGGTTTCTGACAGCTCTGTTCTTCCCAGGACAGGTAACAAGGCTACTTGCATTCCTCTCCAGATACAGAGAGAACATCAACAACAGAACACCAGCTTGGGACTTCACTCTTCAGCATTCTTCTACCAGTCATCTTTTTTGCTTCAGAGATTAATAACCTGTTTAAACAAATGTCTCAACTCCACTGAAAGTAACATGAGCTAGCAAAAAAGCTGAAAGATTTGTCAGATATCCACACTCAAGCTAGTCATGCCATAGAGAGAAGCTTAAAGATGTTCCACTGGCTTCTTCCTTCAGAGAAAATTCTGTTACAAGAGTTTTAGGGATCTGAAGACTGCAAGAACGAACAACCTGTAGGTTTTCTAGGATGTTAAAGAGCCCAGAACTTCCTTCTCCAGAATCTGAAATGTTAGACATGGAATCTGGCCTGTGTATTGGTGTAAATTAGCTCTAAATGTTGTCAGATATTAACATTACCACTGCTTGCTAGAGACAGGCTATATAAAATGCTGCAACAGACTGCAGAGTGCAGTAAGAAAGACTGCATTCTGGTTACTGGTTTTTAACATGTTAAAAAATAACCGCTGTCTTTGTGAGTGAATAGGCTCTTCCTAAGATACAGCATGGGATCTGGGTGGGTGAAGGATAACTCCCGAGAATTTTAAGAAATTCTTGTTCAAGTAAAGGCATTACAGATTGATCTGCTACTTTAAAAAGCGTTTTGGTCAACAGTCAGTTTGAAAATGCATATTTTAGCCAACCAACAAAGCATAAAAGATGCAAAATCCTTTCAGAAACCATTTGAAACCCAACAATCATCCTTCATTTTTACTTTGCATTAATTCTCTACAGAAGAACAAGAATATGCTGGTAATGACAGGGACTCTAGGAATGACCTTAAATGCCACTGAGACACAGAGATATTGTACCTTGGACTGGAGACCTGCAAAGGCACTTCTGCAACACAGGAAGATCTCTTCAAGTAATTAATCTCAAACCCTGTGATTTCATGTTCTTTATGCTGCTGGGGTTAAACAAAGAAACAGACCCTGCAAAGCTAAGCCCTGTTAAGAGGCACAAGTATTTGATAAGCATTCTCTGTCATGTTTATCCAAACAGATCTGCATCAGGAATTCCTGAAAGGAAAATAACACAATACTGCAGCTAAAGGCGGGAAGGAACCCGTGGAAGTTCTTTTATATAGGTACACCTACCTAAGCATAAGAATATTAACCTATTATTCCTCCAAGACTTATAAACTTTAAATAACATTAAATAACCTTTAGCCACATCATTGCTAAACAGATTTTTCTTATGCTAAGGTAAAAGAAAGACACACACTTAAAATTATAGCATGAAATGGTTACTATATAGTCTTCAATATTAATACCAAGCCCTAGAATTTCTGAAGTGAAAAGCAATACTAAATTTTAATGTACTCATGTGTTTAATAAAATATGTTTATTGTATCTTTTCTTCTGTCTACCCCAGAATAGCATTTTAGTTGTGTCTGGTTTTCACTAGTTAACCTTACTGAATGTTGTTACACTCAGCCCAATTCTCCACACCCATATAACTGCAGGTTTTGTACAGTAAAATTATTAATATCTAATAACATTAAACGGTAAATACAGTAGGAGTTGGGTACAAGCCTTACCTACAGTAGCATGGCTTAATCAAAGTATTTTTTCACCACCTTAAAACCATAGAGTAGCACTATCTATCAAGTTTGATACATACTTTTTACAGGAATGCCAGCCAATGTATATCCAAACTTCTAAAAATATTTTAACCTATTATCTATTTCTTTCTGCATTGTAACATGGTTCACTTAGTCCTCACCATGTGGACACCAACTGATTTGAGGTAATACATATGGCAGACATCCCACATAGATGTCTGCATTAAAATGGCAAGATATTAGTATAAAATGTAAACCATCTTGAGTTACTGAGATACTCTGTTAAAGGGGAATTTGACTCTCAACAGCATATCTGAGTAATTTTCAAGTTTTAATGCCAGTCCAGAAAAATAAGCATATTTTCCCCTGTCATTATTAAAAGCATTCATATGAATTCACTCAGTTCTTCAGCAAATTGTTTTCTGTTAGAAAAAAATGTAAATTAAAAAACAAGCAATAGGAGATGAATGATGTGGACTCTACAATGAATATTAGTAATTCAGGAATCACAACCTCAAGGAAGTTGATCATTTTCACTCCTTTCAATTTAAGCGAGAAGGGAGGTGCTCCACTTCTCTCTGGAAAGCAGCTGGTTTACTTATCTCTTATCCAGAAAATAATCTTTTGTCCTTTCTACAGCCTAGCTGTGTCCAGAGAAACAATTAAATAACTGCAGTGATTTTGCTCAAGGAGTCTCAGTCTTATAATCTCTTATGCAGACCAAACTCCTCAGGAGTGTGAATTCAAACCTTCCCAGTTGATGATGAATATTTCACACCACAGTGGCAGCTACTGTTCATGCCATCTCAGTCTGTAACTTTTACAACTGCTAACAATAAATTAATATTAAATTGGTGCAAGTCACAATCTTATCAGTTATGTAGATTTTCTGATCAATTTTACAACTGGCACTTATTCAACAGTGCTATTTGATTTATCTCCGAATCTGGACAAGAGACTGTCATTATAGTTATGTATTTTTACAAGGATGTCAGGCAAAGCTTTTCAGCTAAAATACTCTTAAGAGCTATTTCATTAGTGTCAAGGCTATAAAAGTCACAATAATTTTCAGCAAGCAGAGTTCTTATTTTAAGGCAACATTTCTACCACTCAAAACTACAACATCATTTTGCAGATTACAGTTTTATATAATTATGCCGCTTTTCCCTTGTTCAAGTGCTGCAGAAGAATATACCAAGTCCAATACTCCTAAAATACTGTTTTGCTCAATTGATGGTCTGTGTCACAGTTTCCATGTAACTTGTTGCTCCAGCAGGAGAACACTTTATCAATTACTTCTGCATACATCAAGTTTGTATGTGTCATCAAGTTAGAAAATAAGGTAATTTTGGCAAGTTTAAGTTCAAAAATATTGCAAGGACAACAAAAATTCTAAGATCTGATTTTAAGTTTAGCAAATAATACTGAAATTTCTAAGAATAATTATGATTAAGCAGTGAACTTCAACAGTGTACGTTGAAGACTGTTGGAGAATCAAAATCATCAATGGAATACCATACTATCTCCACACTAATTTTCTTCAGACTTTTCTTCATCATTACTACTTGAACAGCTAGGGCTCTACTTTTTTGTTTAGTTATTGCTGCTTTCATTACTTGTTTCTGCATCATCTTCACTCTCCCCACTGATGAATTTCTGTGCTGCTTCTGCCATAAAAATACACACAGCTCAACATAGCTTTGAAATCAGCACAGCTGGTCACCAGAAAATCACTTGTTTATGGGAGAATATTTGCATGAATTATGCCACCAAGCCACTTTATTGTTTCTGTTTCCTGTAGCTACACAGTGGCAAGAGAATGGAAGGTTCTCCCTCTCTCTCTCCCCTGCCCCAGGTATCTTTATATCCTACACTGATACAGGACGAGGAAGACTTGATCACAAATGAGCAGTGTAAGCTAAATTGAGTATGTGACAGAAGAATATACACATCTAAACCAGGTTTGGGAGTATTCAAAGATGGATTAAGCTGTTATTTTAAATTTTTTCCTTCTCATTACTTCTTTCTCATATAACCAGATTCAAAAGGACTTCTTGAGGTTAATATCCTTCAGACTAACATCCATTTAATAAAAAATGTGGCTTGTATTTTGGCACCATACAATTGTCATGATCACAGGTAACATTTCAGAGCACCCTCAGATGTCATTTTGTGAATAAGGGGCAGTTTAAAATTAATTTCCTTTATTAATTTTTTCATTTTCTCTGCTGAAAATTTCCTGCTCAAGTACTAGAAGAGTTTTCTTCAGCATTCCTCTTCTACTTCAGTGCAGAGTGAGCTTTATTGAGGTGTGGTTTTTATTGATGCTTTAGTTGATACTATTTTGAGACAGTTGATGTGAACTGACATGGGCTACTTGTTCTGAATTTAGAAGACTGTTTCTCAATTTGTAGGATTTCTGACTTTTTCTTTATCTCTTAATATACTTCAAAATGAATACTTGCAATTGAATATTAACAAATGGAGAATGCTTACTTTGGCATTTTATAGACCAAGGCAGAATATTTAAGACAGAAACTCCAGATATAATAGAAGTATTTTCTCAATTGCTGACTTTTAGAATGCAAAGTCAGGTTCCTGTTAGTACAATAATTCTCAATGTGAAAGGCAAGACTGTCTATACAATAAATATTGTAGTTGGGATTCTCAAACTTATCACTACCTTTTCTTCAAGAAGTGGAAAAAACTTCTTGGCCTCAGTATTTTCTGGTTCATAGATCCGAACTGCAGGCTGACAACATAATATATTACAAACATGTATGATGACAAAATAAACAGAAAAAAGCACCCCAGAGATAAGTCTGCCTCTTAATGGTTCATGAAAATGTAAATCATGTAAACCAATGGAAAACCTTACAAATACACAGATCAGAAATGGATGTTCATAGCCTGAAGAATATCACACTCTTATCACAGGTAATATCATAATTTTAAGTAAGGGTCTGCAATGCAATGCAATTTAGAAAAAAACAAATTAATGGCATCAATAATTTTAGGATTAAGATAGAAAGCTGAAAAACTACTTTTAAGAGCAATAAGATGATAAAAATCTTAAATAAAGATCATATTTATGACAGAATGATTATATCAATTACGAACAACAGACATAGAAAATTCAGACACCAGGATAAACCTGAGAGAAATCCCACAACAGCAAAACATGAGAAACATGTATTATTTTTCATACCACTTACATGTATGCACTATAAAGTGAACAGAACCAAATTTAAAAATCTCACAGAGAAGAATAATTTTGAAAGTGAAAACTGCCTAATTACATCCTTCAAGATTCTGTTAGACAATGGCTGTGCAATTGTAATTTTTCACAAGCTAATACAAATTTCACTAGTTTTGTTTAGCAAAGTGTCAGTATTTTGGGTTTTGCCATCCTGCCTCCTCTTATCCATCTTCCTTCTCTACTGCATTTTCTACAAACACCAGCTGCAGTAGTTGAAATGAAGATTCCATTCTCCATCCTAAGAAACAATGCATGCAGGAGCTTGTGACCAGATAATGAACAGGGAGACAGGAGAAATCAGCTGAAGTCACTTGGAGGCAACAACAGCAACAGAGATCAAAGAATAAAATACCAAAGCCAACTACTCAATTAACTGACAGTAGTCAGGAAGGCAAAAGGGAAACTATTATAACCCTAATAATCATGTATTCAGGGCCTCCAAAGTTATGCCACTTGGCAAACATAGCAAAATATTTCAATACATTTCTCATCAGGAGTTTTCACTGGGAAATCATAGGAATAGCTGACACAATGTAGCATGGATATTTTTCATTATAAGCCAAAATCACATGTAAATCTAGGCCTGGGAATGAAAAGTTGTCTAAACAACCTGGTTTAGTGGGAGGTGTCCTTGTCCATGGCAAGGGGGTTGGAACTAGATGATCTTTAAGGTCCCTCCCAACCCAAACTATCCTATGGTTCCATGATATTATTCCACAATTCATACACCTCTTTTCACAATTACCAAAATCTGAGTCAGCATTTGCTATGCATACAAGTGCAGAAATTTTAGAAATTAGGTCTCAGTACACTGTCTCTGTTGAAACTGCCCTCACTCTGTGATTCCCAAGGAGGAGCAGAACCTTGTCATGAAGCAGCATTCTGATGCATTGAAATAACAGGAGACTTACATATATGACTTCAAGATCAAAAGAATAAAAAAACACATAGTACCTGGTTTATATTTGACATACCCATAGGTTTCTTTTAGCCTTACAGAAATTTTAGCTCTAGTGCTTAAGTTTTCCAAGTTGTAAAGACAATGCAATTCAGAAGTCCACACACATTAATGCCCTTGATATACTTCCTGTTGTTGCTGGGGCACAGAATGGTCCCTGGAGAAACTTTCACAAATGTTTTTTCAGCTACTGTTTCTAATTGTAATGAATTTAAACATTCTACAGAAAATGAAGACGTCATATTTATTTATCTATATGTTCACCTATAATTGTAATACAAATATCAAAAAAGATTAAAGGACAAGTGACAGAACATGAAGATGCTGAGTTCCCATAACATAGCTTACCCAATACTACGTTTTATTTGATCTAAATTACAATGGTGCCAAGTGAACCACAGGTTAAACAGTTCATCCATGCATTTCCAGTCTTTCAAAATAAATTGGGTGACAAATTGTTGTGTTATTGAGCTCTAATTGCTTAAAAAAGCATGTAATAGATCAGCTGCAAAACCAAACACATATTACCATGGTACTGCTTGAACTGCCACTTCTGAAAAGCAAATTCAAAACAGTTGTTTCACATTTTGGCACACCTGATGGAATTTTGTTCCTCAGCTCAAGTATTTCTTTGACTTGAAGCTTACAAGGAAAGTTTTTAAAGTTCCACTTCAAATATACACTATCAAATTGTTCAACCTTCCTGATTAAGTAATGAGTATTTTAAAGCAAATAGTGTTATAAAAGTTAGCAGTTGTTAAATTACCTTTTCACCCCTAAATACATAATTTTTCATTTTGTTTGCTTCCAAAATAGAGACAGTAACTTTAAAAAGCATTAATTTTCTATTAATAGTATTACTGAGTTCCTGAGGTAGCGAAAATTTTCACCAGTTTCAACACAAATCCACATAAGGATATAACCTGAAACTTTGGAATTACTTAATTTACTGCATGAATATGCGAAGCCATGGAATGTAAAACATCATTCAATTAATCTATTGCCACAAAGGAGGTGTATATTAGGTTCTGGACTAAGCTGATGTTTACCTTCTTGGTCTCTGTCCTTTTAAAACTATATCTAGTAGAAAATGAAATTACAAAATTAAACAAAAGACCAACTGTGTCTTTTTCTTTACAGCAGATTATCAGAATTTGTCTGAACAGACATTCAACACCAGAACAAACAGAACACCATTTTTCTTTTCTTTTAAAGAAGTCTTGGAACAGCACATCTTAATTTGCTTCAGTTACTGAAACAATTAACTCATACTGATTTAAACAAAGAAAAAATCCAACAAACAAACAAAAGGAAACCAGTGAGGCCTTTAACAGTATTTCCTACAAGTCCTTGAGATGGGCTCCTACACTGGGGTCTCCATCACTATTAAAAGTCATCTGTCCAGCAAAGCACTGATACACAGCTCATGATCTGCCTGATTATGCAAACACCCACAGTTTGTTCTTACATCCTACTGAGACCACTAAAACTTACATGTGTGCTTAAATGAATCTTTTTGGGAATTCTTCAGTAAGCAAACCACATGAATGCAACAATTATACTCTTAAGGATTTAAGAGTTGCTAGAATTTGTGATTATAATTTTTGATGGCCTTGATTTCCCACTGTTATTAAACCCTCATCACTACAGATTGATTCTGTAGTCCTAGCAAATCACCACAACAAAGCAACATGGAACAAACATTTAGAGACTTTAAAAATGTGTCTAATGTCTACTCTTTATCATTAGAGAAACAAAAAATTAAGCTTCTATTTCTAATAACCACACATCTTACTCTAGAGTAATTTTAAACTCTTATTAAAATAATGTTTAAGATTTACCAGTTGTTTCACCCATTGCATACCACAGGCACCTTGGCCCATCCCTTGGATAACAGGAATTAAAAAACTTACCTGGAAGCAAACATCCAGGATACAGCCCCTCCTGATTCACTGAGCTATTGTTGGCATTCAAGGAGACCAAGTCGGAACAAGATAGCTCTAGAAACAGAGTGAGGCTGTAAGCCATGCAGCCCCTTTTCCTCTGTCTAGCAGATGCCAAACCATGTAATTAGGAAGGATTATTTGACATTATATGACTATACAATGCTGAAGTTCTTCAGCATGAGGAGCAGCAACAGTATCTAGAATGGAACATCTAGAAATCAGTGTGAATTCCAAGAGATGTATAGCACTTCCACAAGTACCTAACCCAAAAACACCCTACAGTAGCTACATAAACCTGTATTTTTCCACAACTGTAGCTACAGCATGACCACCATAACTATATAAAATCAAAGTACAAAATTTGAATGTAGAAGTTGGAATAAAAAAAGCTTAAAATCTGACACACCATAAAAATCATGCCCAGTGCAGTAAGTACCATACTTAACCTACTTTGCCCTTCAGAATGTGTACTATTTATTATAATTCTAACTCAGTCCACTGGGTGGATTGCTCCTTTTTTATCCACTAGGCGCGATCAAATCAGTGCAATAGAAGAACTGCTGATGCATGAAATGATAGGTCAATGTAACCTTGTCATGGAGTAATACCCCTGCAAATCACAGTAAACAAATAAAGCAACTCATTTTATTTGTTGTAGGTATTATGCAAGGCATAAATTATCAAAATCTGAAGCAGGAACATTTTAACTGCAAATATAATATATTGGTCCATACTACTATACAAAAACCTCATTTAAATAACACCTTAACACGCAATATGAGGGAAAAGCTTTTACACATAAATGGTGGCTGTAGTCACACTACCATCTACCACTGGGCTTTCCCAAATCAGTATAATCAATAGCCTTCATACAATGAAAACTTTCTAGAAACTTCTGTCATCAGCAGGTGTCTTTCTTTTCTTGTCTTGTCAATTACAGATGTCTCTGGAGTAAGCTCAGCTAAACAACTGGCACAGAACATTAGTATAATTTTTACATATAAATGTTCTCTTATTTGGTATTTTTACTTTTCTTTTTAATTAGTTTACTACAATAAAGTTAGCATTGAATTCTTGGAGTTTCCATGTACTTAAAAAGCAATTTATCTATGAGATGATTCATGATCATATAAGAAAATACTTTGGAAGGTAAGTGTAAAGGTGCTAAAAATTGAACTACCACCCCAGTGGTCACAAGCTAAGATACTATCCTATAAAACATATAGGAAACATTGAAGCATGATATTATCCTTAACAGCACAAGATGTTCTATATGGATCTGTGCTGTGCAGTGCTATTAATACTAAATATTTTTAAAACCCTTTTAGAATAGACTACATACATATTTGTGTAAGCATAGACACAAATTTATAGAGATTATGGCTGGTAAATACAATTTACAGAAGCTTACAAGGCTTGGGTGTAATTCTCAGAGTACATGCTCACAATGGTTTTATGTAGCAACAATAAAATGTAATATAAACAAAATTTAAATGGTATTTAAACTGGAGTCTCCAATCTGGAATCGTTTGTTGCACTTGACAACTGTATAGCGAACAAATTATATGTGCTGCTGAGAATCTAATGTGTGCTGAACATTTAAGATAGGTGGGTTTTATTTTCTTTCCTAAAATATTCTCAGGAAAAAGTGTTCAATTTTACAAACAAACACAGAGAAACTATTTTAAATGTTAGGGATCAGTAAATGGGAAAAAACCTACATGATTCTTTTATGAGAGACAATAAACATTTAAAATGCATGGTTTAACATAAAAAAATAGTGCAAAGTAATTTTAAAGTCTGAAATACAGTATTTATAGTTATACATTTAACATGAGAAGGAGGTGTTGGAATGAGATCTTGGAAAGATTTCATGTTTTATTTGGGACATGAGTGGGAACACATGTGTTATCATGCTAGATATCTCAAGTAGAGTACTCTTGTCAGAGCAATTTTCCAGCAAGTGGATATGTCAGCTCATTATAAACCCCACATACTACACTACAGTGCCATTATTAGCTTTAAGCAGGGTCTGCCTGGCCACACAAAAGACAAGATACAAATATTAATAATATTTCTTTAAAACCTGATTAAAAAGTCAAAATAAAATCATTACACACTAAAATGTGTTGCTGATGCTATCAAACGCACTTTCCAACATTCTAGTAATAGACTTGGAAATTAGGAACTCTTACTAAAAATACTGCCACATTATTTGTAGTCACAGATACTTCATTAGAAAATACAACTGGACTGATAATTTCTGGCATCCCAATACCCTGAAAAAATAAAATTAAACAAAGAAATCATTTTAAAACAAGTTTCACAACCATATCCACATAAAATCTAGTAGAGATCTGAAGGCTCCTATAAACAGAATCAGCTGTTTTTCCTTTAATCTTAGGCTGAAAGGGTCTGTGACACAGTAGGCATATGCCAAAAGAACCCTAGGAACATTAAACAAAAAGATCTGCAACTTCTCTGGTCAGTCTTCAGGATACATTCATTTTTCCTATAGCATACAAATTAGAAGTTCAGAAGCTCAATAACAAAAAGCAGAATTCCTGAGCACACAGTAGTTGTTCATCCTTGAAAGCAACAGACCAATGCCTCCCTGCTCTCCTTGCCAGTACTGACATTTATAAATATTCTCCCCTTGCTGCTCTCTCACTTTGAAGCAGCTAAAGCAAGCTGTATTTTGTTGCTGGGTTTTGGCCTTCCCTCACAGAAGGCACACAGCTGTCAGAAAGGCATGATGTTTTGTGTTTGAATTCCACTGCAGGGCCAGACCTTGCTCCCTTAAAAGTCAGAGAAAGTTCCTCCTTTAAGTTAATGAGGACCAGAAAGAGGCCTTGAGTGGCAAGTTTCTTCAGTATTTTGTGTATTTATAGAAACATAAAAAGGTTTGGATTGGAAGAGATATTAAATATTACCTAGTTCCAAACTCTCTGACATTAGCAGGGACACTTTCCCCTAGATCAAGTAGTTCAACACTTCCTCCAGCCTGGCCTTGAACATTTCCAGGGATGGGGCATCCACAGCTTCTCTGGGCAACCTGTTTCAATGCCTCACCATCCTCACAGTAAAGAATTTATTCCTAATATCTGATCTAAACCTACTCTCTTAGTTTGAACCTATTACCTCTTGTCCTGTCCCTCCTTGGCCCTGCAAGAAGTTCCTCTCCATCTCTCTTGTAAGCTCCTTTGAGTACTGGAAGGTGCTCTAAGGTCTCCCTTGGAGCCTTCTCCAGGTGGAACAGCTCCAACTCTCTCAGCCCTTCCTCATAGAAGAGATGCTCCAGCCCTCTGATCATCTTTGTAGCCTCCTCAGAACTTGCTCCACTCCTCTCTGCTTCACTCAACTCTGCCTGTACTTAGGAGCTGCTCCACATACTAGGAGCCCCAAGAGCTGGCAGCACCACCACACACCTGCTGCTTCTACCCTTCCCTCACTGTCACCTGCTTTCACCTTTTGTAACTTGGGCCCTGTTCTGCTCCTCCAGGTAGGTTATTTTACAGTCAACTCATACTAGCTAGATCTGGTTAAAAGATCATTGTATGGGCTAATTCAAGAGTAGGAACAAAAAAGTCAGACAAAAGGAAGAAAAAAAGAAGACCAGTAATTATTTAACCTCATCTAAGTAGCAAAGAGTCCAAATATTTGACCATGCCTCTTGCAACAAATAACCATCATCTGAAACTTCCAGGAAATTCCACAGAACTTGTACATTGTATTGGGAATATTTATGTCAGACAATAACAATGTGTTACAAAATTTATCCTAGGGAAAATAAGTTATCAGAAGGGCTATCACCTTTCAGATGTTAACATCTTAACCACTTTAAATTCTTTGTATGATGCAATAAAGGGAAAAAATAGAAGTCAAGACTGCTTGTCTAATCGCATTTTATATTTTAAATTAAATCAGCTTTCATGTTACACAGGCATGTAACAAAAAGGTTCGGAAAGCCAAAAGACCTTATATTTCAATTCACTCCTTTAACTCCAAAGTTATCCACTAATGGGAGAAAACCTTCTCTGGACTACACATAACCTACTTCAGAGACAGGGACATTTTACAGCCCAGGGACAAGCTGTGAGGACAGAGCTCTGGGCGGTGATGCTGTCGCACATCTGACCCTCAGAAAAAAGGAGCAATAACCCTAAAGCTTATCCCACTGTAGTGAAAGATGAACAAGCCACGTTACAGAAATAAAAGCTAGGAGTCATGAGGGCCATGTGCATTTAAAACAAAAGAAAAGAAAAATCAAACAAAAAACAACCTACCTACCAACCAAAACCCAATCACCCCCCCAAAAAATAAGAAAAAAAAAAAGGAAAAAAAAATAGTCAAAACAACAGAAGTCACTGTACTAAAAACATTAGGTATTCTGGACCTACGACTGTGAAATTAGTTCCAAGCTGCCGCAAAAAAGCCTGAAGTAAGTCTAGCGTTTCCGTCAGGTTTATTTCCTCGAGTCCCCTCAGCTCCCACGCGTCCCAGAGCAGAACGGCGCCCGCTCAGCGGGGCGAGCCCACCTGCTCAGCACCAGCGGCGCCGCCGGCCTGACCCCGCCCCGCGGCGGCCGCACCTGTGACCGACAGCCCGGGACAGCCGCCCCCGCGGAGCACAGCGCGGATGGATGGGACACAGCGAGAATGGATGGGACACAGCGAGGATGGGGCACAGCGCGGATGGATGGGGCACAGCGCGGATGGATGGGACACAGCGAGAATGGATGGGACACAGCGAGGATGGGGCACAGCGCGGATGGATGGGACACAGCGAGAATGGATGGGACACAGCGAGGATGGGGCACAGCGCGGATGGATGGGACACAGCGAGGATGGGGCACAGCGCGGATGGATGGGACACAGCGAGAATGGGGCACAGCGCGGATGGATGGGACACAGCGAGAATGGATGGGGCACAGCGCGGATGGGGCACAGTGCGGATGGATGGGGCACAGTGCGGATGGATGGGGCACAGCGCGGATGGATGGGACACAGCGCGGCCGGGCCCGGGCGCTGCCCTGGCGGCACCTGCCTGTCCCGCCCGGCCCCGCCGCGGTCTCTTGCAGGCTGGAGCAGGGAGGGGCCAGTGTCCCGCGGTTTCTCCGGCCGGGAAGGGCCGGCTGGGGTCAGAGGGGTGGCCTGGAAGCCGCTGCAGCCCGCGGCTGCCACTGGGGTTGTGCGCCGGGGGGAGAGCGATGAGAGACTGTGTGGGTGGGAACGGCCTGGAGAATGGGATTCTGCGCCGTTCCGCAGTTTTAAGGGGCATTCAGGCAACACCGAAACCGTTGTAAAGCCATCATGGCTGCTCAAACAACTCTCAAAGGATGTTGAGACTCACAAAGTGTAAATGCAGACATAACGGGATGAGAAAAATCTGTGATGGATTGACCAATCTGTGACTATTAAACACAACAAACAAAATGCGATTCCAGCTCAGGAAGTTTCTGAAGCACTGTTCCCCAGAAGCTGAGAGGCTGTGCCAAGGGAAATATCTGTTTTCTATATGTCTTGTTTTTAATCCACTTTCCCTAAGCATCTGTTACTGGCAAACAGGCTCCTAGGTTAAACAGACCTTTGGTCTGGCTCGTGATCGTTGTGCATCTCCATTATGTTTACTATTTCCCCTGAGAAAACCATTTCAAGCATCTCCAGTCCTGTTTGCCAAAGGAAGCTGCATGTAGCAGGGGCTCTTCCTGCACCCTGGGACTCTCTAATGATTATGTGGTTGGCTCCAGGGGCATGTACAGTTCTGCAGTTTCCTTATGGCCTTAAACACATGCTCCCCCAAAGGCACCAAAACGATTTTAAACAGATGTAGCTGGGATACTGGTAGGTCTTCCCTGAGAGCATTACAGTGGAGTGGGTAAAATACTCTGATCCCAGAAACATGAATCAGAGCCTCCCAAAGAAGTTATGAAAAAGCTGAGACTTGCTGGAGAGGTACTAATAAGAGCCTAATTACTGATGTCCAAGAGCTGAAGGTGGGAAGATGTGATCTTAACCACACTCATCTGTTGTCACAAAAACTTAGGGGCATTAGCTGTGTTATCTGACGTGCCACCTATCCCTGGGCAGGTCTTCAGGGCTGATTCAATCATTTTGTTCACCTTTTTGGCTGAAGTGTTGCTTATTGCAGTCTAGTTCAAAGTGAATTTCTAATTACTTATTTTAAATGAAAATGAGCTTGGTAAAAGTCATAATGTGAAAAAGTGTTACTTTACATACAAAGATATTAGAATTTATTTGTAGAATTCACATTGTAAAAATCCTTGGTATTAATCAGCATTAATATAGCTCTAAATGCATCTCACACTAACAGACATTAGTGATTTATTCAGATTATTTTGTTAGGATTAATAGAGGATTGGCTTTCTGATCAGCAAATAAAAAGATATTGCAGCTTTCTAAAAACAAGTACCCCTTTGTGTCAGCTAATCTGCTGAAGAAAAATATTTTCCGTTTTAAAATTTTTATTATAAGACTGGATTGTAACCGGTGCATAAGAAACCTCTGTACATGGAAAAGAAGAGAAAGTCAGGTCAGCCACAGTGTGTCTCTGACTGACGTAAGACTTCATGGCTCAACCAATGAGAAGCACATCTCCTGCAGGCAAGAACTCAGATGAGACTATTTTATGCTTTTGATTTACCTTTTTGAATAAATGATGATAGAGAAAAGCAGTTATCACTACAAAAAAAGTGCTGTGGAATCAGCAGCAAGTCAAGAGATTCAGCTGCTTTGATTGAGGTTTTTCATGTGGCCCTGAGATGGTAGGAACTCGGTCATTTATGCAGCAAGATTTCATGAAAGACTGTGCTCACTGCTTTTGAGATCAAGAGCAAAACATTCAGAACATATTAAGGATGGTATATTATATAGTCTATTAATTTTAAAGGGGTGAGGCACACTTGTAATTGGAGGTAGTCTTGGTTGAATCATTGGATCTTAGATTCTGTTCTAAAAAATGTGCTTTGTTTTATGCTGTACTTTTCTCTTACAGCTTTTAAATAGGAAAGAATGGTTTCTGAACTGGTAGAGGCTCTGCTGTGATATAGTAGTCTGGCCTTGGGAGCAGGGTGAGGACTTGGCAGAGAGGAACAAGTCCTTACCCAGAGGCAATGGGTAATTGCAGCAGTTCCCATGAAGGGTAAAGCTCCTGTTGTCAAAGGACTCAGCCAGCCCAGGGAAAACCACCATGTCCCAGTGCATCACACGTGCTCTGGGGTGGCCCATGTCCCTGCAGGGTACACAAACACTGCAGCTGTTTCTGGACCTTGTGCAGAGAAAGTAAATTCTCTATTGCTGTCTTGCAGATCTGTACAAGAACCATGGGGAATCTAAACCTACATCATCATTCTAATTGTTTTTACCATCATCTAAGTTTTTAATCTTTGATAGTGTGTGTATCTTAATTAGGAGCTGGTTCTCAAGTGTATTGAAAAGCAACCAAACAAACCAAATAATTGTGTAATTCTAATACATCATTTTGGGTATTCAAAACATCTAATTGCTGTAGCTAATTAAAAACAGGCTTGAACTTAGCCTCCTCCTTGTCCTTTCTTGAACATGCTCACTAAGTGTCAGAGGTTCCAGCATCTAGATCCAAATCTAGATCTCAGTATTATATCTGATGCTTGGCACCTATTTTAAATTAAGTCTAGGATGAATGAATGCATATAATAAGACAGAGGAGATTCTAATGTACTTAGGCACTTTATAAGGAATTAGTTTAATGTAACATACTATTCTGCCTTACTGGCTGTTTAATATTTAATATTTCTTAGCAGATTAAAACTGTGGTTCTAATGAGAAAAATAATTGAATGATAAATCTAAAAGGTAATTCCCACATTTAAGTCTCAATGATTTCAGCACTTTGCAACTACTTTATTTAGCTTAGGAAACTTTCATCTTCATGTGTAATGAGGCACAATGATTTTGGGTTTTGTGGACAGGGGAGAGAGCAAACTCCACGAATGCAATGTAACAGCTGCATAGTGGAGCACCCTGCAGAAAACTTCAAGGTTGTACCACATACTCTCCTGAGCTGTGTAAGGGAACTGGGGAAAGTGAAGCAGCCAGAGGCTTCTAAAAATTCTTGGGTCTTATGCTTCCTTTCTTCATCTAGGATGTGAGGGGAATTAGGACTCCTTACTAGTGTTGATAGTTGTGAGGGTAAGCAAAGGTGGCCCATGCAAAGGAAAGGTTGTCTGTCTACTTTGTCTCCTCCCTTGCCCTCCTCCTTGACAGATGCCTACTGATCTTCAGATCCATGAAGGTCTTTTTGCCCCTCATGTGGGAAAAAACTTTTAACAAGCCCTTCCTCTTATGAGAAAAAAACATTTCCCTGTAGACTGCCAGGATGTGCTGAATATGTTTAGTGTTGCTCTTTGTATATTCATGATACCACTGGGGTAGCAGAGTTAGTGCCAGTGTTCACATGACTGCTGCAGAGAACACACTTCCCCTAAAAAGACTGCTCATGGTTTGCTCTCTCTAACCTAAGTATTCAATCACAAAACACAGCTTTGATTACAGTATTTTGCAAGTAGCTTCTCAGTGTCATTATACAATTTATTTAAGCATTTCATTAAGAAGCTCAGACATAGCCTTAGGTCTCATGTAGGCACATAAGAAGATTTGGTTAATATTTTGGAAAATATAAAAGTGTAATCTTTGCCTGCTTAAAACTCTTACAGTTCTTTCAGAGCAAATAAATAGCAAGAAGTCAGCGGAGCCATGCTGCTGAAGGGTCAGGCAATGCTGTGAAGAATGGGCTTCCTATATTAGGCTACTAAGGTGCACGAGTAATGTTTTAGAACATGTAAAGCAAGCAGATGTCAAGTGTTTGGCTGCTCTTTGCAGTATTAAACAAGAGCACTTTGCAGAATTAAACAAGAGCAAAGCACTACCCCTGTTCCTGTTCAGAAGAAAAGCTAATTATTTAGATGTGAGGGGAAGAAATGAAGCTGTTTTCACAGTCCTTTGGGATTAACATATGATAGCTGAGACCACCGCACATTCTCAGGCCATGCTATCTTTCCTGTCTAATCTTTAATGAGTGAAGTGTGCATTTTCCTCTCTCTTCTTCACATGTGGATTCTAGACCTGTGGAGAGCTGTCTGAAATAAGAGTGAATGTGGCAGTGTGACTGGCACCTCCTTTCCATACAGATGAGAGATCTGCATGTGGAGATCACAGGCACACCATCTGATCCTGAAAAAAGCATGTGGGATATGACCCCAACTGAAGATATGGGCTTGGGCTAATAAAATTTCTTTTAACCTGCTTTATAATTAGAGCCTGTTTGGAAAGTGTGCTCTGTGATGTCTGGTTCCTATTAAAAAGGAAAATGAAAAATGTTTTTGAGTAGTATACAGGGTAATACTGGAACGTTGCTTAAACAGCCCAGTACTGTTATAAGAACAGGGACTTACAGATAATAGGAATATGTTGTTTTTGCAGACAACACTACCTTTTAAAAATACAAAAACATAGGTACACACTATTGTTTCTGATAAAGATATTGACTTTGGTATTTGCAAACAGACACACTTAAGTTGTGAAAAATACCACTTTATGGCATTTGAATATTATTTTTCATTTTGAATATGAGTGTCCTAAAAAAAAGTGGGTTTATTTTTCGTTTTCCCCCTTGTGGTTCATCATTCCTCCATACTAATGCTATGGTGATGTAATACTCAGTTCAGGACCTGTCAGTCACTGTCATGGTAAATGTCAATAATTCAGTGGCAACAGAAAATTACAAATGTAAAAAAAGATTGCATTTATAATGGGACAGATTGACAAGAAGGGCAAATTAGGATGTTGCCTAAAGTGAGTTACTTGCTCATTATTGGCATTAATGGCCATAAAAGCCGTGACCGATACTCCAGAGAAGGCAGATTGAGATGAACTGCCTTGGTATAAGGCTGCTTTAGAAGTGTGTTGATAAGTGTGTGCACAGAGATATAAATTTGCCCTGTGTATGAACAACTGAGTGGTCTGCTAAAGCCATTGAATATCACTGAATAGTAAAAGGTATGTTTTGTCTCAGAGCACTGCAGAATCCGAACTTATGCAGACACTCTACACAAGACCTCTCTACCTTTGAAGAGTGCACTTAAATTGTTCAGTGACTGGTAACTCAGTTCACACCTCAGTACAAACTTGCCACTTCTTCAGAAGGTTCTGGCCACTAATTTCAGTACATTGCAGCACTGGATGCACCCCACAGCCACCTGAAGAAGAGATGGAGACCTACTATGTACTTACATGGCCCTTGAATGGACATCCATAACCTTTCTCAGGAGCACACAGGCTTTGAGTACAGCCCCAGGTCAGCTCCTGCTGATATGCCTAAGCAATGATGTAATCACCGGGCCTAGGTCAGGGACGTGATGGGATTTTGTGTGTCCTTAAGTAAATGTGTAACACAAAAGATATTGAGAGATGATGAGAAGAAAAACAGCACTGATGTCCCCCAGGTTAAAGGCCAAATCTCACTATCCATAATCTCCTACTGACTTGTCACAGTCAGAAGGTCAAAATACATGTTTATTTTCTTGATTTTCATTATCCATACTGAAACACCTACACGACTTCAAATCAGTTTGGAGTAAATATTAACAGGGAATAAAACCCATAAAGTTATTTAAAAGACCCTTTGAATTACATGCACTTCTGCTTTCTCTGGTCAAGACTATTCCTTCAGTGAGCCTAGGGCCTTGGATCCTTCTTTTCTATGCTGCACATTAACACTTACCTGACAAGGGTGAGCCTTGCTGGTTGCTGCACTTTTCCAGGTCCTTAGTGGCTTGGACAATATTTAGATACAAAGTTATTGAAGATACCTGTTAGACAATCCCTTTGAAGGAAAGCTCAGTAGTCTTGAAGATTTAGGGATCCTGTTTGGTAAGTATTTTAAAAAATTTTGGCAGGAAAATCTAATAGGTCTTTGAGCTGATTCTACCATGTGCCAGAGTGGCAGACCCCACATCTTTGCCACAGGATTCACAAGAATCTCATAAAAAGTGTGAAATAATTTTTAAAACTGTAACAGAGAAAAAATTAGGTTCTATGGAAACTATAAAGTCTGACAACAAACTGGACATTATACTTTTGTTTCTTACTGTTCAGTATGAGAATAGGTTGACAAGATCCATTAAATATTACAAGGCTCATTTAAAAGTGCCTCAGTAATTGTGCAACTGCTTGCACAGAGATACAAATTTGCCCCATTTATGAACTTCTGAGTGGTCTCCCTGAGTCACTGAATATCACTGAACAGTAAAAAGTATCTTTAATCTAAGAGTTTCAAGACAGCAGCATATTATATTCCCTATTTCTTCAGTATTCAGGAAAAATATTAGACATGTGAGTTTACAAAGTGAAATTGTAGTTACTTTAAAATGCAATCTCTCAAAATCTGCAAATAATTGAAGAATAAATATTTCTTTCAAAAATCACACTCTTAAATTTATATGGAAGGCAGAATTACACTATGGTAGTTTTAGGAAGGACATCCCCCAATATAGTTTAAAAAAAACTTTATCTTTCTTTTTCTATAATAGTAGTTGAGGTGGTAGGAAATATAATTTTATAAATTTGTTGGATTATTGCAATGAAAATCTGGTCAGGACGGACCAAAAGGTCAATCCTGAAACCTTCTCCCAGGTGAAAGTCTCACTCTTTTTGACCTTTGACTAAAAATAATTTAATTAACAACACATTAAAAAACCCCGAACTATCTGAAGAACAATGTTGATTAGTTGTGGGTTTTTTTTAATGTTCTCCACTTAAAGTTTGTCCAAGTGTGAAAATCGCTTCTCAACACAAAAAACAGACCAAATCTCAATTTTTTTAACCATATCCCATTTTTCTGGTTGAGACTAGTTTGAACTAAATACCAGATGAACTGGTTTATATGATATGTCTATTATACCAATGACATTTAAGTTCTAAAATCAGGAAATGAATTGACCTTGAGCAGCATATGCACTCAAAATTTATAATTAAGAAGAATATTAATCATTTAATTTTATAAAAGGAACAGCTGTTCTAGTTGATTGGAAACAGCTAAAAGTATAAAATGTATTTTGTGAATGCCAAATTAAAAGTTAATTTTATTATGGAGTGCAATTTGGCAACTAGAAATAAATTCTTGAGATGTAAGCAATATATTTTTGTAATGCTCTACCTATACATCAGAAAGGTCACATGTATATTTAAATGCCATATTACTAAAAAAGTTTAATGATTTCAATTGAAAAGCTATCATAAGATTTAGCTATTAACAGATGAGTATGAAACAGCTATGATGCATATATACTTCTTTTTCCCAGTGAACTATTTAAAAGCTTTACAGAGAAATAGTTGTATTAATTTTTTTATATTATAAATTGTTAGTTTCACTTACCTAAGTAAGTCTCCTAAGTCCCTAATTTTCTGCCTTTTTGTGTGTGCGTGTGTGTGTGTGCTATTCTCACAGATTAAGATTTTCACTAGTATTTGATACTATGGGTTTGCACTTAAACATATCTCTCTGTCATGACAGGCTTTCAACTAATTGTGACTGTATGTATTTTAACCTGTGCACTTTCAAGCTTTAATGCAGTTATTACACCTATATACAAGGTGCATAGGCTACATGACACTGGGGTTTTTTTTTGTAAATAAGACACCACCACCCCCTTGATGTGGTGTTGACACTGCCTGGGCAATGGTCTTTTGCTTAAAACCTCAAACTTAAGTGAGTGGTAAACCTTCCAATATTTCAGTACAAGCTGTGTCTTGTGGAATGAATAAGAACCCAAAATAGTCTGCTAGACCAGACAGTGTAGGTGCTTGGCAAATTCAGCATGTCTTCAAACTGCAGGAAAATCTTTCCATAATGGTCCAGCTTAGAAATCACCACATCTACCATTATTGGGCTGATTTCTGCCAGTTACATCTGCTCTAAGAGGAACGGGTCTCTAGTTCTTAATCAGGCTGAACTTGCACCAGAAACCATCCAAGACACTGCCGCAGCTCACACTAATGCTTGATCTGCATCTTGGCACTCACTCAGCAGTGAAAGGCCATCGCCACATGGGAATTATTCTGTCCTGTAAAAGACCTCTCATTCCCGGGGATGCTGTTGTTTCTCCTGCACTGCTTCCAACAAAAGCACTTTCCACTACTCTCCATTTTAAGCAGTTTTGATCCATACACAGAACTGAAAGACTATTTAGTGAAACAAACTCTCTTTTAAAGAAATCTGAAATTCTCTTAACTCTACATTCTTAATGTAACTTAGCATCAAAGAAAGGAAGCAGATTGCCACTGTGTACCATGAAACATCTTAAAAAGCAGGAACATTGTAATTCCTGATGAAATATTTAAATCCTACATCAGTAGTAAATGGGATGCACTTTTGTCTCAAAGACTTTTTTTACTAAGGACTTCTGGATCAGGTCCACCAGTTACTTCCTGCCTTGCTGTCACTCAATCTGGAACACTAAAGGTATCTTCTACTTAATATCACTCAACCACTTACTTCTGACACCTAAATCCTTGGCAAAGGAATGCTAACTAATGAAGCTAAACATATTCCTCTCGATGTTTTCTGTAACATGGCAGTTTATAAAAGACTCTTCAGTAGAAAAGAAGATAACTGCTTGGTTATTAATTTAGTAAGTTGACCCTAAGAATATGGTGTGGGAAATTAATTCAGAATAATAAATATTAAAATATTGTTAAGGAGCTGTACCATGGTAACTGTCCATTAACTTCTCATTATTTCAGATATGAGGGTTCTCGTGGTATTGTCTCATCTCATTATTCCCCAAGAGAAGAGATTCTTGGCAGTATTTGACATACATACAAACACATTAGTTGTACATGTCCTGTCATTACAAACATCTATCGAGCTGTGTTTTCTCTTAATTCAGAAGTCCATGGCAAAGTGTATCTCTATCAGCATGGTTGTGCCAAAGCTTGCTTGACAACTGCCACCAGAGGATCTCACCTGAAGCTGAACAGTTCCAGATTTGTCCTGGTGAAGTTTTGAAGGCACTTTTTGTTTCAGTATTTCATTAGATAATTAGAAAATAAAGCTGATGTTGTAAAATGCAAGGAGCAAATAACATATTCTCAATGTTAGAATGCAAAATTTAGCAAATTACTGATCAGGTTGCTCAGTTTCTTTGGCTACTTAGATTCCAATTTAAAAAAATAAATAGGGAACTTGCTGCAGTAAGAAAGGTTATTATTTTAAAAGAAATATGCCTAAACTCATACTTATGTGATGCCCACCCAGAGGTAAGAAACCCTAAAACCTGTCACCATCCATCAGGTGCCTTTAAACACAGTTTTGTGCCAAGTATCTTCCCCTCTGCAGGACAGTGACTGCCATTTTGTTGTGCTGGCAGGGTAACGTATCTCAGCCCCTAAATTCTGCAGTTTTACAGAAAGTTAACATACAGGAAGCGTGTTTTGGCTCTGCTGTGCCACAGACAGCTTAGGCTGGGAATGGCTGCTCGGGGCTGGCCCTGTGGCCTGGACCTCTCTGAGAAGGGGCATCACTAACACTGTCTGCTGCCCACTTCTGCACAAATATGTATCCCAGTCTGTAGAACTGGCACCATGCATTTCTCCTTTTTCTCTCAGCTTCATGTGTAGGAAACAAAATACTGAAAATAATTTTAAAAACCCAACAACTCAACCCCAACCCACCAACCAAAGCCACCAGGCAAACCCGTCCGAAGCAGCTCCCGGGATCTGAAAGGTGTTTACCATGAGCAGCTCTCGGGTCACCGTGCGCGGAGCTCCACTCGGCCGCCGCGATGGGGCCGGGCCCGGCCCGCCGCCTCAGCGGCAAATGGCGGGAAGGCGGCGGCCGCGCGCGGGGCACCCACGGGAGGATCAAACGAGACCGACGCGGCGGGACCGGCCCTGCTGACCCCGGTGTGAACGTGTTTATTTCACGCTGCGGTCGCGGGTCGCTTTACAGAAACATCTCATGCTGGACCCCGCACGGAGTCGAAGACGGAGGGGAACACGTGTATTCAAACGTAACTATTAAATAACCTGTACACAAAACTTCAGTCTGTTACCCTGAAAGCACCGAGGGCCGAGCCCCAGCACGGCCACACCGACGCTGCCACCTCACCCCCGGGTATCTATGAGCCTCGACCCCGGCGGCCGGACCGGGCCGGCCCCGCTCTTGCCCCAGCGCCCGGGGCCTACCCTCAGCCGCGGTCCGGGCCAGGCCGGGCGCCTGCCCTGGCACGGCGCCGGGGCCCTATGAGCGTCCAGTCCCGGGCCTGAAGGTACGCGGAGGCCGCCCCCAGCCGGGGTCCTGCTCGCCGTGCCCGGCGAGAGTCCGAGAGCCGGCCGCCCTCTCCCCGCCGCCGCCGCCCTGACCCCGGAGGCGAAAGGCCCCCAGCCCGGGTCCCGCCGAAGCTCGGCTCGGCTCGGCCCTCAGAGGCAGCAGCCGCCGGCTGTCCCGGCGGTCACAGGTCGCGGCTGTCCTCCCGCTTGACGCCGTCCGCCGCCGCCTTCAGCTTCTTGTTCTGGTGGGTCTTGACGTGCTTGGCCAGGTGGTCGCTGCGCATGAAGCGCTTCCCGCACTCGGGGCAGACGAAGCGCTTCTCGCCCGTGTGAGTCCGCAGGTGCCGCTGCAGCTCGTCGGAGCGAGTGAAGCTCTTCCCGCAGAAGAGCCAGTTGCAGACGAAGGGCCGCTCGCCCGTGTGCCAGCGCAGGTGCGCCTTCAGGTGCGAGGTCTTGCCGTACACCTTGCCGCAGCCGGGGATGTGGCAGATGTGCTGCTTCTTCTTGCCCGGCTCCGCCTCAGGGGCGCTGCCCGCGGCCGACTGGCAGTTGGGGCAGCGGCAGCGGCGGCACCTCCTGGCCGTGGCCGCCAGGGGAGACTTGGTCTGCAGCAGGGCGGCGATCTGCGTCTGGTACTGAGCGAAGTCCGAGTGCCCCAGCACCAAGCTCCGCGGCAGCGCCGCCGCCGCGGGGAAGCGGTGGCCGCAGCCGCCCGGGGCGCTGGCCTGCTGGATGCTCCACCAGGGGATGTCCTCGGGCGGCGGGTTGGGCGACAGTTGCCGGCAGGGCTGGGCGGGCGGAAGCAGGTTGGAGTACCCGGGCGGCAGGGCGGCCTGGGCGGCGTAGGGGACGTAGGCGGGCGGGCAGCTGGACGGCAGGGCGGCCATGGAGGAGGGCAGCATCTTGACGGGGGAGAACTCGTAGGGATAGGAGGGATCCGCCGGGGGGGTGAGGGGCAGTTCGTGCGAACCCCCGAAGGAGGGCTGCAGGTGGTTCTTCTGAGGGGTCAACCCCAAGCTGGGATGCGGCGGCGGCAGCCCTCCCGGAGAGTGCGCTGGCATCTCGCCGCTCCACGGGTGGAAGATCCTGGAGGGGGATCCCAGCGTCGGGTCGTAGGAGACCGGCAGGAAATCCGAGGGCGCTGCGCCCGGCTGCCCGATCCGGCTACAAGTAGCGGCCAGAAGAGCCAGGGGCGAATGTTTGGCCAAGTCTGGGGAGGCGCTGGGGGTGCGGTCCTGCGCAGGAACGGGAGGGAGGGGAGAAGGAGGGAAGAGAGCGCGTTACTCGCCGCCCGCCGACACCGGCCCGCGAGAAACTTCCCGCGCCGCTGCCCGTGCGCGCCTGGGGCCGCCCCGCCGCTCCCCGCACGGCCGGTAAACTTTCCGAAAACAATGCGCACCCAGGGGGCAGGACGGGCCCGGCCCCCCCGCCCCGCCCAGAGACCGGTCCCGCCTGCGGCCAGTGCCGCCGGCCCCGCCGCCGCTCCTGGGCCGGGGAAGCAGCCGCTGTGGGCAGGGAGGCAGCCCCCGCGCCCCCCACACCCCTTGCCACGGGGCGCTGCCTGGAGTTAGTGACGGGCTGCTGGCGGGAGAGGCAAGTTACCAGCCCGAGAAGCCCGAGCCCGGCCTCCTACCACCGCGGGGATCCCCACCTACCTCTCCGGGCCGCCCGCCGGGTAAAGCCCCGGGAGGGAGGCGGCTGACGCCAGCGGCACCCGCGCAGTGCGGGTCACAACCGCGGGACTGGGCGCAGTGCGAGCTACACCGGGCGCGGGTACTGACCTGGAGGAAAGCCTGGAGGGAGTCGTTCCGGAGGACAGCCACCGCGGCCATGGCTACTGCGCCCGGGGCGAAGGGAAGGCGCCGGGGCACTGCCGAGGCATGAGGACGCCGAGGGGAAGACGAGAAGCTGCCCAGTTTCCTTCTCTCTCCCCCTCTCTCCCTTTCCTTCTGATCTCTTCGGCTCTGTGCGTGTCCCACCCCCCCGCGCTGCGCGATCTCCGCGGACTGTCTGACTGCGCCAGGATCACCTCCAAGAATTTGATAAGGACTTTGCCGGGCCGCCAACCAGTCAGAGGGAAGATTTATGGCTTTGAAGTTTGCCGCTACCCAATCATCAAAGAATAGCGGCTCTTTCAGAAGCGAAAGCAAATCCTTTGAATCCACAAAGCTCCTATGGTGTGTTTGTTGGTCTGGATAAAAGAACTGATTATTAGGGGGGATGGGAAGGGAGGAGATAAAGGCGGGACAATTAATGAAGTAATCACTATGTGGGAAATGTATATACACAAATAATTGGATTTTCTTGATCAAAGGACCCCTTACTGCCTAGAGACCCTCGCGTTGGATGTGCAAGACACTGGATACCCCCTCCTTTTTTTTTTTTTTTTTTTTTCAATTAAATTTGTGGCAGAGCCCTAAAGTGACAACGCGTCTTTGTTATCGCTCGAGGAATCTGCCTCCGGATTCCTCAGATAGTGTTTAATGACTCAAAGTAACAGAGCACAGCGAGTTCACCTGATCGGGGCTGGTCGATCCCAGCCATAAAACTTCCCTGGAGTAATTGTCGGTGGTTCCTCCCCGCTCCCTCCCTTCGCCCGCCCTTCCCCCGAGGCTGAGGGGTATGCCCTCGATATGACTCCGCAAATAACCGCGCATTTTCTCCTCTGGTAGCTGGATTTGTTTCCCTTCGCTCAGCCGGCATTGCTCCCTTGTTACCGGGAGCCCCCGCCTGGCGCGGGGCCAGGCCAGGCGCCCAGCCGGGCCCGGGGAGGAGCGGCGGGCTGCCACCAGCAGCAAGAGCTCTCAGACAGGCACACCGACAAACCGGGCAGCCGGGGAATAGAAGGGAAAAGTTGCCTCTTCCCTAGCGGGAGCCGGGTGCAAAAGACATAATTTCTTTAAATGAAGACCGGAGTCTCTCTTGGCGGGCCTGTCTTGCGAGCCGGCCTGTCTTGCGCCGGGCGGAGTGCAGGTCGAGGCGGCTCCTCGGGAGCACTAACGCTGCTACCGGGTCTCTGCCTCAGCCGCTCTCTCACCTCCTACCCCAAAGCAAGAGTCGGCCCCGAGCGCTTTGTTACTTCATCCCGCACCTTTCGGCCTGTCTATACATGTCTATACTCATGTGTGATCTATACTCATGAAGGATCTAACCTGCCTTGCGTTCGACCATGTGTGAGGCTATTGACCCTCTAACCAGCACCAGGCACATCTGGGTCACAGCTTGCCGCCACCGTCGGCTGCTGAGCTCGGTGGGCTGCAGGGCTGACGGGACCTCTCGCATGTGCCGCCCAGCGAGGGGCAGGCGGGGCCCCGCGCCTCTCCGCGGGCCCGCTCAGTTCCGCGCTCCGCCGGGGGCCCTGGAAAGGCGCTCCTCTCCTCCCCGCTTCCCCATCTGCTCCGAGGCCACCGCAAACGCCGGCCTATTTGGCCAGGTACCAAACCAGGACGTTCATCTCCTTCTTGAGGAGGTGGGGGTGCCCTTTCGGACAGATGCCGGCTGGCTCTGGTCCTCCGGAGCTGTTTGCACAGGTAACTCGATCCTCTCCGCAGTCGCTGGGTTCAATTGTATTCGCACCGCCACTGAAGTCTCTTTAAACGCCAGCACACAGAGATCTTTATCTGCCTTTCCTGTGGAAACAATCACTGTCCGCTCAAAGACTTTCAAGAGTTGTAGGGCTTGAATTAGATCGGTTTCTTTGAAGGGATTAAAGTGCCAAGTCCTCTCCCACGGCTCCATATTGAGTCCTGTGGAGAAATAAAAGCTCGACCCCGTGTAACACTGCGCAGCAGCCACATCGAGCTCTTCCCATGTGCCAGGTAACCGCTTCACCAGGTTGGCAACAGGAAGACAAGGGTCCCGCATGCAGCGCTTTTACCACGCACTGATGCATCGAGGCAAGGTTCGCCGCTGCTGCAGGACCCCGCGGCCCCGCAGCAGCCCCCGCCAGGGCGTGAGCTTGTGGGTGATAGGGCTCCCCATCGGCCTGCAAGGGTGCAGGGCTCACGGGGGCCGGCACCTCCATCCCCCACACACGAACACCTCCCAGTACCGCCGGTGCGCGATCCGCCGGGGGCTACGCGGCGTCCGCACGGGACATGGCTGCAAACGGGGAACCACAGCGAGCCCCGGCCGACAGCGCGGCCGGGAGGACGCGCACACAGGCACAGCCCCGCAAGGCACAGCCCCGCACAGCCCCGCCCGCAGCCGCCGGGTGCCCCTCGCTCACTCCAAACTCCAGCCGCGCCACTAGAGCCGCATCGGGACAGGAGCGCACTCGTTGTCCCCTCGAGTCTAAGCTGTAGTCAGGGTGGCCGAAGCCCGAGGGAACCCCGACGGGGGGAGCCCGACCCGCACCTCTGCTCCCTGGAAGAGCAATAACTCGCCAGACAAGCGAAACGGCGGCGCTCGCACTTGATTTGTCCCTAAACCTCTGTATCCCCAAACTTATGTCAAACCCAGAGATCTACGAGATGCCCATTTTAACCCCTACCTCGATTTTTGCTAATTCGTTTCACCGACTAACTGCCAGAAGAATACTCAGAACAATATTTCTAAACGAAATGAGAGGGGTTAGGTAGATCAGGAGACACAGAATACCCCGAGGTTCCCTCCATTCTCTAAACTACAGTATTTCCCCAGATACCTCAACGAACCAAAATGATTTGTCAAGTTACAAAAGAGTTAGTGGAAAGCTGAATAAGTTTCTATACAGCTGCCACACTACAAATGCCATAAATCTGCATCCAAGAACGCACATTACTTAAAAATCGAGAATAAATTCTCATTTCTGGAAGAAACCAATGGGCTGAAAAATGAAACGTTGCAGTCATAATTTTCTGTACAAATAATTAGTGTTCAAACTCGGAGCATTTCAGTCTCCTGAAATGTATTCTTAATGAAGTGATGTTCAGAGCTGTCATTAAAAATGCAGGGCTGAAAGATCAAAGTACAATATTTATTTTAGAAATTTGTTTCAGTTATCAGGAGATACAGGTATCAAGGCCAAGTGTCAATTCAGTTACACAAAGCACTATTTCCATGAAAAATGGGCTGCCGCTACGTCCTAGCGTAGAGCAGAGGGACACCAGAGATGAGCCGCAGCGCGGGAGGCGGCGCGGCGCGGGCGGGGGCTGGGGGCTGCTCCCGGCGGCGCAGCCGGGCCAGGGGCCGCTCGGAGAGCGCCGCTGCAAAGCACAGCCCTGCAGGGAGCTCCGGCCCGCACACCACGGGGTCGGTCCCGACCGGCCGGGCTCTTGGGGCCGGAGCGGCGCTTGGGCCCACCGGGGAGGCATCGGCAGCGCCATCGGCGGCGGGGGCAGCACGGCAGCCCCGATGCAAAGAGCCGGAGCCTGAATTGCTCCGGCCTCGGGGCTGAGGCGCAAGGGGCACGGCTTCCACAGCCCCGCTGTTTCCATGGGACCCTGCCTGCTACAGCGGGCGGCGAGTCCCCCACCGCCCCCGGCCTCAGAGGGGCTCGGGCTGCACTGGGCTGGGTGGCTACCGTCGATTTAAACACAGTGGGTGTAAATCACGAGTCACCATCACAGTTTCTTAGACAGGTGTCTTAAAAATCAGGATTTTCCAAATTCAGGTATCCTAGAGTGGCTGTACCACCACGCAGGGCTCTGTGGACCGTGGTTTGAATGCAGGTAGCATACTTGGGAATAACAGCTGCTTGCATGCCAGCGGTACCCTCCATGGTTTCTGCTATGCCTCTGACTTAGGGCCCCAAGTATCTCATTCTGGAGCCTACCCCAAAACCTGTCCCAGTGACGGCTCACACTGCCACAGCCTGGTTCTCTCCTGAGGTTCACAAAGACATTTGCAGTCACTGCCATGACCCCCCCGAGTCCCTCCTGTGTTCACCCCAGTTCTTCAGCTCTTCCAGCATAGCCACATAGCCATGAACAACCCTGGAAATCTGGATGGGCTCTGGCCTCCTACCTGTCCACAACTTGGGGTTCCTGGGTTGCTTTCAATGAAATACTGTTCTTTAGCAATTGTGACAAAGAATCAGAAACAGGACCATTTTAAAGTGAACAGCTGCATTAACATTCAGCCAAGCCTCCTAGTCAAGTTGTCCATGAGAGGTGGCAAAATTTAAACCTGAAAAAGCTCTAATAAGCTTGCTCCATAAGGCTGTCTTCACACCATCCCTCATTCTTTAAACCAGAAAGATGTACTAACAGAAACCACCCATCCACAACAGCAAGAAGTTTCACCAGAAGCTAAATTGCCCTAGGTATACAGCTTCAACTGTTGACACACTGCCAACAGTTCCGAGTTCTATGCCATTAATAAATACTATTTTTATTTACTTCAGCATATTCACATTTTTACAGTAGACAACATGACTGGCATAAGAAGAGGAATCACCAGTTCATGCTGTGTAATTTGAATATCAGTAGATGAAAATAAAAGAAACATTAAAAACTACTATGCTATCTCCTGCTTTTTTCTGTGCATAAGGGAAAAACACAAGACCCTAGACAAGATCTGCACATGTAAAGGCATATTTAGGATTTAAAGGCTTGCCTCAACATTTCCCAGTCTAGGTGTGGATTTGACAAAGATCAATAGAGGATTTCCCAAACTTCTGAAAGCTGAGCTGCCCTTTATGAGAACAAGTTGTATGCCTCACAAAGTTTTATGCCTTACAAATCTGTTGTCAAAGGTTTAAATATCTTCCTGGATTCATCTTCTGCTCTGTCCTTGGCTGGCCCTTTGTGACGCTTTTGCCTGTCTTGGGGAACATTGGTGAGCATTTTTGGATATACTTCCTCCCCTTCCACACTTTAAAAAAGGATCAGACTCTTAATCATAACAATACTGAAAGTGTTATTCTTGGCTCTACTTGGAATGCCTGTGACACTTTTAGTTCAAAATAATAGTTTCAAATTCTCTGGAAAAGCCTTTCTGCCTCTGGCAGACATGGCTGCGTTTTCGTCACAACTCCAATAGCTAGAAATGGGCTTCTAGAAAACGGAGAGCAAGCCAAGACTCTGGTGAGCAGCTGAAAGGGATCTGCTGTGTGCACCCTGTTGTCCTCTCATTTGGGGCAACATTAAGTAAAAAAAGCCTCCGTATTTTTGATGGAATGCATTTATTTGGGGAAGACTGGATGGGAACTTTTAATTTTATGACTACAGATATATATAGCTATTCTTTTTTTTTGCATTGCAATTACTTAGTATAGAATGAAAAGGTAATTAAATTGTTATTTGCTTCCTCTTAACTACAGAGAGTATATTATCTAAAAATTTGGTCTCATGATAATCAATTTTAGTTACTTAGTATATTTATTGACAAATTAAACAGCTGTCTGTGTCTATACTGTATTAGAACTGGAAACAGCAGAAAGTTTATCCAGGAAGATCATTGTTTAATCTACACATAAATACTGGATGATCACATGGCTGCCACATTGCTATTGATTTGGCTGAATGGATTAATCTAACACTGTAGAAATACACCTGTTACTTAATGAACTCATGCTGTAAATTTAGAGCCTTTTGGTAGAAAATACAGGAAGTATTTTCTAATGGCAGTATTTTTCAATGTTTCAAGAATCACTTTTGAAATAACCCATTCTTCAAGGACTACTGAACAAGAACATATAAAAATGTCCATAATCTTTATTATACAAGACAAGTGCTCTATACAAACTCTTCAACAACTCCACTTTAGCCAGAGGGAAAAAACAGAGATGTGAAGAAAAGGCCCAATAGTAGGGTCAAAACAGGGACATGGATATGGTACATGACTGACAATAAAGGTGTCTCAGGTAAGAGATACTGTCTTCATACTATGGGAGAGAATCTGAAGACCCTCTCTGTACAATGCTTTCAAGGTAGGTTTTTCAGTAATACACACATATTAGTGAAAGGCAGCCTATAAACTATGACATAGGTGAGTGCCCCCAACAGGGGGAGAGTTTTTGAAAGGGTCCTAGAAAAACTAGATTTCTAAATTGAAGTGTTTGTTTTTTTTAAATGCCAGTCTTCTTGACTGCCACCAGAGGCTCAGGATCCCGTGAAAGACTGGGGAAAACTTCAATTACAATTCTGAAATGAGTTCTCTCTCTCTAGCTCAACACCGCTCTCATAGACTGTCAGAAAAGTCTTTTCAGGAAAGCAGTGTACAGTGTATTTCTCTGTCATTTCATAAACAGATGCCTTAAGTGGTACAGAATTATACATAAATAGTTATATGCATAAATTACATGAACTACCCAGATATAAATTTGCCTCCCTCCAATTCTGAAAATAAAAATAAAATTATTTCAAATGTATGTCAAATATACAACATTTTTATTATGCTTTCCATCCTCACAGAACTATAAAAAGGTGAAGTAATTCTAACCATACTCTTACACACTGGAGTCTGCTTCCTTCCCCTTCCTTACAAGGAGAACAACCCTTGCCATCCACACAGCTGCTCCAGGCTTGAAAAGAGGAGTTCCTTGCCTCAGTTCTGCACATAGATTATGAGGCTGCTCCTCACCAAACACTTAAAAAACTTACCCCAGCTCAGCTGAAACCTCAGGAGTACTGGCTGAGGCATGTACCTCCTGCTGGCTGGCTGGCCATGCCAAATCAAAGCAAACAACCCTAATCTTGGAATAAATCACATTTCACTTCAGTCTTCAATCAGCTCCTGTTGCTCAGGGACAAACAGCTTGACCAGCTGTTTGAGAACCCAGGAAAAGATGAGCAGAAAGGATATTCTCAAAGATGAGTATGACAGCATGGTCATGACTCGTGAAGCAGTCTAATGAACAGTATCATTTTTCTCACATTACTGGAAACCTTGAGACAGAGGGAGGAAAAAAGAGATCTTCAAATGGTTACATTTTTTGGCTTTTCTCCCTCAGTAAATCTCACATTCCTATTTTCCTACTACATGAAGAAAGATCGATATTCTACTGGCATTGAGCTAAATCACATATTACATATGAAAGAGAGAAGAGTCCATGGCAAAGCATAGATACTGCAACGAAGTGAAATGTTTTAGTCTAAATTACCTAATTCTTAAGCCTAGAAATAAGAACGAGACTATGATGCTGCAGTGTTGGCACTCCAGTGCCCAAATGATATAGAAATCTGTGACTAAAAACCACTGACTGCTTCTTAGGAGGTCACACTAAACCACAAATTTGTTTTTCCAATTGTTTTGTCTTAAAAAGAAAGCTTGGAGAAAAATCCAAAAGCCAAGTCATGCAATTTCATCTGTCATCAGACTAACTTCATAAAATGCTGTCATCCTTATCAATGCACAAGAGTACGGATCTGAAAAATAATATTCTGTCAAGATTCTTAGAGAAGGCAGTGGAATAGATGGCCAGAAAAACTGAATTGGGCTCATGATTTACTACTTTTTTCTACTTCCATTGGTACACATGCTAAGTGTACTTGGCACATGGAGTGATTCAGAAAGAAGCTGTGCTATAGTGCCAATGATTCTCTTTAATGAGATACAGTTATCAGTTGATTTATGAATTTCTGCTGCCTGTTCTCATTAAGGGTAAGGTAATTTGCATTCTAGAAGACTGTTTACAAGAGAATATAGTAATCAGAATCCCTCTAAATCAAGTTTTAGAAATGTACACAGTGAGGCTAGAGGTAGTTCTAGCAATGTGCATAGCTTTATCCATTAAACTCTACTGCAAAGACTCAAGAGAAGGTGTTACATCTCCAGTTTTACCTACTTTTCCAAATTAATATAGCATTCATCTAAGGAATTTAATATGGGAGGAGACAAAATGAACTTTCTGCTTGAGCCTTCTGATACCCTAGTGACCTCCTCCTCCTGGGAGATCCTCTGCTGTTAATTTAGACACCATATGCCTCACTGGTCATCAACTCAACTGCTGCTCTCTATGTTCTAGCCTTCACAGGGATTTTGATCACACTGCCTACAAAATGAGTAATTTCCTCTACCTACTGTTGCTCTACCAATAAGACAAATCCCAGCTGATCAGTACTTTTTTATAAAATACTTAGAAACAGCACAATCTAGTCAGCTTTGTTCTTTCTTTTGGTATATGCTTCTCTACTATCATTTATACACTATTTGCAGTGCTCCAAGTAAAGCATCAACAACTGGAAAACAGCAGAGGAGGAACGTAGGAAAAAGGAAAGAGAGCTACACAGACTCTGAACTAACACTACTGGTCAGATGTCTGAAGGTAAGTCAGCATTTTGGGAGGGGTCAGAAGCAAAAGCTTAACCATCTAGGTGGAGAGAATGGGTAACCTCCAAGCAGACAGCACATCAGTGCTGAGCCTGACTGGAGAAGCTAAGAATGAGCACGGAATTACACGCATTTATGCTGGTGACACTGATTATAAGAATACCAAGATGAATGGAGCAGCTCAGCCTGAGCAATTGATTGAAGCTGTTTTCATCTCTGTGGGGTGTTCTTTAGCATTTCACTCTATGCAGCCATGTACAGCCACCTCTGACACTCAGCTCATATACACATTCAACCTAGATAAGGTGTGGAAACTTTGCCTCCCCTTCTCTCCTGCCACCAGCCAGAAAAGCAACTACACTGTTTCCCTTTCTTCTTTTTGTAAACTTCTGTCAACTTGGCAAGTTTACCAGTGACAGAGTATGCAAGGATATACCAGCCAGGTGAGGGAGGAATATTCAGGGTATTTTTTCTGAGTAACAGGAGTGCAGCTGCCGAGCTGGGTGGAAATACAGAAATTGGATCAACAAGCAAAATCTTGTGACAGTCCTGAGTAAGAAGGTGGTCAAACTGCAGTGAGTGTACTGGGAGGAGCTTTAGTCACTTTGAGCACATCATCTTTAAAGCATTTATCTTCTCAACTCCTCTATAAAGATGTACTCTGTTATTATTGCTTTTTTACCAAAGGCAACACAGGGGATCACATACCTTGTTCTATGTCATATATTAATTCTGTTGAAGAGCAGGGAGTTGGACTGATGAGCAGAAGCACACAACTTGGGACCAAATAATCTCATGTTCCACCTCATTTCCCTTGCAAGATCCAAATTCTTTTCTATAGCACTCCCATCCCCCTGATTTCACATCCATCACTTCTGACACTTGTACACTCCTTTAGCAACTTCTGAATTATGAGCAGTTGTTGATCTTTCAGACAGAATAAAGACAGCAGAGTAAAACCCAAATAACCTTGGACATTCAGAGGGGCAACAATGAGACTGTGGAGGCAATCAGGAGATAAACATGCAGCCTATACAAATAAAGCATTGAGCCATCAGACCCACCACACCTACATTTCTACTCTTCCTGGTGGACAGTGATTAGAGCATATGATAAGTAAAAAACCAGAGCCCAACACCTTTGCTTTACAAAGAAGAAATACACATTAGGTGGGCTATACTTAACCAGATGTTCTTCTGTAACTCTAACACTGAACATACCGAGCAGAAATAACTAGATACTTGCTTACTTTTATAGCCCATCCTTTCTCTGCTTTAGCAAACTCTTCACTACAGGATTCTCTCCAAGGCACTGGTTTCACTTGCCAATCATCAAAACAACCACTCTCAGTGGTGATGACCTCCCTTGCAGACAGATCTGCAAGCTTTGCTCCTGAAACAGCTTTGGGAATTAAGTAACTCTATCATCTGTATTTCCTTGATCTCACACATGGGAGCAGTTCGAAGAGATAATTTTCCTCCACCTCAAGTAGACCCTCTTTCTATGCTCGTTTTCTCCTCCCCTCAGTCAATCTTCTACCAACTTTTCCCAGTGAATCCTTCTACTACTGTGTATGATCGAACAGTGAATTTGGCGCTCTGCAAATACAAGAGGCACAAACACACAACTGTATTTCTGGATCAGCTAAGTTTTGGGACACAGTTTTTTCCCTTACCAGCAACTTGTTGATCCATGTTTGGCTGCTTCCCTCTGACAGTCTTACAGGCATTATTTATGAGGTAACCAGCATGTTCACATGGAAGTCTGAAGAGCACAGAAGAGGAGCAGAAGTTTGGGCTATTTTTCACTCTTGACCATTCAGAAGAATTAGAGGATGTGGACAATTATTTCTGGCTCACTCTTGTTCACCATCCTTCCTTGATGTCCTAAGTTTCAATCCAGGTTTTGTTGTTGTTCTTTATCAATATACACTGATATACAAAGAGCTAAATGAAGACTCATAGGATATTGAGAACAAGTTTGTATTCCTGCCTCTCAGGAGTGTATTTGAGTTATTGGTAAACACAATTTTCCAGCTACTGATTAATTATTTTGTCAAAACCAAACCCAGTGATTTTAATGAAAGTACCAAGGATTAGTCTGGCTGAGCAGACAGATTATTTATTTAATTGTAAAAGGGCTGTAAACATCTGAGATCTTTACATACAGAGAAAATAATAATATCAATATTTAGATATTTGAGAGAAGCAAGGGTTTTTACAAGATCTGGAAAAATCAAAGTGATATATTTTGATCTTTGGGTACTTTTCTGATATCTCTTGCTCTGTTTAATTTGGAGATGAAAACTTAAATATATATTAGAGATATCCATCTCTGTACAGTTTGTCTAAAGAAGCAAATAATTTCTTGCAAGGTAATGAACCCCAGTAAAAGGGGAAAAGTTCTTTTCAGACTACATCGTTCTCATAATGAAGTAAAGAAAGAAAACAATCTCCTCAGATGAAGGATTACCACTATTTTTGCTTCAATATGATTATGAAAATGATGGATAAATAAAAAAAAAATTTACATCCCACTATCTAGTAGCATATTTATAGAGAGATACCTGGAGAAATATTTGCTGATAATATTTACTATATATCACCTTCTTATGATTTTTATCACCTTCTTGGTAGTCTATCTTTCTGAAGTTAAAACTATTGAATTTCTAGCATACTGAGCAGTTACTATTTCTGAAAATTATTAATTCCAGAATTTTTTTTCTTGTGCTAATATTTTCTGTAAACTTATGAAAGGAAAGACTTTTTCCAAAGCTTACAGTAAGATATAAGATAATGATTATAAAATAATCCTTTAAAACCTGACACTGATGAAGTACTGAATTTCTAGACAAAAAAGAAGTTGTATTTTGAAACATCAAAAATTGAAGATTATTTTTCTGATCTTTGAAAGAGGAACCAGATCTTGAGATACAGATTGCAGTATTACAGCAATTTCCTGTTGTAGAAAAAGTAGGAATTTTATACCTGGAACATTTTATTTGCCTTTACTTTTGTAATTCAACTTACTAGACCATTTGTAATTTTGTTCTAAGCAAACCTATTTGTAGCTGCAGTAAGTACACCACTTGGCTTCTCAAGGAGCTTCCAAAGCATCTTAAAGTGGCTTTCTACTAGGTGTTACACACATTTTAAGACATTCTGCAAGATGATTTAAAGCTTTATTATAGTATATGATGAGAAAAATCTTCAAAATTTACTAAAGGCTGCCTCTACCATGAAACCTAACAGTTTATGTCTTTTTTCTTCTTGTCTCAAGTAGCTTCCTCTCTTTTCTTCTAAGTCTCTCTCGTTGAAGTTTTCTATTCCATTGTTCCCAAGTCCATTAATTCCCTTATCAAAGGCCATTAATACTTCTCTCTTCATGTCCATCCTTTGAAAGTCCTCTTCCAAGAGTCACCCAGAAATTGGATACAACAGAGATTAGCACTGTAGGAAGCCACAGGGTGAAACAAGAAAGCTTTGCCCCCTCTGAAATAACAAATTATGTGCTCTCCATTTGGTTGCATGCAGCAGTTGGAAGAAGCAGTGAAGCTGGCACCTTGTCACTGCACTGTGGCAGAGACAATGAAGAATCCACCTCTAATTCTCTTAACACAAAGGAAGACAGAGAGAAAAACCATGGCCATGTTTCCTGCATGTTGTGACAGAGCAGAAATAATGGTAACAGAAATTTCAGTAGGAAATACTGAAATTTCCCAAGAAAATACCTAATAGTCCTCAGAGTATTGTCCATAGCTCAAAAATACCGTAAAAGAAAGAAAAGTAGCCTTCAATGCAGTCCAATCAATACCTGTCATAAACACTGTATTTCCTTTCAAAGTTTGTATCATTCTAGCCCGTCAGCAACATTTTCAAATACTGCGTGTATGTACTTCTCTCAGAATCAAAGGAAATACTTATATTCTCAGAACTTCCATGTGCAAACTAAAAAAATAATTTTAAAAATGTAAGCTATAAATGGAACAGTGACTGGAATTTCTTTCTGAAAGCACTTTATTGAGTTATAATGGGTTTCTAACAGAGAAAACTCTTTCAAATTGCTTATACTTAGTGGTTTAACAACAGGTATGCTCACCTTCTTTGACTGTACTGCTGCACAGAGAGTCCAGAATGTTGTCCTTTTGGCCTCCTATTTTCTCCATAATTTACAGATATACTCTAAAAGCCATTGGGAATTTCCAGCTTAAGTGTAAAAACCATGCAGAGCTGGGTTCAACAAAGGTAGCCACTTCTAACAATCTCAGCAAACACAACACAGCTGTCAGCTGAATGCTACCAATGGGGCCTCAGAAACAGGGCTCAACAATTTTGTTTAAGATCACAAGTTCTCCACCAACACTTGAGCCACAGAGGAATGCCCATTAGCTGCTATAAAAGCAGAATTGGTAGGGCTTTGTGTTTCAGTGGAGGGCCTGAAAGGCACACACAAGCAGACACACACCAACACACTGGAGAACAGTATAAATTCTTCAATTTAAATAATTAGCACTCTTTTCTTCCTCTTGATAATAAGAAATCATGCTTTGTTTCAGTTAGAAACATTTTTTTGCTCTACATTTAATCACGTTCATATTACTTTCTGTTTAGCTCCCACTAGTCCCTTTACATAGCATTCAGTATGATTTTACATTGTGAAGAAAAAACCATTCTGTAGCTAGAGTTGTTTTGTCCCACTCTTGTTTTCTTTAATCTTTTGTTTGATGCATGGAAAGATGCTAACCTTTTTGTACTGTCTTAACTGCAGTGATCCGGGAGCAAAGCAAATGAGATTTGGTAGATATGTTTCTGTTGTCATTATTAAACTTCATATGCTATGCTATGTAGGCAACATGTTTTATTCCTCTTAACCTGAAAGAGGTTTCTGTCTTATTGTTGAAATTTATTAAGGACAAACAATCTAGGGCTTATAATAGGCCTGTAGGCAGAACAAAGCCCTTGTCAAATGGAAGGGTTGGCTGCTCAGCTGGGTAGCATGTAAATGTGCAAAAAGAACTGTTCTGTTCAAAGACACTAGACATGCTTTTTAAATAAAACATCTCATATAATTGAGAGTTGCCATTTAAGTGTTGTGTTGGAAATGTTAATTTAAAAAAATTAATTTAACTGAAGAAATACAGTTGCAGTGAATATTTTTTTCGTAAACTCTCATAATAAATAAAATCCCACATATCATTCAGGCTTTTATTAGAGGCTCAACACAGTATGTTTCTCAAACAGCAGTTTATTGTCATTTTATAACACTGTGTTATGTAAGTTCAGTGACTGCTGTACTCACCTAGGTAGACTCTGTAAACCTAATCTTATCCAAAAGGTATTTTTCATTTTTTAATATAGGAGATCACCCTGCCTGTTTCTTTAACATAGTATCATGTCTCAAAAAGTAAGACAGTTTCTCATTCTACAGTTCATTTAAAATTTCTCATTATGTGCCTCTTTGCAAGAGCTGAAATTAAAATGACAGATAAAGATAACAACATAATAGGCATTTTTTAAATGCACTGGTCCACATGGGCACAGGCAGTTCTTTTTTTCTCCTCTGTTGAAATGTATAATCAGGACAGTATCATCAATTAGATTTTTCACTTTAACTTTCCATAATGTTTCCAGACTTCTCTATTTGGCAAAGACAATTGGGACAGATTTCTTTATTTTTTCCTCTGGCCTAAAACTCAAAACCCCCCACTTCCCAAACTGTTACCACCGAAGAGTTTATTAAATGGCTGAAAAAGACAGCTGGTCCCACCATCTGTTAAAAATTTTCAGGGGCCAAATGAAACAGGTTACACCTTTAGCCATGCCAAGTCTTCCAATACCCCCTCCCTCTCACAGCCTGTGGAGGGCTAATCTGAATTTCACGCTCTGATTTTGCTATTGCTAATGTCTGAGCTTCTTACGTGTGCTTCTTGTAGTTGCTTATATTAGTTCTCTAGCAGTATCAAAAGCTCCCCTCTCCTTTCAACCCAGCTCATTTGCAATCAACGGAATCCTGGCTCTATAGTCTCCTTTACAATAAGATACTGTACCTTAAAGGAAACCCACAGAGAACCTAATATCTGACTTTTTTTGGAGCAACAGAGAAAACGGGGAGTACATTTCTGTTGTTTTGCAGCCACTTTTCTATAAATGCTAATGGAAGTAATTCAGATGTGCCAACAAAGACAGAATCTGCAACACACTGCAGGTGTGAGGGGGCTGAAACAAAAGGGATGCTAACCCTAATGGTATTTCTTGTCATTAACAATTCTTTGATGTTCATACTCGAGGCTCTCTTTTATCTTGCAGTTTTTCAGCCATCTTTGTTAACATGCAGTGCAACTAAACCTTTTTTTCCTTAACCTTTAAAGACATCTGCAAAATGTTTATGCTAAGTTAGTTTCCATAGCATCTATCTGTAACACACATTGAAGTAAAATGAGATAAAGCTTGCAAGGTTATTATTAAAACATCAGTAAGTTCCTATCATTAAGTGAAAGAGCAGATCAATAAAAAGAAGCTCTTAATGTTACTTTAATAAGGATGAGTTTCTTGTAACAGACTGGGGATTAACTTCTGTGTAACAGCAGCAGTGTTTATAACGTAGCAGCTATGTTGGTAAGAACCAGTTTGTTTTACTTGTACTCCTTAAAAAAAGAATTAAAAATATCTGTAAGTTCCCATATTAAAAAAGCATGTCACAATATAATATATTTAAAGACATTCTAATTTTCCAGAAGGGATTTCTCGACCACTAAGTGGGCAGTGGCATTCAGTCAAGGAGCTGTAGGTGGAGATTCTCCACATCCATCTGTCTTTCCATGACTTACAGATGGAAAAACACCGTTGTCTTTTAAAATGTTCAACTCAGTAGGATGACAGTAAAATGAAATGAACAATCAAAGCACACAAGATGCCAAACTGAGCTACTGCACAGCACTAGCAGCAAAGCCAGCGTTCTGCTCTCATCCCATCGCTCATGTCCTGTTAGATCACATCCCATTTTATCATGCTCTGTTGCATTATCATTGCAGCATGCTGGAATGTTAAACGAGCAACGTAATCAATCAATACCAATTTCCAATTGGAACTCAGCTGTAAATCTGTACCGAGTTGAAGATGCTAGAGATTGTAATACAAGTTACCAAAAGTTAAAGTTTTATGAAGCTTCACATTTTGTTTTTCTTTCAAAACTTCATTTATAACAGGTCAATTTAATCAAATATATTAAGTCTGTGTCTGCATTAAGTACAGCATTTACCTTTGAATTTGGATGTAAACTTCCATCCAACTAATCCTACAGAACAAGAAGTGAATGCTCATTCCTGGGGTAATAGAAATTACAAAATTAAAAGTTTCTGTTTTGAAGATTTTGCAATCTCAGTAAGAGCCATTTTGTCATAGAAGTCTGTACATAAACTCCCCAGTTGTGTAACTGTGGTAATTTATTGCTTCTAACAGGGAGCAGCAGCAAAACCAAAAATCACTAAATAAATCATGTGACAATTTTCTGGAAGTACCTCCTGTTCATTCCTCTCCCATTGCTAAGGGCTCCAATGTAGCATCTCCACATCCCCATTTCTCAGCTGTACTGTGATGCTGTACTCCAGCACTCAGCTTTCTGAGGATCACTTCCACAAGAACCTCAAGATTCTGCTACCCCTGTCCTGGCCTCAACCATCTCCACCAGTGCATTAGACTGGGATCCTCAGTTCTACTGTTCCAGATTTAGATAGGTCTTTGTCAGAGACTTGCCATGATCAGTAGTACAATGATTTTTGGAAACATCTGTGACAGGCCGGCCTGCCTCCCAGCACTGAACTCTAGCCCAATGGATGACATCCAGTCTTTGTTGTGGTGATATTACTTCACTTAGAGATTGAGATGAGATTTTCACTGGTAATGGGTCAGAAATTGAGGCTTGGATCTTTTGCAGAAAAAACCACACATGTTGATCTACCTACTTGCCATCTCCATTTGCCAACTATGTAACAAAATCCTAGTTAAATTATTTAAAAAATAATATCTCTCTGTAATTTAATTTAAAAATAAGCCTGTCAAACAAAAGCAAGGGATTTATTTGTTACTGGCCTGATCAATAATATGTAATCTGGTTTCTGGAAACATTACTCTAAGATATGCTTTTCACTCATCTGCTCCTATGTCCTTTAGCATCCCAGCATGAGTACTACAATAAACAGTTCCATGATAACACAATGTATATATTTACTGTTCTGGCTGACCTTGGATTTGTACATGTAATAAAATAATATCCAATAACTCTTGACAAATCTATTAAGATGAGTTAGGCATCATATAGACACAGTGCTCTATTATTATGAATTGTCAATGTTCTCCCTTATCTGTTCCAGTGCCCATCACAAATGAGACACAAAGCCTCTCCCTGAGTTCTGTAATCTTCAGCTCTGACCCACAGGGCTGCTCCCTAGCCTTTGCTTTTCACAGCACCCTGTGCTACTTTTGTCAGTTTGGGAGTAGTGCTTTGTTGTCAAGCAGAAACAGTTTCTGTTAAGTCTGCATTCTGCTACAACTCCTCCTAGGGTGAGTACTGCTAAAGACAAGGTGTGTTATCGAAATGTATTTCTAGTGTTAACAACAAAACTGACACTCCTTCTCACATTTTGTTGTCAGATTTAAAAGCAGGATGGGTAAGTTTAGTACGTGCCATGTCTCGTGCATATATCGATACTTAAACCACTTACCCATTTCTCATGGGAGGATACTTTTGTGCCATATGGCTTTATTTTCAATTGTGTGCACTATATTTATCTGGTTAACCTGAAGGCATTTAAAAATGCTAGAGTTTGGCTGACTCTCCAAATTTTCTTTCTGTTTTGAAGCAATCAAAAAAGGAATGAGAAATAAGAATATGGTAGACTTGAGTGATTTATCTCATTGCTAACTATTTTGCAACAACAAAAAAAAGCAATATTCCCATATAATTATGAATCTTAGAAGAGAAGGGGACAAATATCCAATAATAATTCTTTTAAAGGTGAAATTTTAAAATTGGGACTTAAATGCCATTTTCACATTAATTTTTATGTGATGTAAAACAGATAGTAGCACCCAGTTTTACATCATTTATAGCCACATTTTATAAGTAACTTTTGAGTAACAAGTCCTTTGATAGTCTGATAGGGGCCACTTAAAAGACCTTCAGTGCACAAAAGCCCTTTCCACAACTCTTACAGTGTATGGGTGAGGGAGGTCACATTGAGGGCAAATTTAAGATGGCTGCAATTTACTCCTATTCTAAGGTCCCTTTATGTTACTAAAGTGATGTAAATGTTTAAGTCAGAAACACATTTAAAATTACCAAATGAAAGGGGCTAATCTCCAAAAGCTCCCTGCCTGATTTTTTTTGGCACAGAGACAAGTTTTTAAGCTGCCATAACTGAAAGGCAGAAATTGTCCTTAGCAAGAACCAGTTTCTAGTGCCATTAAGGTCTACAGAAGAAATCTACTAAAATCCCTTGTTGAGTTTCATCCTTTTCTCTCCCATCTCCTGAAAACTGTGTAATATATTACACACTGTCTAAGAAATTGTCTTCTTCCTAACAGGATTTAAACTCTTTACTTCTATAAAATATTAAGAACATGATAATGTTATGAACTATTAAACAAAATACATTAATATTTCAGGATAATATACATGAAAGGAAATAAATTAGAACAATGGTTCAATGGTATTAAAGCCAAATGAGAAAATCTAAGCAATTCACGTTAGTATGCTTCCACTGACCAGGATCATCACACTGACATATCTCCTGTACTCCTTTTCACACACAAATCAATCAACCCAAACACACACTTCTATCAATATGATAACACAAGTTCAACTCATTGGTCAGTCTTAGTGTGAATGCATGGCTCTACAGCAAGGCATTTAATAATCAAAAGGCACACATGAGGAGAGATGAACACCTCACAGGGTCATCTGCTGAGGATGAAACAAGGAAAGGGGGTAAGCTGGGAAAGAATAAAATACACAGACTGATTTTGTACACAGTGTTTAGCTAAGAAGCAGTGAGAATGAAAACATGCTACTCAACAGCAGCTTTTAGGCAGCAAATTAAGTTTTGAAGTATTAGTGACATTAACTAATTTGAAAAAGTATAGCAGATGCAGATAGTGGCATTGCATATAACAAGGAAAATACTCTATTCTACCCTTTCCATGCAATTAAAGACTGCTTAAAATCTCTTTGAAGTCCATTTCTGATGGCTGAGATTGATATGGAGCTTAACAATTGGAAGAAGAGAAAGGAAGAAACCTAAAGGATGTACTTAGGGAGTTCTTGCATTTTGCCTGTGCTTTTATTCTTTAATGTTCTGAAGCTGCTCTTGTTAACTCGAGCCCCTATTCAGCAAAGCACTTAATCATGTGCCAAAATTTCATTGATTTCAATGGGACTTTGGCTTTGGCTTAAGTGCTTTACTGAATTATATATTATTTTTCACTTTCCCTTACTTCTTTATGAACTTAACTAATGTATTACTCAGTGTAAGGTAAACTGTTGGTTTTAGGCAGGTGACATAATATCTATCTGTAAACCTAACTGCCATTTAAGTAAAACAATTGATAAACTCTTAACTATGCATAATGATGTGAATTGCAGTAATAATAAAGCTTTATTTTCCCAAATAGTTTTCAAAAAGCAAGGATGGAACCAGAAAGCATCAATATCGCTAGAACTCTGTGTGATCTATGCTAATGGAAGAGCAGAGCAAGTGATTCCACTGTTTTAAAATAATCTTATTTTCCATCCAGATATGTAACAAATTAATTGAGAATTTATACATTGCATAGGAAAAGTTACATAATTTTTGATGAGTTATGATAACATATACTCATTCTGGTTACACTTCGTCAAAATGTAAAGAAACTTATCTGTACACATGCATTCATATTAGCTGTCATTTCTATTTGACCTGCATTTTTCATGTCCTTAATTCATCTGCAGCTATTCACCAATTCTCTGTTGTTTAAGGAGTTCTTAAGTCTCTTAAGTGCCTTTAAAGCACACCTACCTAGATGTACATCAGAGGAGAGTGAGGAGTGAACTGAAAGACTTCAATGTCTGTCTAGATTATAACTTCCAGCTTCAACCTTCTCTCACATTTTGGGTGATGAATGACTGAAAGATTTTTCTTCCTGGAATCCTTTGCTCATCCTCATCTGCCCACCTAACTTGATTTCTGTTAGGAGAAACAAAGCTTTTGTGGAACTATCTATTTCATTACCTTTTCTTCTTTTGAACCCCATTCTGGCTTAGGGATATCCTGACTGCACTTGGGTCTCATTTCCCATGCCACCTTTCCTTGGCCTGTGGTCAAAAAGGCAATGCCAGTGAACACTGATAGTTAAGAAATTATGTAGCTTAAGGAACTGATGTGAGGTGCATTTCCAATAGAAGATCTATTAGCACAGATCAGGGTAAACCCATTGGAGCAGAGACGAAAACAAGGATCATAACTAGGTCTGTAAAATACATGGTCAGATTTAATCAGTATGGTTTGTCAAGAAAGAAAAAAAGAATCATTTTGAGCAAATGTATAAGGCAGTAAATGTGAACGTTTTATTTCCAAAAGTTTTTGACAAGAGCTTATCTGGAAAAGAAGCAAAGAATGATCACAGATCAAAATGTGTTTCTGAATCAGAAATAAAAGAATAAGGGGAAACAGTTGGCTTCTGCCATGGAAACAGTCAAAGAATCTCAGTATTCCACAGAAAGTCATGTACTGTTCCATTAAGGATTTTCAAAGAAAGTGAAAAGCAAGTAGAAAAGTTTGCAGGTGACTTCTTTCCCCGCTGCTATGTACAAGAGGGCTGTGGAAATGTAGGAGTCATTGGAACCCAGACACACAGCTTAAGGAATAAATTAAATATTTGCATGGATAACCAGAATAACTAGTCATGATGATGATTTCAGTCACAAGGACTATATGAAATAGTGTGTGAAACATTAGCCTTAAAACTGTTTTACTTCTTATATTTGAAATAATTCCTCAAGTTAGACTTAAGGTAAACTAATACTTTATAAGAAAACTATTTGCAAGGTAAACTGAGACACAATTATATTTTAGATGATTTTACTCTGTACATTTTTCTAGTCTTAAAAGCCATACACAGCAGAGAAAGTTATAAAGAACAATGTTTAATATCAGTCTAATGAAATACAAAACATTTTCACTATGACCCCAAATTAAAATTTTTATTTTACAGTGTTCTTTTAATCTAGTTCAATTCCTTGATCTTACTTTTCACACAGCTCTAGCAGCAGTTGTGCCAGCACAACAGAAGGGATGGCACAGGGTGGGAACAGCAGCTGGGGGAGGGGGAAGCAGGAAACAAGGGGTCAGAATCGGATAAACTAACCTTGCTGCTAAAGAAATGTGTCCATTACCAACATCAACACATACAGGTAGTGCTGCTCCCCTTTACTGCAATTGTTCATAGAGATACAGCTAAATGTGACAGTGTACAGCTGCAAACCCAGGTCTGAATCAGTGAACTAAAGTAACTAGCTAACATGGTATTTTTAATACATTATATAAACACACATAAACAAAGTTAACTGGAAGAGATTATCAGCAGGAAAATACTCTTACCAGTATTAGTCAATAGAATAAGTGAGGTTCAGCTTTGAGCAAAAGACACATCTCTTGAAGAAGGAGGACATGGGGAGCTGAGAAAACTGTCATCTTCAGGGGTAGATTCAACAGCTGACAATGATTCGTAATACTCATCCTCTCCATCCAGTACTTTGACTTGGCTTGAAAGTAAACAAACAACACTCAAGTTAAAATTTAACTCTGCCAATATCTTCAGAAATAGAAACTACTCTGTGGATGTAAAAATGAAAAGCCCTAGTATAAGAGTGGAAAAAAAAAGATGGGATGATTTGATGAGAAAGATACAGCTTTTATAAATATTCCAACTGCTACATTTTATGGTTATATTCGGAATGGTTCTGAGGATCAGTGAAATGCAATCTCATCTTTCAGTTCGGGAGTATAGAACGACAGAACAACTATTTGCATCAAATAGGCATTTAATTTGAGCAATGTGGCTTTTTTTGTCTGTTCATGTTCCACAAGTAGGATATGATTTTGGTATCATATTTCAGATGATGGTTTGCTGTGAGTATGAGCCAAAGACTACATCATCAATTTTGGGGAAAAGCCCTATTGATAGCAAGGGGCTTTCATTTTTCTGTGAAGTATGATGAGCACTGCAGTCTCAAGTTAGTGTTTTTATTCCCAGAATACAAACTTTTTTAAACTAGGGGAGGGAGAGAAAATAAACCAAATCTTGCACAGTCATGCAAAATTTTGGGCTTTAACCTTGACTCAAAGACCTCCTGTTCATACAGGTACATTCAGAAGATTAATAAAAGCCAGAGGAAAAAATACAGAAAGTTCTGGTAAATTTTTGGACTAAATGTGTCTGTAAGACCAAGCACCCACCAATTCTCTCTGCTCTGTGTGATCAGGCAAGAGAATATTTTGACAATTGTATCAGAGCCAGTCTAGTTCCTTCTACCTGTAAGAGGTGGTAACTGCTCATGTAACAATGGGAACTGACTCAGTTCAGCAGAGGAGGAGCAATTCCCTTTTGTGCAGAGTGGCCTCTCTGTCAGCTCCTCACTTGTGCTCCCCCAGGGAGGCAGAGGCCACTGTGAGTGTGCTCCTGTGGGGCTGCCAGGGCTCCTGGCACTGTTCTAGGTCACAGGCTTCCAGTTCCAACACCCTTCATCTGGCACCTTTCACTAGTGTTAAACACACTTAAAAATATGAGGAATGCTATTTTTTTGGTAGTAATAGTACACAGAGAGAGATGGGGAGCATGCTTTGTAAGAATCAGTTCTAGTGTCTGCAGACAGTAGTACAGGCAAGCTTTACATTTGCTTCTGCAGAAAATGTCCAATGTCAATGCACAGAAATATGTTAATTGTTTATTTTTAGAAACCTCTCCAGAAAGTTTTGCATATTCTGTAATATCACAAAGGACTTCTTCTGTTTACAGTTGCTTAGAACTAAGAAGATAGATATTTACCCAAGTTTTCTTGGCTTCCTCTTGCTCCCTTGATATTCTAGAGTTCCCTGTGGAGAGGGCCAAGAACACACAGTCAAAGCAAAGCAGCAAGTCGTTAATTTTTAATTCAAAGTGATTTTGTGTTGAATGCAAGCAGATGCTGATAATATCAGAAGTCACAGCATAATTTTTTTGATCAAAGGGCTCAAGTGAGCCTGATGAAGCATGCATCTTGCTCGTCTTTGATAAACCACATCAATTATTCACCGTGAAGGCAGACATCCTGACATGAAAGCAACAGATAAAGAGCATAAGCACATGTTCAAGATGAGAGCAGAAGAACGTGGGGGTGGGGCTGGAGGGGCTGAAACAGGTATTAATAACAGAATTATTAACTGGAAACAAAGCCAGTAAAACAGCTTTATTGCCACTTTGAACTCACATTTAACTGGTTATAGTACATGTTGTCCTCAGGGCTATTCAGCATTTTGGGCTGCTGACATCGTCGACGAGGTGTTCTCAGCTTCTGTTCAAGACAGTATTCTGAACCTTCAGTAAGATAACACAATTTAGTTTTAAGCTGTGCCAGGTGCTGTGAACGTCTTAGCACATTTTAGTCTGTAAACAGTCTTTTCTTCTGTCCTATTTGGTCCTGGATTTATTAGCAAATCTGTTCTATCCAAAGTAAGCAAATAGAAACTTGGGAATCTTCACTTTCTCTTTTGAAACTTAGTTCAAATGCAAGTTTTTCTGCAGAACTTAATTTTCACTTTTTAACATCTTTTATTCTTCTGTGTATCTA